>CM048754.1:119119429-119719429 GCA_026315105.1 Locusta migratoria
CACCGCACCTGCAAGGACTACCTAAGCACGCCTCCCATCAGATACAAATTCCCAGCTTCGCCCTGCCCACAGTACTCAAACTCGTAGTTATGAAACTAATTCCCATAAGAGTAAGAGCTTCAAACTTGCCCACCCCTCCCAACTAACGATAGCATCATTGCCCGTCACTGGCATATTATATATATATACATGTGGCGTTTGTTCCGAATGAAACAAACGTCACTTCTGATCCTGCAGTTGTTATTATTTAATATTCACAGAATATTAAATAATAACAATATATATATATATATATATTAACAATATATTCTGTGAATATTAAATAATAACAACTGCAGGATCAGAAGTGACATTTGTTTCATTCGGAACAAACGCCACACGTATATAGCTATTCTGAACCCTAGAGGTGGGAGTTATCCTTACAACATATTCTGCCGTCTTTACCTACGGTAACGTACCTATGGCGACCTGTCCCCTCCAACTGACACCTACTCCCAATTCGTGAATCTCTCCCAACTGTTTGCTTTCACAGGTGGCCTCACCTATGAAGGAGTAGAATAAGCCTGTTATGGGATAGGAATGTGAAGTGCTGGTTGTGAGGATTGTTCAACCCTTGCAATGGCATCTCCCACAGAGGTAGGCCTATATCCCATTGACAAGTGATTTGGGTTGAGAGTGGCTGGAGTAGAAGGTGTCTCAATTCATATCACTCACCCTCACAGTTCCCTGCTGTTTCCGCCTCTCCACACCTCCTACTTTAGCCCCCCACCCCCCTCAACCCTCCGTCGGGCGCAGTCGGCCTCACAGGCCAGCAAAACACTTTTTTTATTCCCGTGCTTAACAGTGGTGGCCCAACGGCCCACCTCTCCGTTTACTCGCGTAACGTTGGGAACCTCACACAGTGCCGATCCGCAGCCTGCCGTCGATTTCCACGCGGATCACGGGGAACTCCTTGGGCCTCACAGGCCGTCTGCACCCGATTACGTTATAGTTTTTAAGGTGAGATTTTTCAAGATATTTTTATTTTATTACTTCGTTTCAATCAAACTACGTCTGTCCTCTGTGATTTTCACCGTTACCTTCGGAAAAAAAGAAGAGTTTGACGACCCTGGCCCTTCAGACTGAGTGCACCTGATCGAGTTCTAATTTCAGTTTTCCTTTCTTTTCCTTCGTTATCACATCCATATTTTCTGCTGAAATGTCCAGAAAAGTATATTATGCCTCTAGGCCGATGATCTTGTGGAAATAATGCGCCTCCTCGAGGACAAAACTGCTGAAGATCCAGCCGCGCTCGAAGTTTTAGTCGGTGAGAGAGACACCCACTCTCAGGATGAGGTAGGAGAAGGCAAGGAGGACTCAGCAACTGAACAGGAAGTTTAGGGAACAGCTCGGGAATATGAAGAAGAGAAGAAAATATGTGAGGAGTTTTTATTTTGGAAACGATAAGACGACGAAGTAGTCTAAGTAGATACCTTCTACTATTCATAGTGTGAAGAGTCACATCATTATTACACAACATCCAGTGTAAAAGATATTGCTACAAATGACGCCACCAATTGCAAAACCTTGTATCATCAACTTCTAACTGCACAATTTAGCCTGTGTATGCTCTGAATATATGTGGAATGTCAATTCGGCTGCAAACTCGACTGAAAAAAATTTTACCCCACAAGGAACGGGAAAGTTCTCCCACATTACCTCCCAAATGGCTAAAACGTTGACCATGCGGGACTGAAACAAGAGTTAGGAGGATGAAGAATCACGAATGTTCAGCTTGTTTTCAACCAATCTGCTCGAGCGACGTATACGTTCTGTGCTATACCTGTGTATCAGCTGTTGATTTGGGAGCTATAACATAGGTTTTTGGCTGCAAATGTGGCGAGAAAAGATGATTCCATGTCAGAATAGCCTGCCTAATGTCCTTTAAAAATAACTTCATTACTTTTATAGATGTCTGTTCGACCAATTTTTAATGCTCTTTGTGGGAAATTGGTAATTTTGGTTACTTTAGTTTAAGGTGTATTGTGTTCAATAAATCCATTATTATGCTTTAAGTTTGCTGTAATTCCTTCCTTTAGATCCTCTTTAAGACTAGCCAACACGCATTTTGAATTTGATTTAACATGGCGGAGCTAGTCCTCAAAATATGTGGGCGGTCTCCCAGGCCGGGTGCGCCTGATTTTCCTTTCATCTGGAGATGCGCCCGACAGAGGGTTAATATGTTCCAAAGCTGCATCTCTCATTTTTAGACTTTGCACACTGCATTAGGAAGCACCGATGTCTCTACCCCCACTGTTTGCCCGTATCCCCCCACTTTCATTTTCCCTTTCCCCTTACTTCCCTCCCTCTCCCTCCCCTTTGATCCTCTCCCTCCCCTTCGCTCCCCTCCCTCCCCCTCCTGCCCCTTCGCTCCCCTGCCCCCCTTCGCTCCCATTCTGCCCCTTCGCTCCCCTCTCACCCATTTTCACAGCACAAACCAGTGCCACAGCCGTGTCAGTCACCCGAGCCACCTCGCCTCGACCTGCTGCGATTCAGCCGTTCGTCCTCGAGGTCCTGCCGGATTCGACGACGGCATCGAGCTCCCTCGCTACACCGCAACAAATTGCCGCCTTCTCTTTCGACAAATTGGAACTGTAACTTCCTCGGCACCTCGCCCCGCTCCGCCGGCCCTGAACTTAACCGAGCCACCTCCGTCCTCGTGCACGCCACGTGACTACCACTGGGCCACAGCCCCTCCCCAAGCTCCCGCCTGCCCCGTCACAACAAATATTAGTCACAAATGTAAACATAGCTCTTCTATTATTGCTAATGATGTATCAGTGGTCACGAACGGTACAGTGCACAAGGGAAATGTGCATAAAGAATTCATCCCACCCAACTTGTCAGTGAATTCTGTGTGACGTTGCTGTGACGTTTTGCGATGGCTCCGTCAAAACGTGTGGCAACGATGGCCCGAACTTTGGCTTCATGGGAACTGGCTGCTGCATCATGACAACGCGCCCTATCACATGGCCTTGCTCACCAGGACCTTTTTGGCAAAAAACAATGTGGCAGTTTTACCCCACCCACCGAACTCACCAGATTTGGCACCTTGCAACTTCGCACTATTCATAAAACTGAAACTCACATTGAAAGGCCATCGGTTTGACACTCTAGAGAGGATTCGAGAATCATTGCTGGTGGTGATAAACACCCTCAAAGAACAAGACTTTCAGAAAATGTTTGACCAGTGTCAGAAGCACTGGGACCGGTGTGTATGTGCGGATGGGAACTACTTTGAGGGTGATGGTAACCGTCAGTCCAAAGGTAACTTTTCAACAGATAGCAGCACCAGATCCAAAAATTTTGGATAGCACCTCGTATTTTTCATTAATGTTACAGAAAAATAAGGGTGGGAAAGGGGGTAAGTGCTATACGTAGAAAAAAATAAAATCATTCTGTTTGAAACTGCAACAGTTGTGTTGCAGTTGGGGGGGGGGGGGGGGGGAGGGGTGATCTTTTATTCAAAATTCAAAACTTTGTTTTATGCCATTAGTGGAAATGAACATACTCAACTGGTGTTTACATAATACATTTTCATTGCCTCTTGTGGTTGCATTATGACATGTAGAAAAGCTAAAATAATTTCTTTTATTGGACTAGCCCATCACTAGCAAGCTGTGCCCCCTCAGTCCGGAGAAATTGGCGGCTGTTAAAGAACAAATTTCTGAACATTTTACAGTCGGGTGTCATTGAGCTCTGATCTAGCAGCTGGTTGTCTCCCATTCATTTAGTATCCGAGCAGGATACTACTGCCGCCTCAATGCTCACACCGTAATGGACAACTACCCTATCCCAAACACTGATGACTTTGTGCTGACTTTGGCAGGCACGAAAGTTTTTCGGTAGTGGATTGCAAGTGTGCTTCCCATCGAATCGTTATGGCCCCGGAAGACGTAGAGAAGACTGCAATCACTCTTCCCGTACGAGTATTCCACTACCGATTCATCTCTTTTGGCCTCAAGAACGCCACTCGTACGTGGCAAAGATCTGTCAGTGAGATTTTATCACCCTTCAAGTTTTGTTTTGCTTACGTCATTTTAATCTTCAGCAACTCTGTCGAGGGAAACAAAAAACATTTACAGATCCTCCTCGACACTCTAGCCGTGGCAGGCATTGAGCTGAATGACGACAAAAACCGACTTCACCGAGAGTCCGTGCTTTTCTTAGGCTTTATGGTTTCAGCCAAGGGAATCTCTCCTCTTCCCAATAAGAATTCTCGTATCAGAAACTTACCTCCTCCCTCCACATTTAGAGAATTATGTCGTTTCCTCGGCACTATCAATTACTACCGATATTTGCCAGATGCTGTTGCCAGGCGTGGCTGCTAGGCCTGGCCTCACACCTGCATCCTCTGCCAGAAAGCCCAGCTTACAGACACTCTTGCTGGTAAAAACACCTGCGGTGATTGGCCTGTTCCTTAGACAGATGCCGTGTCTTCAGCATTCGTGGCCCTGAAAGATTTGCTCGTAACTGTCACTCCCCCTCATCCTGGTGCCGAACTATTCATCACAACTGACATGAGTGACACTGCCATCAGCGCAGTCCTTAGTCAATCTTTTGACGGTGTCACTTCTCTTTTACAATTCTTCTCCACAGAACTGAACAAAGGTCAGTTGATTGGGAACTGCTGGCCGTCTATGAGGCCACAAAACAATCCTGTTCTTCCACAGAAGGCCGCTACTTCTACATCCCCACGAATTGTAAACCTCTTGCTGCCACCATCTTGAACCCTCCGGCGGACCCCCATTGCAGCAGTTCCGCTATTTCGACTGTATCTCTCAATTTACTACTGACATCCGCTACATCGAAGGTGCAGACAGTGTCGTAGCCAACTTCCTCTCCGGCACTGATGCCGTTTCTTCCCTCTTAAACCTTTCCCAGCTTGCCACTTTACAGGCAGCTGATGATGACAAAATTCAGCTTATTTGAGACCCGTCTTCTTCTTTACACCCCATCCACACCACCTTTCCCAGGGTTGCCGATGAGGTTTGGTGCGACGAATTGATGGGCGAGCTCCACCTCTACATTTCCCGTTGACTGTGTTGGGAGATGTTTGACAAATTACACTGTCTGGCTCACCCTGGGGTCAAATCTTCTACTAAGTTGGCCACTAACCTTTTCCTAAGACAAGATGACAGACGCAACTGCCGGGCCTGGTTTCACACCTGTGTCCCTTGCCAGAAAGCCAAGGAGCCAAGGTAAACACACACACACACACACACACACACACACACACACACACACACCTCTCAGCTCCTTCCCCATTCTGACCAGTCGCTTTCAACATATCCACATTGACCTTGTCAACCCCCTTTCTCCAGTGGAGGATTTCCGTACCTGCTCACCTCCGTCGACCGAA
This sequence comes from Locusta migratoria, assembly GCA_026315105.1. Classification (NCBI taxonomy): domain Eukaryota; kingdom Metazoa; phylum Arthropoda; class Insecta; order Orthoptera; family Acrididae; genus Locusta; species Locusta migratoria. The sequence goes on from CM048754.1 coordinate 119,124,831, forward strand.
CCGCTCGCTGGGTGGAGGCGACCACTATTCCGAACATAACTGCAGAGACAGTAGCATGGGCCTTCGTACACACGTGGATCTCTCACTTTGGCTGTTCCTCTGTTATTACCACACACCGAGGTTGACAATTTGAATCTTGCCTCTTCCAAAACTTATCATCTCCTCGGGGTCAAGCGAATACGTACCGTGTAACGTACCTGCTGCTAACTGATAACTTCCATAAGCTGAAGATAAATGTCACTTTCACGTAGCAAGGTTACAATTACAAAATTATTTAGTTCAACACATTACCAGAGTGTCGTAAGGTGGGTGTATCTTGTAGAATCTGCTTCGCTTGTAAAGTTCTTCATATGTCTGAAATTCTGGTTAAGGTTGTGTGCTGGGTGATATCTTACAGACCTCCATCACTTGATGTGAACTCAAAACACAAGCCGCACTTTTCATAAAACTGTATTCGACAAAACATTACATTGTTGGTATTAGACCACATACTGACATAGTGACTGCCCAATGTCAGTCTTAATAATGACGCCCCGAGTCTCTCTGCTCGGGTCCTTATATACTATTTCGACATATACACAACAATACAAACTATTGTTAGAAACAGGAAGTTGTACATTTATCATGAACAATGGATTTGTTACAAGATATACTTTATATTGATAAGTAGAGCATAAAATGTTTGTTCTTTTAAATATGATCATTTTGAAAATAATTACTACAATTAAGCAATATATGGCATTATATGTATATGAACAATAGAATTCATGAAAAAGTGAATAACGTGAGAATTATGATGTGAATACAAATCCTAACATGTACAGAGCTATGTTTTAGCAAGCTTTACTTCTGACAGTCTTTCCAGTTCTTTAGATATTATAGTTTTCAAGGAATGCTTAAATGCTGACCATGTGGTCCTGTCAGTTACGGATTAAGTCTTCTGAATTCAAATAATAAATTATTGCCAGAATTACATTAATTCATCAGATGGCATTTTAAGTCCATGTACTGAGTTGGAAGCAAATCTAATATCATTGAATATGCTTTCTATTACAACCTATTATTGCTACATGTGCTCACTTTATATTCCAGAATACAGCTTTAATATGCAATAACTATGCTTCCTACCAATGGATGAACATTAACCGAGCAGCTATTAGTTTCTTGTGGTGAGTTTACAATCTGGTAATATTCTTAAACCAAAGTTATCTGATAGGTGTAGTTCAGCATAAGGCTAATATAAAGGGATTTTCTTATAAGAGTTACATACTGTATTAGAGTGTTGCCTACATGCAAATGTACAGTCTTTAGGTGTTTTCCTAAGTGGTCTGCTATGTCCCAACCACCACCTATCATCCACAGGAGAACGGCACGGTCAAGCGCTGGCATTGCACTCCTAAAGCTGCGCTTATGCACCACAACATATTGTGGGTGGAGGCGCTGCCTCTGGTGCATCTGGGAGCCGGACCTCGATGGCACAGTGGCAGAGTTTGTGTACGGGCAAACTCTGTTGCTACTGGGAGAGCTCGTAATCCTTCCCCCACCCCTCCCTTCCTTTGTTGATCGGATCCACCTTCACTTCTCTAAGCTCTCCATTCCATCCGTGATGAGCCACTCCCTTCCACCCCTCCGCGTCCCTTCCGCACTCTCCACCTCCTCCCACATTTTGCTTAGAGATGACACTGTCCGCCCCCCCTCTTCAGCTGCCGTACACAGGCCCATACCGTGTCCTTAAGATGGGGAGCAATACCTTTATCATTTACTTGAACAATACCACCACAACTATGACCATTAACAGACTAAAACCAGCTTTTGTTGACCCCCCCCCCTCTCTCTCTCTCTCCCCTTGTCGGTCAGAATCTGCTCTGCCGTCCTCCTCTCTCATCCTCCCCCCATCGACCAACCTTTCCCCGACTCAATCTCCACCCTCTCCCTCAACCCCCTTCCAAGACTTCTTGCAGTTCCTCTCCTTTCATTGAGTTCATTATTCCCATTCCTCGTCCTCTTCCTCTAATAATGTACAGCTACTCAAACTTTTTCCTCTTCCTTCCACTGCCTTTCCCACAATGTATGAGCCTTCCTCCTAGCGTCATTGGATGTCCTCGTTATTGTGCCAGTGGAATCTGCCTGTCTGCGGACTCGTCTGATTCACACCACCCATCCAACTCGACGATTTCGTCGTCGGTGTGCCTCCACCGCGACGATTTCGTCGTCGGTGTGCCTCCACCTCTTCAACGCCGGCGCAACAACCTTATTGAGGAGTTACTAGTCACTCAATTTCCATCACCATCATCTCCCAATGACTCAGTTCACCCCACCTTTTCAAGAAGTGCATCGCAATGCCAGGAAAGGGGAGGAGGGTTGTGTGGTGACTCATCCACAGAGCAATCGATCGGATACAAAGTCAGTGAAATATCTTTATTTTTAATCTTTGGGAGCTCAGACTCTCTGGGCTCCACCCGCCTTGTTTCATTGTAGTTCTTACTTTCCTATATGTGATTAAGTAATAAAACTCTTAGCTGAAGTGTATGTATGAGTTATTGGGGGCCAAACCCCATTTAATTCCATAAACATATGGTAACCCTGTTTAAATATAGATTTTTGTCCTGAAAAAGTTGTAGTGGATGGTAGATTAAAGCTCGATAGCAGTAACTTAAATTCCCCTTAAACAGTATGATTCCAAGTGAAATGAATATTCAGATTAACTTGTACTAAGTCTTGTTAAAGGAATTGCTTAATGAAATGGAAACATTTCCTGTTGAAGGTGAAATAAGCCCACTTTCAGAAAGGTGTATGTACCCAGTCTCTTCAAATGTTCTCCAGCAAATTGTTTTAGTTTTAGGAAGCTTTTGTGTTAAAATACCGTTGTTTAGTGTTTACAGTAGTGTGAATTTTTATTTGGCTTTTACAGAGCTTGTATTATGTCTCTTTATTTGTGCTTGATGTGTTCCTATAGAATAGAATATAATAGAATCTTTATTAGCCTTTTAATATGTTCTCCATACAATTGGCTTCGTCAGTGTGCTTATTGCATAATACAAGATATGATAAAAAAAAAAAAAAAAAAAAAAAAAAAAAAAATCTTATGTATAGTACATTACAATTTTCACAATAGTAAAATACATGCTTATTTTATCTATTTATTCATTTATTTTTATATTTTCATGTGGACAGTGCTGTCACACATATACAGGCATAATTCATGATTCACGTAATGATGGCTTATTGCAAATAATAGGTGTCGCTGTTTAGGAACTCGTCAGTTGAATAATAAGGCATACATTTGAACCACTCTTCTATGGTATGCTTAAAATTATGCAGTGGCAGATCTCTTACTGTCTTGGGGAGTTTATTGTAGAATTTCCTACTAAGCAACTGATGACTCTTATGTTTCAATGTGAGCCTTGAGTAAGGAAGGTCTATGTTACTCTTATGTCGTGTATTGTGGGAATGCACTTCAGCTCTAAAATGAAATTTTTTAATGTTTTCTTTGGCATATACCAGGCAGCTGTAGATGTACATACTGGGAAGTGTCATTATTTTCATATCTTTGAAATGATTTCTACAGCTTTGTCTAGGTACTAGGCCTAAAATGCATCTAATTGCCTTTTTCTGCCATTTGAAGATGGTTTTAGAGCCCACCGAGTTACCCCATAATAGTATTCCATATTGGAGTTGTGAGTGGAAAAAAGCAAAGTATACTGAGATCAGTAAAGTTTTGCTGACTACATATTTTAGCTTGTGTAGTAGAAAGAGAGTACGGGCAAGCTTGCTGCACAGGTTATCTGTATGTCTATCCCATGTGAGTTTTGGATCTACATACAGTCCCAATAATCTGACATGTTTTGTTTCTTGCTCAAAAGTTTTCAAGGTGAAGAATTTTTTTTCAGTTTTTGTTGTGTTTATAGTTAGAAAGTTTGCCTTGCACCAGTCACTACTCATTTCAGTTACTACTTCATTATATTCTGCAACATCCTGTAGATTATCTCCATTTGTAATCAGTGACATGTCATCAGAATACAATACCTTGTTACATGGCATGTGATTTGAGAAGTCATTAATATATACAATGAACAGGAAAGGTCCTAGCACGGACCCTTGTGGAATTCCTCTCTTTATTTTTAAAGGTACTGACATTTGGTTGTTTACTTTTACTAATTGTACCCTGTTGGTTAGGTATATTTAAATAGCTGTAACGGTTTTTTCTAACTTTTTTATCATTATATCATGTGTGACAGAGTCAAAGGTTTTACTTAAATCTAACAGAGTTGCACAAGTGAGTTTACTCTTCTTGTACCGATCATATATGTCACTAAGGAGACACTCAACTGCTTTTATTGTTGACAGTTGAGATCTAAAGCCATACTGGCTATTACACAGGAGTTTGTTGCTTTCAAAATAATGATTAATTTGCATATGGATGGTATTTTCCAAAACTTTAGAAATAATGGGAACTATTGATATGGGTCTGTAGTTGTTTGGCAATGTTTTGTCGCCTTTCTTATGGATCAGGAGAGTAACTGTCATTTTCAGGCAATCTGGGAATATACCTTCATCGAGTAAGTGATTTGCTAGGTATGTTAGTGGCCTAATGATTGCAGGGGCTATGCCTTTTTTTAATGCTGTTGCTAACTGCATAGTAATACTCTGTTTTTGAATTTTTTAGTTTGTTTATGGATTTGATTATGTTCGCTGAGGTGATTTTTGACCAAGAGAATTTTGTTATTGTTTGTTCTTGTTGCATGAGTAAAGAGAGGGCAGCTGAGCAATTTTGAGAATTGTTTTCACTGTAAGGGGAATTAAAGCTGGCACAGTTTATAAAGTATTCATTGAGCGTATTGCAATCTATAGGGGCTGTGGTTTTCCCTTTAACTACATGAATTTCATTTTTTATGATGTCCCAGGCTGCTTTAGAGCTGTTTTTTGAGCCAATTATATATTCATCATTTACTTTACATTTAGCTGACTTTATTTCGTATTTGTATAACTTCTTAAGGGACACATAATGTTTTCTGGCTTCCTGACTTCTATCACACTCATTTTTAAGCAACAGCAGCAATATTCTCATTTGTCTGAGCTTTGGAGTGTACCATTTCTTAGAGTGTTGGGGTTTTTGGTTGTTGCTGGCAGTGCATCTTTTGGTGATGAGTGGGCAGTGTTTGTCTATTGCATTTTTAATTATAGTTAAAATGTTGAGAAGCATTGATCAAAATTTTGTACGTTGTGCAGTATATTTGACCAATCTACTATTTACAACTCATGTTTTAATTGCTCAGTATTGCTCTCATTTATTAATCTGTACGTGACTAGCTGTTTGGTGCTATCAGGATTCATACTTTCTATTCTAACCCATATCCCATCATGGTCAGATAACTCCAACTTAATCACATCATACTTCAGTTCATTACAATTTACATTGTCAAGGCAAGCATTTAGTCTAGTTGGTTCTTCATTTATACAGTGACAATTAAGTGCTTTCAGATAATTTATCAAGTGATTTACATTTTTTTCTTGTTTCTCTTATATCTATGTTGATGTCTCCTGCAAATAAAAATTTTGTGATTTTTGTGTTTAGCCAATAGCTTGATGAAGGCAGTTATTTTATCGATAAATACTTCATCAGATGATGGTGTGCGGTAAACATAAGGAAATTAAATGAACCTCATGTTCTTTTTTTACTGATGGCGACTTGTATATACGATATTGACAATTTTTGGTCTTAGCACATCTAAGAAATTAATAGCGACCAGATCACCAAGTTATTCGAGAAGCTAGTCTTTACTGGGATAGGCTACTACAACTACTAAGAAATTTTAAAACCCTAACAACTTTCATCGGCGTGCCTTGCAAGGCGAAATTCTATATTTGCATATTTCTTGATTGCTTAACCTTGATGTTAATATTGGATAAGAAACGATTAAAATTTAATACTTTTATTGATTCAACTATTTTTATAGAGTTTCAGAACACTCGTCGTATCTTATATTTCCGGAAAGACGAATAGTCGCGTAGATTTTCTATGGAAATATTTCCCAGCTGATTGCGATGCAGTGGATCTTCGCTTGTTTTTATCGGGTAATCGCATGGTCATTGGACAGTTGACTGTCAGACATCTTAGTACCAAACATATAGCGAAATTCGTGACTTATTTTATGCATAAAAATTTACATTTTGGAAGCGGAAAGTGTATGGTTAAAAGAGTTTTCTTTTCAAGATTAATCTAATTGTGTTAATTTTCAGTGGTCTTTGCTCCCAAACCTCAAAATATTCGGTCTACATTTTCTCTTTGGCATAAAATTCCAATGTTGGTAATAGTTAAGTTTTTAATTTGCTGGTAATGGTGAAACTTAATAATCCTAGTATTCTAATTTTAATTGTTGTCATGTTATTGTTACTGGATTTCTGAATATCCTTTAATTTGACAGTAATCGATACAAACAAATCACGACTGCAGAGTAATCGAAGCAAAAGAAATACGTATGACGTATTCTTCGAATTCTATTGCTGTATGAATTAGGTATGATATTTACAGCAGTAAATAAGAAGTGAGTGTTTAACATGGAATAATTTTTTGATTGTTCACTATTTTAACGTATATCTTCTTCCTCTAAAAGAACATATATTACGTCACACTAAATTTAGTTTTTTTTCAAGAGAAGAAATAACTGTTTAAATCTGTGCATTATTTTTAATACAAAGTAGAGAAATTATTGTAAGGGTTGCATTTTATTAAACGTGTCAGATATTTAGCATGCGTGGACGTTTTTTATGCTGTGTATTAAAAATTACGTTTAGGGCACTTGCTCAAAAAATAATGTTCACCCGTGATCATTGCGGTGCCGAAATTACTGGTATAATTATTACACGCCTGGAAAACAACGCTTTGAGCAATTTTGTTAGGTAAGTGCAGTATTTTCCTTCGTGCTTGTATGTGTGGACAGCCACACTAACTCCATGTAATGATTGGAACAAATAAAATATTTGTTCTATTCTTTTCCTTAAATTTTAAGTCTCGTGATTTGTGTAGGATCATCGTTCTTACAGTATCTAGTAATGCCGTTTAGTTTCTTCCTGTGTCATTGTAGACATGAAGAGCTATAGGCCTAGTTGTTGCAAAGTTTTCAAATATCGCTTGTATTTAGTGACTCCCGGTGAATTAAGTGTTCTGTTGTTGGCAATATATGAAGTATATAGTTTTGTTGGATAAGATTAGTTTGCCTTCGATTCTTTATTGATGATAATTATGGCTCTTGAAAATAACTTGAGATGAGCATAAGCAATGAGGCTCACTGCTACTTGTCGAACTAAAATTTGGACCGACTTATTTATTGTCACTTTAAACATTTTTGCCCTAGAGTTATTTCATATTCTTAATTATTGTTCTTTGACAGTTCATAATCAGTTTGTCTCGCTCCCTCCCCCATCCTCCACAGAACTCATATTACTCCTTACGGTAAAATTTTACGACGCTTCTCGCCGGGCTCCAGTGTTTATGTTTGCAACAGACGAACAATGAAGTGTAGAATTGCGTTAATATTTTTCACGAGCTACAGAGTAAATGTTAATTTAATACTGTACCTGCTCTATGGTCGACAGGTTCTTGTATGTACCCTTGTCCGTTCAGAAAAAAATAATTTTCGTTTTAATTGCAGTTGTCACGAAAAACCATTTATTGGTCATCTGAGTTGCTGTCATTACCATTGGTGCCAACATAACCAAGTCAGCCCGGCGAGAAGCGTCATACAATTTAATCACTCCTTTGATTTATAGGTAAGGTCTGCCTTGAGCAAACACAAATGTTTTTTTATTTCTCCCATACATGTTTCACTGGCGTTGCAGCATCATCAGTGGGATGTTTAATTCGTTTTGTCTATCAAATTAACAATGAAATGATTGTTACTTTTGTACATTAACAGTAAAAACTACAGATAATTGTGAGACTACTAAACACCGTTTCTTATTTTTATAGGTATGCTAGGCCTACCTTAATACCACATGTACATGCAAACTGAAATTTTGCACAAATGTTTGGGATACCATTATAATGAAATTTTGAAAAGTCCCCATCCATCCCGTGTATGTACAAAAAAATTACTGTTATTCATCTACAAATTGATAGGCCTACTGTTCTGCTGTTGCTGAATTGCAGCTAATATTATTGTTGCTGAAACCTGGTGAAGGTTTTAATAATAACTGGTTGGCTGTTATTTCTCTACAAATTGATACTATTCTACCTTTGCTGAACTGCAGCCATGTTTAAGATAATGAAAAGTTTTTTTTTCCTTTTTTTACAATGTATTATTATATTAATTGACATGCCCTACATGATGGTACAATATTTATACAGAATATTAAACAACATAAAAAAAATAAAAAATATTTTTCATTTACACATGCATCTACAAGCCTTCCTGTTCTAGGCACACATGTTCAATCATACACATGCATGAACTCTTGTACGGTAAAAGTGCAGTTTATGAGTCTGCGAGTTGTGGTTCACGCATAGATGTTGGCATTGGTGCGATGATGACTGCTGATTGGCTCCGGCGCCGTTGCCAATGTCCAAACATGAAACGCCACTTGTGGACTCATAAACTGCAATTCAGCCCTCTTACACAAACACGGATAATAGAAAAAGCAGTCAAGTGTCAGGCTGCTTGTACAAGCCAGATGCTTGAATAATTTTATCGTACACATGCTTGTGGAAGCACTTTTACATTATGTGTGTGGCATCCTTAGCGGTGTGTGTGTGTGTGTGTGTGTGTGTGTGTGTGTGTGTGTGATTAAAAACTGAGTGGGGTTAAGAATGGTTCTCATGTGATTTAACGTTGATAATTAAATGTTTATATAACAAAATGATTAACTGTATCTTTATCTTTGATGTCTTATCTAAACATCCCCTACAAAAACATTTTTCTTTAATGTGGTTTTATTCCCTTCATTGTACTACACTGCCACCAAGTTGACTATGAAGATCATTGGTGAACTGTAGCTTCTGAAGACTCTCCTGAAAATTAATGTTTTAACGTTTAACATAGTAACTTTTTAGGGCATATCTGTAGAGTGGGATACCACCCGTCTGCTTTGACACATGACGTCATCAAGATGTTGGAAAACTAGTATACGGGATATCTTAATACTTCTGTATTCTAGATACAAATAATCTATAGTTATTATAGATAACAGAATGTATCATCCATCACAGGTCTTAACCCAAAAATTCGCACCTTTGGCGCTCACATACGGGGGGGGGGGGGGGGGAATCAATCGTCTCCGTTGACTTACTTTAGAGAGAAGCTACAGATCACTTTCTAAACACAAAATATTAATCTGTTTTGTTTGTAAAGAAACTATCGTCTTTAACTCAACAACCACATAATCACTCACGCCTTCTACAAACACGCACGCACCTCAAAACAACCAGGCTGCGATGACGTTACGGGTCAAAGCTGACGAGCGGTATCGCCATCTGCAGGTGAGCCCTTTTAATAATAGAATAATGATTAGTGAAGTTAACTTTTTGATAAAAAATGGATTCTTCATGTTGGAATGTCAGTAATATGAGGATACAAAGCTACTCACTGTATTAGATGATTTCTGAGCCACAGGCAAGCAGGTAGTACAGATATGATTGTGGCTCAGTAGTTGTCTTTACTGTTACTACCTACCCTCATATTCCTAATTTTTTTATTAAAGTTGCCAAGCTGTGGTTTTAGCTCGTGTGTGTGTGTGTGTGTGTGTGTGTGTGTGTGTGTGTGCGCGCGCGCCTTGACTTGTTCCACGTTTCTGAAGGCTGTATTTCAAACACGACAGTAATGAATGAATAAATGTAGTGGGATGGTATATTGCTACAAACCATCTTCAGGATTGAACATTAGAGAAAGTTGTACTGTTTTAAATTTTAGTTGACAGCATCATCGTTCTGTTTGCAGTGTCGATTGCGATGGATTGAAGTGAAAGTGTACAGCAAGCAGTAGTCATGTCGCTGAGGCCGACAAAAGTTAATTTCGAGGAGACGTGGGCCGGCCTGTCGACGACAGTGCAGGCCGTGCTGACGCTGCGGCCCGTGGCGAGGGCGGAGTGGAACGGCCGCTTCTCCGACGTGTACAGCCTCTGTGTGGCTCAGCCGGAACCACTCGCCGACAGGCTCTATAGGGAACTGAAGGAGCTGTTGCAGAAACATGTCTCTGCACTGAGGCGTAAGTTGGCCAAACTTCCTGATAGAGAGCTGTTGCAACAGTACCACCAGGTTTGTCTCTATTTCCTGTAGAAATAGGACTCTTTCCTGTTGCATGCTTTGTGTTCCTAATTTTGATACGTTTTGCATTAATAATTAGGTATGAAATTTTGAGAGTGGAACTGACACTGAATAATGAAAGTATAAAATATTGAGACAGAAAATTTTAGCACTGCTCCGACATATAAAACTCCGAGAAACTATTCTAGTTTTCAGGATTATCAATTCCAATTTAGGAAGAAAAGAGGTTTAGACTAATTCTCTGAAGAATGAAGTGCTAATTTTGAAAATTAGCATAATTCCATATATTGATATGTTTTATTGTGCAAAAACCACATCGTAATTTTAAAATTTATAGAAAGTTATCACTCTTTTTATAATTGTTTGAAAAATGAATTAAAAGCAATCTCGATCAAAGTAAAATATTTATTGGGAATGGTAAGCAGAGACCCTTTTCAGACCGTTATTACTCTGTGATGGTAGGCGGTGGCAGCTGAATCGACACCTGCCTTGGATACGTGAACTGCTCTGCATTTCTGGCCACCGTGACTGCCTTCCGTCTGCAATGTTTCTCTTATTTGATTTCCTGTCAGTGCTCCCTTCCTTGCTTATGACTGTGATGGGCCAATGCTATCTTGTTCCTCGTCTCCAAATAATTGTGGTATGAAAGTATTGTATTGTATCTTTATTGGTCCTGTAAAATCATACACTGTACAGCAGTACATAGTGATATAGGACAAGTCATATAATGTATATAGTATATTCTAAAATACAATAAAATTATTTAAGCCATACATAAAAAGCACATAACTGACTCTTTCTAGAATACACATACATTTCTAAGTTTAAACACTCACATTTTTTTTTAATCTTAAATACATATTTACACTTTTTCATTTCCCAAATTATTTTTCAGAAAAAAAATTCATCCACACTATAATAGCACTTTTCAGATAGAAAGTTACTTAAAGCAGTTTTAAATTTATGCAAGCATGTTATTGCTTTAACGTTCTTAGGTAATTTATTATAAAGTTTTGTCCCTGCCTGCAGGGGGCCTTTTTGCTTTAGTGGCGTACGAGCAAACTGTACATGTATATCACGATGCTTCCTTGTGTTGTATGTGTGAATACTGTGATTTGTTGGTTCGAGCTTGTTTTTGGAATCTAAAATTTTTCGTATAAACACTACTACTTCAAGTATGTAGAGGCTCGGTAGTGGAAGAATACACAGTTTTTTCAATAAAGGTTTGCATGAGAAACGTGGTGCTACACCTACCATGGCTCTTATTATTCTTTTCTGGGCAATGAAACAACTTTTGCTGGGTGGTGTATTTCCCCAGCAGATTAAACCATACCTTAACTGTGATTCTACTTGAGCATAATACACAGTTTTGAGGACTTGCATTGATGTGCAACCTGCAAGAATTTTGATACCATAACGAATGCTGTTTAGTTTGCATAATACACAGTTTTGAGGACTTGCATTGATGTACAACCTGCAAGAATTTTGATACCATAACAAATGCTGTTTAGTTTGCTACATGTATATGGTTGTTCCATCTTAGGTCATCTTGTATCCAGACCCCAAGAAATTTGGTAGCATTTACAGATTCTAGTGTTTTACTCAGCAGTTCTATGGTTGGAGTTAAATTCTGTTTGTTCTGTATTGTATGTAAATTCATGGTGATTGTTTTCTGTGTATTTATTATTAAGTTGTTTGCAGAGAACCATTCTGATAGGTGAGATGTACACTCTTTTACTTCATTCTGCAACTCTTCCAATGTTCCACCTTTGATAAGTATGTTTGTGTCATCAGCATATTTAATATATTTCTGGTTAGGGGTGAGTGGCTCCAAGTCATTCACAAAAAGAAGGAACAGAATCGGTCTCTGTCTACACAAAGTTTGACAACTGGAACCATACAATTGCAGACAAACCTAGATTAATTCTCTCAGTTGTAAGAGACTGATATTTCTTCATATCTTGAGCAGATACACTAGTATTTTTAGAGAAATATGTGCTGTCAAATGTAAATCTCAAACCACATTCTTGCTTATACTTCTTGAGAGTTCAACTTCCCCAAGCAACAACGGCAAAGTATTAAAGTATTGACCCACAACAGGTAGATCCATCCCATTCTGCGTCACAACTTGTTCGAAACTATAGTCGGCTTCTGTTATTTTTTTTTCTTTTTTCAGATACAGAAAGAAAAGGATCAAGCACAGTCTCTAATGCATGTCATATTCTATGTTTAAAATTATTTCACAAATTGTCATAATCATTGACTAAAAAGAGGAGGGAGTGTGCCATGTTATTTACTGCACACAGCATATAACACTGCACATATAATGATGGACTAAAATTGACCTCTCTTTAAGCCAAAAACTGTTTACCATTACCAATAAATATTTTACTACAGTATAGACTATAGAGTCTTCAAATTACTAGACCATGAGGGCCACATATTAAATTTTGCATTGCAGTGGGGACCGACAGCACATTCTGAGATGACAGAAAATTGTGATATCCACAGTCTACTTTCACCTTAGATGCCATCAAGATGACTGAAATAGGTGTGTCTATCGTATACACTATAATCACCCTAATATCACTCATCACACTAGCAAAGAAAGGTAAATAACACATGAATTAGGTTAAAATGCAACTTAGATGATTGCAGCTTTTGATCAGTATGTATGTATGTATTAGCAATGGCACAATGAATGAGTGGAAGTTTAAGGCAACCAATCAGGAGTGTCATTTAGGCGGACACTAGGAATGTCTCTTTCAACATCTTTTTCTTTCATATGACATGAATTAATCGCGAAATTATCTGTTGTTAAGTGTGTTGGCAAAACAATTTGCTAACTTGCTCACTACATGGATGTAACAGTTTTCTAATCAATGGAAATTGAGCACATTTTATTCATTAGTAACCTTATAGTTTATTTAAAAGGCTGTTTCCATTCAAAGCTGCACAATTAATAACAGTTTTTCCCACTTAGTGACATTATCTAAGTACATTTTTAAAATAATGTTTTCCAGTGATTTCTTCTCTGATGAAATTGTTCTCTCTAATTTTTATTGCTATTAATCCTTTGACACCAGTCTTGATTTTTCCCTCTATTTTTTAAGGAAGAGACACACATACAACATTTAAGGTATTGACTGTTAGCCAGCTTCAGAGTAGGGAGTAGTACACATGTTGCTAACAGCAGTGTGTGTGTGTGTGTGTGTGTGTGTGTGTGTGTGTGTGTGTGTGTGTGTGTGTTTAACATTAAGCTTTTTTTGAAGAATGCAATGACTTTTGGATATGTTGTTACACTGGCACTAAGGACTGACAGGATATTTCGTTTTGGTTTCAGCTAAAATATTGTCACGTTGAAATGGAAACAGGCTTGACTTCGAAGGCAACTAGACACAGCACTTATACTGAAAGCACGTTTATTATGAACTCAACATACACGCAGCACTGACTGCCTCTCAGGCAGAGTGCTCTGCTATTTATACACAGGCAGAATTTACCAGAAATTAGGAGGACAGTTAACACAAGAAACAAGTGAACATAAGAAAGCTGTAGAACCTTCTGGAATTGTTAATTACAAAGAAATAAATTTTTTGCCGGTGGGCGGGATTGAACCGGCGACCTTCTGCACCACAGTTCGTGACGCTATCCCCTGCACCACGCCGGCAGTCGGTGATCGAGGTCTCTCGAGGCAATATTGGTTTCGGTCGCATTTTTGGTTTTGGCCGGAATTCAGCCAAATCTTTGGCCTGACTGAAATTAGCTTTCTTGAACTTACTGATGAAGCCTGGTGGCATTCTCGATGCATTCAGCCAACAATAATGCTTTACCTCAGTTGACAGTGCGCCATTTAACTGCAGACGTCTATCCTCCCATGTAAAAATTGTGGGGATTTTGTTATTAAGCGCAATAGAATGCAATACAGTATGTAGTGGAATGGTTTATCATATTGTTATGCTGTAAAGTTTTATTAATGAGTTTCCTTAAAAGTGAAAAGCTTTTTTAATAACAAATAAGGGTTTATGAAACACTGATCATGTGGTACACCCCTTTTCCCATTCAATTTGTGTAAATTTAGACTGACAATAATCATACTGTTAGTCGTACTGGACTTTATTTTTCGAAATACTCTCTGCAGCACTGATTGAAGCTGCTGTCTGTTCAGGAATGCCATAAAGGAGATATGTAAAGTTGTTTGTCAATTGCAAATAAATAAATAAATAAATAGAGTGTGATAATATAAAACTAGCGCTCCCAAGAACAAAATCGCAAAGGCTACTTATGAAAGCAAACAAATGGTTGCTTTCTTCATATTCTGTATTTTGGTTGTAATGTTGAGGCTCTGGCATTTCATAGTATATATTTTTAATGTTTGTTGTGTACTTAAAGACTATCTTCCTACAAGAAGGTATTAAGAACTGTGGAATTTGTTGTAGCTATACAGTAGTCCTAGTGGTTCAAGATGAATGGGACCAGGATCACCTCTAACTATCGAATTTTGTGTGTGAAAAAGAAGAAAATCGACCTTGAAAAGAATACATGTGCAAAAAGAAAAGGGAGCAAAACATTTTTAAATAGTCACTCCACTGACAGCCTGAAGGTTTTAAAGTCTTTTTACTATTTATTTTGCATTATAATTGTTGGTTGCCTTTTTTCTGTGAAGATAGAATTTACACAGTGTTTTTTTTAATATATATATGATGCTCATATTTATCGGAAACTTGTAATTCTGAGACTCGAAATATCGAGACTCCACTAACTTTACTATGTAAGTTTCGATTTTGGGCAAAGCTAGTAGAGGAGCCAAATATTTGGTTACATTTTTGGCCATAAATCATGTTTTGTTTGTACCCTAGCAGGTACCATACCTAATATCACTGCTTAACCCTCCTACTACCAGAATTTTTTTGTTACACTGAGTACCGTTGGGGTCAATATGACCCCAAGTAATTAACACGGGATATATTGGCAGTATTTAATTTATTTTAATGAACTGACACAAAAGCATACATTATTGATTGAAACCAGGTGAAGTAGATATATAAGCACTTACAGATCTTGTCTCAACACTTAATCTTATAGATCCTTACATCTAAAACAGAGCAACTCTTTACATGTAAAACAAAGAATGTCTGAATGGTGTTTACAGACAAAGGAAAAGCATCTTCTGCACGTTTCTGAATGTTTTCTATACACTGAACGTTCGCACAGGTAGCACCATCCACGTTTTACCCCCGTATTCACTTGTGCTGAAGGAGGAGAAGAACGAGGCAGAGAAGCTTTGCTGTGCTGACTTCTGTTTCTCTGTACTAGACTTGTTCCCAGTTCCAGAAGAAATTCTCTTCTTTTGTAGTTGGTTTTTTTATTCCAGTCAGGATTTAAGTCCAACCAAATTATGAAAGCATTCAGGGCACTAATATCCAAAATATTATAAAAAATCACCATGGGCCATCTTCTTGTCATACGTTTTGTGGTGTAGGTTCTGACTAACTTGTCCATAGTGTCTACACCTGATTTTGTTGCATTATAGTCTAGGATTATAATAGGTTTCGCTGCTTTGCCGTCACCTATTTCCTCCCTGAAATGCATAGTACTCAGCAATGTCACTATCTTACCCCTTTTTGGGCAAGAGGAGACTATCGTTACTGATTCCTGGAATCTGAAGAGAGATGAACCTGCAGTTCTTCCCCTTGCTTCGATAAATTCTGCAGGTAGTTCACTTCGACTTTTTCTTAGTGTTCCTAGCAGTCATTTGTTTTCGTTCTAGGTCCTTTGCCAACTCCAAACTTGTAAAGAAATTATCTGTTGTGATATTTCTACCACTTCCAGATAAATGTTCTGTCAGTTCTAACACTACTCTTTTATGGGTATAAATTAGAAGTGGAAATGTTAGTTTCATTGTTGCAGGTGTTTCCTATAACATCTGTTCAACATAATATTCGCTGTTCTGTTTTCATAATGTTTCATTCAAGAAACGAAACAAAAAAATTTGATTGGGGTCATGATGACCCCAGTGGTACTCAGTGCATAGGCCATGCATAAATTTTAATATGTTGTAAATGTAAAACTGAATAATATGTCATTGTATACAAGCAAGTTAGAGAGACAAAGTCATAAATTTTGAAAATAATCACATTGAAAATAAGGGAGATATATATTTCAAATGTGCTTCTGGGGTCATATTGACCCCAGTGGTAGTAGGAGGGTTAATTTCAACCACTGAAATGAACGGCCATGACATTTAACTGTAAATTGTCAAAGATTTGTATATGTTCAATTGATGTCATGAGTTTGCATTACTTAAGATAAGGTGGGGCAAGTGCACCACAAAAATGAATAAGTAGACGCACATTTATAACTGGTTAATTTAGCAATGTGGAAGAATTTAATAATTTTTATGACCTTTCAAACATGTTCAATTAGATTTTATGAATATAGGTGACATAACTGGATGATAAAATTTTCTGCATTTTTTAAAAGATGGTCGTCACGCAAAATGCAGCTGCTCCACCATAGAAGGGCTAGTGCGTTTTTGTATGGCAGTTAGCATACAATATCCATGTGGGCACAGGAGGGCAAGAGTGTCTTACTACAACATTTATTTTAGAAGGAGACTTTCCTGGTGGGAAAAATATGTATAATAATAAAGATTGTTTGACTTACCCAAAACACAACCTCGTCGATAGACAAAAATAACACAAATGAAAACACATACAAACATACATTCAAGCTTTCACAACCATTGGCCGCTTCGTCAGGAAAAGAGGAAGGAAGGAGGGGAGAAAGGAAAGGATGTGGGTTTTAAGGGAGTGGATGAGGGGTCATTCCAATCCTGGGAAGGACTTACCCTAGGGGAAAAAAGGAAGTTAAACAAATACACACCCACACATATACACACGCAAACACACCTAGGCAGACATATTCCTTCCTCTTTTCCTGACGAAGTGACCAACGGTTGCGAAAGCTTGAATGTTTATTTGTGTTATTGATAGATGTGAAGCATTGAATTAAAATTTGTGGTGTGGCCGAGAATCGAACCCGGACCTCCATGCTTACTAGGCAGACGTCTTAACCGTTAGACTACCACACCACTAACGATTAAGGCGCCTCGGAATAGTCTATGTACGATTTCCCTCCACAACGCAAACTTTAATTCAGCTTCTTTGTTCCAAAGATAATTGCCACTACTGCCAAGGCTCTCCATGCAGCGGAATAGCACCTCAGCAATGGACATGGTGGAACAAACCCGTTATGGTGATATAAATATCAATTAATATGAATAAATGATCCCTGAGACGGATTTTCGTCTCAAATATGTCAAAGATATTATTGATAGATGTGAAGCATTGAATTAAAATTTGTGGTGTGGCCGAGAATCGAACATATCATATTAATTGATATTTATATCACCATAACGGGTTTGTTCCACCATGTCCATTGCTGAGGTGCTATTCCGCTGCATGGAGAGCCTTGGCAGTAGTGGCAATTATCTTTGGAACAAAGAAGCTGAATTAAAGTTTGCGTTGTGGAGGGAAATCGTACATAGACTATTCCGAGGCGCCTTAATCGTTAGTGGTGTGGTAGTCTAACGGTTAAGACGTCTGCCTAGTAAGCATGGAGGTCCGGGTTCGATTCTCGGCCACACCACAAATTTTAATTCAATGCTTCACATCTATCAATAATGTCTTTGACATATTTGAGACGAAAATCCGTCTCAGGGATCATTTATTCATATTAATTGATATTTATATCACCATAACGGGTTTGTTCCACCATGTCCATTGCTGAGGTGCTATTCCGCTGCATGGAGAGCCTTGGCAGTAGTGGCAATTATCTTTGGAACAAAGAAGCTGAATTAAAGTTTGCGTTGTGGAGGGAAATCGTACATAGACTATTCCGAGGCGCCTTAATCGTTAGTGGTGTGGTAGTCTAACGGTTAAGACGTCTGCCTAGTAAGCATGGAGGTCCGGGTTCGATTCTCGGCCACAACACAAATTTTAATTCAATGCTTCACATCTATCAATAATGTCTTTGACATATTTGAGACGAAAATCCGTCTCAGGGATCATTTATTCATATTAATTGATAGTTTATTTGTGTGTTTTCATTTGTGTTTTTTTGCGTCTATCGGCGAGCCTGTACTTTGGGTAAGTCAAACAGTCTTTATTTTTATGATACGGATATTGTAGAGGAAAAAATTCCTAACAGGAAAAATATATGTAAAAAAATAGATGAAGTCTACTTACCAGGTGGAGAAGCACAGGCAGTGATAGTAACAAATATTACACACACACACACACACACACACACACACACACACACACACACACACACACACACACACAAACGCAAGCTTTCGCAACCCAGTTGCTTCTTCAGGCAGAAGGGAAGGAGAGCGAAAAGGAAATGATGAGGGTTTCCTCTCCCGGGATTGGAATGGCTCCTTACCCCCTTCCTTAAAACCCTCATCATTTCCTTGTCCCTCTCCTTCCCTTCTGCCTGAAGAAGCAACTGGGTTGCGAAAGCTTGCGTTTGTGTGTGTGTGTGTGTGTGTGTGTGTGTGTGTGTGTGTGTGTATTTATTTGTAACTATCACTGCCTGTGCTTCTTCGCCTGGTAAGTAGACTTCATCTATATATATAATTTTTTTTTCAAATCTTTATTTTTATACATATATAAATGATCTGATGGACAGAGTGACTTGTAATTTGCAGCATTTTGTTGATGGTTCTGTGGTGTATGGAAAGGTGTCATCTATAATTGTGTAACATTGCAGAGCGATATGAAATGGAATGAACATGTAAGGACAGTTGTGAGCAAGGCGGACAGGCGACTTTGTTTTATTGGAAGAATTTTGGGAAGATGTACTTCATCTGTAAAGAAGACCGAGAATAAAATGCTTGTTCAACCATGTCTTGATTATTACTCAAGATTCTGGAACCCGCAGCAAATCAGTTTAAAGGAATACATGGAAGCTGTTCAGAGGCGAGCAGCTAGGTTCGTTACTGGTAGGTTCGACCAATGCGCGAGTGTCACGGAAATGCTCCAGCAACTCAATTGGCGATTGCTGGAGGAAAGATGACGTTCTTTACGTGAATTTCTGTTGAGCCAATGTTCCAGGAACTCAAATGGGGATTGCTGGATAAAAGACGACATTCTTTTCAAGAAATTTAGAGGGCCAGAATTTGAAGGTGATTATTGAACGATCTTTCTGCCACAACTGTCTTGTGATCTTTACACAAAATGTAAGAGGAATTAGGGCTCATACAGAGGCATATAGACATTATTTTTCCAAGCACTTTATGGTGGATTGCGGAGTATATATGTAGATGTAGAAATGGAATTGGGTGCAAGCAATAGTTGACAGTTCTGCTGTTTTTATTGGTATGAAGAAAAGAGTTGTTCTGCTCAAGTTCGGAGTAGGTGGACTACTGTAGCTACTGTTACAGTTGGCTCTCCGCCTAACATTGGTACCTCTCAGGGGCTCAGCATTAATTTGCCGAGTACAGGCTTGGCGAACCCGGGGTCCTGAGCTGGGGACTGGTAAGCGCTGCCAGTCCTCTTAGACACCGTAACCCCTGGGCACGCTTCATCTACCACCGTGTAGCGCCGCGGTGGAACGTTGTGTATACCTGGGAATAGGGATCTCAGCTCGACCGCCTGGGTCGCGAGGATGGTACAAACCTCTATAAAAAACCCTTCAGTTCCAAGGTGTGCTATGTGCTGATGGGATGCGTGGCTGTTGAAGTGGAACAGTCGCTAGCAGGCAACCTCTGGGGATACTGCCGCGCCTCAGTTGTATAAGGCTTACCTAGGCACGCGGGGCTCCATCTAGGTGGACATTCGTTTCCCTACCTGCTCGTGGGACCAGCATGAAAATTTCCTCTGCTTTTCCCTTCCAGCTGCATGGGTGTACCACTGGAGGAGAACAAACAACCGCTCCAACAAGAGGGCTCGCTTAGGTAGTCCTCCAGACACAGGTCTTTGTAATATGAGCATGTTAAAGAGTAACAGAGCACATTTTGCTGTACAGAATGTGTTTTCAGTAATTAAAAGGAAAGAGGGAAGTTCTGAAAAGATTTTGTCCTTCCACATTCAAATGGGTTTAGTGGGCATTGCAGGAGATTTGAAGTCTATGAAACGGTTGAGAAGTGGTACCCTGTTGGTCGAAACTTCTAGTTCCCAACAAGTGCCACACTGCAGACTGCTAACGAAGATACGAGCTTATGGAATAGGTTCACAGATTTGTGACTGGCTGGAAGACTTCCTAAGTAATAGAACGCAGTACGTTTTTCTCGACGGCGAGTGTTCATCAGAGACGAGTGTATCGTCAGGCGTGCCCCAGGGGAGTGTGATAGGACCGCTATTATTTTCTATCTATATAAATGATCCGATGGACAGAGTAAGTTGTAATATGCGGCTGTTTGCTGATGATGCTGTGGTGTATGGGAGGGCGTCTGTAACTGACTGTAATAGCATACAGGATGACTTAGACAAAATTTCTAGTTGGTGCGAAGATTGGCAGCTAGCTCTCAATGTAGAAAAATGGAAGGTGATGCGCATGAGTAGAAAAAACAATCCCATAATGTTCGACTACAGCATTAGTAGTGAGCTTCTTGATGCTGTTGCGTTGTTCAAATATCTAGGCGTAACATTGCAGAGCGATATGAAATGGAACGAGCATGTAAGGACAGTTGTGAGTAAGGCGGACAGCCAACTTCGGTTTATTGGGAGAATTTTGGGAAGATGTACTTCACCTGTAAAGGAGACCGCATATAATACGCTTGTACGACCACTTCTTGAGTATTGCTCAAGTGTTTGGGCCCGCCGCAGATCAGTTTAAAGGAAGACATAGAAGCAGTTCAGAGTAGTAGTAGTGTAGTACCACAGCTGCAGGGAATTTTATATACACCTGGTGTATTCAACGGATGTCGTACATCTTTTGCAGATCTTAAATATTCTTTTTTCTTCCTTGTAGGTCTGAAAATGGTTTCTACCCCATACTTGTCCAGCACTTTTCCAATACGGTCTGTAACCTTATTTATGAACGGAAGAAAAACTTTCCCTTTAGGCGGTTGTTGTTCCTTGTTAACATTAACTTTCTCCCTGTGACGAAGGGCTCTGTCTATTTCTTTGGTAGAATAACCGTTCTTCCGGAAGGTGGATCGTAACATACATAGTATAATTGTTTAGAAACTGCCTCACCACTACTTATTTTCAGTACAATAACGAGTTCTATGAACAGATTGACAGAGTGCCTATGGGCAGTCCACTGAGTCCAGCGGTGGCCAATCTATTTATGGAGTTGTTCGAACAACAGGCGTTGCAGCCTGCTAATAAAAAGCCAGCTAGGTGGTATCGATATGTCGATGACACTTTTGTGCTATGGAAACACGGTGCAGAGGAATTAGATGCCTTCTTAACGCATCTGAATGGTATCAATCCCAGAATACAATTTACGATGGAAACAGAGTGCTTTACACCAGCGGAATGACAATCGATTCTTCTCTGCCAAGAATGTTGGCAATACCAGAGATAGTGTCGTAGTAGACGTCACGTGATGTCTTGTGGTGCCCACTACATTGCCTATATATACGGCGCTCCTTCAAGTTCTCATCGCAGTTCGTCATTCTACCTCTGAAGATGTCTTCCGCAGCCGAAGATGAAACGTTAGGGGAAAGTTTTATAAATTGACCACAGCTTATGAGCCCGGAAGTTTTAAATGAAGTTGACGCCGGCCGGGAAAGCTGACATCGTAAGACTGAACCTTGTTCAGTCAGCTGGCTGCATTTGAACAACGTGATACCGTCCAGGAATGGGTGGATCGTATTACACGAGTGATCTATCGCACTGCTGAAGCGTCCGTTCCCCAGTCCACCACAGGTCAATTACGAAGGCAACCTGTCCCTCGGTGGACCGAAGAATGCCGCTCTGCAATACGGGCGAGACGAGCGACTCTGCGAAAATTCGAGTGCTGGCCCACAGCAGAGAAGTTTCAAATGTTCAAATGTTTGTATAGTCTATGGGACTTAACTACGGGGTCATCAGTCCCTAAACTTACAAACTACTTATGAACTACTTACGAATTAGGACAGCACAAATATCCATGCCCAAGGGGGGATTCGAACCCCCGACGGTAGTGGCCATGCAGACCGTGACTGGAGCGCCTTAGTCCCCTCGGCCACCGCGACCGGCCAGGGAAGTTTGCTGCCTTTTGGTTAGCGAGGGCAAAATGCTGATAAGTCATAAGAGAGAGCAAAAAGAGATCGTGGCAGCACTTCCTGAATTCTGTCAATCGTTCCACACCCAGCACTAAAGTATGGGAGACTATAAGGAGGATATCTGGCAGAGGAAGACGGAGCCCAGAAGCAGCTATAATGGCGAATGGAACTCTCCACACCGATCCACGGGATAAAGCACAGACGTAATTTCAGTCATTATAATCGAGGATGCCGCTATTTTGAGCGCCAGGCAAACTGGTAATTTTATGGGAAGTAGAAATTTTTTACGTGATTTCATTCATTATAATTGAGGACAGCACTGCTGGGCTGTAACACATCTTCAAAATTACCTGAACCGCTTTGATAGATATCATTTGGACGCCGCTGCCAGGCTATGTAACACATCTTAAAAATTACTGCCTTTCACTGGAATTAATTATTTACATAGTAAAACTCCCACAGTTCCGTTCGTTTTGTATTTTTCGATGTTTCACACGACAATATTCGAGGATTTATTCGCGTTCTCGAGTACAAACATATTCTTAAGTACTTTTGTAACGTTTGCATAGGATCGGCATCTCTCACTATTATCGCTTTTTTGAGGTTGTGGGTATTATGATACCCAACTGTGACACATAAAGTTCTTTATTAACCAGAAATATGTATCACAAAAACAACGCAACTATTTATTCTCACTTCAACAAAGCAAATGATTCTGATTGTTTGAGTACTCGCCAGCTGCTCTGGGCAAAGAAGCTAGCGGAAAGACGAACTGCACTGCCACAAATCAGCGTTATTCTCTTGTTAACAAACCGTTCTGTTTGTCTGAGTACATGCCAGGCGCTCTGCCAATGAAGCTGGTGAAAAGAAGAACTACATTGCCACAAATCGGTGCGTCTTTAAGTCAACAACGTTTGAATAAACGCAAAGTGTCAAGAAACTCGAATGCAAATAATTTTTAAGTTCTATACTTTAAGGGAAAGCCATGCTAGTGTCAATTTATGTACATTACGTCATTTTTCTTCACGAACATGCTTTCAAAAAGTGTAAAACGCGGGAAAAGCGTAAATATGTTAATGCAATAACGAGGGCGAATTGACATTGTAAACATAGGAAATTTGACGGGACCGACAAAAAATGGCGTAATTCGCGGGAAAACGTAAAAACCGAGAACGTAAAAATGAGGTTTTACTGTAGTATGCTACGACACCTTACAGAACGAAACAGAGAACTACTACTCTCAGTTTTTAATGTTGTTTGGGCATCAGGTCGTTTTCCTGACCTGTGGCTTGAAGCAGTTTGTTCCTATTTTAAAACCAGGAAAGGACTATATAACCTGAGTAGTTATCATAGTATAGCCCTCACTAGTTGTTTGGGAAAGACCTTAGAATAGATGGTCAACCACCGCCTTGTCTGGATGTTAGAATCCAGGCAACTCCTTAGTCGTTTTCATTGTGGTTCAGAAAATACCGCTCCACCTTTGATAACCCGACCTTCCTGGAAATGGCTATACAAGGGGCTTTCCTACGCTGGCAGCACCTTTTGGGTATCTTTTTTGACATCGAATGAGCCTACGATACTACTTGGAGGCATCTTATCCTCGGGCAGCTCCGTGAATGAGGTTTTCGTAGAAGCCTCCCTCTCTTTATTGTGTCCTTTCTTTCTCCACGCTATTGTAGGTATCGAGTCAGTGATGTGCTTTCGGATTGTTTTGAGCAACAGGACGGTGTTCCTCAGGGTAGCGTTTTAAGTGTGACTTTGTTTGCCGTAGCAATTAACAGTTTTACGTTCGTTGGCAAAAGCCCTGTTCAGTGTTTGTTATTTGTTGATGACTTCTCGATATTTTGCTCTTCTTCTAGCCTTGCAACGACCACTCGACAGTTACAACTTACTCTTCTAACGTATTAATAGATTTTATGTAATTACAGTTTCATTCTACCGATACTCAGCTTTTTAACATTCCGGTGTATGGGGGTTCTGCTCGCTGCAACATTATTCTCCTGGGGCGTCGTGGTAGAAATAAATACTCGATATGTAGAATTTTTCACTTTCTTTCTTCTTTAATTTTAAACAAACTTCTCCTCCACCAAAACATTACAATTTAATAACATGAACAAAGCATCTGAACAGTAGCACTTCCATTTCAAAACACAGTGCGACATAGATTCCAGTGCACTTCACAAACGATTAAAACTCGAACCCCCCCACGCAAGGCGGTGAGGCAAATATATAACATCGGCAATAATGACGTTACCTTAAGCATTGTTCATAATAGAATATACTGATTTACAATTAACAAACATAACATAAAAACATTTCATGTACACAAAAATAATCACAATATAAAATGAAAACTATGCATACAATAATATTATATGGCGCATGTATTTTTAAGATGAAATTTCCGATCTTTCTGTTAACAACAAAGTGCGATGTTAAATATCAATTAATTTGTTAATGAATACATCATACATGTTTCTAACATATATTGAGCTATCAATTATCTTGGCAATTCTCAAAATAGATTCTAAATCTCAGTTCAGTCAATATATACAAAGAATTACGATATTCAAATTTTGACAATTATGTTAATTACACAATTATCTGGTCAACACAACTTGTTTACGAGCTTTACATATATACAATGCTATTTATTCATTTCTTTATGTTTTACAAAAGTTATTACAATTTGTCTGTTTAAGTCTTGAAATAACATACAATGACGCAACTATTGTTTATAGAACTGTCTGGAAAGAAAATATATGAATCTCTTAATTAATGAATTCTATCACTTGTTTTAATCACAGTATCACCGAGACACTGTCCTACACTGATTCCTAGGCTGGCTATTACGTTTTTAACTTCACATGCAACATATATTGCAACTGAACCACACGATTCTGGATCCGACGCAGACGGTATCGTAGGATGACATTGAGATGAGAGGACCAGGCAGACGGTATCGTACGATAACATTGAGATGAGGGGGCCAGCAGTATCGTTACACTCTTCTACGATTATTTATGACTTGTCAAAGAAGAGTGGTTTTAAATTCTCGACCAAGAAGTCTGTGTGTGTTCTTTTTAACCATCACCATTCTATTTTAAACTTAACAGAACCGAGGATGAGGAACACTGTCCTACATTTTAAAGAAACAGTGAGGTTTCTGGGTCTAATCTCTGACTCGAAACTCACCCGGTTGCCACACCTCAAGGACCTGAAGAAACATTGCCTCAAGGCCCTGAGTGTTTTAAAATGTCTTAGACACAATTTGTGGGGTGCAGATAGAACCTGTCCGCTTCGGTTTTATCGGTCCTTTGTGCGATCTCGCCTCGATTATAATTGCACGGTGCATGGCTTTGCCAGACCCTCTTATTTGAAGATGCTGGACGTGGTGCACACAAAGGGATTCAGCTGGCTACTGGGGCCTTTAGAACTAGTCCCATTCCCAGCCTCTGTGTTGAGGCTGCTGAGCTGCCACTGTCCATCAGGCAACTTCTCCTGGGGCATCAGGGATACAAAACGTCAACACCACACGCACCTGCATACCATATTATTGCTCGGCCTCCTATGGCCGCGTTGTTTTGTACGCGGCAACGGGCAACGCGACCCTTGGGATTCGCGCAAAGGATTGTCTCGCACATATGTGTGTACCTGATTTTAATGTATTACATCATGGTCGGAGCAGATTTCCTACTCGGCTCCTTCGGCGTCCGAACATTATTTTACACTTGGCCAGTTTTAAGAAAGGTTGCACTCCTGATCTACATCTACATACATACTCCGCAATTCACCGTAAGGTGCGTGGCGGAGGTTACACTGTTCCACTACTAGGCATTCCCTTTCCTATTCCACTCCCAAATTGAACGAGGAAAAAAAGAAAGCCTATATGCCTCCGTACGAGCCCTAATTTCTCTTATCTTGTCTTTGTGATCTTTACGCGAAATGTAAGTAGGCGGCAGCAAGATCGTACTACACTCAGCTTCAAATTCCGGCCCTCTAAATTTACTCAACAGAAATTCACGTAAAGAATGTCGTCTTTCTTTCAGCGATCTCCAATTGAGTTGCCGGAGCATTTCCGTGACACTCGCACATTGGTCGAACCTACCGGTAACAAATCAAGCTGCTCGTCTCTGAACCGCCTCTGTGTCTTCCTTTAAACTGATCTGCTGCGGGTCCCAAATACTTGAGCAATACTCAAGACGTGGTCGTACAAGCGTTTTATACGCGGTCTCCTTTACAGGTGAAGTACATCTTCCCAAAATTCTCCCAATAAACCGAAGTCGGCTGTCAGCCCTACTCACAACTGTCCGTACATGCTCGTTCCATTTCATATCGCTCTGCAATGTTACGCCTAGATATTTGAACGACGTGACAGCATCAAGAAGCTCACTACTAATGCTGTATTCGAACATTATGGGATTGTTTTTTCTACTTGTGTGCATCACCTTACATTTTTCCACATTTACAGCTAGCTGCCAATCTTCGCACCAACTATAAATTTTGTCTAAGTCATCCTGTATGCTATTACAGACGACACTCTCCCATGCACCACAGCATCATCAGCAAACAGCCGCAAATTACAACTTACTCTGTCCATCAGATCATTTATATCAATAGAAAATAATAGCGGTCCTATCACACTCCCCTGGGTCACGCCTGACGATACACTAGTCAGTGAAGTGGCTGATTTTACATATCGCTCTAAATTTTTCAACACTTTAGATAGGCATCACGATTTTACGGTGGTCTACACCGACGGTTCAAAGCTCATGGATTCCCTCGGCTGTTTCACGATGTTTCCAGACCGTATTACCAGGATTCGCTCCCAACAGCCTTCTGTCTTCTCAGCAGAGCTTCACGCGATTCTGACGGCATTGCAAGAAATGCGACGTGTTCGGAACACGCGGTTTCTTATCTGCTCCGATTTACTTAGCACACTACAATCACTGAACAGCGTGTACCCAGATGATTGGATGCCACAGCTCATACAGGACCAACTGTACTCTCTCCAGTAGTGGGATAAACAGGTGTCATGCTGGGTAAGGACAGTTGTGAGTAAGGCGGACAGCCGACTTCGGTTTATTGGGAGAATTTTGGGAAGATGTACTTCACCTGTAAAGGAGACCGCGTATAAAACGCTTGTACGACCACGTCTTGAGTATTGCTCAAGTGTTTGGGACCCGCAGCAGATCAGTTTGAAGGAAGACATACAGGCGGTTCAGAGGTGAGCAGCTAGATTTGTTACTGCTAGGTTTGACCAATGCGCGAGTGTCACGGAAATGCTCCGGCAACTCAATTGGGGATCACTGGAAGAAAGACGACGTTCTTTTCGTGAATTTCTGTTAAGTAAATTTAGAGGGCCGAAATTTGAAGCTGAGTGTAGTACGATCTTGCTGCCACCTACTTACATTTCGCGTAAAGATCACAAAGACAAGATAAGAGAAATTAGGGCTCGTACGGAGGCATATAGGCATTCTTTTTTTCTTCATTCAATTTGGGAGTGGAATAGGAAAGGAAATGCCTAGTAGTGGTACAGTGTACCCTCCGCCACGCACCTTACGGTGAATTGCGCAGTATGTATGTAGATGTACCAGGGCAAGTGGGAATTTGGGGAAACGAAGTGGCTGATAGGCTACAAAGGCGGCCTGCAGCGACTGCAACATAATACAACCTGCCATTCCCCTGCAGGATGTCCTCTCTGTGGTTCGGTGGAAGTGCTGTGGGAAGACGCGTGGCTGGCAGTGACGGGCAATAAGCTGCGGTTGGTGAAACCGACTAACCGACTGTCCGTCCGTGACGAACCTCCAGCCAGTCACAAAGACGGCACAAAGTGACCCTGACGTGACTTCGAATCGGGTACTGCCCATCAACGCACAAGTTTTTACTTAGTCGAGAAGATCCACCTTCTTGTGATGCCTGTGGCATGTAACTTACTGTATGCCACATTTTAATTGAGTGCACCGTATATCGTGCTGTGAGGGCAGAAGCCAATCTTAGTGGTGATCTGCCCTCCATTTTAGCTGATGACGAGACGAGTTTAAAAAAGATTTTAAGATTTTGTGAAGTGTCTGCACTCTTTTAGGTTTTAGGTTGGAGATTTTAGTTTGATGCTGAGTGGCTGGCTGAGTTCCTCCTTGTGTGGTCCGCCAGTCGTGCTAATCTACCTAGTCCTCTCTTGGTAACTTTGATCTGAATGATTTTATGGACTCATTTAATTAGCTTTTTTTTTTTGACACTCGTCTCTCCACTGTTTACATTCGGGTGCTAAAGACCTCGACGTTGTGCACCCTGCCACTAACATTGTTAGTTGTCAAAGTTTTAATATTATAGGACTTTTAATACTGGTGACATTTATAACAAAGATATCGGTAAAATTGGTTTTTATTGTTCAGTGTCTATGGTTACAGGACTCTAATGTATATAAGGTAGATGAGTATTGGTTTGAGAGAATGGTCTTTGAGTTCCTGACATTGCAGACTGAAGAGATTTGCTGCTCAGCCAAGATCACATGCTCACATTATAACACTTTGGAAATATTCCATAGATCTTGCTGAGATGGCATTATTCATTATTTTTTAAATAATATTGTTGTCTGAATGTTCTTATGGCCAGTTGGCCTCTCCCATTATATGTAGGACAAAAAGTGGATTTTACTGCTTAATAATTAGGAAACGAAATATCCTACTTTGCATCACAACGCCTGCTGTTTCCTTTTGTTGGGATTCATTTTTACATCTCACTAGTGTTTCCCTCCCCTTGACTCACAGCTGCGCCAGTTGGTCGTATTATTGTGAGAACTGACACCTCACACTTAAGTCAGTATATTCTGCACACTTACTCTTAACACTCCGAGATACTATTGATTGTGGCAGAATCGTAATGAATATAAACTTTTGAAGTAAAATGCAATTCCCACCTAAATGGTAGGCCTTCCTTACAATCCTATCATTATTCTTTAGTTCCCATAATGACACTCATTGTGTTTTTTGCACAATGGAATAAAAACTGTAGTTTACTATTTTCTGTGAACAAAGCTCTGGGGTAGTATGTCCTGTGACAGGTTCATTTATGGTTATTGTCATTTAATAGTTGCAATTCCTGCATAGGTTGTGTTGCAAAATATTTATATAATGATACCACTTTGTAACAGGAAAAAAATTCTCAACCATGCACCATCACCCGATATTGTTATAGTATTAGGTACTAAATAATCAACAGTACCTTAAAAGAAGAAAGTGACTACCTGTGAGTTGTTTGAAGCCACAATAAGTTTTGTATTCATGCTGTCAACCTCACTCCTCTCCACACATACATTCACACAGATGTACAAGTCATAACATGTAACGATAAAGTTATATGTTGTGATGTAACTTAATAATGTCCAAGGGCCTAAAATAAGCTAACTGAAAATAATGAACTAAATTTTTATTTCAAAATACAAGGACAAATTACACTGTAAAATGACTTCTTTTAGCAGAATTACTGTGACTGTAGAGTTGAACGTAAAATATTAGATACTTGTGAGGCTTGGTTTTAATAGAACATATTTTCAGTATACAGGTTTACTAATGTGTGTAACAATTGCTTTCAGGCATGGGATTATTACAATACTGGTGTGAGTTACTTAAACCAGCTGTTTCGGTACCTGAACCAGCAACACATCCAGAAGAGGCGTGCTGTGGAACCTGACTTGATGTATGCCTCAGATGCTGACCTTACTCAGTTGGAGTGTCCACTGGAGGTTAGTAGGTTGGTTGGCTTTTAACACTTGTGCTATTCACCAGTCCCACACGCTATTGCATGAGCAATGGGTAATTTTCAATAGAGATCACCAGTGGTACAGACAATGATTGCTCATTGGAGATAGAGGTATGTTTGACAACTGGGTAGGGATGGGTCAGTGGTCT
This sequence comes from Locusta migratoria, assembly GCA_026315105.1. Lineage (NCBI taxonomy): Eukaryota > Metazoa > Arthropoda > Insecta > Orthoptera > Acrididae > Locusta > Locusta migratoria. Next base: position 119,155,222 of record CM048754.1, read on the forward strand.
TTTATTATTTAACTAGCTGAAACCCCGCTGCTTCGCATGCGTAGACTGATTGGTCTGCACCAATTGATTCTTTTTAATCCTGATGAAGAATCCATATCCTAAGTTTCATAGTTATAGCTTGAAATTTGAGTTAACAGCACCATATTTTTGAAAATCAATTTTTGCATTTCATATTTCACCCCGTTATTGGTTGAATTTCCAAAAATGCCGAAACACGTGGCTTTTAAATTTGAACACTGAATCCAAATCCGAAAATTTGTAGTTCTAACCTCAAAATTGCCTAAATAGCAACATATTTTCGAAAAACACCCCCTCTCCAATTTAACCCCGTTGATGGTTGAATTTCCAAAAATACTACAAATCATGGATTTTTAATCCTGACCAAGATTCCATATCCGAAGTTTCGTAGTTGTAGCTTAAAATTTGAGTTAACAGCAACATATTTTTGAAAATCAATTTTTTGCATCACCTATTTTAACCCCTTATTAGTCGAATTTCAAAAAATGCCGAAACACGTGTCTTTTAAATTCAAACCCTGAATTAAAATCCGAAATTTTGTAGTTCTAGCTTCGAAATTGCCTAAATAGCTACGTATTTTCAAAAAACGTTTCATCCCCTATTTCACCGCCTTACGGACGGAATATCGAAAAATCGCTTCTTTAATGACGCCTACAGAGTAAGATCAACGCCCTCCACAAATTTCAAGTTTCTATCTTAAGTGGTTTGGGCTGGGCGATGATGAGTCAGTCAGTCAGTCAGTCAATTGGGACACTTCCTTTTATATAAAGAGATAAATGGTAAATAGGACTACTTTTCATGATGGAGTTGAGCCAGAGTACACGGATCTGAAGATGGTCCATTAACAGTTTCAGCCATAATTTGTAGAAATTATTGACACCATCAATGACTCAAAAAAGTGTGACAATTGGAGTATGCCCATTTCTGTGTTGCCGAATGATCTGTCGTATAAGGCAGACAGCAATAGCTGTCGATAAATATAAATATGTAAATTAAAATTATAGAGGGAAACTTTCCCTGTGGGATAAACAAAAATAAAAATAGTAGAAAATAGTAAAAAATAAAATGTCTGTGTAGGTGTGTTTGCGTTTCGATATGTCTGAGTGTGTTTGTATTTATTTACCTTCCTTTTTTTCCCCTAGGGTAAGTCCTTCCACTCCTGGGATTGGAATGACTCCTTTTCCACTTCCTTAAAACCCATATCCTTCCCTTTTTCCTACCCTTTTTTCCTCTTTTTTCCTGAAGAAGCTCCCAGTGGTGGCGAAAGCTAGTATGTGTGTTTGTGTGTGATTTTATTTATTTATTTGTTTCTATCGACGAGCCGTTCCTTTTGGTAAGTCATCTATTTTTTATTAATATGTAAATTAAGACGGACGAGAATGTTGGAGACGTTTCTGCTGCTTTTTATGACCGCGGAACTAAACTAAATGAGGTGGTGGAAAATGTGTAGCTAGACCTGGGACCAAACTGGGGAGTGTTGTATCCACACGGACACAGTGAGTATCACATTTGCAGCTACACTCTCGGCCAGACACAAATTCTCAACTACGCTACTACTGTAGTGTCCCTTGCCCATTAGTCTCATTTACTCGTGGCCACAGTTTGCCAGTTCCCATAAAAGTTGGGATTTTGTGTAGGGATGGCTCGAACCATAATTTTACCGAATCGAATCCGAATACCGAATCTTAAATAAAACATGTGCCGAATACCGAACCCGAATCGAATCTTCCGAATCTCGAAACCAAATAATCTTTCAACTTAAGTACATGTATTTAAAAAGAATTACTACTCTATCACAGCTAGTGATGAAGATAAAGCCTTCTGGGGTGAATCCCAAATGACAATATTAACAGTAAAATTTAAGAAATTAAAATTTCATTTAGATTTTTATTTTAAATCTTAAAGATTTTTTAATGCCCCTTACCCTTAAAAGAAATTTGTATGAGACATTTCGATATATATGCTGTTGAGATGGTCTAAAACATTATAAGAAACTGTCTTCACTCTATTACAAAATGTTTCATTTTTAAATAAAAAATAATGAAAGGAAAGGATTATGAATTGTTTTTCTTTTTTCAAAGGGGAAGACTCAAAAATAAAACCTGAAAAGATGAGTAGATATTTTGGAAGTTAAATAATAGATTCTTAAAAATTAGGATGTGTAAATGTTAAATAATTTTATAGTGACATATCAGGCATTTCATGAGTGACGGACAGAACATTCAGACAAATAGAAAACCGCGTTTATTCGACATGTGTGTACTTGTTATTGCCACAATGACATTTGAGAACCGTGAAAAGATTGTGCATTCCAGAGGGTTAAACAAGGGTATTTTGCAGATTTATTTATTCTTTCAAACATTTAAGATCACATAACTAGTCTGCACAGAATTTTTATTCGTACAAGATTTAAAAATCACTATTAGAAGTCACTTGCCGTGCTTCATTTCTAACTATTCCCATTCAGCATAAGAATAATACAAATGTAAACATTAACGTGATACGTATATTCTTCCGCGTTTGCCATTGTCTTTCTGGTTTGTTAGGCGGACGGAATATAAATATGGCGACAGCTAACACGGAAGATTACATGGCGTAATGTACATTCGTAACTGAAGGTTTCCATATAACACTTTGGATTCTGGATTCGGTAGTATTCGGCCATTATGCGCCGAATCTCGAATCCGAAGCCAGTGTGCTAGATTCGGCGAATAATGGATTCGGCCGAACCACTCGGACACAACCCTAATTTTGTGTCCTGCTCAGTGTGTGCCTGGTTATTTCCTGCAGCAGCGATATACACCGTGTTTGTTTGGCTCAGTGGATAGTGCATCTGACTAGTAAACAGGAGTGCCCCAGGGGAGTGCGGTAGGACCGCTGTTATTTTCTGCCTACGTAAATGATCTGACGGGCAGAGTGAGTTGCAATCTGCGGCTGTTTGCTGATGGTTCTGTCGTGTACAGTAAGGTGTCGTCATTGAATGACTGAGTAGGATCAGGATGACTTGGACCAAATTTCTTGGTGGTGTGAGGAATGGCAGCTGGCTCGAAATGTAGGAAAATGTAAGGTGATGCAGATGAGTAGGAGACACAATCTCCTAATTTTAGAATAAGGCAATAGTAGTCTGCTGCTGAGTCCCATCAATTTAATATCTAGGCATAATGCTGCGGGCTAGATAGTATACCAACTAGATTCCTCTCAGAGTATGCTGATGCAATTGCTCCGTACTTAGTTATAATTTACAACCGATCACTCAGCGAAAGATCTGTACCCAAAGACTGGAAAGTTGCCCAAGTTACTCCAATATTCAAGAAAGGCAATAGGAGTGATCCCCAAAATTACAGGCCCAGCTCATTGACGTCGATTTGCAGTAGGATTTTGGAACATATACTTTGTTCGAATATTATGAACTACCTCGAAGAGAACGACCTATTAACCAATAGTCAAGAAGGATTCAGAAAGTATCGCTCTTGTGAAACACAGCTTGCCCTTTATTTACAAGAAGTGTTAAGTGCCATCGACAAGGGATCTCAAATCGATTCCATATTTCTGGATTTCCGGAAGGCTTTTGATACTGTACCCCACAAGCGGCTTCTAATGAAATTGCGTGCTTATGGAATATCTTCCCAATTGTGCGATTGGATTCACGATTTCCTATCAGAAAGGACACAGTTCGTTGTAATTGACGGTAAGTCATCGAGTAAAACAGAAGTGATATCTGGCGTTCCACAGGGAAGCGTTATAGGTCCCCTACTCTTCCTCGTGTTTATAAACGATTTAGGAGACAATCTGAATAGCTCCCTTTGACTGCTGTCATTTATCGGTTAGTGAAGCTAACAGAGGATCAAAAGCAATGGCAAAGCGATTTAGACAAAATTTCTACTTGGTGCGAAAATTGGCAATTGACACTAAATAAAGAAAAGTGTGAAGTAATACACATGACCACTAAAAGAAATCCACTGAACTTCAGTTACACGATAAATCAGTCAAACCTTAAGGTCGTAGATTCTACCAAATACCTCGGAGTTACAATTACGAACAACTTTGACTGGAGAGAACACATAGAAAATATTGTGGGGAAGGCGAATCAAAGGTTATGTTTCATTGGCAGAACGCTTCGAAGATGCACCAGCTCCGCCAAAGAGACTGCCTACATCACACTTGTGCGTCCTCTCCTGGAATACTGTTGCCCCTTGTGGGACCCTCACCAGGTGGGACTGACGGAAGACATTGAGAAGGTTCAGAGAAGGGCTGCTCATTTTGTTTTATCACGTTACGGGGAGGAAAGCGTCACGGAAATGTTGCACGAATTGTGGTGGAAATCATTAAAAGAAAGACGTTATTCATTGCGGCGTGATCTGTTTGCTACGTTTCAATCACCGACTTTTAGTTCTGAATGTGAAAATATTTTGCTAGCACCCACCTACTTAGGGAGACATGACCATCCCAATAAAATAAGAGAAATCAGATCGAAAACGGAACGATTTAGGTGTTCTTTCTTCCCTCACGCTATTAGAGAATGGAACGGTAGAGAAAAGTTTTGAAAGTGGTTAATGAACCCTCTGCCAGGCACTTAAATGTGATTTGCAGAGTATCTATGTAGATGTAGATGAATGGAACAAGCATATAAGGACAGTCGTGGGGAAGGTGGATGGTTTACTTTGGTTTATTAGGAGAATTGTGGGAAGATAAGATTGGTCTGTAAATGAGACCACATATAAAACCCCGTCTATATTGCTCGAGTGGCTGCCCCCCCCCCCTCCCCCCAACATATCTGTTTAAAGGAAGATACAGAGGCAATTCCAAGGTGGGCGGCTAACTGGTTGGTTTAATCAATGCACGAGTGTTATTGCGATGCTTTGGGAACTCAAATGGGAGTTGCTGGAGGGAAAGCAACAATCATTTCAATATTTCATGTAAAGACCACAAAGATAAGATTAAGAGAGATTGGGACTCGTACAGGTGCATCGAGCATTCATTTTCCCTTATTCTGTATGGGAGTTGAACAGGAAAGTAAGTAACTAGTAGTGATACTAGGTCTTCTCCGCCCTGCACCTTTAGATGGATGATGTATTTATGAACCCAGGTTCGACCATTGGTCTGGGAACAGACATTCGACCACCTTACTAAATTTAATTCAAAGGTCATAAAAAGCAGGTAAAAGAATAAGACATCCTTGATTGTAATTTAAATTATCTCAATATGTCATCATTGTGTCTGTTCTTTCAGACATTTTGCGCACGCACGCGCATATTTGTGTGTGTTTGTATTTGTGTGTGTGTGTGTGTGTGTGTGTGTGTGTGTGTGTGTGTGTCTTAGATACAATGGGCATGAAATAATATCCCTGTATCATTCTAAATACAATGTTAATGGTGAGCTGCTTGATTTGATCATGTTGATTAGAAAACTCGAAAGAAGTTTGTGAAGTGCTGGAAAATGGAATGAGCGTGTGAAGTTATGGCAATGTGGGGGAATGGCTGAATACAGCTGATAGGTAGGCATGGGAAAGTGCATCCAATCCACAAAATTGTGTACTTGTATTACCCTGTCTTGAGCACTACTAGATGTGTGTGATTCCCTCAATTTTGGTTTAAAAGCTGATACCAAAGCAAATAAAAGTGCTGCTAGATTTTTTTTACAGGATTGTTTCATTCAGTTCAGAAAATCTTTAAAAATGTTCCATGAATTAGAAGGGAGAGAGGATAATTGTTTCATGAAATTTTGATGGAGATAAACAACCTGCATTTGTGGCACACTGCTAAACTTGTATAAAGGTCATAAGGAGAAAATACATATGATTAAATTGAATCCAATGTCTTATGGGTGCAAACATGTTCTAGAACAGTTGATCTATTTCTTATCTTGAGCAGTTTCTTTCTAAATGGTGTTAAACTGTTAATTTAGTAATTCCGATATGCAAATCTCAACTATACAGTAACCTGCAAATGCTGCTTTTCCACCAGTCTGCAATGATCTTTGGTCAACATCAGGATGTTGTCATCTATCATTCATGTGTGTTTATAGATTACAGTAATTTGTGGTTTTATCGAGATCTGTCAGATGCAGTTTGTCAACCCTTAATGAACAGCAGGGGGAGGAAAAAATAAAAAGGAAAAGAAGGAAACCCCTCTTGTATTTTGTGGACACCTGTACATTAGTTTTTTTTTATCATCCTTGGCCTGTCATTCTGGGGCCTCAAAAGCTACTTTTATCAGACTGTTCCATGCCTCTCGTCCTGGGGAAAGAGGGGCCTCGAAATCTCAAAAGTTTTTTTCTTCTTTCTTCATAGTAATACTTGTATTTCCGAGTTTTGCTGCCATCCCGGGCCTCCAACAGACAGAGTCCGTCACAGCAGTGGCTCCCAACCTTTCAGAGACCACAGGCCTCTTTGATTTCTTGGTTGTGAGAAGACACCACAAGATTCATGAAAAGAAAATGTCATCATCATCTTCCTTTCAGGGATTAGGCTGTTGCCTTTTCCGAACACGCAAAAAATCATCTTTTCTGTGGTCTTCTAATATTTCTTTTATCATTCGGTTTGTATTTCAGGATCTTCTCTTGCTCTGGCATTCTAAGAAGGTGCTGCCTTCAGTTTTCTCAACAACATTTCCTCGTTGATGCTGAAAATATTTAATTCTCTTCTGATGATGTCATTCCTGATAATGTCTCTTCTAGTGCAGCCCTTTGTCTTGAAAATAAAATGTATCGTTTAAAAATAAACATTACTAAAAACTTTTAACACTCTTTGGACTTATATGTAATGTGTGTTGACAGTGCTACTATAATATAAGCTTTTAGTGGAATATTGAATTTGTTTTGCAGCAGTGCTTTAGAGCTTTCAACTTATTTTCTTGTTTGATAATCCTGGGGCTAAAACTGTTGCTCAAAGATGCACACATATCATCACTTACTTTCAACCAGATTGTCTTAAGCAGATAACCATTGTTCAACTAAATAAGTCATGAACACTGCAAGATAACAGAAGGCAATTTCCAGAATGTTATTTCATGATTTTGCCTTCTTAGAATCAAACTGCTCAAGAGGATGGATTCAAATGCATTACTACAGTTTCTATCATTTTGGAATTCAGTAAGCATTCACAACACTAGGAGACAGTTGGTAGGCCTACCTGTATTATCCACTTCTGTCATATCAGTTGATGTGGACACACACAGTATTATTGACTGACCATGTAGCAAGGAATTAATAATTTAAATATTTTGCAGACCTTATTTTAGCTCCTGTGATCCTCAGACCGTGGGTTGGAAACCACTGATGTACTGAAACCATATGTATAGTGGTGTAGCTTAGGGTCCCATGTATGACACCGTGGCGCCATTTAATGTAGTGGGCCCTAGTTTGGAAGGAATAAATAAAAAATAAACGTTGTTATTTCATGTAAGGCTATAGAGCCTCAAAACAGAGAAAGAACAATCCAGACAGCTGGTGAAGATCTGTGGGTAACTGCTGTGCAGTATGAGAGTTCGAATCTCATTTGGTGCTATAATTTTTTTTTTTTTATTTCCAATTCTTCATCAAAATGACATTTAATATTTTTACTCTCTTAATTTGAATTTTTATATTGTTAATTGATTTGAATGTGTTCTTCTTCTTCTTGTATTTTTCATTTGCAGTCCTTGTCTATATGATTTTAAATATTATGTACAACATAAACAGAAGAAGAAAATAAGAAGACAGAAAAGATTTCGAAAGGTAACAGAGCAATAACAAACGATCGTGATTGTTAGATTCAAATTGATGAAGCAAAAATTATAGAAGGAAACTTTCCTGGTGGAATAAACAAATATAAAAAATAGAAAACGGATGACTTACCCAAAAGGACCAGCTCGTCGATAGACACAAATAAAAAAAAAAATCACACTCACACATACAAGCTTTCGCCACCACTGGCAGCTTCTTCAGGAAAAAGAGGAAAAAAGGGGAGGAGAAAGGGAAGGATATGGGTTTTAAGGAAGTGGAAAAGGAGTCATTCCAATCCCAGGAGTGGAAGAACTTACCTTAGGGGACAAAAAGGACAAAAAATAAATAATTGTTTACCTTCCTTTTTGTCCCCTAAGGTAAGTCCTTCCACTCCTGGGATTGGAATGACTCCTTTTCCACTTCCTTAAAACCCATATCCTTCCCTTTCTCCTCCCCTTTTTTCCTCTTTTTCCTGAAGAAGCTGCCAGTGGTGGCAAAAGCTTGTATGTGTGTTTGAGTGTGATTTTTATTTTTATTTGTGTCTATCGACGAGCCGGTCCTTTTGGGTAAGTCATCCGTTTTCTATTTTTTATATTTGATTTTAATTATTTTTATTTATACTGTCTCAAATTCTAGTGAGATCGATTTATGAGATCAAAACTGTGTTCTTTAATAGTAAGGATTATATATTGACTTTGACCCACACTTTATTCCTATAATTGATGTACTTGCAAATTTCAAACAAGACCGAGCGGGGTGGCGCAGTGGTAACACACTGGACTCGCATTCGGGAGGACGGTGGTTCAAATCCACCTCCGGCCTTCCAGATTTAGGTTTTCCGTGATTTCCCTAAATCACTCCGGCTAAATGCTGGGATGGTGCCTCTCAAAGGGCACGGCCGATTTCCTTCCTCATCCTTACCCAAAACTCCGAGCATAAACTCCGTCTCTAATGACCGCTCTGTCAACGGTACATTAAACCCTAAGCTTCCTTTCTTTCCTTCAAACAATAATAAAATGTGAAGTAACTGACAAAAAAAATTCAACACATGTTTTCTGTTAACTAAGTGTATGGACAGAAAGATGAATAAAAAATCACTACAAAAGTTATCATCACGGAACTCTGTGCTGCATCAAGGAGAAGACTCGGTACTCCAAATAGTGTACAAACTCTGAAGACATCTGCCGGTTGAACAGCTGATTGTCTGATGTCTGCCCTGGTTGTGTCTCATCTTTACTACACAGCCACCCTCAGGAAAGTGGAGCATAATCCTCGATTGGTGGTAGAAGTGGTCTCTGGGAATTGTACCCTTCACTTAGCAGATGTTTGGCCAGTGGATGTTGGTGGCTGGCGGCTGGTGGCTTTACTCACTTGAGTTAAAGGTACAGATTTGAACAGTATTTGTAAGATATTGAGGCAGTGTACATTTTGCCATTTGAGGATATAGAACGTTTTCTCTCCTCTCTTAATGATGCGATGCGGACTGGTATATCACAGTGTCAGTGACTGTTTGACATCATCTACTCGCAACATTGCACATCCGAGTATTGTAATTCTTTAGGTCTGAAGAATTCCAGTGTTCCATAGCTCGGTGCACGACGTTGTCGAGTCGGTGCCAGTTTCTGTCCGAGGTTTGCAACAAATTCTGACATGTTAGTATCATCTGGTTGGAAAAATAACTGACATGGACCCCTCACATTAGGAATATTTGCTCCAAGGCAAAAGGTACTTTAGTAAGTACCCGGAGAGCTTGTGGCAAAAATTAGGGCCTGAGCCCCAAGGGTATGCACTGGATATACACCACAGTGATTAGACCCAGGATCACCTATGGGGCGGTCGTGTGGTGAAAAAAGGTAGAACAGCAGGTTGCTGCTAAGGAGCTTGGTAAGGTGCAGAGATTAGCCTGCTTTGCCATAACAGGCGGAATTAGCAGCACACCAACTGCTGGGATGGAAACCATGCTGGATATGCCCCCATTACACCATTGGGTCAAGATGGAGGCAGCGGCTGGTGCATACAGACTCAAAACTGGCAAAAACTGGAACTCTTTGGGATATCCAGAATCACACACTAAAATAGTGAGTGAGGTAAATATAGGAAAGGTTGGGGAAATGCCAGCCGACTATATTATAACCCCATACTGCTTCAACAAGCCTTTCAATATAACAACTGGAAGTAGGGAGCAGTGGGAGAAAATAGTTCGACACCATACGGGGGATATTGTCTGGTTCACTGACGGGTCAAAATTAGACCAAGGTGTTGGGGCCGGGGTATATGGGGTGCAGCCAAGACTGGAGGGCGTCATCTCTCTAGGGAAACTGGCCTCATTATTCCAGGCCGAAATCACTGCCATCAGGGCATGTGTGGAGGAGAATTTGCGTAGGTGCAACAAAGATCGTAGCATCTAAATCTATTCAGACAGCCAGGCAGCCTTGAGATCACTGGCAGCACCTGCAACAAGGTCTAAAATTGTTGCAGAATGTCACAGGGTTCTGGTGGAGCTAGTGGAAAGCAATAGAGTAAACCTATTGTGGGTCCTTGGCCACTCGGGGATCAGTGGCAACGAACATGCCGACAGATTAGCCAGGATGGGGGCAGAGACTCCATTTATTGGACCGGAACCTGTCCTGACAATCACCAAGGCAATGATCAAATTGGAGCTACGTAACTGGCTCAGAAGACAGCACGTAGAATATTGGACCAAAGTCCATCAACAAAAACATGGCAAGGTAATGATGCCAAAGCCATGTTTTAAAACAAGCTCTGCAATCCTGGGTCTGAACAGGAGAGAGATTAGACTCATGGTTGGATTGCTGACAGGCCATGGGAATTAAAAAAAAAACACCTGCATACAATGGGAATAACAGAAGAGGACCCTAAATGTAGGATCTGTGATGACGGTGATGAAACTGCATCACATCTAATCTTCAAATGCATTGCATTGGAGAATAAAAGGCACAGAACATTTGGGACAACCAGACCCGAAGAAATTGTGTCTAATAAAGAACTGGTAAAGGGACTCCTTGCACTGTTAAAGAGCATTGGTCGGCTTTACTAGACATACAGGGAGCGATACCGCACAATAAACTTAGTTTCGGTGCGGGCAGTGGTGGGTTGGTCCAAGACTGTTTTGGCTTCCCTGGAAAAATCAATCAATCAATCAACCAGCTATCAGTTGCAAGGTTGTAAATTTATTTACAACCAGTTTCAAACAATTATTACCCTTCTTTAGGTATATAAATTGTGCCCTATAGGTTTAGACAGAGCATCTTGTAATCGCACTGAACATCAAGTGCCCACATGGCTGTTGAAGTAGTGAAAACCAACCTCCCCCCTCCCCAAAAAGAGAGAGGGGGGGTGGAACCACCCTTGGTTGTTATCTTTCTGAACACATATCATCGAACAAGTAGAAGATCTAACAAAAATATTGAAACGTAATTTCCATGGTTGCTACTAGTTCTGGGAAAAACTTTGAAATGTCCGTGTTATTTTTAACTCCACGGGGACCATCTGCACACATTTTCGTCCTTCCAACAGCCTGACACTGCTGCGGTGTTCCAAGAGATAACACCCTGCCGCGTGCTCCCAGACTGTCCGGCTGCAATATCGTGGCTCTAGGCTTCCTGCCTCAGACCCTGTACCCGCATCGAGACGTGAATTGATTGCCGCTCTGCAAATAATTCAGTGTCACCTGCGTCCAGGGACCTGACATTCAGTTTGATTACAAAATGCTGTGTAAACCTATATGGCACAATTTATATACCTGAAGAAGGGCAATACTCTGCTCGATACTGGTTGTAAATAGATCTACAACCTTGCAAACTGGTCACCGTTTACTTTTCCAACATATAAAACACAGTGGCTGCAATGTCTAAAAAGCCATAGAAAATGTGCACGGTTCTGTCTTGTATCGACAATTTCAAAAGCCTACTGGAACTTTATGACAGCCTCTAGGTGGCCATTGTGTCAACACCACTGTGCACGCGCGCGCGCGCGCACACACACACACACACACACACACACACACACACACACACACACACACACACACTTGATCTGCGCAGCCTACAAATGTTAGCAGCCTCCCTTTATTCACTGTGGAGCAGTGTCCTCCTCAGGCGTGTCTAGACTGCGATCTCATCTTATTATCTAGATACAGTGTTGCTGAAACTTCTGATTTGCTACGTATCGGTTGTCGATGCAGTTTACTCTCTTCAAATTCTGGCGTGTTTATCTCCGTTGCACATCTTCCCGTCTGGAGATCCCGTCGGTCGTTCTCGTTCGGTTCACAAATCGCCCTCGATCTAATCGGATCTCGACCACAAAATTTGGGCTGAGGAAAAATGTTAAGTGTTGTGTGGGCACAAAATTTGTACCTCTGTCGAACAGCAACATTGACAGCCGCTTCTGCGACAGCAGTCCTGAGAACCAACCGATTTGCTTCATCTCGTCTTGTCGCATCCCGAGTGTGGGTATTTGTTCGGGATTGAGTGACAGGTTTTGTGGTGAGGGAAACGAGTTGTTGGGTTCAGTGAGAGGGAGTCTTTTTACCTATATGTTTTCTCATTTTTGACTACAAGGTAAAGGATTTGGAGGTCAATATTCGACTTAAATGAGTTTATTCATAAGCAAGACCAGTAACTTTTACTGGCTCTTTACTTGTAGCTTCCAGTGAGTTTGACAAGTCTCGCTACAGAGACACGGCTATCTACCAAGGTACCGTCTACTCAGAATCAACTATCAGTCTTATCTGCAACTCACCCTGTACTCTGCCTCGCCTAGCTATCTCGTTGCCTTCCTACAGCTCATTTGCAACCACTGCTAAGAGCTATCCACTGCCAGCCATGATATCTGACTCATTCTCCTGCTGTCGTGGCTCTCCTTATATGTTTTCTCAAGGGTCTCTGTACATCTAATCACCCTGGAGAAGCTTTGCTCTGAAACAGGGTGACTTCGCTGTCCCATCTTGCTTGTTTGTTGGGAAATAACTTACTGGTTGTACCTGGCTAGGTTCATCTGCATTTATTTATTTTATTTCTTAACCATTAATTGTTTAACAAGACTTGTCTGTACCCATGGAATGCAACAGTCTGATCGCCCGGTCACCCCCCCCCTCCCCCCCCCCCCCCCGGGGCCCACAGTTCTTTTGTGGGTACGTGTGTGGCGTGCACGAGGCCCCGAGCCGAAGCAGCCTTTCTTCCACCCCAGGCTGCTTCACTTTCCCTCCCGGTTTATGCCTTCGCCCGGAGACGGGCGTCCTTTGCGAGTCAAGGTGGTTTCTTGTAGTAGTCTTTCTTTTTCCTTGGTTTCTCCCTTTCCTAACCTTTGCTTCTGTCTTTCTCTCCTTGCTGTACTTTCCTAGCCTTCCTCTCTTCCTCATTAGTCTCCGCTTCGGCGTTTGAGACTCTTCTTTCTCTTCACTTCCTCTATTCTTCCTCTTTCCTCCCTGTGCGTGTCTGAAGGCCGACCCATGCATTATCATGCGTAGCAGGTGACGGGGTAACGCGTAATTCCCCGCCCCGGGTAGACAAGTAGGGCACGTACGTACCCCCTGGTAGAGGCCAGGCCCAGGGAGGGGTGATTACCCGAGCTGGTACCTTCCGAACATGCCGATTGGTCCCTCCGTCAGTTCTCAGGAGGTGTGACCTGAGGTGTAAACAATCACCTAAGGCGGGTAAGCCCTCAGAGAGGGCCCCCACTAGGAAGAAGTGCGCCATCGGAGACGCCGGTAATCACGGGGGACATTTCCTCAATGACTTCCTTCTCTTCTTCTGTGACGTTGACCCAGAAACGAAAGATAGATTCGCCTCAGCAAAAGAAAACATTGTCTAATCTACCGAAATTTCTTGTTGTCTCTTGAACCGACGGTAAAGATTTCAATTCTGTAAATCCTTTCGTCATTCAGAAAGGTGTTGATGCGATTGCTGGCCCTGTTAAGACATGTTTGCGTCAGCGCAACGGTACATTGTTGCTGGAAGCAGACAGTGCCTTCCAGGCCCAAAAACTCATACGGACTATTTTGTTACACACGTTTCCTGTCAAGGTAGAAGCACATCGCACGCTCAACTCGTCACGGGGGGTAGTTTTCATGAGATCCCTTGACGGGTTGTCTGACGAAGTCATACAATCCTATATGTCCGATCAGGGTGTAACAGCCGTGCATAGGGCGTTGAAAAAGGTAGATAACCAGCTGACACCGACTCGTACTGTGTTTTGACGTTCGACAGAGTTGAACTCCCGTCGAAGGTCAAAGCAGGGTACGAAGTTATCTCTGTCCGCCCTTATATACCAAACCCAACGCGCTGTTTCCAATGCCACAGATACAACCATACCCGTCAATCTTGCCCTAATGCAGCAAAATGTGTCACTTGTGGTAGGGACGCCCATGAGGGGGATTGCCCACCTCCGTCCCCTCACTGCCTTAATTGCAACGGTGACCATGCGGCTTCCTCTCGGAACTGCCCTGTATATAAGGATGAAAAGGTCATTCAGCAAATTCGGGTTACGGAAAAGGTATCAACATCTGCCGCTCAAAAGTTGTTGGCGAGTCGAAAGCCCACTGTCCTCCCAGCGGACACATACAGTAATGTCCTCACCTCCACTCGACCTACTAAGGATTCCAGTACCCAGACCTGTGACTTCACTTTCGCTGACACAGTTGTGCGATCCGCCAGCCCAAAGATTGCCCGTTCCACGTCCTCGCTTCCTCCTGCTGCTTCTAAAGTTTAGTCTTCGTCAACCTCTAATAAACCGTGGGCACCTAAACAAGATGCCGGGACTTTGAAAAAGGAACCCGTCCGTGAAGATTTTCTGCGTTCTCAGGCTTCTCAACCGTCAACTGCCTCTTCTCACCGTCACTCTTCCAGAAGAGCCAACAAAAAAAAAAGAGTTCCTCTCCTCCCCGCCGAGGCGTGACCTGTCCGTCACGCCGCCCCACAGTAGTCAGCCCCGATCATCTTCTGTCTCGCCGGGACGCACTACTGTTAGCCGGGCAACCGGCATTTTACCGGCGGCGGAAGCTGCCCCTCCTGATAAAAGTCGGGAAGGTGGCAGATGTATCATTTGAACCTATGGAACATGACTCTCTGCCTCTAGATGGCGACAGTAGTGTCCCTCGAAGTCCGGTCTTCAGCGGCCTTCGAGGTGACCTAGCTTGCTTGTTCTTCTTTATCTTCTTTTCTTTCCTCTTTTTTATCATGGCGCTCCTTCAATGGAATATTCACGGCATTCGTTCCAACAGAGATGAATTGCAACTTCTACTCAGACTGCACCGTCCATTTGTGGTCGGGCTTCAAGAAACGAAGTTACGCCCACGCGGCAACATAGTTTTTTCCCAATATACCTCCATGCGTTTTGACCTGCCCCCTGTGGAGGGTATTGCAACCCATGGAGGGGTTATGTTGCTCGTTAGAGATGACATATACTACCTTCCTATTCCACTGCACACTCAAATACAGGCAGTTGCCGTCCACATCATTCTTCCCACCTTTTCCTTCGCCCTTTATAACATATATACCCCATCGTCTTCTGCCTTTACTAGGGCAGATGTGCTGCACCTTGTTGCCCAACTTCCTTCAACGCCCACCACCCCCTATGGGGTTCTCTGGCCTCTTGCCATAGAGGCTCCCTTTTAGCGGACATTCTCAACCATCTTAATCTTGTCTGCCTATACACAGGTGCACCAACCTTTCTTTCAGATACGACGCATACCTACTCTCACTTGGACCTCAACTTGCTCTCGTTTTGAGTGGTATGCTCTCTCTGATACATACTCGAGTGACCATTTCCCCTGCATAATTCATCTCCTTCATCATACCCTACCTCCGGGTTCCACTAGTTGGAACATCTCGAAAGCTGACTGGGGACTGTTCTCCTCACTGGCGGTTTTCCATGATGGGAACTTCCCCACCTGTGACAGTCAGGTCGAATACCTCACGGAAGTCATTCTCAATGCTGCCGAATATTCCATTCCACGCACTTCGTCTTCTCCACGTCGAGTCCCCGTCCCCTGGTGGACTGCGGCATGTCGCGATGCTGTTAGAGCCCGGAGACGTGCTCTACGCACCTTTCGCCGCCACCAACGTTGGCGAACTGTATTAACTACAAACGTCTAAGAGCGCAATGCCGTCGAGTCAACAAGGAAAGCAAACGGGCCTGCCGGATTGCTTTTACTAGTTCATTTAACAGACTTACTCCTTCTGTTGTCTGGGGGGGCCTGTGCCGGTTATCTGGCACAAAGGTCCACTCCCCAATTCCTGGCTTGACCGTCGCAAATGAAGTCTTCGTAGACCCAGTCGATATATCCATCGCTTTGGGTCAATCTTTTTGCAGAAGTCTCGAGCTCCACACATTATCACCCTGCCTTTCTCCCTTGAAAACAGACAGAAGAGGCACGGCCACCTTCCTTCCAATCTCTCAATCAGGAAAGTTACAATGCCATCTTCACCATGCAGGAGCTTGAACGTGCTTTCTCTGTGTCCCGATCTTCTGGTCCAGGGCCTGATGCAATTCATATACAGATGCTGAAAAACCTTTCTCTTGCGGGTAAATGTTTTCTCCTCCACACTTATAATCGCATATGGATTGAAGGTCAGGTCCCCACATGCTGGCGTGAAGCAATTGTTGTTCCCATACCAAAACCAGAGAAGGACAAACATCTTCCTTAGAGTTATCGCCCCATTTCTCTCACCAGCTGCATTTGCAAGGTGATGGAACGTATGGTTAATGCTCGGCTGATTTGGCTACTAGAATCTCGCCATCTCCTTACCAACGTCCAGTGCGGATTTCGTAGGCATCGTTCTGCTATCGACCACCTCGTTAAATTGTCGACCTATATTATGGATAACTTTTTGCGTAAGCGCCAGACGGTGGCTGTGTTTTTTGATTTGGAGAAGGCTTATGACACCTGTTGGAGGGCGGGTATTCTCCGCACGCTCCATACATGGGGCTTTCGCGGCCGTCTCCCCATTTTTAACCAAGCATTTTTACTAGATCGAAGGTTCCGTGTATGAGTGGGCTCTGTTTTGTCAGACACTTTCCGCCAGGAGAATGGGGTGCCACAAGGATCTGTGTTGAGCGTGGCACTTTTCGCCATAGCAATTAACCAAATTATGGATTGTCTTCCGGCCGACATATCTGGCTCCCTTTTTGTGGACGACTTTGCGGTTTACTGCAGTGCCCAGAGAACGTGTCTCCTGGAATGCTGTCTTCAGCGTCGTCTCGACCGTCTGTACCTTGGAGTGTCACCAATGGTTTCTGGTTCTCCAGTGAGAAAACAGTCTGTATAAATTTCTGGAGATACAAAGAGTTCCTTCCACCGTCTCTCGATCTTGGCCCCGTTACTCTGCCTTTCTTGGAGACGCCAAAATTTCTAGGGCTAATATTGGACAGGAAACTCTGCTGGTCCCCACATGTGTCATATCTGGCTGGCCGGTGTTTTCGTTCCCGTAACATCCTCCGTGTTCTTAGCGGTACGTCGTGGAGAGCGGAACGAGCCGTCCTACTTCATCTCTACCGGTCCACTGTCCGCTCAAAATTGGATTACGGAAGCTTCGTTTATTCTTCCGCACGGCCATCCATTTTACGCCGCCTAAACTCGATTCACCATCGGGGGTTACACCTAACGATAGGAGGTTTTTACACATGTCCTGTTGACAGCCTCTATGCCGAAGCTGCCGAATTACCTTTACCATATTGCCGTGACATATTACTGTGTCGGTATGCATGCTGTTTGCTTTCGATGCCTCACCATCCTTTCCATCCATCGTTCTTTACCGACTCCCTCGATAGCCAATATGGGCTGTCTGCGATTGTCCTGCTCCCTCCTGGAGTCCGTTTTCGAAGCTTGCTTCGGCAGCTTGATTTTACTCTCCCTTCCACATTTCAAATAGGTGAGAGCCAAGTGCCACCTTGGCTTCAGGCTCAAGTTCGCGTTCACCTCGAACTCGCCTCACTCCCGAAGGAGAGCACTCTGGATGCATTATACTGCTCGCGGTTTCTTGAACTTTGTGCACGGCTCGAAAATTCAGTTTTCATATATACGGATGACTCAAAGACCAATGACGGTGTCGGATGTGCGTTTGTCATCGGAGATGACTGTTACCAGTACAGGCTTAATGCCCACTGCTCGAATTTCACAGTGGAGCTTTTTGCCCTCTATCAGGCTGTACTCTTCATCCGTCGACACCGTTCTCCTTCTTATGTTATCTGCTCTGACTCCCTCAGTGCCATCCAGAGTCTGTGAAACCCCTTTTCAGCCCATCCTATTGTGCACCGAATCAACCTTCAGTCATTAGCTTCTGACGGCCCTCGCGTTCACCTCCTGTGGGTACCTGGCCACGCAGGCGTGCCTGGTAACGAGGCTGCTGATGCCGCTGCCAAGGCTGCAACTCTCTTATGTCGGACAGCTACGTACTGTGTCCCATCGCATGATATTCGAGGGGCTCTTTCGCAGCGCCTTATATCGTTGTGGCATAATGTGTGGTTTTCACTTACTAATAATAAGCTACGGACCATTAAACCGCTCCCGGTGGCTCGGATGACCTCATCACGCCGCTTGCGACGAGAAGAGATCATCTTGGCCCGGTTGCGGATCGAACATTGCCGGTTCAGCCACCGCCACTTGCTCGGTTGTGACCCCGCACCGTTATGTTCCTGTGGCCACCCGCTGTCGGTGCGCCATGTTTTATTGTCGTGTTCAAATTTTACTCCTGTTCGGCTTGCACTACATCTGCCGGACAAATTGGAAGAAATTTTAGCTGATGACGTGTGGGCTGTTACTCGAGTATTGGATTTTATCAATTTGACAAATTTGTCAAGGGACATTTAGCTCTTCGCTTCATTGTTTTTTATTCTATGTTTTTTAGCTGTTTTATATAGACTTAATAGCCTTGGGTATATCCCAGTTTTGATTCGAGCTCTAATGACATTAGTAGTTGTGCTCCCTAAAACCACAAATAAAAAAAAATAAAAAAATAAAAAATAAACAAACAACCCTGGTCACTTTGCAGGCGGAAAGCTGCCCACCTGCATTTCCACCATTTAGTGATACCAAAGAAGGTTGGGATGTATTTTTGCAATGGCTGAAACAGCACTTTTGTTCATTTTGGGCAACAAATGATGCTCTCCGATGATTACTCTTCTCGTCTCCGGCTTCCTTGACGACATTCTTAGAACTCAATAAATCGGCATTACTCTCGAATCCTGTCACGTTGACATTCAGTAAGCTGTATACGTTGCTGTCCAGTTATTATTATTCTCTACAATTTCGTACGGTCGCATTATGCCCCGTTTCATCGATACTACGAGTGACCTAGTCAGTTACACAACTTGTGGGTGACTGATTTGCAGGGTTGCATTGATGTTGTGATTTCACTTGTTCAAACCTAATTTGTAAAATGTAGTATGCAGATTGTTTAAAATTTGATACATTGTTTCTTTTGGCTTCTGATATGGAAGGACACGACACCCCTCCAACTGAACTAGTCTTCTTTTGATGACAGTCTGAAAATTCCACATTCTTCAGAGATTGTGCGCAAGCAGAAAATGAACGCTGCATGGCACTTTCCTAAGTAGCAGCTGGTTGAGGAATGAAATTCTCATAAGCCTTCCTCCTAGCGGCAGTGGCACAATCCGTCAACTTGGGATGTGTCAATGCTTCTGAACGGCAGACTGCCCCCCCCCCCCCCCCCGCCCCCCCCCCCCCCGGTGCTGTTCGGGGATGGGCCACGAGGGGTTCATTCGCTGCCTGCACAATCTTTATAGAGTGTGAATTTTTCAGACTGTCATGAAAAGAAGGGTTGTCCAGTTGGAGGGGTCCTTCTGTATTGGGAACCAAGTAGAACACAACATATCAAACCAAAAAATGTGCATACAATGTTTTACATGTGGGGTTGAAAAAATGAAATCAGAATGTCCACTCAACCCCATACTAGTAAGTCAGCCACGAGTGGTGTAACTGACGAGCTAGCTTTTGGTATTGATGGAACTCCAGACATAATTCAACCACCTAACTTGAGATTGTTGGGCACACTACACTGGTTTTAAGAAAGATGGATATCTCCGAGCTGTATTTTATGAACCATCAGGACAGTTGGCGCCAGCTACTCACGTGTCAAGGGCAGTTCATGATCTTAAGGTGCATCCAGAATGAAACTTCACTCTGCAGTGGAGTGTGCGCTGATATGAAACTTCCTGGCAGATTAAAATTGTGTGCCGGAACCGGGACTCGAACCTGGGACCTTTGCCTATCGCGGGCAAGCGCACTACCGACTGTGCTATCCCGACACGACTCACGATGCCGTCTCACAACTTTACTTCCGCCAGTACCTCGCCTCCTACTTTCCAAATTTCACAGAAGCTCTCCTGCAAACACGCAAGATTAGCACTCCTGGAAGAAAGGATATGGTGAAGACATAGCTTAGCCACAGCCTAAGGGATGTTTCCAGAATGAAACTTTCACTCTGCAGCGGAGTGTGCGCTGATATGAAACTTCCTGGCAGATTAAAATTGTGTGCTGGAACCGGGACTCGAACCTGGGACCTTTGCCTTTCGCGGGCAAGCGCACTACCAACTGTGCTATCCCGACACGACTCACGATGCCGATGCACTTGCCCGCGAAAGGCAAAGGTCCCAGGTTCGAGTCCCGGTTCCGGCACACAATTTTAATCTGCCAGGAAGTTAAGGTGCATGTTCCCCAAAGTGATATTTTGACTACTGCACGCTTATCACACTCTTGATTGCAAACCATAAAGTTTGATAATAGGTGGGGGCTTTGATTAACTTCCAAACATATGATTGTCGTGGTTTGCCTGACTTGACCCCACCCTCTCACATGTTCTTCCTCTCAGAATTCTATTCACAGTCAATATTGCCCACAGAAAGATCACGCGGCTGATAACTTTTATTGTTGTCAGTAGTCGCCAAGCTGGTAACATTTTTGGTCTGGATGCTTTCTCAGTGTTTGGCTTCTCGCATCACCAACAAAGTCCATATTATCTCGCACACGGTCCCTTTCTGAGAGCTCTTTCATATCTGTGCTGTTTGTGTGGCTTTTTGAACCTGGCCTGGATTGTGCCAAGGATTTCCAGGCCCATATCGTCTTACACCCAAATTCGGTGCCCCATTTCTGTTAGGCGCGTCTTATTCCTGTCTCTTTATGGTCAGCTGTTACCGGTTGTCCAGGAAACCTTGAAATCTTGAAAACTGGTAAAAAACCTGGAATTTTCGAAATTGGGGAAAAACCCTTGTATTTTACTCAAAAACCTTCAATTTTTTTATATCTTCTCCAATTTCATGTACAGTGAAACCCTGCTTTTTTACATTCCCAGTTTTTATGTTTTCCCGCCTTTTAGACAGTTTTTGTTGGTACACAATTTTAATTCACCTCAAATTTAGCGTTAAGATAGTTTCATTTCTCCTGCGATTTCGTTTTATGAAACCGTGTTCGAGGAGTTAAAAACCTATGTAATTGATAAAAATTGAACCTGGTATGATTTTTGCTTTCAAGTTGTGTTTAAAATGTTATGCAGTGAAGTTGCTTGATCTTTTTTATATTTATTGGAATGCATAGTTCATGTTTCATTGTTTATAGTTTGCGCTAAGTTGCCATATGATGCAGTAACTGATGGGCATGACTGTAATTTATGATCTCTCCCATCAGCCTTTTCACCTATTGTTTATTCAGATGTAGTTTTTCACGCTTATTGATGAGTTTCAAAAATGAATTTATTCTCATTGTTAAATGAAAATGTTTATGTAACTACTTTTGTGATGTATAATAATGGAAAGTCCAGGTTGGAGTTAATAATATAGTAAGGACAGTTTACAACTCACTGCAAAATCGGGGAGGGGAGGGGATGGGAGAGGGGATAGGAAGGTTACATCACGGTGGTGGGGATGGGTTAGATGGGAATAACGAGGTGCAGCTTATGAATGGAGTGGGGAGGCGGGTGAGGGGAGAAAAATAAAAGAAACAAAATAAAATAAAATACAGTAAACATACAAAATGTGTGCACACTGCAAGTACACAAGACTGCACGCGCACACACACACACACACACACACACACACACACACACACACACGTGCACACGCACATAATGCGCACACTTTTGTGATGTTTCATAAACAATGCGAACAATAGTTTGCGTATGTGTGGTTTTTTTCACATTGTAAAGAGCAAAGTACGTTATAACCTCAAAAAGAGAGTACAGTGCAGGAATTATTTGCACTTGACAATACGATTAAATTCTCAGAAATCATCGTAAAAAAAAAAAAAAAAATGAAGCATGAAAAAATTTTCAACTGGTGTAGTGTTTCATTATTTAAAGAATGAATGACACAGATGCAGTCTTCATGATAACATCGATTATGATGAATAAAATTATGTCAAACGTTTCCTATGAAGTTACCAGTTTCAGTTACACTTTGAAATTCAGATAACGTTTATTACATAATAAAAACAGTCCCTGCCTCGTATTATGATGTCTATTTTGTTATATATCATACAGAAACTACAAAAATGCAAGTACAATCCTATAAGCAAATTTTAGCACTAAAAATTTATTTCCCATATATTACATCATTTTTTTAAATCCCCTGAAAAATGTTAAATTGGGGTTCCACTGTGTTTATATTTCACACTTATGCTGTTAGTTTATTGATTTGAATAACATATTGTAGCATATCAATAACATAGCAAATTGATCTATTACAGTCAAGTTTTCTGTTTGTGAGAAAGGAATGTGGCAAGTGAAGAAATTCTAAGATGATGCACACTGTTAATAGAACGAATTTGTGTAAAACATGAGCTGGGCCGTATTTAGGGTATGCAATGCCACGTGCAGTAATTTATTTTCACTCCTCTGGGAGGCTGTATCTACTGTCCTGTGGAACTCTTGGATAATAGTGAGAGTTTTATTTCACATGATTGTTGCTTTTGGAAACCATGTTGATTCCTACAAAGGAAATAACCGGTATACAGAAATGACATGATATTCGGACATAAAATGTGTTCCAAAATTTTGCAACTGACCGATCTCAGAGATATATAAGCCTATAGTTTTGCGCATCTGATTGACGACCCTTGTTGTAAATGGGAATGACCTGTGCCCTCTACCAGTCCTTGGGAATGCTTCGTTCCTCTAGAGACCTTCGGTACACTGCTACTAGAAGGGGGCAAACTGCTTTGCATACTCTTTGTGGTATCCCAACAGGTCCAGTGACCTTTCTTCTGTTGAGCGATTTCAATTGCTTTTCTATCCCTTTGACACTTATTTCAATTTCTGCAATTTTGTTGTCCATTTGATGACCCAGAGGTGTAACCACTGCAGACATTTAATATTTTTTGTATGTCATCATCTATTTGAACCTCATCATGGTGACACTGTGTCTGGGTATCTGGTTGCACCCATTTACTGATTTCATATAGGACCAAAATTTCTTAGGATTTTCTGCCAAGTTTGTACACAAAACATTGCTCTCAAAGTAGTTGAATGTCTCTTGCATTGTAGCCCTTATCATAGATGCCAACTATTACGGATTGTCCATAATTGTTACGGATTTATCATCATATTTATGGAGTTACGGGAAGTTCGTGAAGAATTACGGAAACTAGACATTTCACGATTTGATGTGTTTTAAGGAAATCTGATTAGGTACTATCTACATTTCGGTAATAGCAGATAAAAGTTTTATATAAATAATTTATTTCATTCCTGAGTACTTAGCAAAGCTGTAGGAAATGTTAAAGATAGCATTTCTGTTGGAACAAATCTTGATCAAATCCCGCCTATAATCTCCTACACACCTACCACATACACGCTCGCACACCCAAGATCTATGTAAATTCTATGGTCTATGATGAGTATAATGTCTTTGGTTCAAGCTTAACAGCCCACGTGCTTTACCGGATGTCGGAAGTTAGCCAGTTTGTTTCCAAAGAGAAAAGCTTTTACTGGCCTTTCTCGCGTGTACCTGTTTTTATAGCAGTGTTGTGCAGCTAGAATTAAATATGAGTGATGAGCCATTTGTGACATCTCTGTTCAGTGGTTTTATTCGTTGTTTAAAATCCAAAACCATTTTGTGTATCCTTAGCTGCTAAGGATTTTATATTTAAAAAATGCAAGGAATTTCACCCTTGTCTGTCCTTCAGTAACTGTTAACTTTTTGTAAAGACAGTTATTTGAAACTTACAGGAATATTTCTAAGCCACTCACGGTTTTTAGACAAATGTTTTAGGTTCTTCCACCTAATCTCAGTCTTTTGATACAGAATAGTTTTTATACGCTTCATGGCAGATATTTATGATTACAGTGTCAGGCTTAAATTTTTAAAATGTTCTTGGGTCACGGCCGTAGCACCACGTCCTCTTTGGTCTTGCGCATCATTACTGACAGCAAATTCTAAAGGTTGGCAGCTGTGCCTTATTCTAATTTTGGCATAATTTACTTTTTGGCTTGTCTCTTAGACCTTGGCTATGTTTATATTTACACTGAAATTCTCCATGATTTCATAACAATTTCCTAATCTGGTTGTTGAACCACAGTCGATATTTCCCATCTCATAATTTTACTTGCCCCTGCTGGCACAGAGGTATTATCAGCAGCGAACACCATCTGCAACCTATTGCTGAAATGTAAGGGTCAGCCTTACTGCCAGTTCCCGATTTCTCCTTCCGCTGGGATTTTCGTGGCCCTAGTACAGTTAGCCAATCACAGTCCGGCAGCTGTCGACTGGCAGGGACATCGAAAGCTGTAACCACTCTGGCATCAGGGACGACAGAAATTGTAGAACACAGATAAGAATATGACAAATAACTTCAGATGTAGAAGAGATTGATAATGTCGAGAAAATTGTGGAAGGGGACATCAAACCAGTCAGAAGATTAAAGATGCAAACTGTTGTGAAAGGTCATAGAATGAAGGCTTTCATGGCAGGTGTCGTCATTACTTAAAGCTTCCGGGCTGAGATGCCGTGGTCCATACATAAAACTTTCCCCTGACGTTTCGCCCTCGTCTGCGGAAGGCATCCTCGGAGGAAATCGGCGTACTGTAACGAGAGCCCATGAGCGTCATATATATAGGCAAAACAGAGGGCGCTGCTGTCAGTCACTTGGTGTCGGCTGTGCTGTGGTCTCTGCTATTGCCAACCTCCTCGATTGAAATTAATCGATTGTCATGCTGTTGCTGCAGTGTTGACATCCATATCTTATCAAGTTTGAGACCTTCTTCTTTTTTGTTAAAATTATTTCGATGTTTAAAAATCTCAATGGCCTCTCTGTACAAACGCGCATAATAATCGACGTCTTTGCTATGACGGACGTCTCGTTAAATTTTATTTCGTGGTCACTTTCTTGAAACACGTGTTCCACCATAGCCGATTTATCAGTATGTCCGAGGCGGCAGTTCCTTTTGTGTTCTCCCAGACGAGTGTTGACACTTCTTTTAGTTGTACCTATATAAACTTTTCCACAACTGCAGGGGACACCTGGTGTAGCCAGGGGGTGCTGCTCTTTTGCAGATCTTAAAAATTCTTTTATTTTCGTGGTTGGTCTGAAAACAGTTTCCACCTTGTACTTGCTTAAAATTTTTCCAATACGATCAGTGACCTTACTGATAAATGGTAGAAAAACTTTCCCCTTGGGTTGTTGTCGTTCCTCGTCCGTCCTGTTTGTCAGTCTATGGCGTAGTGCACGATCTATCTCCCTGTCTGAATAGCCATTCTTCTTAAATGTTGTGAAAGGAATGAAATGTGGAACTGGATTGAAACTGGATAGAAATTTGTATTTTGACAATTCCTGATAGCAAACAAGAGATGTTGGATATTGATAAAAGTGGAGATAATTGTATATTTGCTTACAACTGTTTAAAATACTTCTGAGGCAGAAATGAAAAGCCTAATCTAGGTTAATATTCTACAAAAACAACTACAGACAACATTGAATTATCTGACCCTGGCACTCTGATACTTGACATGTGTTTGAGGTTCCATTGTTATTGTCCTTTTCTATTTACACAGTATTCAGACCACATCCATTGTTACCTTTGCCAGTGTCAAGTGTGGATTTAGTTACTTGAATAGACTTAGTACTTTCAAAGATCAGTTAGTACCTGTAGTGTATTACCTTATCTCTATATATAAAAGGAAGTGCCCCGATTGACTGACTGACTGATTGACTGACTGACTCATCATCGCCCAGCCCAAACCACTGAAGATAGGAACTTGAAATGTGTGGAGGGTGTTGATCTTACCCTGTAGGTGTCATTTAATAAGGGATTTTTCTATATTATGTCCGTAAGGGGGTGAAATAGGGGATGACACGTTTTTTGAAAATACGTAGCTTTTTAGGCAATTTTGAAGCTAGAACTACAAAATTTCGGATTTCAATTCAGGGTTCCAATTTAAAAGACACGTGTTTCGGCATTTTTTGAAATTCGACAAATAAAGGGGGTAAAATAGATGACGAAAAATTTTAATTTTCAAAAATATGTTGCTGTTAACTCAAATTTTAAGCTACAACTACGAAACTTCAGATATGAAATCTTGGTCGGGATTAAAAAGCCATGATTTTTACTATTTTTGGAAATTCAACAAGTAAGAGGGTTAAATAGAGGATCAAAAATTCTTTTTGAAAACACGTTACTATTGATACAATTTTGAACATAGAGCTGCAAAAACTGATATTTGCATATTTGGTTAGATGTTACAAAATACGTGTTTCGGTATTTTTGGAAATTCAACCATGAACGGGATAAAATTGGAGAGAGGTTGTTTTTCGAAAATATATTGCTATTTAGGCAATTTTGAAGTTAGAACTACAAATTTTTGGATTTGGATTCGGGATTTGAATTTAAAAGACATGTGTTTCGGCATTTTTAGAAATTCAACCAATAAGGGGGTAAAATAGAAAATGCAAAAAATTGATTTTCAAAAATATGTTGCTGTTAACTCAAATTTCAAGCTATAACTACGAAACTTAGGTTATGGACTCTTGATCAGGATTAAAAAGACACGTGTTTTGGTGTTTTTGGAAATTCATCAACTAAGGGGCTAAAAGAGGGGGTCAAAAATTCTTTTCGAAAACACATTGTTGTCAAGACAATTTTGAAGCTACAGCTACAGAAATTGGTATTTGTATTGTTCTTTAGAATTTAAAAAATACATGTTTCGGTATTTTTGGAAATTCAACCATTAGGGGGGGGTTACATTGGAGAGGGGATGTGTTTCAAAACTCTTTTGCTAATAAGGCAATTTTGAAGCTACAACCACTAAAATTGGTATATGTGTTTTTGGTCAGAATTAAAAGGACACGTGTTTCGGTATTTTCAGAAAATTAATCAATTAGGGGGTGAAATAGGGTATGAAACATTTTTTGAAAATAATTTGCTATTAAGCCGATTTTGGTGCTGTTAACTCAAATTTCAAGCTATAACTACGAAACTTAAGATATGGATTCTTCGTCAGGATTAAAAAGAAACAAATGGTGCAGACCAAACAGCCTACGCATGCGAAGCTGCAGGGGTTCAGCTAGTTTTATATACATGTTACTTATTCAGCATATGCTTGTCTACTAATACCGTAACATGCTCAGTAGTTTAGTGTTGAATTTTCTTTGATAATTCACAGTTGATTTGTATTTTTTGTGCCACAGTACTGTATTGTAATATTCATCACAATTTAATTGCATATATTTTCATACAATTCCGCATCCAAAATTAGTAATGTTTGTCTTCTGTGTACATAATTGAATTCAAATGAAACTTATCGTTTAGTTTAATATAATTTTAAACACAATATTCCAGAAAATATTAAATGTGTTCATCACAGGTGGGCGAGTTGGCAATGGAACTGTGGCGCCGAGAGATGATAATATCGACGGAGTCGCGCCTCATTCCGCAGTTGCTGGACGCGTACGCAGCTGACCGTGACGGTGACAGCCGCAGCTCCGATGCGCTGGCGGCGGCGGTGCGCTCCCTGGTCGCTGTCGAGCAGTTTGCTCCGGCCTCCAACCGTGACTCACTGCACCTCTATAGGACCATCTTCGAGAAAAGGTACCGGAAGTCGTCGATAAGACTTACCCTCGAATGCCGTGTCTCTCTGTTGCAGTATTATCCTCGATCACTCGCTGGAAACGTTAGTGCTGTTGTGCAATATTGGAGGTGTCACAGATATTCCTCACCTGCTTGGCGTCTGTAGTCTATTTTGCGTCATCCAGTGGTTGTACCTACTGGAATGATTGGTATTAGTGTAAGACTTCTACAGATTTCTGATAACTGTACAGTAGGCTGTTGAGAAAAAAGTCTGTGAGGGTTGCAGTGGGAAGATGGAAATTGTCCTTCCCCTT
The DNA here is from genome assembly GCA_026315105.1 of Locusta migratoria. NCBI lineage: Eukaryota > Metazoa > Arthropoda > Insecta > Orthoptera > Acrididae > Locusta > Locusta migratoria. The sequence goes on from CM048754.1 coordinate 119,183,285, forward strand.
GCTCACTTGCTCACTGACTGAAAAATATTTTCTCTGTGATCTACCATTTTCTTTTATATTTTATGTATGACACCAGTTTCAAGTGGGAAAATCCTAGTGAAAAGAGTACTGAAACATCACATTCACATCCTAAGTAAGAAACAGCTGACAAATCTACCTTTGATTAATGATGAAAATTCTCCTCAGAGATGATAAACATTGTTGAAACGAGATAGAATGGCTGGCCAGTACTTACCTTTGTGCTGTACTGCCGATAATAACACAAATGAAGAAACAGAAAAAAAGGGGACAAAAAGGACAAGCTTTCGGAACACAGTTCCTTCATCAGGTGGGAGAGAAGGGAAGAAGAAAGGATGGGAACGGAAGGTAAAGGTAATTCATGACCTAGGTCATGAAGGTGGTGTTTTGGGAGTGTGGACGTCAGAGATACGTCCACACTCCCGAAACACAACCTTCGTGACCTAGGTCTTCCCATTTCTCCCACCTGATGAAGGAACTGTGTTCCGAAAGCTTGTCCTTTTTGTCCTCTTTTTTTTTTCTGTTTCTTCATTTGTGTTACTATCGGTGGTACAGCACAAAGGTAAGTACTAGCCAGCCATTCTATCTCTCCGACGTCCACACTCCTGAAACACCACCTTCATGACCTAGGTCGTGAATTACCTTTCCTTTCCGTTCCCATCCTTTCTTCTTCCCTTCTCTCCCACCTGAAGAAGGAATGCTTTGCGAATCTGTTGTTGGGAATATCCATTCGCCTTGAAGATGCCTGTTTCTGCTTGGCATACTTCTTTGTAGGGATTAACAAACATTTTGTTATCTAATAACACTTGCTTCAAGATTCATTAAACATGTCAGTCCAAGTAGGCACAACTAAAATTTTAAAACGAACTTCCATGAAACATAATATGTAAACCTAAATAACATCAACAGGTATGTGTGACAGTGGCATACTAGCCAAAACAAGCTCTGTAGCAAAAGAAAACGATCTATACGAGCTGAATAACATAATTTGTGGCAAAGTGGGGAATCAATTTCTGTTAAGAATCTATATCTATAAATAAAAGGCTTGTGTGTGTACGTGCTGACAGACTTTTCTCCATGACCACATACTGCCACCCTCTCGTGGTTGTGGTGGTAGATAGCCCTTGGTCTAATGATCTTAGTAAGGGAGTTTCGTCGCGGTGCGTGGCAGTCGGTGAGTGTGACTAGCAAAAATTTGCAAAATATGCAATAAATACTCTTAGGAAGAGCTATATACTCTGTGACTTACGAACTTTACGGTACGAGTCAAAATCTGTTTATTCTTTCAATCGTCAGACAATGTGGTCCTTTCAGACTTTAATAACAACGAGGAATATACGCAATTTTTTAAAATAGATCACATATTTCCGTCAACCACACATCACCGACTATGAACAAAGACTCAAAACAAAGATAAAAATCCAGACAGACTCAAAGATAAAAATACTCGTGGAACATTGATCACTGTCGTGGAAGTGCGGTGGAAACACAGACATACATTAATGAATGTCTCTTAGGCCATAGATATTGATATGCCTGTGCCAGTAAGCTCACTGGTCTGTGCTATTCAGTGATCTCTGATACATATAGCCGCGACACTCTCTGCTGTGAAAGGTGTTATCGTTTGACAGCTGGGTCAAGAAAAACTATGCGACGTAGTCCTACTCATATCCCGGTGGCCTCCTGTGATAATGTTGGCAACAGATGTTGAATAACGAGAATCATGTGACATCGTCATAAACCAATCGCGTGACACGCAAATATTTTGTCGTGAAATCAAGCATACAGGAAGAATAGCAGTATTTATCTACGGGTTTGGTCATCTTTGCAACGATTTTATATCGTGTTATTGATGTTGCCAACATAAAAACACGAGGCCGCCAGGATAGAAAGTAAAATTTTACCGAATCAGATACATCCGTTGTAGTCACATCTCATTATGACCAGCACTTTCACGCGAAACTCTTTTGTATAGAGTCTCATGATTCACACAGTCTTACAATTCATTCCAAATTCCTATTCAACAAGATATTTGTGAAAACTGTTACAAATCAATATTCGCACTTATCCAATATCGCTTTCAGAAATGTAATTTGCCAGCCACTTTTGGCGCTGCTGTTGCTGCTGCAGCAATATGTAACAAAATTGAGAATAACAACGCATTATTACTATTTCTCATCTCATTGATAGCAGTGTTCACAGAAGTTCACGCCAAACATACAATTACACACTGCAGTCTTAACTTGATGAACACAACCTAACATTGATTTTACGTCGTTACTTTAATTTCACTTTTTGTATGAAAAACTTTGAGTATTCATGGTTTTCGAGATGTTGGCTAAGAGAACTGAGTTTATTGACAGAGCGATCCAACAAGGATTTTGTTTTTGCTGACCTAGGTCCGAAACCCTAAAAATCCACAATATACATAGGTCCTTCGTTAACAACCGTTGCGAAGCACGGGCATATAAGCTAGTTATATATAATTTCCCTCTTACGATATGTAAAATTCTATTAACTGCAGCATTCTTGACAAAGTTTACTAACCTTGCAAATTTTGGAACATTGGAATGGAATTTATTATCTAACAATATAATTATGATTGAAGAAAGCCATATGCTTGTTACTTCGTTTCTCTGTATTATCTCTTGTGGAATAATGCAAAATTTTGTGTGCAAATGAGACAGACCTCCGTTTAAGCACCGTTTTGTGCGGTTCCGAGGGTTCGAGGTCGGCGGTGTCCCTCGCGAGTGGCTTTTACTTTGTTCCCCATTGTTTACAGGATGTGACTAGATTGGTTTGCCGGTGTTTAGGCTCCTGGAGGCGAGCGCCCAGGTGTACCGGCAGAGGGCGGCCAAGCTCCTGCAGCACGGCGACGCGTCGCACTACGTGAAGGCCGTCTCCGCCTTCCTGAGGGAGGAGACGGAGCGCGCGCGCCGCCTCCTGCACCAGACCTCCGTGCCGCGCTTCCGACAGCGCTGCGAGCAGCACCTCATTTCGGACCACCTGCAGTTTCTCCAGGTGCACATTGCATTGTTAAATTTTTAATTTAAGCATTTATATAACTGTTCCAGACATTAATTTGTGTGTGTGTGTGTGTGTGTGTGTGTGTGTGTGTGTGTGTGTGTGCGCAGCTACAGGTTTTCTGGATGATGCTCTACATATCTTGGTGCCTGGGGTTGGTTGTTTTACTTCTTTTATGTCATAGTACAGTAGAACCCTGATTTAACAAACCCCCATTTAAGGAAAACCCGCTTTTAACGAATATTTCCGTCGGTCCCGGTGAAACTCCCATTAGAATAATGTTATTTTTCCCCGCTTTTAAGGAATAAACATGCAAAATTCTGAAAATTAAAATTTTTTCTTACACAATTTCTAACTGTGGGCAAGTTAATTTGTTTTGTTTCTTCCACACAATTAGGAATTTGTGTTTACGTGACGTCGGTTATCGATTCATGAAGTCAATGCATATCGAACATCTTTGCAGCGATACCGGTATAAGCAGCCGTAATTGATTCTGTCCGTTGATAGGTTAACATATCGAATACAAGTGCAGCGATACTGGAGAAAGCGTTTGATGAATCAGCTAGCAATTTCCCTCTTGTCTTCCAAGTGTTATGGTCACATGGTATGACGTCAGTCGAAAAAGCGCGAGCTGTGAAGTGTTGTCTTGTCTTATTTTCTTCAGGTTCACTGTTTCAGAATTGTAGGAGTGGAGAGAAGCTGACGGCCATCCATGCTGTCAATTGTAACGTTACGATTTTGCACGTCTTCTTTGTGTGACAGGGACCATTGTTTAATGCCGAATCTAGCGATACCTTTGGTTGTAAAAAGACGAATATTCGTGTGACAATGTTCAGTTGTACTTATTAAATGTTTTGAAGGCGTGCGAATTTCATAGCTGCAGTCCTTTAAGCGAAAAATTTATGCAAAAAAGGTTCAAAAATCGCCCTGCTAGATTAATGTGGCAAATGCACTGCTTTCAAACTGTTTAGAAAACTTAATAATCTCTCGTTTCAGAGATTAAGTGCAAAGTGTGGAAACTCTACCTGTGGAGAAAGCATTACAACTAATAAAATGTTATAAGGCCAGACATTAAGTTACCCCTACGTATAATACGGAAATTAAAAACTCCAGCCGGCCGCGGAGGCCGAGGGGACTAAGGCGCTTCAGTCACGGTCTGCACGGCCACTACGGTCGGGGGTTCGAATCCCCCCTCTGGCATGGATATTTGTGCTGCCCTAGTTCGTAAGTAGTTCATAAGTAGTTTGTAAGTTTAAGGACTGATGACCCCATAGTTAAGTCCCGTAGACTATATAAACATTTGAAATTTAAAAACTCCAATGCGTTTAAAAAATTACCTCGTACGTCAAATGCCTGAATGACTTCGAGAATTTTCGAATATTTAGCCCCAAAGACGGGTGGGTTAAAAAGCAGATTTAACTGTCGGTGGCCGCCGATTGAAGTGTTACAGCGCGATGATGACCCGCAGTGAAGGCATGCAAACATCTAATAGCGTCTTTAGGCTACATTTCTCTCTTTGTAAACAATTTGGTGTTGTGGATTATTTTTTACGAGTAATATATCGCAAAATCGTGACACACTTGTAGAGGATACGTTTAAGTTTAGAAGAATTTACACTTTAATGTTATTGCCGCTCCTTTAACTTGCAAAAAGAAAAACTGTGCTGTTGTTGTTACCGGCGTAACAACATAATCGAAAATCATAACATATTTGTAGAAGCGCGAAAGATCTATTTGTCGTGCGCCCAAACTCCCTATACATCAATATTTTTAGAATATGTTTTTGACGAATTAACAAAGGAAATTAATTTTGAAGAAGGTACAGGTTGTTAAAAAGGTATTTATACATCGAACCAGGGGGAAGGCGATGACGAAAATTTTGAAATTTATGCATTAGTAAAAATGACGGATTGCATATTCTGCGGAAAAGAAAGTGCTGGAGAACTTTAGAAAAATTACATTGAGTATCAGTCAGTGTTTTTTAAGGCTGATGTATGGCACCAATTTTTGCATCTGTAGTCAGCTCTTTTGAAGTAGCTGAGTCAATAAAAACAAACATCAACCACATAGTGAGAACTTTGGTCATTACAGTATGCTGTAACTTGGCCAATTTATCAAAGGATATTTAACCCTTTTAATTGTTTTTATCTTTCGTTTTTAGCCTTCTCTTGATATTCTAACTGGCAGTTACCAAATTTTTTGAGATCTAGCGAATCTCTGTTCTTGTCTGGGCGCTAATGACCTTAGCAGTTGTGCGCCCTAAAACCAGAAAAAAAAACAACCCTCCATCGCTTGTTCTTCAACCATAACGCCGGCAGCTGTGGCCAAGGGGACTGAGGCGCCCCAGTCACGGTCTGCACGGCCACTTCGTTCGGGGGTTCGAATCCCCCCTCGGGCATGGATATTTGTGTCGTCCTTAGTGTTAGCTAGTTCATGAGTAGTTTGTAAGTTTAGGGACTGATGACCCCGTAGTTAAGTCCCATAAGCTATAGAAACATTTGAACTTTTTTTTTTTTTTTTTTTTTTTTTTCCAAGCATAACCTACATCTAAAACGATTTCCATGATTCTGCTTTTATGAAACAAAGTTGCTCCCAGAAGTATTTTAGGAGATTAGGTGTGATGTATATTTTTTCTGTGATCTGATTTTGATGAAATCATGTTGCCCCAATCTTAGATGAAATTTCCTTGGAAAACCGCATGAAAATGTGTCAGTAGTTGTTTTTCGAAACGTGTTAAAAATAGGCATATCTCCATGAATATGATGTAGCTTACATCATACAACAGTTATATTCTCCATTTAAAACATCTCTCTGTACAATGGGCTGAGGCATGGAAAGCTCAAATATAATAAGTAATACGTATTTCCTTAATGAAGTAGAAATATCACTGAAAACAACTATTATTCTTACGGTTGGCTCTCTTTCCGTTAGATGCGCTATTGTCGCTGCAAGTGTGAGACTTCCATAGCAATTGTACATATACGTTACACTGTGATATCAGTATGTAAATATATGGATTAAACGCGACGTGGATTGTATCAGTTTTATATTCATTGCGTTACATCGTATTTCGTAGAACATAGCAACCAGAAAACGATTTTCAGAAATATGGTAAATTTGAAAAGTCAAAGAGTAAGTAGTATTTTCAAGGGTAATAACCCGATCGCTGCCCCGAACTTCACACGAACACACGCAGCGCTATCTATCAGTTCTTTGCTGCATTACGCCGTTCTTTCCAAGCATGAAATACACCTAAAAATTCAAATTACAATATCTTTTACTTTCCTGATCTGATTTTGATTAAATGAAACCTATATGTTGCCCTAGGATATTCTCTATTTGTCTGTGATACCCCCATGAATGTTAATTTAGTACTTTTGGAGATTACTCTCTACACATGCGATTGCTTTCAGAGAAATGTTTAAATTGTGTAATCTTACTTTTTCTGATCCGATTTTGTGAAATGAAGTGTTTCTGTGACCGCAAGATACCCTCACGTTTCCTGCGTAAAACCCCTGAAAATGCGTTTATTAGTTTTGGAGATGAAAGAAAAGGGTACACATGACAGTTGTCGATGAAAAACATTAAATTGTGATGTTCTTCTTTCCGTGATCTGATTGTTATGAAACTAAGTCTACATGTAGTCCCAAAGTATGCTGAAGTTATCTGCGAAAATCCCATGTGAATTTGTGAAGTAGTTTTGGAGAAGTGGGTTTCTAATAGATGAACAGACAGTCACGACATTCTATGAAAACACTTAGTGATTCTATTTTGATAGATCTATTTTGATAGATCTTGAACGAATCTTCGCTCATCTTTCCTGTGAAAACTGCATGGAAATTCGTTGAGTAGTTTTAACGATTGAAGCGAACAGCGACAGCCCTACATTTACATATTTATTATTAGTATAGAAATGTTGTACCATTGTAAAATTTTTCAGGAATATATTGATTTGTATAGGTGCTGTATGTCAGTAAAGTCTTATGCGAATATGGTTAATAGTAAAGAATAATGATTAAAACGTGTTGCTTGATGGGAAGGTTTTCCATGAACGTTACTCTTTACGTCCTCATATCTCATGAACTACATGTCGTACTGTGATACAATTTCGATCGTACATTCAGCTTTAAGTGTGTATTCTGTCTGCAAAATTTCCTGCAATTGCAATTGCTAGTGTAGAAATTATAAATTGTAACGTTATACCAAATGCCATAATTTTGCTCCATAAACAGCGGAAAAGTAGTAAGCGAGAAACTTTTTTCCATTCTTTATTTTGATATGGTTGTCTGCGAGAAAAAGTTTAATAAAGGTTTCAAGTTTGTTGCAAGTCACCAAGTACGGTCACTCTCATATAGTGTATTTATAAAGTCTTGTTGCATTATGTAAGAGTTTTTTGCGATTCCTATTGTTCATGACATTATATCTCCTGAACCTTGTGTCGTATGTGGTTCGTGCTCCTACAGTAATTGTTATCGTATGTAAGGAATATGTGTACCAAATCTGGTTGAAATTGGTCCAGTGGTTTAGGAGGAAATGTGCAGAATTGTCGTTTGACGCAGCAGTTTTTCGCGCACCTCATTGTTTATTACGTCATATCTCCTTACGTATGTGTCGTAGGTGATTCTTACCCCAACAGCAATTATTGCCTGATGTTACAGAACATGTGTACCAAGTTTGGATGAAATCGGTCCAGTTGGTTAGGAGGAGATGTGGAACAAACAAACATACATACATACATACACACCACATACAGCCTATTTTATAAGATGTAAGATTCTTGTGCTGCAAACGTAAGTACGCCATTGGTACTATCTGGACTTAACTATTGTTCATTTAATTTTGTTAACTGTCACAGATAATATGCAATGTAGGCCTATTCAAGAGGATAACGATTTTTAATCATGTACACATGACAGTTACATTTGTTTTTGCTAGTATTTTGGGCATTTTAATGTTTTTTGTCGATTCTGTTTTTCCTGGATTTTACATTTTTTTTTTTCTTTTTTTTTTTCAGTTTGGACTGTATGAATGTGTAAAATAGGGGATTCACTGTAATGTACTACAAATATTCTATGAAGTAAGCTTATGAGCTTAATTGAACTGCATATTTCATACTGTTGTTGCTTGCTTGCATAATGCATGTAGACTTAATGATTAAGATATATAAATATAAAAAATAGAAAGCGGATGACTTACCCAAAAGGACCGGCTCGTCGATAGACACAAATAAAAATAAAAATCACACTCAAACACACATACAAGCTTTCGCCACCACTGGCAGCTTCTTCAGGAAAAAGAGGAAAAAAGGGGAGGAAAAGGGAAGGATATGGGTTTTAAGGAAGTGGAAAAGGAGTCATTCCAATCCCAGGAGTGGAAGGACTTACCTTAGGGGAAAAAAAGGAAGGTAAACAAATACACACACACTCAGACATATCGAAACGCAAACACACCTAGACAGACATTTTTTTATATATATATATATATATATGTATATATATATGTATATATATATATATATATATATATATATATATATGTGTGTGTGTGTGTGTGTGTGTGTGTGTGTGTGTGTGTGTGTGTGTGTGTGTGTGTGTGTGTATATATATATATATATATATTATAGAGGAAAAATTCCTAAAAGGAAAAATATACGTAAAAAATAGAAGAAGTCACTTACCAGGCGAAAGGGCACAGGCAGTAATAGCAACAAATAAACACACAGACACACACACACACAAAAATGCTAGCTTTCGCAGCCTAGCTGCTTCATCAGGCAGAAGGGAAGGAGAGGGAAAAGGAAATGATGAGGGTTTTAAGGAAGGGGGTAAGGAGCCATTCCAATCCCGGGACAGGAAAGACTTACCTTGGGGGAAAAATGGAAGGTAAATAAATGCACATACACCCACACATTTACACAGACACAAGTACACTTAGGCAGACATACTGTAGAACTGTAGAAAGCAAAGAAGTTAGAGGTCAGACAGAGATGCCACTTGAGGCAGAGGCTCTGTCCAGAGAACCAAGGCAAAGATGTTAAGATGGTGGGTGGGAATTCGAATTTAGCGGAGGTTAAGACCAGGTGGGCAACGGGAAGAGAGAATATGCTGAAGGGCTAGTTCCCATCTCCGGAGTTCTGAAGGATTGGTGTCAGTGGGAAGTATCCAGATAACCCGGACGGTGTAGCACTGTGCCAAGATGTGCTGGCCATGCACCAAGGCATGTTTAGCCACAGGGTGATCCTCGTTACCAACAAACACTGTCTGCCTGTGTCCATTCATGCGAATGGACAGTTTGTTGCTGGTCATTCCCACATAGAACGCTTCACAGTGCAGGCATGTCCGTTGGTAGATCACGTGGGTACTATCGCAAGTGGCTCTGCCTTTGATCGTGTACACCTTCCGGGTTACGGGACTGGAGTAAGTGGTGGTGGAAGGGTGCATAGGGCAGGTTTTACAACGGGGGCGGTTACAAGGGTAGGAGCCAGAAGGTAGGGAAGGTGGTTTGGGGATTTCATAGGGGTGGACTAGGAGGTTACGGAGGTTAGGTGGGCGGCGGAAAGACACTCTCGGTGGAGTAGGAAGGATGTCATGAAGGATGGATCTCATTTCGGGGCAGGATTTTAGGAAGTCGTATCCTTGCTGGAGAGCCACATTCAGAGTCCGCTCCAGTCCCGGAAAGTATCCGGTCACAAGAGGGGCACTTCTGGGGTTTTGTGGAAGGTTCTTAAATTGGGGAGGTGAGGAAGTGGCTCTGGCAATTTGCTTCTGTACCAGGCCAGGAGGATAGCAGCGGGATGTGAAGGCTGTTATCAGGTTATTGGTGTATTGGTTCAGGGATTCAGGACTGGAGCAGACTCGTTTGCCACGAAGACCTAAGCTGTAGGGAAGGGAACGTTTGATGTGGAAAGGATGGCAGCTGTCTGGTACAGAAGCAAATTGCCAGAGCCACTTCCTCACCTCCCCAATTTAAGAACCTTCCACAAAACCCCAGAAGTGCCCCTCTTGTGACCGGATACTTTCCGGGACTGGAGCGGACTCTGAATGTGGCTCTCCAGCAAGGATACGACTTCCTAAAATCCTGCCCCGAAATGAGATCCATCCTTCATGACATCCTTCCTACTCCACCGAGAGTGTCTTTCCGCCGCCCACCTAACCTCCGTAACCTCCTAGTCCACCCCTATGAAATCCCCAAACCACCTTCCCTACCTTCTGGCTCCTACCCTTGTAACCGCCCCCGTTGTAAAACCTGCCCTATGCACCCTTCCACCACCACTTACTCCAGTCCCGTAACCCGGAAGGTGTACACGATCAAAGGCAGAGCCACTTGCGATAGTACCCACGTGATCTACCAACTGACATGTCTGCACTGTGAAGCGTTCTATGTGGGAATGACCAGCAACAAACTGTCCATTCGCATGAATGGACACAGGCAGACAGTGTTTGTTGGTAACGAGGATCACCCTGTGGCTAAACATGCCTTGGTGCATGGCCAGCACATCTTGGCACAGTGCTACACCGTCCGGGTTATCTGGATACTTCCCACTGACACCAATCCTTCAGAACTCCGGAGATGGGAACTAGCCCTTCAGCATATTCTCTCTTCCCGTTGCCCACCTGGTCTTAACCTCCGCTAAATTCGAATTCCCACCCACCATCTTAACATCTTTGCCTTGGTTCTCTGGACAGAGCCTCTGCCTCAAGTGGCATCTCTGTCTGACCTCTAACTTCTTTGCTTTCTACAGTTCTACAGTATGTCTGCCTAAGTGTACTTGTGTCTGTGTAAATGTGTGGGTGTATGTGCATTTATTTACCTTCCATTTTTCCCCCAAGGTAAGTCTTTCCTGTCCCGGGATTGGAATGGCTCCTTACCCCCTTCCTTAAAACCCTCATCATTTCCTTTTCCCTCTCCTTCCCTTCTGCCTGATGAAGCAGCTAGGCTGCGAAAGCTAGCATTTTTGTGTGTGTGTGTGTCTGTGTGTTTATTTGTTGCTATTACTGCCTGTGCCCTTTCGCCTGGTAAGTGACTTCTTCTATTTTTTACGTATATATATATATATATTCTTTGCTCCTGGGATTGGAATGACTCCTTTTCCACTTCCTTAAAACCCATATCCTTCCCTTTCTCCTCCCCTTTTTTCCTCTTTTTCCTGAAGAAGCTGCCAGTGGTGGCGAAAGCTTGTATGTGTGTTTGAGTGTGATTTTTATTTTTATTTGTGTCTATCGACGAGCCGGTCCTTTTGGGTAAGTCGTCCGCTTTCTATTTTTTATATTTGTTTATCCTACCAGGATAGTTTCCTTCTATACTTTTTGTTTCATAAATTTGATTAAGATATATCTTAAATATGTGATTAATATTTGTTAAAATATTTATTTGCTTTGTGTATTCTGAAACATACAACTTCCTTGTTCTTTAATTCTTAGTGGTGTATTTACGTGTATATGTGTATCCTGAACGTGTTCTAAATATATACAGCATGAAGTATAACTATATAGTGTATGTAAAATGATGACAGTTGTATGGATGGTGGATCAGTAAATCAAATCAATAAATTGGAATTTAAAGCAGGGGTTGCTTCTGTCTCCGTAATTCGACTCGTTCTGCATCCCCGAGAGATCTCCTTCGTAACGTGACGAATAAGCGCACGAGTTTTACGTTTCTTAGCTGAGATGACACACCTCCTTTTCACACGCAGGAGGAGTGCCAGAGAGCAACGCGAGCAGAAGACTTGGTCGCACTGGGATCCGCATACCCGCTGCTGAGGGGCGTGCCCGCCGGCGCCGTCGTCATGAGGGAGGAGCTGGAGAAGCTCGTCAAGGAGCGCGGCCTCAACGAGGTGTGGCCTGCTTCGGGTCAAGGTAACGCGATGCAACAGTGCGGAGAAGTTGCCGTTGTTAAAATGTGAGCTCTTTCATTACGGCACAGATGTTACGTGGTTTATTTACAGAGGCAGATGTAGACTCTGACCCAAATTTATTGTATAGAAACTGATCAAAATAGTGGAAAAGTAGGTAATCAAGAAGAAGGGACTTGCAGAATGAAACTTCACTCTGGAGCGGAGTGTGCGCTGATATGAAACTTCCTGGCATATTAAAATTGTGTGCCGGAACCGGGACTCGAACCTGGGACCTTTGCCTTTCGTGGGCAAGCACACTACTGACTGTGTTATCCCAACACAACTCACGATGCCGCCTCACAACTTTACTTCCGCCAGTTTGGAAAGTAGGAGACAAGGTACTGGCGGAAGTAAAGTTGTGACGCGGCATCGTGAGTCGTGTCGGGATAGCACAGTCGGTAGTGCTCTTGCCCGCGAAAGGCAAAGATCCCGGGTTCGAGTCTCGGTTCCGGCACACAATTTTAATATGCCAGGAAGTTTCATATCAGCGCACACTAAGCTGCAGAGTGAAAGTTTCATTCTGGAAACATCCCTTAGGCTGTGGCTAAGCCATGTCTCCACCATATCCTTTCTTCCAGGAGTGCTAGTCTTGCGTGTTTCACAAGAGAGCTTCTGTGAAGTTTGGAAAGTAGGAGGCGAGGTACTGGCGGAAGTAAAATTGTGAGGCGGCATCGTGAGTTGTGTCGGGATTGCACAGTCGGTAGTGCGCTTGCCCGCGAAAGGCAAAGGTCCCAGGTTCGAGTTCCGGTTCCGGCACACAATTTTAATCTGCCAGGAAGTTTCAAGAAGGGACTTGTCTAAATTGAAACAACCAGAGGTTATTGAGAGTATCATTCTGAGCATTGGGTGTTAATTGATGGAAATTAGAAGAAAATATAATAGAAGATAAATGTCTAGTTTTGAGTGTTGAGATAGTGAAGCTAGCTGGAGTTCAAATGAGCAAAAAAAGGTGAGGCTCCGGGTTCTGTAGAAATATTACGATAACAAATAAGATATTTAATGTAGTGTAGGAGGAAAAAAATGTAGAGAAAGATCTAGGTTTGAATGCTGCAAGCTGGTTCAAGTTGATGAAGGGCGCAGTAGCTATGCAGAAATGAAGAGGCTTGCACAGGATAGACAAATGGGACCCATGTATCGAACCCACCTTTGGACTTTATGAAATAATAATGAAAAAGAAAATAACTTCCTCCGAATGACAAAGTAAATCGGAATAAATAAATAAATAAATGTGTTTTTGTTTTGTAATTGATCCCTGGAGATTAGATTCTGTTACTAAAGTAATAATGAAAGTACACTGTAGTGCTTTGCTTACTTGCAATAGAGTTCAGGGATTTGGCAATAAATTCTGTAAAAATATTTTAAATGGTTTGTAAACCACTCAAATCAACTCAGAATCACAAGTGAATTTCTGCACTTTTGCAATATTAAAGTACAATCCAGGTAACACAGTTCATTGACAGTAAATACAGTAATAGTTAGAATAAAGAAATCTGAAGTTGCTTTTTTTACTTTTCAGAACCAGAATAATTTACTTTGAACGTAATTGGATTTTAAATAAATTTAATGTTAAATGTATACAAAATATGACTTGGTCTGTAAATATTATTGAACAGAACAATTACTTATATGAGGCATAGTTGAAAATTACTTTTAATTACACTTGCCAACTAAATGATCAAAAATGGCAAGCACTTGTTATTAACTTTCTTAAATAACTTCTGTTTGCTTTTGTAATGACACTTGGTTCAGCATTAACAATATAGGGGTTGAACCTGCTTATGACAATAACGGGATGGCAAATCCTAAAAGTTTCATATAGCAGTTACTATTTTGAAAGATCTTACAGTTCATTGTGACCACTGAGGCGGCGCAGTTTCTCCACATAATATTGTGTATACCTAGATTAGCTATGAATAATTGTGGAGCAGGATTGTGGTGTTAAATTATCTGCTCCCACTTCACATGCTCTTTGTGCTGCAAAATTTTATCTCCTACTAACAATAGAAAGTCGAGATTGTGATGTCAGTAATTATTAAAATAGTACCTCCACCACACACAGGCCTCATTACTCTAGAACTCACTATCGGTGCATCTGTGCACTTTCCAGTATAGCATTCGAGTAGCTCGTTACTCCGCACATGCTCTCGTGTCACACACTCTCAGAGACACCTTTTAAACCTGTTCTTTGACAAAACGTCAACATGACATTAAATCATAATCTTCCTTCCTTCCTTTCCTTTGACAAAAGTAATTAGTTAATGCTAACATTACCTAATGGCATTAACCCAGTAAAACAGCCAATATCGTCAAACGGTTCCTGGCAAAAAATGGGGTTGTGCAACTTAAACTTCCCCCACACTACCCGATCTCAATCCTCTTCTTTCTATTTCCTCAACTCAAACTCTCTTTGAAAGGAAAGAGATTTGATGATTTTCCTGACAACCAACGAAACGTGACAATGAGGGTCTTAAACATCGAACCAAAGGAAGACTTATTGCAAAGTTTCCAGGACGTCTGTCGTAGAGCTGTCATAGCCGTGGAAGGTGACTACCGTAAAACCTCGTTTTTACATTCTCGGTTTTTACATTTTCCCACCATTTACACTATTTTTTGTCAGTCCCGTCAAATTTCCTATGTTCACAATGTTAATTCGCCCTCGTTTTTGCATTAACATATTTACGCTTTTCCCGCGTTTTACACTTTTTGAAAGCATGTTCGTGAAGAAAAGTGACGTAATGTACATAAATTGACACTAGCATGGCTTTCCCCTTAAAGTATAGAACTTAAAAATTATTCGCATTTGAGTTTCTTGACACTTTGCGTTTATTCAAACGTATATTTCGCGCTTCGTTGTTGACTTAAAGACGCACCGATTTGTGGCAGTGTAATTCTTCTTTTCACCAGCTTCTTTGGCAGAGCGCCTGGCATGTACTCAGACAAACAGAACAGTTTGTTAAGAAGAGAATAACGCTGATTTGTGGCGGTGTAGTTCGTCTTTCCGCTAGCTTCTTTGCCAGAGCGGCTGGTGTGTACTCAATCAGAACCAGTTGCTTTGTTGAAGTGAGAATAAATAGTTGCGTTGTTTTTGTGATACATATTTCTGATTAATAAAGAACTTTATCTGTCAAAATTGGCTATCACAATACCCACAACCTCAAAAAAGTGATAATAGTGAGAGATGCCGATCCTATGCAAACGTCACAGAAATACTTATGCACATGTTTGTACTCGAGAACGCAAATAAATTCTCTAATATTGTCGTGTGAAACATCGAAAAATACAAAAAGAACGGAACGGTAGGAGTTTTACTATGTAAATAATTAATTGCGGTAAAAGGCAGTAATTTTGAAGATGTGTTACATAGCCTGGCAGCGGCGTCCTCGATTATAATGAATGAAATTACGTAAAAAATTTTTACTTCCCATAAAATTACAAGTTTGCCTGGCGCTTAAAATAGCGGCATCCTCGATTATAATGACTGAAATTACGTCAAAAATTTTGAAGATGTGTTACATAGCCTGGCAGCGGTGTCCTCGATTATAATGAATGAAATAACGTAAAAAATTTCTACTTCCGATAAAATTACCAGTTTTGCCTGGCGCTTAAAATAGTAAAAATTTGGATAACCTTTATTGTATAATCAACTCTCTGGCGAGTATTTAGATGTCTATTATGTACATATATCACACATAAACTACGAAAATGCAATGCTGATCCAGTAAGCATATTTTACCATTTAAAACATTATTTCCTGCATCTTACATTTTCCTGCATTTTACACCATTTCACTGAAGTCCCCTGAAAAGTGTAAAAACGAGGTTCTACTGTATTTTGAAGGACAGGAAGGTAACTGTAGTTACTAGTTCATGTACATAATGGTACAGGACTATTCACTGAACTTTATTATCAGAGGTTATAAATACTACATCGTACAATGTTACTCAGTGGGTCATTGAATGAGGTTTCTCCATAAATTCCGGTCTTTGAATTTCTGTTTTTCTTCAACATATGCCAAGCTACACCCCCACTGTTTAGTATCAACTTTACTCTATCCAGTACGCCAGTCTTGGTTGTCCTCTTGGTCTTTCATATCAGAGTTTTGGAGTGTACATGTGTTTTGGTAGTCTGTTACTGCCCGGGTGAAGCATATGCCCATACCATCTTGCTTTTCTGTCTTGTACTTTTATAACTTGAGCCTGATTATGGATTTGCCACATTCTGAACTCTTTATCTTTCTGTGTCCGTCCAACAATGCAACTACTAAATCTCGTCTCAGCTGCTGCCTAAATTCTACTATTGTCCTTGCTTCTCATAACCATTCTTTCTCTACCATATGTAAACGATGGTATGTGACAGGTTTCATAGATGTGTCTCTTGCATTTTTGTGATATTTTCTTGTTCCTTGACTATGCTGCAGAAGTTGCTTCTCACTTAAATTCTGTATGAGATTATTCTCCTCTGTTGCTTAGTGGCAGTCACAGACCAGTGATGTGAAGGGCCCGGGTTTGTTTCCTGGCAGGGGACTGTGTGTGGTGTGTTTGACCTCATCATCACTTTCACCTTAACCCTTTCGTGGTTTTTACTCATTTTTTAGAATATCTTAAGGTATCTCAGCTGTTACGGAGTCTGATTTGGGTCAGTATTACAAATATGACACTCAAAAAATTTTAGCACATTCTATTTTTCCTTAAAAAAAAAAAAAGGTGGGACACATACGTCCCACTGATCATTTCTGGCACCGATTTACCTAAGACTTTTTAAAATAATTTCTTAAGTTATCCTAACTGTCATAGGGTCTAAACAAGTACAGGATTCAAAAATTTGTATGCACATCATTAAAAAAATACGAGAGAGAGCTGTCTCACAGCTTCTATAATAGAAAATGCAGATAATAGTAAACCACATACCGTGTTTTATTAGCGCAAAAATTTACAGAAAAACTGTTTTCCTTTGAAATATGAGTACTATAATATCGCAACATAAAGGCACTATAGGGCTACACAGTGGTCACTGGGACACATGCGTCCCACTAATTGTAAATTCACTGAAAAAAACTTTTGAAGTAAAATGAGTTTTAGAAAGCATAATTGTGGTCTGTAAACTTCTAAGAAACATAAAATAGCAAATATACTTTCTTCGGACATTTTTGGTAGCGAGAAAACGACGAAAACCGATTCAAGGCACAGTAAACTATGGTTACGGCACGAAAATTCACGCGGCAGCCCATATAAACAGTCACAGCCTTCTACACTGTAAGAATTTCAGTGCCTCGATTTTTTTTCCGCTTTCTGAAGGGCCACCAACAGATGGCAGCACTATGCAGAATTACGCAACTCGCCACCTTGTGGTATAAAGGAGGTCCAAAGTTAGTGGGACGTATATGTCCCAACAACCACGAAAGGGTTAATCATCATTGGCAGCAACTTGCCAAAGTGGTGTTAATAGAAAAACTTGCAGCAGGTGGCCAAACCCCCAATGGGGATATCCCCCGGCCACAAAAAACCATACTATCATTTCTGCCTTCTTCTTCTTCTTCTTCTTTGCTCTCTCTCTCTCTCTCTCTCTCTCTCTCTCTCTCTCTCTCTCTCTCTCTCTCTTTCATCAGTGGAACTGGTATAGGAGATAATGCCACCAAGATAATTGAACTGATGAATCACCTGTGATTGTTTCCCCTCTATTTCAGTGTGTCCCATTTGTTGTTCATAACCTTTCATTAATGTCATTTTTCTCTTGGCTGATGAGAAGACCATGTTATTTAGCAGAACCTCACCTGTGTTAGCACAGATTTTATACCAAATATTTGGCATTGCCGTGTGTATTAAGATCATACTGTGGGTGCCTTAATACGAGCTGTCGATCCTGCGCATCATGCTGTACTGTATTAGAGTTTTCTTCAGCAGTCCCCCTACCTTTATCCTGTTCACAGCATCATATGCTTTTTGGATGTCCTGATAAGGTAACCACTGGTCTCGCTTGTGTTCATAGTACTTTACATTCATTGGGGGAAGACAAATATTAGGTATGTTGTTGTCACATTTCATTTTATGTTTTCAGTTTCACAGAAGAAAACGATATTATTTACAACATACTAAGTTAAAAATGAAGTAAAACCTCCGACAAAACTGTGATGCACCTTTAGCGTCAGAATTTATTTTCCAGCGCCAGCACCTGCAGATTTTGTGAACAATGTTCTGAACATCCTGGACCGATACCGCGACCTGGTGATGGACGCTTTCTTGGGAGATACCTCGTTTACCGCCGCCCTGGATCGAGCGGTGTCGCGCGTCGTCAACCATCGTCTGCAGGTAATCTTCGGCCACTTCCCACCGCATAGGATGTACGTCCTCCACCGAAATAGAACACACGTAGAATAGGAAAGAGCATTGATTTTCATTTCAAATAACCAAAATGTGCACAAATAATACACAAAAATACTTTATATATTCACCAAATTTCTTCAGATATTTGCTGCAATCCTGGAAAAGTTAATAAAAAACAGAGCATCTGTGTTCTTCAAAGGGCTGAGCTAATACAAAATGCGAACACTTGAAGATACTATTTTGGTGCTACTGACAGTTGATTACTGTTGTCAAACAAAGTGAAGGACGAGTGCCTCGAAACTGCTCACAGCCAGTGGTCGTGACATCTCTGTTTTCCTCTCTTTAACTGCTGTGATTCAACTGAAGGAGGAACAAGTGGGCGTTTACTTTGTGATTCATGGGTGTGGGAAAAGTTTGATGATTATGATGATGAGTGACAGATGGAATATGTTTGATTAGTGATGAAAATTCTCCTCAGAGATGATAAATATTGTTGAAACGAGATAGAATGGCTGGCCAGTACTTACCTATGTGCTGTACCACCGATGATAACGCAAAAGAAGAAACAGTAAAAAGGGGGACAAAAAGGACAAGCTTTCGGAACACAGTTCCTTCATCAGGTGGGAGAGAAGGGAAAAAGAAAGGATGGGAACAGAAGGGAAAGGTAGTTCACAACCTAGGTCATGAAGGTGGTGTTTCGGGAGTGTGGACGTCAGAGATACTGCTTGTATGTACTGAGCCAAGCCAGAGAGGATAAATATAACCAAAGAGGAAAGATTAAGTAGTAAAGAGAAGATGAGTTAAATGAGTGATGCTGAGGGTTGTAGGAGGGGCGGGGGCGTGTCTAAAACTTTTTCATTAACAGGGAAAGATGGACGGACGGACACACACACACACACACACACACACACAGAGAGAGAGAGAGAGAGAGAGAGAGAGAGAGAGAGAGAGAGAGAGAGAGAGAGAGAGAGAGAGAGAGAGAGAGGGAGGGAGAGGGAGAGAATGACAGAGAGAGCGAGAGGGTGGGAGGGAGAGGAAGGGAGAGGAATGGATAATGAATGGTGAGCTGAGGATGGAGGAAGGGGAGGTGTTAGCATAGATTTAGGCCAGGGGGTGGTGGGAGGAGAGGATATGTTGGAGGGCAAGTTCCCACCTCCGTAGCTCTGAGGGACTGGTGTTTGTTGCTACTATCCAAATGGCACGTGTGGTGTAACACATGCCCAGGTCCCTGGAGTTGTGCTGGAGGGCATGTTCTGCCACAGGATATTGGGTGTCCCCCAGGCGAACAGTCCGTCTGTGCCCATTCATCCGCTCAGCCAATTTGTTAGTAGTCATACCAACATAAAAGGCTGAACAGTGGACACATGTCAGCTGGTATATGGCGTGTGTTGTCTCGCATGTGGCCCTGTCTTGAATCGGGTAGGTTTTTCCTGTGGTGGGGCTGGAGTATGTGGTAGTGGGAGGATGCATTGGAATATGTTTGTAGTTATAGTGTTTTATATCACTCTGAGGACAGATATTTATAAAATGCTTACAAAGGATTGTGTATGTAATATACTGGTACATCTAATAATATGAGGATAGGTAGCAACTCACAATAAAGACATTCATTGGGCTACAGACAGCCATGTAAAAAAAGTCACATTTATGCAAATTCAAATTTTTTCCTAGTGCCTTTATCATGGAGAGAGAACTTACCATAATTATACAATTTGTGGGGCATTGTGTACATATGACCACCGTCTCTGGCTGCTATGGCCGAACTGGCATCTTAACAGTGAATGATAAGGGCAGAGGAAGGTGCGAGAGTGAAGGTCGGGGTGAGAGTTTAAAATACGGAAAGTTTAATTTTTAAAACTCATAACCACCAACTGCGAACCAAATTCCTAAACATGCAAAAACACTGGAACTGTGATTGCGACTGTTTGACTCGTTTTCTAGGGGATGATATCACACGTTTGCAGCTTTCCATCCCTGCATATGATTAACAAAACAAATTCATAATAAAATCAAGTTCATGAGAGAAAAGGGTGTACTAACTACTATTTTTGAAAACACGTGAAAGTTCACTTTATGTTGTTTATTTCACAATATTAGAACCCTGCGGCTGATACGTCTGTACGTCGACACATTTATCAAATAAAGTTACAGCTCGTGAGCCCCCAGACTAAATGAATATTTGTCGCGAATTGTTTTCACACCACGTGGCTGTCTCAAACACCGTTTATGTTCATGCCTATGCGACGACATGTGTTACATTAACAAATCACAGTCACTTTGATTCAATGCGATGCACACCTTATTCCACCGGCTAAATATTCACAAACACACAGTAGCACTCGATTCAACTTGGTGCAGTCTACGACGAGCAACCACACGTGTCGATTGCCACCCACAAATCTAAAGTCTCCACCTGGAGATACACGTGCCAACTGATGCAGCGCGACGCTGCTCGGCCAGCTACCCCATCTTCTCCCGCCTCGTCACTTCCTGCCCACGCGCGCGCCAAAAGCTCAACTGCCGTTTTTTTTTCCTATGTCACCATCTTCCCCATGTGAGCTGTTCTAACCGATTTGCCAACGTACAGTGCTCAGCCAATACATTTTTAAAACTTTACTTAAAATCAAAATAATTACACTACACATTAAACAAATATCTTCTTACGTTTTTTATATTAGTGTAAACATCCTTTGTACTATTTATTATAATCGTGCAATTTCTTATATCACAGATAAGTGATTTAACTGAATATTTCAAGGTAAAATACACAGGATTAATTGAAAATAAAATGAGAAATAGTTAGTATATTATTTTTATAAACAAATATTGCCATGCTAGTTGTGTAACTGTCTTGTCTTCGTTGGTAATTTATTACTTTTCATTGTCAATTAAACATATTACGCCAGATGTGACTATATCAGCTAATGTATTGTTTATTTATCAACAGGCTATTTTAGAATGAGGGCCTTAAAGGTTCCTAACTGCATCGTATTACTTCAAATGCCAGTAGTATTAGAATATTTTATTTCACGCTGTGCACTGCACTGCGCCTGGCACTCGCCATTGTCCCTCTCTCCCCTCACCGGAAACGAACTGGAAAATCCTAAGCTGGAACAAGCCACCAACGTCGGCCTGCTCGCTGGCCTCCCGTCAGCTACAAGCACACAGCAAATCTCAACGTGGAGAATTTCTACCTATGGCCTAACTATAAATGTTGTCACCCAACTGTGTACATACATTGCTACCATAATTAATATGGTTAAAATTGTGTAAAATTTAGTGCATTGGCATGGTCAATGTTTGCAGTGAACTTTATACTGTTTAATTATCAAATGCTATTAATTACCAGTATTTTTATTGGGCAGTAATCGTACAAAGGGTGGGGATGGAATAATCCGTGCCACCTGGCGATTTGTGAAGGCACTGATAGATGAAAATGTGAGATGCAGCCCTTTCCCTTTACTCTTCACATGGGCATGTTGCAATATATTCCTGCACATTTTTTCCAGGTATTAATTTTCAGTGTGAAAAATGTTATTAGAGTCCAATAGGTTTTGCAGACACACACCTTATACTGCACTGATCAAAATGATTAGGGGATCAGGTGAGATATATTACACAATGTAACTTATTTAATTCAGATATGGTTAAAGTTGTAATTTGTGTGTGATACAGTCTGATAATTTGCTGTTTCAACTCTTTTCCCGAGGCTTATATGGCATTTACTTAGTGATGCACCTCGGATTACCGTAATAGTGAAAAAGGCATTCTCATTGCCCTCTAATATGCTACGTGATCACCCCAGACTGTCAGTACAGTTGCACACCTGCGTGGCGTGGACATTATGAGGTTATTGATCAGCTCATGAGGGATATTTGGCCATTCTTCCACGAGTGCAAAATCCAGCTCTGCAGACATAGTGGGAGGTGCCAGTCTGCCTGCGATGTGTGTGCCGAGAGCATCCCAGACGTGCTCAAATGTGTAAATGGGACACCCATGTATTCCGTAACACACTTTCTGTATATTAGCAGCTAAGTAGATTGGTCTTACTTTTTCTTCTAATGAAAGTTAAGTTTGCCCCCTCACTCCAACACGAGAACATTATATACTGTATGTACTCGAGTAATCCGCACATATTTTTTTCCGAATTTATGAACAAAAAACTGGAGTTTGCAGTTTACTTGAATTTAGGTTTGTTATTACTCCATCTGCAATAACAAAACACACTACGTGGGTATTACTCCGTTTTAAAAGACAGATCCCTTTAGGCCGATATTACACTATAATATTTTCAATCAAACCTTTGACAAAGAAATATTATCAAATATTCATAATATTTATGATACGAATATTGTTGTTGTTGTGGTCTTCAGTCCAGAGACTGGTTTGATGCAGCTCTCCACCCTACTCTATCCTGAGCAAGCCTTTTCATCTCCTCATAAGAACGGCAACCCACATCCACTTGAATCTGCTTACTATACGCGTCTCTTGGTCTCCCTCTGCGATTTTTACCCCACACACTTCCCTCCAACGCTAAATTCACAATTCCTTGATGTCTAAGAATGTGTCCTACCAAGCGATCCCTTCTTTTAGTTAAGGTATGCCAGAAATTTCTTTTCTCCCCAATTCAGTTCAGTACGTCTTCATTAGTTACGCGATCCACCCACCTAATCTTCAGCATTCTTCTGTAGCACCACATTTCAAAAGCCTCTATCCTCTTTCTGTCCACACTGCTTATCGTCCATGTTTCACTCCCATACAAGGCAACACTCCATACAAATGCCTTCAGAAAGGACTTCATTAGGCTTAAATCAATATTCGATGTTAACAAATTTCTCTTTTTCAAAAACGCCTTTCTACCCATTGCCATTCTGCATTTTATATCATCTGTACTGCGACCATCATTTGTTATTTTACTGCCCAAGTAACAAAACTCATCTACCTCCTTTATTGTTTCGTTACCTAATCTAATTCCTTCAGCATCACCTGATTTTCTTACACTGCACTCCATTACCCTAGTTTTACTCTTGTTAATGTTCATCTTATATGCACCTTTCAGCACACTGTCCGTTCCGTTCAATTGCTCTTCCAGGTCCTTTGCTGTATCTGACAGAATTACTATGTCGTCGGCAAAACGCAATGTTTTTAATTCTTCACCCTGAACTTTAATTCCTTCTCCAAATTTCTCCTTGCTTTCCTTTATAGCTTGCTCAATGTACAAATTGAACAACATTGGGGAAAGGCTACAACCCTGTCTTACTCCCTTTCCAACCACTGCATCCCTTTCATGCCCTTCAACTCTGACAACCGCTGTCTGGTTTTTGTACAAGTTGTAAATAACCTTACGCTCCCTATATTTTACTCCTGCTTGCTTCAGAACTTTAAAGAGTTTATTCCAATCAACATTGTCAAAAGCCTTCTTCAAATCTACAAAAGCTAGAAATGTTGGTTTGTCTTTTCTTAATCTATCTTCTAGGATAAGCCGTAAAGTGAGTATTGCCTCCCGTGTTCCTACATTTCTCCTGAACCCAAACTGATCTTCCCCGAGGTCGGCTTCTACCAGCTTTTCCAGCCTTTTCCATCCTTCTGTATATAATTCGTGTTAATATTTTGCAACCATGACTTATTAAACTGATGGTTCTGTAGTTTTCACACCTGTCTGCACCCGCTTTCTTTGGAATGGGGATTATAACATTTTTCTTAAAGTCTGAGGGTATTTAGCCTGTCTCATACATCCTAGACACCAGTTCAAATAGTTTTGTCATGGCTGGCTCTCCCAGAGACTTCAGTAGCTCTGACGGGATATCATCTACTCCAGGGGCCTTGTTTCGACTTAGATCTTTCAGTGCTCTGTCAAATTCATCTCTCAGTATAGTATCTCCTATTTCATCATCATCTACATCCTCTTCCCTTCCTACAATAGTGTCTCGAAGTTCATTTCCTTTGTAGAGCCCCTCTATATACTCTTTCCACCTTTCAGCTTTCCCTTCTTTGCTGAGAACTGGTTTTCCATCAGTGTCCTTGATATTCATAGAGCTGTTTTTCTTATCGCCAAATGTTTCTTTTATTTTCCGGTAGGCTGTATCTATTTTTCCCCTATTTATACATTCTTCTACATCCTTGCATTTGCCTTCTAGCCATTCCTGTTTAGCCATTTTGCACTTCCTGTCAGTCTCATTTCTTAGTCGTCTGTACTCCATTTTGCCTGTTTCATTTACTGCATTTTTATACTTTCTCCTTTCATCGATTAAATGTAGTATCTCCTGTGATATCCAAGGATTCTTTGTAGGTCTTGCCTTCCTACCTACTTTGTCCTCTGCTGCCTTCACTATTTCATCTCTCAATTTTACCCATTCCTCCTCAACTGTTTTATTTTCCCCTGTTTCTGTCAATTGTTGCCTGAAGCTCCCTCTGAAATTCTTAAGAACCTCAGGTTCCTTCAATTTATCTAGGTCCCATCTCCTTATTTTCCTAACTTTCTGTAGTTTCTTCAGTTTCAGCCTACAGTTCATAACCAACAAGTTATGGTCAGAGTCTATGTCTGCCCCTGGGTATGTCCTACACTTCAAAACCTGGTTCCGAAATCTATGTCTTACCATTATAAAATCTATCTGGTATCTCCCGGTGTCTCCTGGTCTCTTCCACATATACAACCTTCTTTTGTGATTCTTAAACCAGGTGTTTGTTATAACTAAATTATGTTCCGTGCAAAATTCTACGAGGCGGCTTCCTCTTTCATTCCTTTTGCCCAGACCATATTCACCCACTATCTTCCTTTCCCTTCCTTGTCCAACTACCGAATTCCAGTCTCCCATAACAATTAAGTTTTCCTCTCCCTTAATTGTCTGAATAATTTCCTTTAGCTCCTCATATATTTCTTCGATCTCCTCATCATCGGCAGAGCTAGTTGGCATATAAACCTGTACTACTGTTGTCGGTGTTGGCTTCATATCTATCTTGACAATGATAATGCGATCACTGTGCTGGTTATAGTAGTTTACCCGCATTCCTATTTTCTTATTCATTATCAATCCTACTCCTGTGATACCCCCAACTGATTTTGTATTTATAATCCTGTACTCACCTGACCAGAAATCCTGTTCATCCTGCCACCGAACTTCACTAATCCCCACTATATCTAACTTCAACCTATCCATTTCCCTTTTTAAATTTTCTAATTTTCCTACTCGATTAAGGGATCTAACATTCCACGCTCCGACCCGTAGAATGCCAGTATTGTCTTTCCTGATGATCACATCCTCCTGAGTAGTCCCCGCCCGGAGATCCGAATGGGGGACTATTTTACCTCCGGAATATTTTACCCGAGAGGATGCCATCATCATATGTTCATACAGTAGAGCTGCATGTCCTTGGGAAAAATAACGGCTGTAGTTTCCCCTTGCTTTCAGCCGTTCGCAGTAGCTGTGTGGCAAAGCCACATTAGCTGATGTTACAAGGCCAGCTCAGTCAATCATCCAGACTGTTGCCCCTGTAACTACTGAAAAGGCTGCTGCCCCTCTTCAGGAACCACACGTTTGTCTGGCCTCTCCACAGATACCCCTCCGCTGTGGTTGCACCTACGGTACGGCTATCTGTATCGTTGAGGCACGCAAGCCACCCCACCTCGGCAATGTCTGTGGTTCATGGGAGTGGATACGAATATTTTATATACGTATATATATATTTTATATACGTATATTTTTCCTGTTAGGAATTTTTCCTCTATACGAATATTATAGAGGAAAAATTCCTAACAGGAAAAATATACGTAAAAAATAGATGAAGTACACTTACCAGGCGAAGGGGCACAGGCAGTAATAGCAACAAATAAACACACAGACACACACACACACACACACACACACACACACACACACACACACAAATGCTAGCTTTCGCAGCCTAGCTGCTTCATCAGGCAGAAGGGAAGGAGAGGGAAAAGAAAATGATGAGGGTTTTAAGGAAGGGGGTAAGGAGCCATTCCAATCCCGGGACAGGAAAGACTTACCTTGGGGGAAAAAAATGGAGGGTAAATAAATGCACATACACCCACACATTTACACAGACACAAGTACACTTAGGCAGACATACTGTAGAACTGTGTTCTGCCTAAGTGTACTTATGTCTGTGTAAATGTGTGGGTGTATGTGCATTTATTTACCCTCCATTTTTTCCCCTAAGGTAAGTCTTTCCTGTCCCAGGATTGGAATGGCTCCTTACCCCCTTCCTTAAAACCCTCATCATTTCCTTTTCCCTCTCCTTCCCTTCTGCCTGATGAAGCAGCTAGGCTGCGAAAGCTAGTATTGTGTGTGTGTGTGTGTGTGTGTGTGTGTGTGTGTGTGTGTGTGTGTGTGTGTGTCTTTATTTGTTGCTATTACTGCCTGTGCCCCTTCACCTGGTAAGTGTACTTCATCTATTTTTAACGTATATTCATAATTTTTAATAATGGAAAGTCCAGGTTGGAATTAATAATATAGTGAGGACAGTTTACAACTCACCGCAAAGACGTGGTGACGATGTGCGACAGGCACATACCAAAGACACACACATACAACACATTCAGCTATCGGCCATGGCCTTCTTCAGAAAATAGAACACTCACGCAATCGCACAAGCGCACAACACAGTCATACAACCATCACCTCCGACTGCCGCACTTAGAATCACGCTCTGCAGCGAATCGGGGATGGGAGGGGAGGGGAGAGGGGATAGGAAGGTTATGTCACGGTGGTGGGGATGGGTTAGATGGGAATAACGAGATGCAGCTTAGGAATGGAGTGGGGAGGCGGGTGAGGGGAGAAAAATAAAATAAAGTAAAAGAAATATATATAGAAATATATAGAAAATGCGTGCACACTGCAAGTACACAAGACCACACACACACACACACACACACACACACACACACACACACAGACACACGGTCGCTCATTCACACAGCACTCAAAATAGGCGAGGTTTGGGATAGAGAGGTAGGAACTGTAAGGTATGGAGAAAAAAAATATAGGGAAGTTATCGTAGGTTGAGGCCTGGTTGATTTCGGGATCGGAGAATGTATTGTAGACATAAATCTTCATTGTGATGTTAAAAAGGGGTATTATCGTCGTCGTCTTTCAAACAAAGATAGCAAATAACAACTTTTTATTGTGTGCTGCCTTGGCCACTATCAAAACTGCATATAATTTACTTGACAATGACACAACAAATCAGTAATTTCACTGTGAAGGGTCTCCTTACATCACAAAATGGTGTGGCGGAGTAGTGTCTCTTTCCACTAATTTCTTTTTAGCAACAGATCTGGCGCATACGAACAGTTGCATTGTTGATGTAAGGGCAGTTTTATGGGGTTGGTGCGAGATTCACACGCAATGGATATGACAACCCTGCCCCCCCCCCCCCCCCTCTCTCTCTCTCTCTCTCTCTGTATTAATTGAACATTCGTTCTTTTCAGCCTAACACACCCTGTCCCGCTCCCGAGATCTTGGCTCGGCACTGTGACACGTTACTCCGCCGGACGGGTAACACAGTGGACTCTGAACTGGACGAGCAGTTGGGGCGCGCGGTCTCCGTATTCAAGTACCTTGACGACAAGGACGTCTTCCAGAAGTTTTATGCGCGCATGCTGGCCAAGAGGCTCATCTTCCAGCACAGCTTGTCGATGGAGGCAGAGGAGGCGATGATAGGCAGGCTCAAGCAGGTGAGTGTGAAGCTGTTTTATGCGTAGAGGTTTGATATTATGATTTTTATTTATTTCGTTTTTAAGATTTCCCAGTTTATCAATATGAGTATAAGTTCCGTGTTCATTTAATAGGATTGTATCTGTACATAATGAATAGTAGCTTACTGTCAAATATTTTCCCTGTATTCTCTTCAGTGTTTTTATTTTATTTAAGAGGGAGATTTTGTATGAAACTTCAGGTACAATTTCTTACAATTTGAATTTCATGTGTCGTGTTTTTTGCAGTGTTGTGGGTGTGAATTCACTAGCAAGTTTCACCGAATGTTTTTGGATGTCTCTGTGTCGAGTGACCTGAATCGGAAGTTTGAAGATGCGATCCCGCCGGCACCGGGTTCTGCATCGTTTTCTGTGCAGGTAATCGATTTGAAATTTTAAAGCTGCTTTGCTAGTTTTTAATCGAAGGAATTGAATTTGTGTCATTGTGGTGATTGCAGTGGCTTGTGAGAAATAATATCCATATAAAACTCCGTTTTTACGTTTCTGGATTTCACGTTTTCCCGCCGTTTACAACACTTTCTGTCAGTAAGCAGTCCTCGGTTGTGGTAGAGAGCAACTCGTACGTGAGTAAACGAAGCTTCTCGCGGCTGAGTTAGGTTTTACCATTGACTTTGTTGCCCCTCAATCTTGAGCAACAGTTACATCTGTTGGAAAGGTTCTATTTTTATTGAATTTAATAATTTGACGCTCTGCAACCTCAGAGATAAGTAATTTTAATTGTTAAACTATGCCCTTAGCAGTATTTATTATTTTAATCTTCATTCCCCCCACGCCAAAATGTGAATGTGGTCATGTGGCCTGCAGTTCTTTTCATTCTGAACCTTCAGTTTTTCTAACATTGCTTCCTTAGAAACGTTTTAACATATTTTCAGTTCTGTTTTTAAAGAAGTTCATAAAGTCCCCACCACCCCCCTCCTTTCTACGTGTGATGATGCCCAGAAGAGGCGAAATGCGTCATGTTTAAATAAATGAAACATCAATTTTATGTAAACGAGACTTTTTTTTACCAAAATATCTCCTTCGCAGGTGTTGCAGGCAGGGGCGTGGCCACTGAATCCGGCTCCCATCTCACCGTTCGCTCCGCCGGAAGATCTGCAGAAGCGACTGCAGTCTTTCGAGAGCTTCTACCGCCATTTGTTCAACGGCAGGAAGTTGACCTGGCTGTACCACCTGTGCCAAGGGGAAGTGCGTCTGGGATACCTCAAAAAGCCATATGTTGTAAGTCGAAGAGCTGAGTTTCCATCTCTGTTCTTGTATCGTCACATAATTGCTATTTCGTTGAAAATTGACATGATGAGACTACGGCAGTGTAAAAATGCAGATTAATTCTTACATTAAACTGAAACAGCAGCTTACTACTGTTAATACTACTATTTATGAAGAACAAAACAGAGCTGTTAGTGGGTTCAAACTAATTGGTTCATCTTCAGATAGCTGCTATTGATTATAATTGTGTTTAGCTTATGCTTTAGAAGTAGTCTTGACTGTTCCTTGCTGTGGGGGAAAGTTCCTATTAGTGTCCTACATTAAAAACTGGAAGAAAAAAGGAAAAGAAAGAAAAAAAAAACCTAGTTTAAAAAAGTGTTTAGAAAAGTTTAGTGTTATCGGACTTAACAGTGAATTAAAACAATATAAAGAACTTTCTAAGACAGCAGTTTCTATCCTTTTAGCCACGCGTATATAAGTCAGAATGTCTCAATGGGCACAAGCATCTGTTTTGGCATAGTCGACGGTCATAATGTTGTTGATGCTTCTTAGAACACGTAAACAACAGCAGAGTTATTTTAATACTGTAATACATGGAGTACGAGATCGCAGTAATATTATATTATTTTTTTTGCATTTGCTTTAAATTTGATGATATGTTGACTGAAATACTCTTTGCAATAAAATGTCTATAATGTATCAATTTATTAAGGGGCTTATAAGCAAAATCGTTTTGTTTTATTACTTACATGTGGAAATGTCATCTGCTTCCACATTTATCAGTTGATGCAAATATGTTTTTCAAATTCCATACTTACCTATATCTAATTTGCACTCAAATCTAAACTACACCTGGAAAATGAGACTCAATATTCAAAAGGCGGAAAAGTTGGTTCATTATAACATGATATAGAATGAATGGAGATTCAGCTACAGTCATTGGGTACGAGTTTTTCATTTATTTATTTATTTGTTTAGTCTCTCTCTCTCTCTCTCTCTCTCTCTCTCTCTCTCTCTCTCTTTCTTTGTGCTTCTGCTGATAATTGAAAGCTGCTACGTTAAAAGATGAATTTCCAGTTCTTTCTTTAGTTGCTGTATTAAAATTCATTGGCCAAACCTCCTAAGCAGCCATTGAAATCAAGAATGTTGTGTTTAGCCAAGATCAGCTAATCTTGCTTTTTGCTACAGTTTGATGGTGGCCATTCATCCTGATGGACAGCTGGTTTGTCATTAGACCAATTTAAAACACTGTGCAGTGATTGCAGCAGAGTTGGTAAATCACACAGTTGCTGTCACAGGTGGCCCGGCCTCTGATAGGGTAGGATAAGCCTTTGACAGGACTGGAATAGAAAGTGCAGGGTGGTTTGATTTTGCAGGTTTTGCATCGGGGTCCTCCACAGTGATACGATCCCTACGGTAAGGAATCTATATCGGGAGTGGGATAGGGACGGACTAGAATATGGGCGACGGAACATCACTTTATGAGGTGTTGGAAGGAACTTGGATAGGATGTCTCTCATTTCGGAGCATGACGACAGATAATCAAAGCTCTGACAGAGGATGTGATTTAATTGTGCCAGTCCAGGGTGGTATTGGGTGACAAGAACAACACTCCTTTGTGACTGGTTATTGGGGTTGGGGGGAAGAAGATTGGTGGTGTGTGGGTATATGGCACGGGAGATCTGTTTGCGTCTAGGTCA
Organism: Locusta migratoria; assembly: GCA_026315105.1. Classification (NCBI taxonomy): domain Eukaryota; kingdom Metazoa; phylum Arthropoda; class Insecta; order Orthoptera; family Acrididae; genus Locusta; species Locusta migratoria. Next base: position 119,214,181 of record CM048754.1, read on the forward strand.
GGAGGTTAATGTCTGTCTGTGAGAGCCTTTGTGAGGTCTTCGGCATATTGGGTAAGTGACTTTTCGTCACTGCAAATTTGCCATCCACAGGTAGCAAAGCTGTTTGGGAGGGATTTTGTGATGTGGAATGGATGGCAGCTGTCAAAGTGCAGGTACTAATGGTAATTAGTGGGTTTAATGTGGATGGAGTTCTCATTGAGGTGGAGGTTAACATCCAGGAAGGTGACTTGCCAGATTGAGGAGGACCAAGTGAAACTGATGGGGTTGTGAAGGATGAGGATAGGGTATCCTAGCCCCGAGTCCAAATCACGAAAATGAGGAACGAGTCCAGAGGTTTTGGGAGGCTAGTAAGGTTTCCTCTAGACAGCCCATAAATAGGTAATTGTTTGTTAGGATGTAATTGATAAGGATTATAAGGAAAGAGGTATCGGGCTCGGAATCTACATCTACATACATACTCCGCAATTCACCGTAAGGTGCGTGGCGGAGGGTACACTGTACCACTAATAGGCATTTCCTTTCCTATTCCACTCCCAAATTGAACGAGGAAAAAAAGAATGCCTATATGCCTCCGTACGAGCCCTAATTTCTCTTATCTTGTCTTTGTGATCTTTACGCGAAATGTAAGTAGGCGGCAGCAAGATTGTCCTACACTCAGCTTCAAATTCTGGCCCTCTAAATTTACTCAACAGAAATTCACGAAAAGAACGTCGTCTTTCTTCCAGCGATCCCCAATTGAGTTGCCGGAGCATTTCCGTGACACTCGCGCATTGGTCGAACCTACCGGTAACAAATCTAGCTGCTCGTCTCTGAACCACCTCTGTCTTCCTTTAAACTGATCTGCTGCGGGTCCCAAACACTTGAGCAATACTCAAGACGTGGTCGTACAAGCGTTTTATACGCAGTCTCCTTTACAGGTGAAGTACATCTTCCCAAAATTCTCCCAATAAACCGAAGTCGGCTGTCCGCCTTACTCACAACTGTCCTTACATGCTCGTTCCATTTCATATCGCTCTGCAATGTTACGCCTAGATATTTGAACGACGAGACGGCATCAAGAAGCTCACTACTAATGCTGTATTCGAACATTATGGGATTGTTTTTTCTACTCATGCGCATCACCTATAAATAAATGAATACACACACACACACACACACACACACACACACAAACGCAAGGTTTCGCAGCCTAGCTGCTTCTTCTCTCCTTCCCTTCTGCCTGAAGAAGCAGCTAGGCTGTGAAAGCTTGCATTTGTGTGTGTGTGTGTGTGTGTGTGTGTGTGTGTGTGTGTGTGTGTATTCATTTATTTATTTGTGGTGCTGTTACACCTGTGCTCCTTCGCCTGGTGAGTAATCTTCGTCTATTTTCTATTTTTTATATTTAATTTTTCCTGCTAGGAATTTTTCGTCTTAATATTCACCTTACATTTTTCTACATTGAGAGCTAGCTACCAATCTTCGCACCAACTAGAAATTTTGTCTAAGTCATCCTGTATGCTATTACAGTCAGGAATATGAAGGTTGCCAAGAAAGGTTGTGTTCCAGAGCAGTAAGACTGGGGCATACAGGATATTGGTGTATAGGGAAGTGTCATCAACAGAGGCAAGTAAGGATCCAGGAGGTAAAGAGGCGGGGATGGTGGGGAGTCTGTGAAGGAAGTGGTTGGTATCTTGGTTGCAGATGCTAGTCAATAAAGGGTGAAATTCTTTCAGTGAGAGCACAAAAGCCAGGCACAATTGGGTGTCCAGGATTGTTAAGTTTCTGGATTTTTGGGAGCATGTAAAAGGTAGATGTTGTTGGAGTGAGAAGGGAGACGGATTTGGATTTGAGGGAGAGGTTCTCAGAAGGTTGTAAGAGTTTGTAGCAGGAATTGTAGATCTTGTTGGGCTTTGGGGATGGGTTCATCCTGGCACAATTTGTAGGAGGAGAAATCTGCAGGGAGTAGGATTATGTTGGGATCTGTTTTCATGCTGGGGAAGAATGATGATAAGTTGGAAGTGAGGAATTTCTGGGTGGCCAGAGGGGTTGTTAGGTGGGAGTGAGGGCGGGTCACAGTTGGATGGTGGTATGAATCCACTGTAGGGATTGTCAGAAGGAGAGGTCTATTTATTGGTCCTGTGAATACAGAACTGTACAGGGTACAATAGATATTGGACCATTTCTGGCCTACATCTTTCTTTTCTTGTGTTATAATATTAAAAGTAGATTGACCTTTTACTTTGTACGATTTACCACTTAATGTTTCTCACTGGTAGAATTTTAGTTACTCTACATATTGAGTAAAATGGTTATTTGTCACTTTTACACAGCATGTTTACATTTTTTATATAAGTAAATACATCGTAATATCTAATAGTAACTTTACATTTTCTCTACACACTTTTTCATAGACCTACATTTCTAGCTGATGCTATAATTATGGAACTCTAAATATTCATCTACTGAATAGAAGCAGTGCGTCGCCAATTAATCTTTGACTGCTGTCTTGGATTTGGTTGTGTCCGTTTTTGATTTTATGGTTTTGGGTAAAGCATTATGTCCTTTTTGAAATAATGCAGTGTTTGTCTGTTTAACATGAACATTATTTTTTTGTCTTGTGTTGTGGCAGTGTACTGCTTCATTATGGGTGATGCATGGACTTTTACTATTTAATTTTTCTTTTATAATAATTAGGTTTTTCATTATGTACATGCTTGGAAGAGGAAGTATTTTCTTTTAACAGTGGCTTGCATGATGTTCTTTGGTCTACTCCTTCCATTATTCTAATAATCATTTTTTGTATCCTAAATGTTTTCATACTTGCTCCACTATTTCCCCAAAATATTATGCCGTATTTAATATGTGAGTGGGCATAGGGTAAATATATGGACTTTAAGTTATTGTATGATATGCTGTTCTTTAATGTCCGCATGATTTAACATGTTTTGCTTAACTTTCGACTAATATAATCTACATGTGAATCCCATTTTATATTTTGCTGGATCCATATTGGTCTTTGACATGTCCAACATTTTGAAATTTGTGTGGAGTCTGAAGGTGAGACCTTTGTATAGGACTGAAACTACTGTGTGGTTGAGGTTTTTGGCAGAAAGGTTAACAGTATTCCAGGGTTTCATTGGGTATTGTGGATTGTCGGTGGAAATTTTGGGGGATATTGATAGTGGAAAAGGTCTGCAAGGCGAGGTCTAGGTGTTACGAATTGCGACGGAATACAGAGCCAGCTCATCTCGCCAGTTACGATGAAACCATTCAATTTGGATTAGGCCACAAACATTTAAACTCCTCCACAAAGTTCTGTATGGTGGGTATAAAGTGTTACCTCGTTATATCAGGGTTTGTTGTAACTTCTTGTAACTCAGCAACTGGATTCGCAGTCTTGCATTTCGATTATGTTGAATACTAGCAGCTGAGCTCAGTTATTGTGTACACTAGTGACTTGAAATTATGAAGAGCAACACCAGGTAAGTTTGAATCAGTAGTTTAATCAAGCACTTTAAATAAACTTAATATTCTCAATTTTCACTTTTAACAATGAAATGTTAATGTGCTGACAAGCATAATGACTGCCTCAAAATATGATTAAAAAATGTGCCCTCAGGACCCCTGTGGGCTGCCCCTATATATTATTCTTAACAATGCCTTGCATTCTTATAGTTGTTAAAAACATGAAAATTTTAAATTTACAATCAGCTATCTTAATATTAATAAGATATGATATTGTATAAATCAAGCTTAAATATGATGTCACCTTTTAGTAACATTTAAACATTCATATACATTTCTAATAACCGAAAATACACTTAAATACGAAAAGCAATTATGAAATTGCATTTAAAATAATAACTTGAAAAATATTAAAAGGAACTGTCCCTAATGTTTGCGGAGCTGTGATTCACTAGTATTTTCAAATCTATAACAAGATTGAGCACAAAGAATAATGCAGACTCGGCACAAAGAATAATGCATACTCTCAGTTTATCTACACAGTCGATTTGGCTTTTATGACATATTTCATTTTTCTGTCAAAATGTAGTCTAAAATTGAGTATTAGAAAAGTTTACATGCTCACATATGGACCGTGTTATGCATCACAAGAACAAGTGCCGTTATTTTATATTTCTGATGTGAGCGCAATTAGTGCTGTTTAATAGTTATTTACAGTGAGATTTCACTACTCAGTGAAAGAACACTAACCCTTCTTTGGTACAAAAAGTTGAGAAACATTTATAAATAAATGTATTTTAAGAACATGTAAAATTTAGGTTCCATTATGTCAGTTATGACATATGGCGCTTGGTCTAGTGACGCATAACACCTTCCATATGATCTTACCTACATTACTCAATCTTCGTATTTGGGCTGAAACTCATGACGTCTTTAGTCATCCATGTGTTCCTTCATATTTGCGGATTTACATTAAACTATTTCAAATTTGTTTCCTGCCCAATTAATAGGCTATTTCATATTGTGTATTTACTATTGATACTAGTTAGATATCCCACTCTGTAATTGGATATGCCTCATAGACCTTTATGTTTTCATGGTTGTCTGTGGATCCCATCTCTCCTTTCACAATGATCTTTATCTTTTCAGATTCCATCAGTCCTTATGCTTCACACACTGAGTACTCAAAAAACATATCTCCATAGCACAGGAATCCATGAACCAACTCTGCTCCCTCCAAAAGATATTGGTGATGTGCAATCCCCACTACCTAGATCCCAGATTGAATCCCTTGCACTCCAACAGCATTCCAGCTATCACCTCCACATGTTATCCAGTCTTCTGATACCAATCTGCCGTCTTGGTGCTCTTCTAGCCATCCCCTATCTCACCCAAAGTGTTCTTCCCTGTGAACCCCTCATAGGACGTAAGACCTGCCTAGCAGACTTTTTCTACTTGCCACATCCCCCAAAACTTCTCACTAACAATCTTAAACAACACCAGAATACTGTTGTTAACCTTTCTGCCAAAATCCTCCACCCCACAGTAATTCCACTCCTATCCGAAGGTCTCACCTACAGCCCGAAACCCAAATTTAACCATGTTGGACTTGTCAAAGATCTCTCCTTCTGCCGAACCCTACAGTGGATAAAGTACCTTCCATCCAAGTGTGACCCTCCCTCACAACCACCTACCCACCCTCTGGTCACTTTCCACGTGCAACTTGGCATCAACATCCTTCCCCAAGTCCCTTCCCAAGAATACCAACCTTTTGGCAGAAGTAAGGACAGCCTTAACAAACTTCAAAACAGATTGAACCTTACCATCATCTCTGCAGACAAAGGTTCCACCACAGTTGTGATGAATGACAATGATTATGTGGCAGAAGGCCTATGTCAGTTGTCTGATTCTTCCACCTAGAAGTTGTGCCAGGAAGCCCCAACCCAAAAGTCCAACTTGACGTACAGTCCCTGCTAAAATTCCATCTCACTCCTCACTCCAACAACCTCCCCCCCCCCCCCCCCCCACACACACACACAAACACCATCTACTTTTTACATGCTCCCAAAAACCGATAAATCTAACAATCCTGGACACACAGTTGTGATTGGTCACTATGCTCCCACTGAAAGAACTTCAGCACCTCCAACCAGTTGTTTGCAACCTAGCCTACCACATCCAAGATACCTACCACATCCTTCACCAACTCTCACTGACGTCTCCAGCCACATTAAACCTACTAATTACCAGCAGTACCTGTAGTTTGATAGCTGCCATCCATCTCTATATATAAAACGAAGTGTCCCAATTGACTGACTGACTGATTGACTGACTGACTCATCATCGCCCAGCACAAACCACCGAAGATAGAAACTTGAAATTTGTGGAAGGTATTTATCTTACTCTGTAGGCGTCATTTAAGAAGCGATTCTTCGATATTCCATCCGTAAGGGGTGAAATAGGGGATGAAACATTTTTTGGCAATTTTGAAGCTAGAACTACAAAATTTTGGATTTTAATTCAGGATCGGAATTTAAAAGACACATGTGTTGGCGTTTTTCGAAATTCAACAAATAATGGGGTAAAATAGGTGACGCAAAAAATTGATTTTCAAAAATATGTTTCTGTTAACTCAAATATTAAGCTACAACTACGAAACTTCGGATATGGAATCTTTGTCAGGATTAAAAATACATGGTTTTTAGTATTTTTGGACATTCAACAAGTAAGAGGGTTAAATAGAGGATAAAAATTCTTTTTGAAAACACGTTGATATTGATACAATTTTGAAGCTAGAGCTGCAAAAATTGATATTTGTGTAGTTGAAATATATATGATATAGTGAGGACAGTTTACTACTCATCGCAAAGACGTGGCAACGAGCTGCGACAGGCACATACAAAAGACACACACATACAACACATTCAGCTATCGGCCATGGCCTTCTTCAGAAATAGAGCACTGCGTGAGTGCTCTATTTCTGAAGAAGGCCATGGCCGATAGCTGAATGTGTTGTATGTGTGTGTCTTTTGTATGTGCCTGTCGCAGCTCGTCGCCACGTCTTTGCGGTGAGTAGTAAACTGTCCTCACTATATTATTTGTGTAGTTGGTTAGACGTTAAAAAATACGTGTATCAGTGTTTTTGGAAATTCAACCATCATGGGGGTTAAATTGGAGAGGGGGTGTTTTTCGAAAATCTGTTGCTATTTAGGCAATTTTGAAGTTAAAATTACAAATTTTCGGATTTTTGGATTCGGCGTTCAAATTAGAAAGACACGTGTTTCGGTATTTTTGGAAATTCGACCAATAAGGGAGTGAAATACGAGATAAAAGAATTGATTTTCAAAAATATGGTGCTGTTAACTCAAATTTCAAGCTATAATATCGAAACTTAAGATTTGGATTCTTCATTGGGATTAAAAAGAAACAACTGGTGCAGACCAACCAGCCTATGCATGCGAAGCAGCGGGGGTTCAGTTAGTTGGAATTATAAAAAGACATTCCATTGTGTTTCTTGCCCTCGTTGATCCGTGTCATAATTTTATTGCAATAGAAGCGGGAGCGTACGGAAAAAACTCTGATGGAGGCATTCTAGTTCCACATAAAATGTCCCTCCCATACCGCAATGCCACCTGTGGACGGTAAATTTGCAGTTATGAGAAGTCTGTTACCAAATATTCCAAAGGCCACACACAGGTCTTCACAGACAGATATTAACGTCTCGACCTAGTCCGCAAGCTCATCTCCCATGCCGTATCCCCACACGCTATCGTCCCCCCCTCCGACCCCACTAACCGGCCACAAAGGATTGTCCTACTTGTCACCCACGACCATCCTGGACTGGAACAACTAAATCATATCCATCGTCTGGGCTTTAATTATCTGTTATAATGCCCTGAAAGGAGACACATCCAACCCAAGACCCTTCTGACCTCTCCTAAAATGGTGTTCTGTCGTCCACGCAACGTCCACAACGTCCTAGCCCACCCCTATGCCACTCCAAACCCCAACCCCTTACTACAGGGATTATATCCCTGTGGAAGACCGTGATGCAAAACCTGCCCATCCACCCACCCAGCACTTTTTATTGCTGTACACAGGCTTATTCTACCCCCATCAGAGGTTGGGCCACCTGTGGAAGTAGCCTTGTGATTTACAACTCTGCTGCAATCATTGCACAACATTTTACATTACTATGATGACGGAACCAGCTGTCCATCGGGATGAATGGCCACTGTCAAATTGTGGTTACCCACATGTTGATCTCGGTTGAACACCACATTCTCAATTTCAATGGTTGCTTCACTACTTCAGATATGAGGCTCCTCCTCTCCACTACCAGCGCTTCTGAACTGTTCAGATGGGATTTTTTTTTCTTTTTTCCAGATGGGAGTTGTTCCTACAACACATTCTACGGTCCTGAAACCACCCCGACGGTGAGCATCTCGTCGCCTGCCGAAGGCATAGCCTTGATTTTTTTTAGGAGGAGGTGATGAAGCACTCTTTACGTCCCTATATGTCGCTCTACATTATCCCGAATTGGCATATTCAAATTTCAACTTTTTTGTGGTTAAGACTTTTGCACCTTTCAACTCGAACACCCCTCTTACACTGACACAATCACTCAGACGGGTATCTATCTATTTCTTTTTCTGACAAAGGCAATGGCCGATAACGTTTGCTGTTTGAATGCGATTGTCTCTCTTGCTTGTCAGCAGCTCAGCAAATGTCTCCCGTTCGCGGTTCGATAATGCCATATTTATTTACACTGATGGTTCCAAGAGCACTGACGGTGTCGGACCTGCCTTTGTCGTTGGGGACAACCGTTTCCAATACAAGCTCCCTGACAGGTGCTCGAACTTCACGGCTGAGCTTTTTGCCCTCCACCAGGCCGTTTTGTATACCTGCCGTCACCGCCAACCTTTCTATGCCATATGTTCAGACTCCCTTAGTGCCCTGCAGAGTCTTAAGGACCCTTTCTCGACCCATCCTCTCGTGTATCAGATCCAACGCTCCCTCCAGTTGCTAGCAGATGACAGCTGTCACGTTTCTTTTCTGTGGGTCCCTGGCCACGTGGGTGTGCCCGGGAATGAGATCGATGACATAGCAGCCAATGCAGCAGCTCTTTTACCTCGCATGGCTACCTTTTGCGTCCCATCGGACGATGTTCAACGGGCTCTTCGCCGGAGTATCGTGTCGTCCTGGCACAGTGCGTGGTTCTCACTGTACGACAATAAATTGAGAACTGTAAAACCGATCCCGACCGATTGGAGGACCTCCTCACGCCCCTATCGGCGAGAGGAGGTCATCCTGGCCCGGTTGCGGATCGGTCACTGCCGTTTCAGCCACCGTCACTTGCTAACCGCTGATCCTGCACCGCTGTGCTGACGGTGAGACACGTTTTATTGTCTTGCGTTAATTTTAATCATCTCCGTGTAGCCCTTCACTTTCCGTCTACTCTGGAGGAACTTTTAGCTGATGACACACGGGCAGCTGCTAGAGTTTTGCGTTTTATCAACTTGGCCAATTTATCAAAGGATATTTAACCCTTTTAATTGTTTTTTTATCTTTTGTTTTTAGCCTTCTCTTGCTATTCTAACTGGCAGTTACCAATTTTTTTGAGATCTAGCGAATCTCTGTTCTTATCTGGGCGCTAATGACCTTAGCAGTTGTGCGCCCTAAAACCACAAAAAAAAAAAAAAAAGGCAAATGTCTCCATGGTGAGTTGTTATTTGTCCTCCATTATTCATACAAAGATTTCCTACAATATGTATTGATTACTCCACCTGCCCTTCCTTCACTTGCCCATCACCCACACCTCCCTGCCCCCTCTTCCTGCTCTTGGCCCACCTTCTCCCTCCTTCACTGTCCATCTCTCCCCCTTATCTCTGAACAAGTACATATATCTGCCTACTTTCTTGGTGTCAAACAGTGTCAAAGTCTGTTGCAAGGTACCCTCTGCCGTGCGCCATACAGCTACTTGAGGAATACAAAAACATTCTCCTTAAAACATGTGATAACTCTTGTGACGATTAATTGATGTATCAACATCTACATCTACATATGTGTAAAATAAAGTTTGTTTGACTTACCGAAAATGCAGGCTCGCCGATAGAAACATAAAACACAAATAAAAACAGACAAACATTCAAGCTTTCACAACCTTTTGTTGCTTCATCAGGAAAAGAGGAAGAAAGGAGACGTGAAAGGGAAGGATATGGGTTTTAAGGAAGTGGAAAGGGAGTCGTTCCAATCGCAGGAGTGGAAGAACTTACCTTAGGGGGAAAAAAGGAAGGTAAACAAATACACACACACTCATACACATCCAAATGCAAACACACCTTGACATACATTTGAAAAAAGCAAAGAAGTTGGACAGAGATACCACTTGAGGCAGAGGCTCTGTCCACAGAACCGAAGCAAAGATGGTGGGCAGGAATTTGAATTTAGCGGAGGTTGAGACCAGGTGGGCAACAGGAGGCGGGAATAAACTGAAGGGCAAGTTCCCATCTCCGGAGTTCTGAAGGATTAGTGTCGGTGGGAAGTATCCAGATAACCCGGACAATATAGCACTGTGGCAAGATGTGCTGGCCGTGCACCAAGGCGTGTTTAGCCACAGGGTGATCCTCACTACCGACAAACACTGTCTGCCTGTGACCGTTCATGCGAATGGATAGTTTGTTGCTGGTCATTCCCACGTTGAACACTTCACAGTGCAGGCATGTCAGTTGGTAGATCACGTGGGTGCTATCGCAAGTGGCTCTGCCCTTGATTGTGTACACCCTCCCTGTTACTGGACTGGAGTAAGTGGTGGTGGAAGGGTGCATAGGGCAGGTTTTACAATGGTGGCGGTTGCATGGGTAGGAGACAGGGGGCGGGGAAGGTGGTTTGGAGATTTCATAGGGATAAACTAGGAGGTTACGAAGGTTAGGTGGGCGGCGGAAAGACACTCTCGGTGGAGTGGGAAGGATGTCATTAAGGATGGATCTCATTTCAGGGCAGGATTTAAGGAAGTCGTATCCCTGCTGGAGAGCCACATTCAGAGTCCGCTCCAATCCCGGAAAGTATCCGGTGACAAAAGGGGCACTTCTGGGGATGCAGCCCCAGGTGGGCAGTGGGTGTGGGGAGGGGGGAGGAATGCAGTGAGCCGCCGGTGGAAGGTTCTGGATTTCGGGGGACGAAGAGGTGGCTCTGGTAATTTGCTTCTGAACCAGATCAGGAGGAAGTACTAAATTTAACCTTTAAGAAATATTTCACGCAGGAGGACCGCACAAATGTACCATCATTTGATCAACGTACAAATTCCAAAATGAGGGACATAGCAATAGGTATTTCCGGTGTAGAGAAGCAGCTGAGAGAGCTAAATACGAAAAAGTCTGCTGGTCTGGATGCAATACCAGTTCGGTTTACAAAGACTATTCTGCGGCTTTGGCCCCCTACTTAGCTTGCATTTATCGCGAATCTTTAATTCAGCGCAAAGTTCCTGGTGATTGGAAAAAAGCGCAGGTGACTCCCGTTTATAAGAAAGGAAAGAGAACTGACCCACACAATTACAGGCCAATATCATTGACATCAGTTTCATGTAGAATTTTGGAGCATATTCTCAGTTCGAATATAGTAAATTTCCTTGAAATGGAAAAGCTTCTTTCCATGAATCAGCACGGGTTTAGGAAACATCGTTCATGTGAAACTCAGCTTGTCCTTTTCTCACATGACATCTTGCGAGCCATGGACAAAGGGCAACAGACGGATTGTGTTTTTCTCGACTTCAAAAAGGCGTTCGACGCGGTGCCACACTGCAGACTGCTAATGAAGATACGAACTTATGGAATAGGTTCACAGATTTGTGACTGGCTGGAAGACTTCCTAAGTAATAGAACGCAGTATGTTGTTCTCGACGGCGAGTGTTCATCAGAGACTAGTGTATCGTCAGGCGTGCCCCAGGGGAGTGTGATAGGACCGCTATTACTTTTTATCTATATAAATGATCTGATGGACAGAGTAAGTTGTAATACGCGGCTTTTTGCTGATGATGCTGTGGTGTATGGGAGGGTGTTGTCTGTAACTGACTATAATAGCATACAGGATGACTTGGACAAAATTTCTAGTTGGTGCGAAGATTGGCAGCTAGCTCTCAATGTGGAAAAATGTAAGGTGATGCACATGAGTAGAAAAAACAATCCCATAATGTTTGAATACAGCATTAGTAGTGAGCTTCTTGATGCTGTCGCGTCGTTCAAATATCTAGGCGTAACATTGCAGAGCGATATGAAATGGAACGAACATATAAGGACAGTTGTGAGTAGGGCTGACAGCCGACTTCGGTTTATTGGGAGAATTTTGGGAAGATGTACTTCACCTGTAAAGGAGACAGCGTATAAAACGCTTGCACGACCACGTCTTGAGTATTGCTCAAGTGTTTGGGACCCGCAGCAGATCAGTTTAAAGGAAGACATAGAGGCGGTTCAGAAACGAACAGCTAGATTTGTTACCGGTAGGTTCGACCAATGCGTGAGTGTCACGGAAATGCTCCAGCAACTCAATTGGGGATCACTGGAAGAAAGGCGATGTTCTTTTCGTGAATTTCTGTTGAGTAAATTTAGAGGGCCGGAATTTGAAGCTGAGTGTAGTACGATCTTGCTGACGCCTACTTACATTTCGCGTAAAGATCACAAAGACAAGATAAGAGAAATTAGGGCTCGTACGGAGGCATATAGGCATTCTTTTTTTCCTCATTCAATTTGGGAGTGGAATAGGAAAGGAAATGCCTAGTAGTGAAACAGTGTACCCTCCGCCTCGCACCTTATGGTGAATTGCGGAGTATGTATATAGATGTAGATAGCTGCGGGATGTGAAAGCTGTGATTAGGTTATTGGTATACAGGTTCAGGGATTCGAGACTGGAGCAGACTCTTTTGACACATAGACCTAAGCTGTAGGGAAGGGAACGTTTGATGTGGAATGGATGGCAGCTGTCATAATGGAGGTACTGTTGTTTGTTTGGTAGGTTTGATGTGGACGGATGTGTGAAGTTGGCCGTTGGACAGATGGAGGTCGACATCAAGGACAGTGGCATGGGATTTGGAATAGGACCAGGTGAATTTGATGGGACCAAAGGAGTTGAGGTTGGAGAGGAAATTCTGGAGTTGTTCTTCACTGTGAGTCCAGATCATGAAGATGTCATCAATGAATCTGTACCAAACTTTGGGTTGACAGGCTTGGGTATCCAGGAAGGCTTCCTCTAAGCCTGGTTCCCATGGCTGTTCCCTTTAGTTGGTATGTCTGGCCCTCAAAGGTGAAGAAGTTGTGGGTTAGGATGAAGCTGGCTAGGGTATTAAGGAAAGAGGTTTTAGGTAGGGAAGTGGGTGGTCGGCGTGAAAGAAAATACTCCATCGCAGCGAGGCCCTGGGCATGTGGGATATTTGTGTATAAGGAAGTGGCATCAATGGTTATAAGAATGGTTTCTGGAGGTAACAGGCTGGGTAAGGATTTCAGGCGATTGAGGAAGTGGTTGGTGTCTTTGATGAAGGATGGGAGACTGCACATGATGGGTTGAAGGTGTTGGTCTATGTAGGCAGAGATTAGTTCTGTAGGGGTTTGTTAACCGGCCACAATGGGGCGTCCGCTAAATTAAATTCCCGCCCACCATCTTTGCTTCGGTTCTGTGGACAGAGCCTCTGCCTCAAGTGGTATCTTTGTCCAACTTCTTTGCTTTTTTCAAATGTATGTCAAGGTGTGTTTGCATTTGGATATGTGTGAGTGTGTGTGTATTTGTTTACCTTCCTTTTTTTCCCCTAAGGTAAGTCCTTCCACTCCTGCGATTGGAACGACTCCTTTTCCACTTCCTTAAAACCCATATCCTCCCCTTTCTCCTCTCCTTTCTTCCTCTTTTCCTGACGAAGCGACAAACGGTTGCAAAAGCTTGAATGTTTGTTTGTTTTTATTTGTGTTTTATGTTTCTATCAGCAAGCCTGCATTTTCGGTAAGGCAAACAAACTTTATTTTACACATATTTTTCCCCCCAGGAATGTCTCCTTCTATAATATTCTACATCTACATAGAAACTCTGCAAATCACATTCAAGTGTCTGGCGGAGGGTTCATTAATCACTTTCATAACTTTTTTCTACCGTTCCATTCTCTAATACTGCGCAGACACCTAAGTCGTTCCGTTTTCGATCTGATTTCTCTTATTTTATTGGGATGGTCATATGTCCCTAAGTAGGTGGGTGCTAGCAAAATATTTTCACATTCAGAACTAAAAGTCGGTGACTGAAACTTCGCAATCAGATCACGCCGCAATGAATAATGTCTCTCTTTTAATGATTTCCACCCCAATTCGTGCAACATTTCCGTGACGCTTCCCCCCCCCCCCCCCCTCCGTAACGTGATAAAACAAGATGAGCTGCCCTTCTCTGAACTTTCTCAATGTCTTCTGTCAGTCCCACCTGGTGAGGGTCCCACAAGGGGCAACAGTACTCCAGGAGAGGATGCACAAGTGTGATGTAGGCAGTCTCTTTGGTGGAGCTGGTGCATCTTCGAAGCGTTCTGCCAATGAAACGTAACCTTTGGTTCGCCTTCCCCACAATATTTTCTGTGTGATCTCTCCAGACAAAGTTGTTCGTAATTGTAACTCCTAGGTATTTCGTAGAATCTATGACCTTAAGGTTTGACTGATTTATCGCGTAATTGAAGTTCAGTGGATTTCTATTAGTGGTCGTGTGTATTACTTTACACTTTTCTTTGTTTAGTGTCAATTGCCAATTTTCGCACCATGCAGAAATTTAGTCTAAATTGCGTTGCAGTTGCTTTTGATCCTCTGTTGACTTCACTAACCGTTAAACGACAGCAGCATCCGCGAACAGTCTAAGGGAGCTATTCAGATTGTCTCCTAAATCGTTTATAAACACGAGGAAGAGTAGGGGACCTATAACACTTCCCTGTGGAATGCCAGATATCACTTCTGTTTTACTCGATGACTTACCGTCAATTACAACGAACTGTGTCCTTTCTGATAGGAAATCGTGAATCCAACTGCACAATTGGGGAGATATTCCATAAGCACGCCATTTCATAAGAAGCTGCTTGTGGGGTACAGTGTCAAACGCCTTCCTGAAGTCCAGAAATATGGAATCGATTTGAGATCCCTTGTTGATGGCACTTAACACTTCATGTGAATAAACGGCAAGCTGTGTTTTGCAAGAGTGATACTTTCTGAATCTGTGTTGACTACTGGTTAATAGGTTGTTCTCTTCGAGGTGGTTCATAATATTCGAACAAAGTATATGTTCCACAATCCTACTGCAAATCGATGTCAGTGAGATAGGCCTGTAATTTTGGGGATCCCTCCTATTGCCTTTCTTGAATATTGGAGTAACTTGGGCAACTTTACAGTCTTTGGGTACAGAATCGTACGCTGAGCGATCGGTTGTAAATTGTAGCTAAGTACGGAGCTATTGCATCAGCATACTCTGAAAGGACAGAGTAAAAGTATAAGAAAACGTAAGTTACGATCAAGATTCCATACAAAAATTTTGATTTTTGCAGTTTGCCCCCCCCCTCCCCCTACAAGTTTCCTTTGCTTCCCTGAATACTTTACCAGTAAAATAAAAGAATTACACACATTGATCATTTGAATCGTGATTTACAGCCTTGTTTCAATATAAAAATACTCTTATTTTTTCCCAATTATTCCTATTTTCCAGGCAATGTTTCCATGTTTCCTTTTCGTAAATTCCTCAATCAGACTATTACAAGCATTTTTAATTAGTCACGTCGGACCGAACATTTACAGTTGATGTGCTTTCTGATGAACAGCACTTAATTTTTAATTACATAGTTTCCTTAGAAGACATACTGTCTATTGAACTTCATTACTTTGTCCTGTATATTTTAAAAGGTTTCTTAAATCTGTCCTCTTTGTATCTTTTTGCGGGGATGTATAAAAATTGTTTGGTGACAGTGTTTTATTGTATCCATCACTATTCCCTCCAGGATTGTGGGTTTTATAAATCTCAGTTCTCAAAGCTAAGGTTTATTTTTAACACGTACCTTCTCCTGTGTAAATGTTTCGGAAACAGATTGAGGCAGTCGACATTCTTAGAAACTATTTCTGATAGGAGCTAGATACGACACACTTGATTTCTTCAGTGTTGTGACTGTCATGCAAATTGTATTTCAGGTGTCCAAATAGAAAGTAATAGCAGGGCGGGCCCGTACATCGACTGAATTCTTCAGCATTGTAACTGCCTATCAGGATAACTGACAGGTAATTTACTAGTCAGGAATACGTAGAATTTCTTCGGGTGCTGCCTCCTTTTGAAAATGAGCTCTGAATGTTGGCCCAGTAGTTTAAAGTGTGCAGCAGCATAGAGTACAGCAGTGCCTCGCTAGTTCCCTCAGCTGTGCTGCACATTTCTGTCGCTGTAGATTTGCTGCAAACAATATTGTTACTGGTCGTATTTGTAGTTGTGCAGTTACCCAACATGCAGATTTGGTGGGCTTGTGTTCTGCTTAACCCCACATTAAGTATAAATGCCTAATGCTAATCAATTGGCGCTTTCATTTCTGAACAGTTGAAGTGAATTTGTCTAATTATATTATTACAGATGCACAAAAAAGTGTTTGTTCTGAGTAAGCAATACAGAAATGTTTTTACTCATTTACAGCAAATAATTACTTACTCCTACAGAAAGTGAAACTAGTGAATGCAAAAGATCTGTTATAATAAGTGCAACTTGTGTGAGTAATCCTAATCATAACACACTATTTTCCATGGTTGTCTCTTATCTGAAGATAGGTATGGTGTTCCTATCTGAAGATAGGTTTCGTGCTCCTTTTCATACTACTCTTTACTCTTCCAGCCTTTACATCTCTGCACCCTACGTTCACTTGAACCTGTGTGTGTGATTCCTTCCTTCTTCCTTTTATCCTTTCATTCCATCTTTCCTTATAGCAAAGTCTGCTCATAACTCTTTCTGTTCGATTAAGTTCCGTACCTCTTCAGTACTTACTTGATCTATCCCTTTAATATTCAGCATTCTTTTGTAGCAACACATTTTGGAAGCCCCATTCTTTTCTCATCTGTATTGTACACTACAAAATACTAAATGTCTGGAGCTAGATGGCCTGTTGGGAGAAGAGGATAGGTTGTAACATGTTTTCATCTGAAAAGTGTAGTACTCACTGCCATATTCACCCAATTATAGGAACAACTCAGGTTGCCTGTGCGTGTGTGTGTGTGTGTGTGTGTGAGAGAGAGAGAGAGAGAGAGAGAGAGAGAGAGAGAGAGAGAGAGAGAGAGAGAGAGAGAGAGAGAGAGAGGGGGGGGGCGGATGCTCTTTTTGGTGCAGCAGTTGTCCTTATACTGCACTGCAACCTATCCTCATTATATTTGTAATTTATAATATGTGTAGATTCTGGTCTCGAATATTAATTTAAGTGTAAGGTAGTCTTTTCTGAAGGCATTTGTGTGGAGTGTTGCCTTGTACGGGAGTGAAACATGGACGATAAGCAGTGCAGACAGGAAGAGAATAGAGGCTTTTGAAATGTGGTGCTACAGAAGAATGCTGAAGATTAGGTGGGTAGATCGCATAAGTAATGAAGAGGTACTGAATAGAATTGGTGAGAAAAGGAATCTTTGGCATACCCTGACTAAAAGAAGGGATCGCTTGGTAGGACACATTCTTAGACATCGAGGAATTGTAAATTTAGCATTGGAGGGAAGTGTGTGGGGTAAAAATCGCAGAGGGAGACCAAGAGACGCATATTGTAAGCAGATTCAAGTAGATGTGGGTTGCCGTTCTTATGAGGAGATGAAAAGGCTTGCTCAGGATAGAGTAGGGTGGAGAGCTACATCAAACCAGTCTCCGGACTGAAGACCATAACAACAACAACAACAGATTCTGGTCAAGTTTTGTTGCTCTCTGGAGTTGTGTCGGTTGTTCCTTCACTGCTTTTTCTGCATCCTCTCTAGATGACCATTGTTAGAAGATGTCACTCAAAGTGCCAATTAAATATTGAACACGCAACAGTACTCGTATATCAGTACTCATATATTGAGTCTTGATAGATATGCTTAAAAAGGTAGACAACCATGCCCCCCCCCTCCCCCCCCCCCCCCCCACACACACACACAGGCCTACAAGCTCACATGCATCTGAACCCCTATGTCGTACCCTGTATCTAGTGATTCAGGTGAGTGTATGTGGGATGTAGGAGGTGAGAAGAAGAGTGTTATTCTTGTGTCCTGCAGATAGTAAAGCCTACAGTTTGGCCACAACATTCTCCTGCTTTTGTGTTGCATTTGTGAATGGTGTATGGGAAGAAATCTTATCTATAGGAGCTGGAAGAGCAGTTGTAAGTTTCCTATTCATTTGTAATATAATGTTTGTTAACATTTGTGCACCGGACTGGTTGGAAAGTTGCAGGCTTGCATCTGTAGATCGCTTATGTTGTTTAATTTACCGTGTGCCTCAAGAGACTTGATTGTTGTTAGATTTATTGTATTACATGACAGAAACTTACTTGTCATGAGTGTATTCAACAATCACTGTACCAACATTCTAAGTATGCATCAGTTGATGAGAAAATTCAATTACAAAAATAAAGTTTTAATACAAATTTTCACTAGACATTAAGTCATTATTGAAAAATAAGTAAATAAAATAAAAAAAATATTATTTCACACCACTTATAAACATATATTGTACTTAACAAACACACTTCACAGAAATTTTGCTATAGAATACCAGAACTCTATATTACTTGTGCAACAGTCTAGAGGTAATCACTGGTAGAAGAAAAAGGCAACACCTCAGCAAAGCACAAATAGAGGCTTAAAGCTTATAACTATTGTAATCTGTTTTGATACCATCATAAAATTGTGTCCCGAAGTATTCAGGCAAATCTTGCGCTAGTTGTCAGTTATATAAAATTTTCTGGCAGTACGACACATTCGTATCGTACTCACAAACATGCAATATCTCTGACATCCACACTCCTGAAACTCCACCTTCATGACCTAGGTCATGAATTACCTTTCCCTTCCGCTCCCATCCTTTTTCCTTCCCTTCTCTCCCACCTGAGGAAGGAACTGTGTTCCGAAAGCTTATCCTTTTTTCTCCCCTTTTTTTCTGTTTCTTCATTTGTGTAACTATCAGCGGTACAACACAAAGATAAGTACTGGCCAGCCAGTCTATCTCTTTTGAAAAATAATTTATCATATCTGAGGAGAATTTTCATCATTAATCGAATTATATAAGATATCATTTCATAAGAGAAAAGTATGAAGAGGGAGTAATTAAAGAGTATGTTCCAAGTGAGAAACATATGACAGACATTTTCACCAAACCATTATGTAAAGATAAATTTATGATGTTGCACACAAGCTTAAGTATTGTCCGAAATGAATTTTTAAGATGCTCAAACGGTGTGTGTGTTGAAAGTGATGTCTGGTTTCACACTTAAAAATTTCACCTGCTAAGATATAGATTGTTGCACACTGGCATTTAATGTTCCTCGGACATATCTTTTCTTTATTATTATTATTATTATTATTATTATTTATTGACTGTCTGTCTATCTTTGCATTATTGTTTGGTGCTAAATGTCTAATAAAAAACGAGGTTGTGTAGTGTATTCCTGTGGCTGAATTTGATTTCAATTAATCTTAACAATCTAAAATTCATTTAGTAAGTATAATGAATTGTCAAGAAACTATGCAGGGACATTTTTTTAGATTGGTGTTTGACTTTTGTTTTTTAGGGTGTCTGTCACCAATGTAGGTATTTTACCTGCTAGCCAGTCATTCCATTTCCTTGTAATTTTATGTAGAAGTTTATTTTCGGTAAACCAGTTCAGTTCATTATCGAGAGATAGTTGTGTTATTTGACTTTTATTTGGGGTATGGTGAATATTGTAATGTCATCTGTGTGATGTATTACAGAATTAACTATGTAAAACAATGGAAATTGCAGTGAGGATTCAGTAATATTTTCGAGAATGATAGTTTTCTACTTACCACAGAGGCATTTGATGAGTCACGGAAAGGCACAAATAATAGGAAAACAACTTAATACCTTTAGACTATTGCGGCCTTTGTCAGTTAAAGACACACACACACACACACACACACACACACACACACACACACACGACTGCCATCTCTGGCCGCATTGACTGGCGACAGCAGCCGTGTGTGTGTAACCGATGAAGGCCATAACAGCCGAGAACTGTTAAATTTTATTCTGTGATTTGTGACTTTCCGTGGTTCATCGGAAATCTCTGTGTTGAGTACCAACCTATCTTTTTCAGAATTACCTATGTAATAAGGCAAGTAATTATTTATAACCAAGGATCCTGTGTGAAACTTTTATATTTTTTAATGATTGTTGTTGTTGTTGTGGTTTTCAGTCCGAAGACTGGTTTGATGCATCTCTCCACAATACCCTATCCTGAGCAAGTCTCTTCATCTCCACATAAGAACGGCAACCTACATCTGTCTGAATCTGCTTACTGTATCCATCTCTTGGTCTTCCTCTGCGATTTTTACCCCACACACTTCCCTCCAACGCTAAATTCACAATTCCTTGATGTCTAAGAATGTGTCCTACCAATTTATCCCTTCTTTTAGTCAAGGTATGCCAGAAATTCCTTTTCTCCCCAATTCTGTTCAGTACCTCCTCATTAGTTATGCGATCCACCCACCTAATCTTCAGCATTCTTCTGTAGCACCACATTTCAAAAGCCTCAATCCTCTTCCTGTCCGCACTGTTTATCGTCCATGTTTCACTCCCATACAAAGCAACACTCCATACAAATGCCTTCAGAAAGGACTTCCTTAGGCTTAAATCAATATTCGATGTTAACAAATTTCTCTTTTTCAAGAACGCTTTTCTGCCCATTGCCATTCAGCATTTTATGTCCTCTGTACTGCGACCATCATTTGTTATTTTACTGCCCAAGTAACAAAACTCATCTACCTCCTTTATTGCTTCATTTCCCAATCTAATTCCTTCAGCAGCACCTGATTTTCTTACACTGCACTCCATTACCCTAGGTTTGCTCTTGTTAATGTTCATCTTATATGCATCTTTCAGCACACTGTCCATTCCGTTCAATTGCTCTTCCATGTCCTTTGCTGTATCTGACAGAATTACTATGTCATCGGCAAAAAGCAATGTTTTTAATTCTTCACCCTGAACTTTAATTCCTTCTCCAAATTTCTCCTTGCTATCCTTTATAGCTTGCTCAATGTACAAATTGAATAACATTGGAGAAAGACTACAACCCTGTCTTACTCCCTTTCATGCCCTTCAACTCTGACAATCGCTGTCTGGTTTTTGTACAAGTTGTAAATAACCTTACGCTCCCTATATTTTACTCCTGCTTGCTTCAGAACTTGAAAGAGTTTATTCCAATCAACATTGGCAAATCTACAAAAGCTAGAAATGTAGGTTTGCCTTCTTTGTAGGTCTTGCCTTAATACCCATTTTGTCCTCTGCTGCCTTCACTATTTCATCTCTCAATGCTAGCCATTCCTCCTCAACTTTTTTATTTTCCGCTGTTTCTGTCAATTGTTGCCTGAAGCTCCCTCTGAAATTCTTAAGAACTTCAGGTTCCTTCAATTTATCCAGATCCCATCTCCTTATTTTCCTACCTTTTTGTAGTTTTTCAGTTTCAGCCTACAGTTCATATCCAACAAGTTATGGTCAGAGTCTATATCTGCCCCTGGGTATGTCTTAGACTGTAAAACCTGGTTCCGAAATCTATGTCTTACCATTATAAAATCTGTCTGGTATCTCCCGGTGTCTCCTGGTCTCTTCCATGTATACAACCTTCTTTTGTGATTCTTAAACCAGGTATTTGTTATAACTAAATTATGTTCTGTGCAAAATTCTACCAGGCGGCTTCCTCTTTCATTCCTTTTGCCCAGACCATATTCACCTACTATCTTCCCTTCCCTTCCTTGTCCTACTACCGAATTCCAGTCTCCCATAACAATTAAGTTTCCCTCTCCCTTAAATGTCTGAATAATATCCTTTAGCTCCTCATATATTTCTTCGATTTCCTCATCATCGGCAGAGCTAGTTGGCATATAAACCTCTACTACTGATTATATTTGAAATAAGTGTAGGAGTTGGGATAAGGATAGTTGTTGGATTGAAGAGAAACATACTTTTAAATGAAACTAACAAATGTGAATAATATTCATGAAAATGTAATGTATTGTTTACTATTTGCCCTGTATATCACACAGTAACCTCTGTGTACTTTTCTTCAAAAGATAGAGTGGCTGTCCTACCTACCTCAGCTCATACCACGGATGATAATCCTCAGCTGCACTGAATTGAGGTATAAAATGGACACTGCCAGCCACTCTATCTTTTGCCTCTTTGATGTGAAAATTTTCCACAAAAGTAAGTTTCAATGAAAAAAATCTACATTTACATCTACATACATACTCCGCAATTCACCGTAAGGTGCGTGGCGGAGGGTACACTGTACCACTACTAAACATTTCCTTTCCTATTCCACTCACAAATAGAACGAGGAAGAAAAGAATGCCTATATGCCTCCATACGAGTCCTAATTTCTCTTATCTTGTCTTTGTGATCTTTACGCAAAATGAAAGTAGGCGGCAGAAAGATCGCACTACACTCAGTTTCAAATTCCGGCCCTCCAAATTTACTTAACAGAAATTCATGAAAAGAATGTCGTCTATCTTCTAGCGATCACCAATTGAGTTGCTGGAGCATTTCCGTGACACTCACGCATTAGTCGATCCTACCGGTAACAAATCTAACAGATCATTTATATAGATAGAAAATAAAAGCGGTCCTATCACACTCCCCTGAGGCACGCCTGACGATACACTCATCTGTGATGAACATTCGCCGTCGAGAACAACGTACTGCGTTCTATTACTTAGGAAGTCTTCCAGCCAGTCACAAATCTGTGAACCTATTCCATAAGCTTGTATCTTCGTTAGCAGTCTGCAGTGTGGCACCGCGTCGAACGCCTTTTTGAAGTCGAGAATAACAAAATCCACCTGCTGCCCTTCATGGTATGCAATACAAAAAAGCTTCTTTAAAAAGCCTTTCTAACAATACTCCTGCCTCCCTGTACAATTAGTATGTGTTGAGGAAAACGGGTGTCGACTTAGAAATGACATATGTGATCATGAGAAGGATAAGAACATAAATCGGCAATGTGATGGAAAGTTTTTCAACTAAGCAAATTTTCTTCTGTTTTACAAATAATAAGTGATTTTGAACACTGAATCTTGTCAGCAACTTTGGGGGATTGTTTATCATCAGGAAGGAACGGGCTTTATTAAATTTCTTATTTCAGTTAGTATTATCTAATTGGTACCTACAGCTGCGTGTTGACAGTGTGGTTCCACTATTTATAATGTTCATGCTTGAATTACTATGTTTGCAAATCAAGATACTTATTGTTGCCATCCTGAAGTTTCCATTGTTGTATTGTTTATATAAAGCTATACACACCAAAATAAACTTTGTAGGTTCACTGCATTGCAGCAAATTGCTAAACTTTTATTTTACTTTTGTGTGTGTAGGCTGATTTTGACATCTATAATCACATATAACACACGTAACGTTATTGTTTCAGGTAACAATGCAAGCATTTCAGTTGGCTCTACTGCTGATGTTCGAACGCTCTGACAAAATCGTATGCCGCGAAGCTTGTGACGCGTTGGAACTCAACGAAGATCAATTCCGTCGCCACTGTATAAGCTTGTTGGAGTCCCGCATAATCTTACTCGAAGGTGGGAAAGATGTCGACAGTGAGGGCGCCACCTTTCGCCTGAACACAGAGTTTTCTAACAAGCGCATCAAGTTCCGTCTCGGAGCTCCTACTCAGAGAGATCCACCTGAGGAGGTGAGTGCCATTGTGTTTGATACAGCACCTAACCTCACACTCACTATGTTTACATGCAACACACCTTCCGCAAGATGAAAACTGATTTTTATAAACCACTTTTTGCTGTCATGTGTACATAGCATAGCCTGAATCGGATTTCCTAACTCACTGGCTGAAAAACAGCTGATTCAATTCCTGATTTAGTCAGGACAATCACTATTTTTCTATATTTAAAGACACAGTAGATTTGATTATTAAAGTTGCCTGTCTTCTGTTCGCTACAGTACAACAGGTAGCCACCTGTGTGTGTGTGTGTGTGTGTGTGTGTGTGTGTGTGTGTGTGTGTGTTGCTACAAAAGTTTGCCTATACTCCGTTCATGATTTGTCATTTTGTTGACATAGTTCTTAATGTCGTAAACAAAAATGCAGATTTGGGCAATTTTCAGAGATTCTATGAATTATTAAAAGCTATGAATTTTGCATATTTGTGGCGTTTAATGTTACTGCTATATAGCAAAACACACAACCTCTTTACACCTGATACAGATGTTTTAATTCCAAATTATTAACTTATCCCCCAACAGCCGTGAAGTTTATGTGCTTTTATTTAACCTATTTCGGTATTGCATTAATACCGTCTTCAGGCCCCATACAAATTAAGTTGCAGATTGGTGTTGTATCCATAACACCATGCTGTAACTTTGTCATAAAAAATTTAAAGAAGAATTAATGTAATGACAAAACCAGGCGTTTAATAGAACAACATAAACTTTCCGGCTGTTGACGGTCGAGCTTTAATTTCAAATTATTAACTTATCCAACAGCCATTGTCGCTATTCAATTACAACATGGAACCACATAGGTAGCGACACTGAGTGCGTGCACCTTTCTTGTCCGCCTCTGGTCACACGCCCCGATCTGTTTACAGTCTGTCTCTCGTTTCGGTGAACGGAGTATAGGTGTGTTTGCGTGTGTATGTGTGGCTCTGTGTGTATTTGTTTACCTTCCTATTTTGCCCCTAAGGTAAGTCCTTCCACTCCCAGGATTGGAATGACCCCTCATCCACTCCCTTAAAACCCGCATCCTTTCCTTTTTCCGCTCCTTCCTTCCTCTTTTCCTGACGAAGCAACCAACGGTTGCGAAACTTTAATGTTTGTGTGTGTTGTTTGTGCCTATTGGCGAGCCTGTGCTTTGGGTACGCCAAACAATCTTTATTTTTATGTTTATACAGATATATATGTGAATACTTCCCACCGACACCAATCTTTCAGAATTCCGAAGATGAGAATTTGCCCTTCAGCATATTCTCTCTTCCCATTGCCCACCTGGTCTCAACCTTTGCTAAATTCAAATTCCCGCCCACTATCTTTAACATCTTTGCCTCGGTTCTCTGGGATAGGAGTAGACAGATGTGATCATTGGCTGAATTTATGTCTAGGTTAAGGATTAAGTGGGTGAGGGCTTGTATTGTTCAGTTTGTAATTGGAATAAGGCAGGATGAAAGGATGGGTTACAGCCAGAGAAGGGAACTTTTAGTGTGAGACACACAGCCAATGATCACACCTGTCAACTCCTAACCCTAATCAAAATCCTCAATCTTTCCTCTCGCACATCAACACTTGCAGTTCAGAACACCCTCCTATGGGCCAAACGTAAACTAGAACAGCACGCCACCCTCCACCTTAAAAAACTATCCAATCTCCTAGTTACCCACCTCCGGAAAGGCAATACACTCTCCCTCAACAACCTCTCCTACAAACCTCAACCTCCTCTCATTGTACACAAACCCAGTCTCTCCCATCTACTCAATCTCCCACTTCCAGCTCCACTCCCCCCCAAACCTCACAATCCCAATCCACACAATCCTGAACCACAACATCCCAATTCAGTGGTCAACCTCTCCTCTAAACCTCTCTCCCAATCTGAAACCTCCGTCCTATCCAAAGGCCTCACCTTTAGTCCCACTCTCAAATTCAATCAAACAGCCCTTGTCAAAGACCTACTATCCTATACTCGTAGCCTTGGCTGGATATATCACTTTGCCACGAAGAAAAATAATCCTACTCCTGATGATCCAGTTCCCCAAGACATCATTCAAATTGAACCCTGCCTGAAACAGTTCGGTCCTCCATCACAGCGAGACCCACCAGCTCTTCCTCAAAATCATCCCCTTCAAACCTTCCAGGAATTCCCTACTTCCAACCTTGCCTCTCAGTCCTTCCTGAAAACCCTTAATCCTACTCCCAACATTACCACAGCTGAATCCCGAGCTATCCGTGATCTGAAGGCTGACCATTCCATTGTCATTCTCCCAGCTAACAAGGGATCCACGACCGTGGTACTTGATTGGCGGGAGTTTGTGGCTGAGGGACTGCGTCAGCTTTCCGATAGTACCACATACAAAGTTTGTCAAGACAATCCCATTCCTGATGTCCAGGCTGAGCTTCTAGGAATCCTCAGAGCCTTAGGCCCACTACAAAACCTTTCACCTGACTCCATTAACTTTATGACCCCACCGACATCCCGAACCCCCGACTTCTACCTACTTCCCAAGATTCACAAACCCAATCATCCCAGCCACCCCATTGTGGCCGGTTACCAAGCCCCTACAGAACGAATCTCTGCCTACATAGACCAACACCTTCAACCCATCATGTGCGGTCTCCCATCCTTCATCAAAGACAGCAACCACTTCCTCGATCGCCTGAAATCCTTGCCTAGCATGTTACCTCCAGAAACCATCGTTGTTACCAATGATGACACTTCCTTGTACACAAACATCCCACATGCCCAGGGCTTCGCTGCGATGGAGTATTTCCTTTCACGCCGGCCACCCACTTCCCTACCTAAAACCTCTTTCCTTAATACCCTAGCCAGCTTCATCCTAACCCACAACTTCACAGTGAAGAAGAACTCCTCCTTTGGTCCCATCAAATTCACCTGGACCTATTCCAAATCCCATGCCACGTTCCTCGATGTCGACCTCCATCTATCCAATGGCCAACTACACACATCCGTCCACATCAAACCTACTAATAAACAACAGTACCTGCATTATGACAGCTGCCATCCTTTCCACATCAAACGTTCCCTTCCCTACAGCTTAGGTCTTCGTGGCAAACGAGTCTGCTCCAGTCCTGAATCTCTGAACCAATACACCAATAACCTGATAACAGCCTTCACATCCCTCAGCTATCCTCCTGATCTGGTACAGAAGCAAATTGCCAGAGCCACTTCCTCATCCCCCCAAATTCAGAACCTTCAACAGAACCCCAGAAGTGCCCTTCTTAGGATACAACTTCCTAAAATCCTGCCCCGAAATGAGATCCATCCTTCATGACATCCTCCCCACTCCTCCGAGAGTGTCTTTCCGCCGCCCACCTAACCTCCGTAACCTCCTAGTCCATCCCTATGAAATCTCCAAACCACCTTCCTACCCTTGTAACCGCCCCCGTTGTAAAACCTGCCCTATGCACCCTTCCACCACCACTTACTCCAGTCCCGTAACCCGGAAGGTGTACACGATCAAAGGCAGAGCCACTTGCGATAGTACCCACGTGATTTACCAACTGACATGCCTGCACTGTGAAGCTTTTTATGTGGGAATGACCAGCAACAAACTGTCCATTCACATGAATGGACACAGGCAGACAGTGTTTGTTGGTAATGAGGATCACCCTGTGGCTAAACACGCCTTGGGGCACGGCCAGCACATCTTGGCACAGTGTTACACCGTCCGGATTATCTGGATACTTCCCACCGACACTAATCCTTCAGAACTCCGGAGATGGGAACTATACCTTCCGCATATTCTCTCTTCCCGTTGCCCCCCTCAACCTCCGCTAAATTCGAATTCCCACCCACCATCTTAACATCTCTGCCTCGGTTCTCTGGACAGAGCCTCTGCCTCAAGTGGCATCTCTGTTTAACTTCTAACTTCTTTGCTGTCTACAGTTCTACAGTATGTCTGCCTAAATGTACTTGCATCTGTGTAAATGTGTGGGTGTGTGTGTATTTGTTTACCCTCCTTTTTTCCCCCCAAGGTAAGTCTTTCCTGTCCCGGGATTGGAATGACTCCTTATCCACTCCCTTAAAACCCTCATCATTTCCTTTGCCCTCTCCTTCCCTTCTGCCCGACGAAGCAGCTAGGCTGCGAAAGCTTGCATTTATGTGTGTGTGTCTGAGTGTTTATTTGTTGCTCACTGTCTGTGCTCCTTCGCCTGGTAAGTGGACTTCAACTATTTTTTACGTATATTTTTCCTGTTAGGAATTTTTCCTCTATAATATAATCTTGTGTCAGAAGTTTAGGTGCAGCCTATATTTGCACCTGGCCTAAATTCTTGCAAATATGGTATAATTAGATAAAATCTGGGCTATAGTAAAAATAGTTTTAACTTCACTCCTTAAAAATAAAATGCATGCCAGAGTATCTCAAATTTTTACGTATCAGTGTGCCGGATGTCCTACATCGATAAAGGAACGTATCACCACGTTCGTACATTCACAACAATCTTATAACGAGGACGGCTGTTGCAGACGAAGCAGACGCTGTCGTCAGTGGACGAGGACCGTAAGATGTACCTGCAGGCGGCGATCGTGCGGGTGATGAAGAGTCGCAAGGTGCTGCGCCACACGGCGCTCGTGCAGGAGGTGCTGTCTCAGTCGAGCGCGGCGTCCTTCGCGCCCTCCATAAGCCTCATAAAGACCTGCATCGAGGCACTCATCGACAAGCAGTACCTCGAGCGCTCGCCTCGCGCTCCCGACGAGTACAGCTACGTCGCCTAACTTTTTTGCAGTAATTTTATTTATAGACGACCATTTTTGGCATCAGTTGTCAGATATCCGAACGAGCGAAAATATGTTTCTTACGGTCCTGAGATACTGGTTTAAGTTAGTAATTATTGGGCTCAAACAGTGGTTCCGAATGCATCACAGTCGATGGTAGCGTAAGTTTATTTTTATTATACTTATATTTGTCAGACCCTACATTTTCAGGATTCCTTTGTTTCCCCATTATGGTTAGTGAAAATTGCTGACCCACTGATTTTGTTTTTAAACACGACGTGCGGGTCGAATAAAATTTCATCGCGTTTCGTACCGCGACAATTGATGGCGTGTCTGTGACATTTTAGTTTGCACACATTTTACTTCCATCTACTGGGGAAGTGGTATAGACTTTGTCCATTTTCCTAATGTTGTCATCAGCTGCAGCAGTGGTCTAAATCCGTACAACAGCTGCTCTGCAACTGTGACAGCCACCCGACCACACATTTGTATGCCAGGAGCTCCCACACAGCTGCCCTTCTAAATAGGATGGCTCGCCATTCCCGTGTCCGTGCTTCTGATGTAGAGTGCTGAGCTGCATTGCGGACGTAACACTTAGCACGATTTACAGGGATTTTTGTAATATCTTCCTTTTGCCTCCTTAATACCGTCTCACAAACAACTCACTGGACAGTTAAGAAAAATCTTATCAATAACAGATTACGATTCTCTCCTAAACTGCGCTAGCTAAGTTTGTATGGAACATTTTTTCAGTGCAAGACTTTTTACATTAGCAAGAAATGCAATATATACTGGATCTACAATTTCGTAACTCAATTGATTCTTTCAGAAGCTGCACTAGCATATGGTGGGAAGGTGATTTTCTGGTCTCTCCGTTCATTCTCGTCCGTCTCTTCTTATAGCCTTCAGAAGCAGTCAGCTTAGCTCTATCGGTAGGCTGTCCTACTGTAGTCCCGGTTTTATGCACCAGTGTTCTTAGACGCACACGAGCGTCACTGTCGTGGAATATACGTACCTGTTGGAATGTACTTTCTGTGTACAGTGCATCCCAAACTACTGTTGGGTGCTTTCTGCCTGCAGACATCCAGAAATGGGAGTCAGTTGATTACACCAATCACTGTGCCGAATCTGGTGTTTTTTATGAGTGTTACATGGGTGATTGATCCCTACCAGGTACCAAAACCACCGAGTGTCCGTAGAAGTTCTCAGTGGGCCTGAAGCTCTCGGTGCTGCAATATCTCCATCCGAGAGCCCATTTGATCCCACACTTATAGCGTGCCCATTTGAGGATTTAAATAATCATTACTTCCAGTAGCAGTTTGCGAGAAGGTGAAATGTCGCTGACACGCTGTTAATTGTGTGATAGAATTTCAAGAAAATAAAGTTCAACAAACAAAACAAAACTCTTGTCTCCTCATTATTTACTTTAAGGATACGTCATCTCTAATGACATTGCAAGGAAAGTTGAATTATCTGCCATTTGCATCCCATTTTTCACAGCCCTTGCACTCGGGACATAAAGATAACTCTACCAAAACAGTGTTTCTGTCTCTCAGTAGTTGAATTACATATATGAACAAAAATTGGTGTAACTCTGTTCAATGTTTTAACATATTTATTTATATCACCTTCGTTCCGAAGATACATATTATTAATGGCGTAAAAAGGAGGAAAAAGTATGTTTCATACATGTAATCAAATGTGCTTAGCAATGGATATATGTAAGAGTGGATGTAACTGAATAGTTCATTCAGTAGCAGCTGTAACTGTTTATATGTGCAGAAATGCACAACTGAATCTTATTATTTTGAAACATCGAATCTTCTTATGTATGGTGAGATGAGATGATAGAGTGCATATTCATTTATGATCATAATTCTTGTCTCTTGTGTCCTTTCTCCACAAATTACTGGCCCTCTTCTTTGGACTTCTTCTCTGTTAAGTGCATACTTTTACTGATTTTGCTTTCATAAAGTAGTATCATTTTAGTTTGTTGTGTCAACGGTGCATGTCCGTTTTTACCAACATTCTGTGTCTGTGCGTATCCATGAAATGCGTGTCCTGTCACGTGAGTTTTTTTCTTCTTCCAGTTGTTCAGCAGAAACAATTATTGAATCCAGTTAGTGTCAGTGCTTTACATATTTTGGTACCTCTCTCTTGTCTGTACATAAGTTGTAAAAGTTTGTTCTGAAGGTTGTGCTTTCCATCTTTGCTCAAAGTCTTAATATTGTGAATGTTTATTCCAGCCACATTAGAAAGAAGGAAAGCTACAAAATTTATTTCCAAGAGCACTTTAAATTGTTCCTGTTGTTAAGATTCCCATATACTCAGCTTCTTTTCTGTACTTCCAGTTGTGTGACTGGGGAGCATAGACACCTTTGCGCTCTTCATTATTTTTGTTCTCTTGTTCGCTTTTAAGATATGAACAGTTTTAATCTGTAGTAGCAGTATTTCCTTAGACAGCATGCTGTTCTGTACTTTATAACTAACATCACTAATTACACTGTCTTTCACTGCATTTTATATTAACTGGTAATTTTTGTGTGTGATGACTAATAGCTGATGTGCCATTACTGAACATTAAAATCAATTGATACCACAACTACAGTGTAACAATTATTCCTGGATAGAAGATATTTTGGAAATCTTTTATTGTAAAATAAAGAAGCGTGTGAATTTTTGGTGCTTCGAAATTGGCAACTTATGAAAGGTCCACCTATTTTAGTGCCTCATACTGGTAATCTCTGCAACACTAAGTTATACTTTATTTGTATTCTTGTGTTTCTTCTAGAATCTCATTCAGGATATCTGTATTCTGTTGTTTGTTTCAACTACATGCGATTCACATGCAGTGTTGCAATTAATTATTAAGAAGCAGAGGCTGTAATTTATATTTTCAGGTATTTTTCTTTCATCTTCTCTTGTTTTATTTTTTCATTTTAATTATCATGTTGTACAAACTTAACTTCTACTTTACAAGAGCCTTATGTAGAAACTTGGGGAAGAACATGTTATTCTAAACAGACAGTACTATTGCTCTGAATTCTCTGTACAGTGTACCTGAATATTTATTACTTGGAAATAGTTGTAATAGAAATGGCCAAGAGAATTGTTTGTATTCTCTGAGATGGCTGAGAGAAACCTCTAATGTAAAATAGTTGAAGAAAGAAGAATGCCAAAGGCTTGTAGTGATTGTGCTACTGTACTGATTTGTGGCCTTAAATATATTTGTACTTATATTTTGTAATAATTCATTGTTAGGAGAAAACCTTAGTAACAGTTTAAAAATGTGATTGTTGTGTGTGGCACATGTATTGCTTTATGCCATAGGAATGTTTAAACTTATATGCTGATGAATGAAAAACTTGTATTGCAGTTTAATTTTTTCCCCATGTGAATCTCTCAGAATCTTAAAAATAGTAATTTAATAGTTTAAAAGGTAGATTCACTTTATTTTCATTGGCTGCAATGTGAACTTTCAGCGACATTTAGCACTTTTAGCCATTTGAAATTTTCTCTTCTTGGATGCTTAACATCACATTTTTAAGCTGATCTAATGTATGTATGTATTGAGTGACATGTTGTCCAAAGAGAAAATTAATGTATATCTTTTGAAATAAGTGGAACGCATTGAGGTTTACAGTTTTATAGAGATTCCTATTAAAGAGCTCAAATTTTAAGTGCAGTGCTTAAAATAATGATAAAGTTGAACATTATATTTCTTTTACTCTGTAAGTCTGGTTGTGAGAAATAAAAATATTTATTGTACATAATAAATTAATTGACTATTTCTCAAAAACTAGGGTAACCTCAAAAGTAATGAGCTAGTGGACATTCCTGCACAGGGCATATTCTGCTTTAATTATGTCTCCTGTTCATTTCCCTGCTATAGCATTCAAATCCTCTATTTTCATTCTCCTTTTTATACTGTGTTAAGAATTCAATACTTACACTTAAGTTTGTGATGTTTGTGCAAATAGCTAGATTGATGAAGTTGTCTCGGTGCAACGTTTCAATGAATTTTGTACTCATCATCCTCGTGAGGACGACGAAAACGAAACTCATTGAAATGTTGTGCCAAGATGACGCCACCACACGGCCGATCACCCAAAAAGATTTCATCGCCGGAATATGCCAGGAATGTCTGCAGTCGTATATAGCTAGATTGATGTCGACATTAGTTTGTTCCAGGCATGAAAGAGTTCTGCGGAAACGTGGAAATGCGCTTTTTTTCCACGGGTTTTTGGCCCTCTCGAGATTCTTACAGAAATATAATAAAATTCTTGTGTGTGTGTGGGGGGGGGGGGTGTTCAGAAATTAGTATTTGCGGAAGAGATATAGGTTCGTTCCAGCAGCTGCCAGATTCCAGTGAACTGCGCATGCGCAGAGCTCCTGCTGAAACAGCACGCGGCGTGCGCAGCTTACTGCAATCTGGCAACGCCGCCTAGAAGACAATAACCTTCTTGATTTCAAACCAAGGAGGTTAGTTTTAAACCTTGTCAGCTTGTCCTACAGTTTTCCACGTGCTTGCAGTTATCCACGTGCTTGCAGTTTGTGCTATTGTGTGCGTGTGATTTAGTTGTTTACGGGGTGTTTTACAAGTGATACAAGAAAATTTACGATATCCACGCACATGCGTATTGTGTTATTGTCAGC
Organism: Locusta migratoria; assembly: GCA_026315105.1. Classification (NCBI taxonomy): domain Eukaryota; kingdom Metazoa; phylum Arthropoda; class Insecta; order Orthoptera; family Acrididae; genus Locusta; species Locusta migratoria. Next base: position 119,246,951 of record CM048754.1, read on the forward strand.
CTGTGACTTATTTACCCTGTGTTTACTAGTGATAAAAGGAAATTTATCTTTAACTCCGCAACTTGCTTTCCACCTAAACAATGAGACTTAGTTTGACTTCACATTTTGTTTAGCCGTTTTCCTTATACATTGTGGTGCTAATACAAGAGGCTCATTTTGTGATTAGCAAAGAATTCGTATTTATCGTCATAGCTCAATAGTGTGACTTAGTTGTTTTGTGATATCGGAACACTCAGTTGTACCATTTCATTTAACTGCTTTTCGTATGTGAAGCGTTTGAAGTGATGGCTCATATATTTTTATCGGCAAATGACGAACATAAAGCTCGGACAATTGATGCAGACGAAAAAAACAAATTTAAATTTGGCTGGCTCCAGCAAACTGTGAAAGCTATTGTTTCAGGTAAAGAGCTAGAAATAAAATTATGTGAGTCCATAAAAAAAATTGAAATTAGCGGCAAGGTTATGTGCACTCTGTGTACAGACACAGTTTATTACGGAAAAAGAGGATTCACAGCAATATCCGACCATGTTAAGAGTAAGAAACATGCTTCTAAAGAGCTTCTGAAACGAAACAATTACAATTTGCCCGCAAGTTTTTCCTGTGGTAATAGGCCTTTAACAACAAATAATGTACCGACCTCTTCAGCCCCATCGCCACAAGCTCCTGTACAAATAAATGTTCCATTATCTGATAGGATTGCAAATATGCAGGCTCTTGTTCTCGGTGTAATGGCAGAAAATAATGTGCCATTTGCAATGGCACCAGTGTTGGTAGACATGTCTAAATGTTTGGCATCTGATAAGAAAGCCTTAGCAAATCTTTCTATGGCACGCACTACTGCTTCATATAAAATGAAGTATGGGCTAGGTGAAACGTTTTTGAATGATACTATCAGTGCCATGAAGGATGTTAAATTTTCTTTAAATATTGAAGAAGCCACAAGTAAAAATTCTATGAGAGTGTTATCTATTTTGGTGAGTTATTATTCCCCAATGTTATGTAAAGTAGTAGTGGAGCATTTAGCTTCTGTGAGTGTTGTTAAAGTTACTGTGGATGCTCTTTTTGCTGAAATTGATGGCATATTTGTAAAATGGATGATTCCTTGGAGTAATTTAATATCTATTCTGATGGACTCGTGTAGTGTAATGCGTGGATCTAAAAACGGATTAGAAGAGAGAATTTGTAAGAACAGAGCCCCACATCTTCTTGACATTGATGGAGATTCTTGTCATCACATCCACAATGCCTGTAAGAGATTCTGTGATCCATTCAAGAAGTGGCTTGAAGGCTTCATGTCTGATATTTACCATGATTTTAAGTGGTCAACAGATTTGCAAGAGAACTTAGCAGAAATTTGCATAGTCCTTGGAATAAAATATACAGGTGTCAATAAAATTGCACTACATAGATGGTTATCCTGCTACGACGTTAGTCTGCATAATTTGAGACTCTTGGAAGCTTTTACTGTCTTCTATTATGCTTTTTTACCAGAGAGAGAGAAGAGTATGTACTTCAGTTTAATATCTGCAATTTATCTGAAGAAAGGTGTCACTCCTTCAGGAAGAGCAACAATTAAGGGTATTTGGAGACAACTTTCTGCAAAGAAGTTAACTGCTGATGGAAGGAATAGAAAAGAAAGGATAGTTACAAAACTATTTTATAACAGAGAAAAGACACTGCTCATTATTAATTTTTACATAGCAGTCTTGCCTTTATTAAAAAAACTATGTGTGTGTGTTTCAGATGAGAGAACCACTCATCCACGTTTTACATGAAAAACAAAAGAAACTATTTCTTGATTTTCTTTCATGTTTTATGAAACAGGAGCTTTTAACTGATAGGTCAACAGACGAGCTTATGAAGTTGGACATATCTTCAGAGTCTAACAGGCTTAACAAAAGGAATATCTATTTAGGAGCAGGCACAGAATCAGTGATTTCCAAGGTCCAAAATAAAGTTTGTGTGAATGAGTTTCTGGATAAAGCAGTGAATGCTTATGTCAGTTGTGCACAGTACATGCTGAAGACCTTGCCGATAAACAGTAGGCTGTTGAAATCATTTTCAGGTATTGATCCCACAGCTAGAGGTCATCATGTTACTTTGAACAGGCTCAAACAGTTGCCTAAGTTGATTCCAAATGTATTAAGTGAAAATTATTTACAAAAATATGTTCTCGAAGTTCATCAATATCAAGTGGATCGGGAGATTAAGGCTCCTCAAGTAAGTGACGGAAAAACCGAAAGAATAGATATATGGTGGTCACATATATTTAACATGACAAAATATACAACATTATCAAAAATGGTGAAGGCTGTGTTGAGCTGCTTTCATGGACCACAGGTGGAAGGGGCATTTAGTTTGATGAACAATATAATTGATGAAAAGTCGGGAAATATGAGTGTTGAAACCCATTCTGCAATTCAGGTTGTGAAGTATAAATTACTCAGTTCTGGGAAGTCGGCAATTGACTATTTCAAGAAGAATGACTATTTACATGAGCCTGTTGATCCTTCTTTATGCCGCAATTTAAAAAATTCTTACAAATTGTATAAAGAGCAAACTGAGAGAAAGAAAGAGTCTGAGGAACTAAAGAAGAAGAAACTAAATGCAAATTTGTCTGTTGTTGCCAGCAAGAAGAAATTCAAGGAAGACACTGAAGAAACAGAAAGACAAGCTAGACAGTCACATGAGCGCAAGAGGAAACTGGAACTTATGGTGAAGAAGATAAAAGAAAAGAAGTATAAAACTACCCAGTGAAACTGTTTGTACATTCGCAACTTTAGAAAACAATAAGTTACATTCTTGTTAGGTATAGGTTAAACACGAAGTTAGTTTTTCTTTTTTTGAGGGCGTGTAGCGCCCGAATCTGCGGTTCAGAAACACTATATCGAACATTCTATATATATTGATGGCAATGTCGTTTCTTCGATGTACACGGATTTCACCAAATTACCAATATTAAAATGTATGTTGACTTTTGTACACAAGAACTTTATTTCAATATTCAGCATTTAGAAAGAAACATTGAATAACATTGATGTGAAATGTGTGTTGTCGGCGTGCAATGAATCATAAGAATCTATAAAATAATGAGTTCTTTTGAAGACAAACTTCAGAATATGGTAGAACTAGAAACTTCAAGGTAAGATAACTGTACAATTAGTGTTTTTCTTACATATGTCAGTCTAAAAAACATCTGCTGTCTGAAAATATTTTTTCTGCACTTAGTCCTTAATTTAGCCTTAAAGTAATAGTTTGAAGTGTAAAATAAAAAAAAAAAAAATAGTTCCTACCCCCCCCCCCCCCCCCCCCCCTTGTTATTCTGGTTCTCCTGTATGGCAAATAGTTCAGCCTTTTTTTGCACTGGTCACTTTCATGTCTGTATTATAACAAGGACAGTCCTATCACATAACAGTTGGCAGTAACTCGCCTTGCTATTCATCATAAATATACTCCCATTATAGTCCCCCCCTCCCATTTTTTCTTTTCTTGCTGCAATTAATATTACCTATATAATAATGGAAAGTCCAGGTTGGAATTAATAATATAGTAAGGACAGTTTACAACTCACGCAAAGACGTGGCGACGAGCTGCGACAGGCACATACAAAAGACACACACATACAACACATTAAGCTATCGGCCATGGCCTTCTTCAGGAAATAGAACACTCACGCAATCACACAGGCACACAACACAGTCATACAACCATCACTTCCGACTGTCGCACTTCGAATCAGGCTCTGCAGCGAATCGGTGACGGGACGGGAGGGGAAGGGATAGGGGATAGGAAGGTTATGTCACGGTGGTGGGGTGAATTTATTAATTTATTTGTGCAACTATCACTTCCTGTGCTCCTTCGCCTGGTAAGTAATCTTCATCAATTTTTATATATATATATATATATATATATATATATATATATATATATATATATATATATATATATATATTATAGAGGAAAAATTCCTAACAGGAAAAAAATATACGTAAAAAATAGATGAACACTTACCAGGCGAAGGGGCACAGGCAGTAATAGCAACAAATAAACACACAGACACACACACACTCAAAAATGCTAGCTTTCGCAGCCTAGCTGCTTCATCAGGCAGAAGGGAAGGAGAGGGAAAAGGAAATGATGAGGGATTTAAGGAAGGGGGTAAGGAGCCATTCCAATCCCGGGACAGGAAAGACTTACCTTGGGGGAAAAAATGGAAGGTAAATAAATGCACATACACCCACACATTTACACAGACATGTCTGTGTAAATGTGTGGGTGTATGTGCATTTATTTACCTTCCATTTTTTCCCCCAAGGTAAGTCTTTCCTGTCCCGGGATTGGAATGGCTCCTTACCCCCTTCCTTAAATCCCTCATCATTTCCTTTTCCCTCTCCTTCCCTTCTGCCTGATGAAGCAGCTAGGCTGCGAAAGCTAGCATTTTTGAGTGTGTGTGTGTCTGTGTGTTTATTTGTTGCTATTACTGCCTGTGCCCCTTCGCCTGGTAAGTGTTCATCTATTTTTTACGTATATATATATATATATATATATATATATATATATATAGTACAGGCTCGTCGATGGAAACATAAAACACTACTTAGAAGGAGACTTTCCTGGTGGGAAAAATATGCATAAAATAAAGATTTTTGACTTACCTAAAGTACAGGCTCGTCGACAGAAACATAAAACACACAAACATTCGAGCTTTCGCCACCACTGGCAGCTTCTTCGGGAAAAAGAGGAAGGAAGAAGAGGAGAAAGGGAAGGATACGGGTTTTAAGGAAGTGGAAAAGGAGCCATTCCAATCCCAGGAGTGGAAGGACTTACCTTAGGGGACAAAAAGGAAGGTAAACAAATACACACACACTCACACATATCCACATCCAAACACACCTAGGCAGACATTTGTAGAAACCAAAGAAGCTGGACAGAGATACCTTTTGATGCAGAGGCTCTGTCCACAGAACCAAGGCAAAGATGTTAAAGATGGTGGGCAGGAATTTGAATTTAGCGGAGGTTGAGACCAGGTGGGCAACGGGAAGAGAGAATATGTTGAAGGGCAAGTTCCCATCTCCGGAGTTCTGAAAGATTGGTGTTGGTGGGAAGTATCCAGATAACCCGGACGGTGTCACACTGTGCCAAGATGTGCTCTCTGTGCACCAAGGCTAGGGATGGACTAGGAGGTTACAGAGGTTAGGTGGTCGGCGGACAGACACTCTCGGTGGAGTGGGAAGGATGTCATGAAGGACACATTCAGAGTTCGCTCCAGTCCCGGAAAGTATCCGGTGACAAGAGGGGCACTTCTGGGATTCTTGGAAGGTTCTGGATTTGGGGGGATGAGGAATTGGCTCTGGCAATTTGCTTCCGTACCAGATCAGGAGGTTAGCTGCGGGATGTGAAAGCTGTTATTAGGTTATTGGTGTACTGGTTCAGGGATTTGAGACTGGAGCAGACTCGTTTGCCACGAAGACGTAAGCTGTAGGGAAGGGAACGTTTGATGTGGAATGGATGGCAGCTGTCATAGTGGAGGTACTGTTGTTTGTTGGTTGGTTTGATGTGGACGGATGTGTGTAGTTGGCCGTTGGACAGATGGAGGTCGACATCAAGGAAAGTGGCATGGGATTTGGAATAGGACCAAGTGAATTTTATGGGACCAAAGGAGTTGAGGTTGAAGAGGAAATTCTGGAGTTCTTATTCACTGTATGTCCAGATTATAAAGATGTCGTCAATGAATCTATACCAAACTTTGGGTTGACAGGCTTGGGTATCCAGGAAGGCTTCCTCTAAGCGTCCCATAAATAAGTTTGCATGGTTCCCATGGTTGTTCCCTTTAGTTGTTGGTATGTCTGGCCCTCAAAAGTGAAGAAGTTGTGGGTTAGGATGAAGCTGGCTAGGGTATTAAGGAAAGAGGTTGTAGGTAGGGAAGTGGGTGATCGGCGTGAAAGGAAATACTCCATCGCAGCGAGGCCCTGGGCATGTGTGATATTTGTGTACAAGGAAGTGGCATCAATGGTTACTAGGATGGTTTCTGGAGGTAACAGGCTAGGCAAGGATTTCAGGCAATCGAGGAAGTGGTTGGTGTGTTTGATGAAGGATGGGAGACCGCACATGATGGGTTGAAGGTGTTGGTCTATGTAGGCAGAGATTCGTTCAATAGGGGCTTGGGGTTTATTGTATAATTTCATACTAAGCAACTGTTGGCTCTTATGTTTCAATGTGAGCCTTGAGTACTGAAGGTCTGTGTTACTCTTATGTCGTGTATTGTGGGAATGCACTTCGACTCTAAAATTAATATTTTTTTTTTTTTTTTTTTTTTTTTTTTTTTTTTTTTTTTTTTTTTCATTGGGATATACCAGGCAACTGTAGATGTATATACTGAGGAGTGTAATTATTTTCAGCTCTTTGAAATGATTTCTACAGCTTTGTCTAGGTGCTAGGCGTAAAATACATCTAATTGCCTTTTTCTGCCATTTGAAGATGGTTTTAGAGCCCACAGAGTTACCCCATAATAGTATTCCATATTGGAGTTGTGAGTGGAAGTAAGCAAAGTACACGGAGATCAGTAAAGTTTTACTGACTACATATTTTAGCTTTTGTAGCAGAAAGAGAGCAAGGGCAGGCTTGCTGCACACGTTATCTGTATGTCTATCCCATGTGAGTCCCAATAATCTGACATTTTTTGTTTCTTGCTGAAAAGATTTCTGAAGAAAATTGTTTCAGTTTTTGGTGTATTTATAGTTAGAAAGTTTGCCTTGCACCAGTCACTGCTCATTTCAGTTACTATTTCATTATATTCTGCAACATCCTGTAGATTATCTCCATTTGTAATCAGTGTCATTGTCAGCATACAGTACCTTGTTACAATGGCATGTGTTTTGAGAAGTCATTAATATATATACAATGAACAGGAAAGGTCCTAGCACTGAGCCTTGTTGAATTCCTCTCTTTATTTTCAAAGGTACTGACATTTGATTGTTTACTTTTACTAATTGTACGCTGTTGGTTAGGTATGACTCAAATAGCTGTAACGGTTCATCTATTATACCATAATGTTCTAACTTTTTATCATTATATCATGTGTGACAGAGTCAAAGGTTTTACTTAAATGTAACAGAGTTGCACAAGTGAGTACTCTTCTTGTATCCATCATATATGTCACTAAGGAGACACTTGGCTGCTTTTATTGTTGACAGTTGAGATCTAAAGCCATACTGACTATTACACAAGAGTTTATTGCTTTCGAAATAATGGTAAATTTGTATGTGGGTGGTATTTTCCAAGACTTTAGATATAATGGGCTCTATTGATATGGGTCTGTTATTGTTTGGCTATGTTTTGTCACCTTTCTTATGGATCGGGAGAGTAACTGTAATTTTCAGACAATCTGGGAATATACCTTCATTGAGTAAGCAATTTACAAGGTATGTTAGTGGCATAATGAATGCAGAGGCTATCCCTTTGATAATGCTGTTGCTAACCCCATAGTCATATTATGTTTTTTATTTTTTTAGTTTGTTTATAGATTTGATTACAATGTTGATTGGAATAAACTCTTTCAAGTTCTGAAGCAAGCAGGAGTAAAATATAGGGAACGTAAGGTTATTTACAACTTGTACAAAAATCAGATAGCGGGTATCAGAGTTGAAGGGCATGAAAGGGATGCAGTGGTTGGAAAGGGAGTAAGACAGGGTTGTAGTCTTTTTCCATTGTTGTTCAATGTGTACATTGAGCAAGCTATAAAGGAAAGCAAGGAGAAATTTGAAGAAGGAATTAAAGTTCAGGGGGAAGAATTAAAAACATTGCGTTTTGCCGACGACATAGTAATTCTGTCAGATACAGCAAAGGACCTGGAAGAGCAATTGAACGGAATGGACAGTGTGCTGAAAGGTGCATATAAGATGAACATTAACAAGAGCAAAACTAGGGTAATGGAGGGCAGTGTAAGAAAATCAGGTGATGCTGGAGGAATTAGATTGGGAAACGAAGCAATAAAGGAGGTAGATGATTTTTGTTACTTGGGCAGTAAAATAACAAATGATGGTCGCAGTACAGAGGATATAAAATGCAGAATGGCAATGGGTAGAAAAGCGTTTTTGAAAAAGAGAAATTTGTTAACATCAAATATTGATTTAAGCCTAAGGAAGTCCTTTCTGAGGGCATTTGTATGGAGTGTTGCCTTGTATGGGAGTGAGACATGGGCGATAAACAGTGCGGACAGGAAGAGGATTGAGGCTTTTGAAATATGGTGCTACAGAAGAATGCTGAAGATTAGGTGGGTGGATCGCGTAACTAATGAGGAGGTACTGAACAGAATTGGGGAGAAAAGAAATTTCTGGCATACCTTGACTGAAAGAAGGGATAGATTGGTGGGACATTCTTAGACATCAAGGAATTGTGAATTTAGCATTAGAGGGAAGTGTGTGGGGTAAAAATCGCAGAGGAAGACCAAGAGATGGATACAGTAAGCAGATTCAGGCAGATGTAGGTTGCTGTTCTTATATGGAGATGAAGAGGCTTGCTCAGGATAGGGTATTGTGGAGAGCTGCATCAAACCAGTCTCCGGACTGAAGACCACAACAACAATATATAGATTTGATTATGTTTGCTGACGTGATTTTTGACCAAGAAAATTTTGTTGTTGTTTGTTCTTGTTACATGAGTAAAGAGAGGGCAGCTGAGCAATTATGAGAATTGTTTTCACTGTAAGATGGCACAGTTTATAAAATATTCATTGAGGGTATTGCAATCTATAGGGATTGTGGTTTGCTCTTTACGTTCACGGATTTCATTTTTTCCATGAAGGCTGTTTCCAGGCAGTTTTAGAGCTGTTTTTTGATCCTATGATATAGTCATCATTTGCTTTATATTTAGCTCAATTTATTTCATGTTTGTACAACTTCTTAAGGGTTACATAATGTTTTCTAGCTTCCTCACTTCTATCACACTTAGTTTTAAGCAACAGCAGCAATGTTCTCATGTGTCTGAGCTGTGGAGTGTACCACTTCTTAAGGGTGTTGGGGTTTTTGCTTGTTGCTGGGAGTGCATCTTTTGGTTATGACTGGGCAATGTTTGTCTATTGCCTTTTTGATTGTAGTTAAAAATGTTGAGAAGCATTCATCAATATTTTGTATATTGTGCAGTGCATTTGACTAATCTATTATTTCCAATTCTTAATTGCTCAGTATTGATCTTATTTATTAATCTGTATGTGACTAACTGTTTAGTGCTGTCAGGATTCATACTTTCTATTCTAACCCATATCCCATCATTATCAGATAGCTCCAACTTAAAAATATCACATCATATCATTACAATTTTACATCACTAATTACATTGTCAAGGCAAGCATCTAGTCTAGTAAGTTTTTCATTTATACACTAACAGTTCAGTGCTTTCAGAGAATTTATCAAGGATTTACATTTTTTCTCGTTTCTCTTATGTCTATGTTAATTCACCTGCGATAAAAATTTTCGTTTATTTTTTTGTTACGCAAATAGCTTGATTAAGGCAGTTATTTTATCTTTAAAAACTACTTCATCAGAGGATGGTGTGTGGTAAACAGAAGCAATAATAACTTTTTGTGCATGAAGTATTACTGCTATTGCTTCAAAAACACCTTCTATGCAGTTCTTGCTTAAATCTATCACTAAATACTGCAATTGAGGTTATCTTTTATATAAATTGCCACTCCACCATGTGCCATATTTTTTCTCCAATAGGAAGTGGCTAATATGTAGCCATAAGGTACACATAAATCGATTTCTGTATTTGGTAGCCACTGCTCATTAATACTCAGTATGCTGGAGTTAATTTGGTATGCCCAGAACTGTACTTCATTGATCGTAGAGATTGTACATTGACATGAAATGTCTGGTAGGGAAATTTCTGCTGCATTTTCTTTTCTGCTCAATGGAGTTTTTGTGACCAAATCCAACTTACGTCAGATTTGGTCACTGTGGCAAGTTTCCCTGTACTGACTCTTTGAAATGGAGCCTATGTATTGTTTTATTGGCATTGACTAGTCTATTATTTAGAGTCTCAAGTATTTTTTTTTTACCTAAAACTGATTTTCCTAAGCCATTTAGGTGTTGACCATGTCTGGTATAGCAGACCCTATTGCAATGACAAGATTCAGTATGGGGTACAGTGTTGGTGTGGCTAAAGACCAAAATATCATTTACCAGGTGATCAAAAAGTCAGTATAAATTTGAAAACTTAATAAATCATGGAATAATGTAGATAGAGAGGTAAAAATTGACACGCATGCTTGGAATGACACGGGTTTTATTAGAACAAAAAAAAGGGGGGGAGGGGGGTTAAAATATGACCAATATATGGTGCTTCATCTGATCAGAAATGCAATAATTAGCATAACAAATTAGGACAAAGCAAAGATGATGATCTTTACAGGAAATGCTCAATATGTACACCATTCCTCAACAATAGCTGTAGTCGAGAAATAATGTTGTGAACAGCACTGTAAAGCATGTCCAGAGTTATGGTGAGGAATTGGCGTCGGATGGTGTCTTTCCGCATCCCTAGAGATGTCGGTCGATCACGATACACTTGTGACTACAGCTAACTCCTAAAGCCAATAATCGCACGGACTGAGGTCTGGGATGCCAAGCATGACGAAAGTGGCAGCTGAATACACGATCATCGTCAAACAACGCATGCAAGAGATCTTTCATGTGTCTAGCAATACTTTTTTCTGTTCTAATAAAACCCCATGTCATTCCAAGCATGTGTGTCAATTTTTACCTCTCTATCTACATTATTCCGTGATTTATTAATTTTTCAAATTTATACTGACTTTTTGATCGCCAGGTACATCAATCACTGATACATTTTTGAAATGTTTACATATTGAATCATAGAGATTATTTTCTCTTTTTGTTGCAGTGTTCACACATGACTGTTCAATAAGGTCATAATGGTGAGGTATTTTAGCAATTATTACATTTGTATGTGTTAGCTTACCCAATGAGTCTCTAAGTGCTTTTGTTGCAGGAGCTGTTTCATTGTCATACACATCATTGGCGCCTCCTATAATAACTACACAGTCTTTTGATGAGAAGTTCTTGCATTCTTCTTTGATGCTATCTGCAACTTGTGTGAATCTTGCACTAGGTTTTACTATTCCCTCAATTTTAAATGTGTCTGTTGTGTCATCTGTTTTCATTTTCATGGCCAACCCTTTTCCGAAACAGTCTGAGAAAGTTTTTGTGTTATTAGGTACCAGCAGTCCATGTTTCCATGGTATCTTTGTATTGAATTCTTGAGAACATTTTATTGCAGGTTTGTTTGGAGTATGCCCCCTTTGTATTGGCATTTGGGAACCACTATTGATGTTTACAAGAGTTACGGCTGAAAATCTATTTTCATGTTCAGGAATTGAACCGCTACTCACATTTATGTTGGCTATATTCTTGCTAGTTGGTCGAGGCATAATCCATCCTGTGCTGGTGTTGTGCGGATTTTTTGTGGCATGGAATGGAATGACTTTTCATTGCTTGTTGTGCCCGTTTTTGCTGTAGAATCACTACAGCATACTGCATCTTCGTTTACATTTTTGGATTTTGATCTACATTATTCACATTTCCAGTTCATCAGCAATTTTGTGTTCTGTATAAAGGATGGGTCCACTTTTCCGCATCTAAAATGAAATAGCCCACATCATTTGATGCACTTGACACCATTTTTCAAATTTTTCTTGCACCTTTTGCAAAGTTTACAGCAAGACGAAGTTTTTGGAATTGGAATTCTCTTACTAAGCTCTTGTCGTTTTTCACTGCACACTGTAGTCTGTTGTTCCGTTCTGATATGCATTAGTTCATCACACTGGTATTTTAACATATGTATTTCCTCTATTAATGCCAAAATAATTTCGTTTCTACACTCCTTTTTGAGTTTAATGTTCAGATCATTTTGGTCTCATTTTGCACATAGCCAGATTTTTCATTTTATGGTTGCATTTGCACATTTTATATGAAACACTATCTTTCATTTAACACACATTATGCCTTTATACGCTCTCTTTTCAAAGTAGCAATATCTGGAATTGCTAGATTTGTTCATATCACTGGTGTAGGATGTGGTTGCTATGTTTTACCTTGTCATTGGCGTTTATTACGGCTATTTTCTCAGTAATATGACATACTTAACACACATTGTCACTGTATTCACTAATTTGTTCACACATCAAGCACTTTTTCACTTCATTACTTTGTTTATTAATGGGAGTAACACACTCGCGATTTACGCTAGTCGCCATTAGTTAATAGTAATATACTGAATGAAAATTAATAAGTCATAGTAGTCTTAAGTGAAACACACAAAAACACTAATTCATCATTCGTACAAAAAGCAGTTGATTTAAGATTCTGAATACTGATGAAATAGATAATTTGTTAGCTTACTCCACACTTGACTTAAATACAACTCTTCTCCTCCAATGGCAAACTATACCAACAAGAGGAGGGTAACTGCCTGGCATGCTGCATTACTGACATGTTTATTAATTGTTCCCCATTAACTGTAAAAACATCAATTTCTACAAGTGATATATAGATGATATTTTTCTTATATATCAAGAGCCACTAGCACATGCCTTATATTCAGGGAACAAGGAACAGTTTGCAGAATAATATCAATTTTACCTATGAATTACAGGATACTAGAGGTAACATTAATTACTTGGATTTGTCTATTAAGATTATAAATTTTTGGAGCATATTCTCAGTTTGAATATAGTAAATTTCCTTGAAACGGAAAAGCTTCTTTCCATGAATCAGCACGGGTTTAGGAAACATCGTTCATGTGAAACTCAGCTTGCCCTTTTCTCACATGACATCTTGCGAGCCATGGACAAAGGGCAACAGGCGGATTGTGTTTTTCTCGACTTCAAAAAGGCGTTCGACGCGGTGCCACACTGCAGATTGCTAACGAAGATACAAGCTTACGGAATAGGTTCACAGATTTGTGACTGGCTGGAAGACTTCCTAAGTAATAGAACGCAGTACGTTGTTCTCGACGGCAAGTGTTGATCAGAGACGAGTGTATTGTCAGGCGTGCCCCAGGGGAGTGTGATAGGACCGCTATTATTTTCTATCTATATAAATTATCTGATGGACAGAGTAAGTTGTAATTTGCGGCTGTTTGCTGATGATGCTGTGGTGTATGGGAGGGTGTCGTCTGTAACTGACTGTAATTTATTTATTTATTTATTTTATTTTATTTGTTTATTTAGCCTGATCAGATTAGGGCCATCAGGCCCTCTCTTACATCGGACCAGGGTTTTACACATACAGAATTTTTTACATTTGAGTTACCTATAACATACCAATGATTTTTACAGATAAGCAATTAATAACATAATTTATAAAAGTTAACTACATGTAAAAGGATGTAAAATAAAAGGTATTGACTTAATTCTAATAGGATTAATACTAGTAGTACCACTGAGACACCTTCTGCTGCTGTTGGTGTAACAACATTGATATTAGCAGATACAGGATGTACTTTTGAATCGAGACTGGTTAAGGCAAGGCGAATTCTGACAAAAGGAAGTTAAGAAAGCTGTACCTGGCGAGAGCAATGGCAGTAAGAGAATATCTGGGAGGAGGAATGGATGTGACGTACCTGGACCGTAGGGTATTAAAGACTGGCGTAATTATTGCTTCAGTAGATAATCCATTAACTGTCGTTTGAAGCTGGCAGTGTTATTCAGTTCTCTGATATACTGAGGTAGATGATTCCAGAGCCTCGTTCCTGCTACTGAAAAGGATTTTGAGAAACCGGCTGAGTGATGGATAGGGACAGAAAGGGTTTTGCTCTGACACGAACGAGTAGTTCTGTTATGCTGATCAGATAAGAGTGTTAAGGTCGAGGAAAGATATGAGGGACAGTGTACGTTGATAAGGGAGTAGAGGAAACAGAGTGTATGAAAATCTCTGCGCTTGTCAGCACGGAGCCAGGATAGTTGCATATAAGATGGTGAAATGTGATCAAAGAGACGGATGTTACATATATATCGAACGCAGGCATTCATGATTAGTTCCAGACGTCTTGAGCTTTCCCAAGAAAGACCTTGTAAGATAACATCACTGTAATCAATAATTGGAATTACAAGTGTTTGTATAAGTTTCTTTTTGAGATCGAGAGGAAAAAACTTCTTATATCTCTGTAGGGCATGAAGAGATGCTGATGCCTTCCTACACACGGCGGCTGTGTGCTCAGCCCAATTTAGTTTGTCGTCTATTATCACTCCCAGACTTTTTGCCGAGGGCGAAAAATAGATAGGTGTGTCATTTAATATTAATGATGGTTGAGATTCGCGGAATTTGTGGTTAATGAGCCTAGGATGTCCTACCAGAGTTGCTTGTGTTTTACTTGGATTGAGCTTTAATCCTATATTCTGTGCCCACTTTGATAGTGCACATAGGTCAGAATTAAAATTTTCGATTGCTGTCTTCAGGTTTTTTGGTTTTGCACTTAAATACAACTGGAGGTCATCGGCATACATGTGGTATTTACAAAAGGACAAGACCGATGATACGTCATTTACGTACAATGCAAAGAGGAGTGGACCTAGTACCGAGCCCTGTGGTACGCCTGATAGTACTTTTCTCCACTGTGACTTTTTGGTGCCGGACATGACGCACTGAAGACGCGATGTCAAGTATGAGCGAAACCATTGCACCACGCCTTGAGAGAGATTTAGGCTGCTAAGTTTAGCAAGTAAAATGTCAAAGTCCACAGTGTCGAAAGCTTTGCTAAAGTCTAAGAAGCACATAATAGTCGCCTCTTGTCTATCCATTGCCTGCTTAAGATCGTCTGTCACTTTTATCAAAGCAGATGTTGTGCTGCGATATTTGCGAAAACCTGATTGGTGTTCGTCAAAAAGGTTATTAATAGTCAAGTAGCTGGTTAGCTGATCATTTACTATATATTCTAGAGCTTTGGATAGTGCCGGAAGAATGCAGATAGGTCTGTAATCAGAGGGTGCTGTGGCAATGTTCTTTTTTGGCAGTGGCTTAACTAGTCCACGTTTCCATGCATCAGGAAAAACACTTGTGGCTAAGGACTGATTAAATATATCTGTTATGATGGGCAGCAGTGGATCAATAATCAGCTTTACCATTTGGATAGTGATACCATCATCCCCAGTAGACGCTGATGTAATACGCATAATGGCTTTTTTGACTGTACTTCCAGTAACATGCTTAAAACAAAACTTATCATGGTTAGCGTTGTTTATCCTCTTGATATGGTCAATAAGTGTTTGTTTCGTTTGGTGATCTATTGTGGTGGTAGGCGTTGTGAAATACTGATTTAGTTCCTCAATGGGGACAGTGGGTTCGGCTGCAGTTTTTACTTTTCCAATACCAAGACCGCGCAGGTTTTTCCAGAGGACGGCCGGTCTATTTATGTTGTCGGTTAATGAATAGGCGTATCTGAGTTTAGCATTTCTCACAGCCTGGCTGACTCTGTTACGTTTCTGCTTGTAAGCGGTGTGGTTTTCAGGTGTAGGGTGCAGTTTGTATGTCCGATGTGCATTGTCCCTGAGATTCATGAGCTGTTTTAGTTCATCAGTTAGCCAGGGTGCAGGTTTCCTTCTCACTTTTTTGGTCTTGATGGGCGAATATTTATCATACAGCTGGTTAAGTTTATTTGTAATTTTGTGCAGTTTCTCGTTTACGTCCGGGAGGGTGTAGGAGGTTGGCTCGAAAACTATTTCTTGTGCATCAGCTGTCAGTTCAGGTAAGTTGACGCGTCTTAAGTCACGGTATGTAGTTAGAAGTGGTTTCTTCCTGGGGCATTCTAGCGAGTATGTCATGAAAATTACATCATGGGCAGACATGCCAGGTGCAGATGTTTGTGACGTTCGAATTACTCTGTCTGGAAACCTTGTTGCAAATATATCTATTAAAGTGTGGCTATCAGCTGTGTGATGGGTGGGTGCAAGCTGAAGTAAGGTCAGATTCGAAGACGTAAGCATACGCTTGAACTTCATACAGGACGGACTGTTGAACAGAAAATTTATGTTAGTGTCTCCCGCTATAATTATGTGCTCATAAGATGATTCGAGGTCTGAGAGGGCAGTTTCGAAGCAGTCCAACGCACCTACCTTCGGAGGTTTATAGAGGACGCATATGAGACACTTTTCTTTGAGGGGTTTTATCTCTACGAACATGTATTCCACTTGTTCAGTTTCATCATTATTTGATGTGTGCAACACGGTAGGAGATAATTCAGAGCGTATGTAAGCTCCAACGCCGCCTCCGCGTTTGTTCAATCGGTCGTGTCTTAGGAAGACATAGCCGTCTAAATTTACGGAACTGGTGGTAATGCTTGGTTTGAGCCAGGTCTCCGATAGAAGAATTATATGAAGATCCAAGTCTTGAAATATATGGCGGAACTCAACTAAATGAGCTTGTAGAGATTGAACATTTGCGTGTGCAACGTGGAGCTTTGTGCGCTCAGTTGTAGCGCGCGCGATGATACCGCTAGTCGGTAGGGCAACGGCAGTGGGCTGTGGGGTGGCGGCGTCCTTTTCTGCGAACGCAGGACACATTGGAATGTGGCGTGGCTGGGGGCTAACGGTCCGGGGGGTCCGGGGAGGAGTGCAGGACAGCAGAGAGAGAGAGCCGAAGCAGGTCAGGTGGGTTCAGAGACAGGGGAGGGACAGGGAGGCGCTGCAGCCAAGGTCAGCACGGCCTGTGTCCGCCGAGCGGCAGCGTGGCGCTGAGGGGGGGGGGGGGGGAGAATCTCGCCAAGCACAGTAAAAATAATCTGCACGGAACAACACTAAATAATACAGGTTGACTTAGACAAAATTTCTAGTTGGTGCGAAAAATGGCAGCTAGCTCTCAATGTAGAAAAATGTAAGGTGATGCACATGAGTAGAAAAAACAATCCTATAATGTTCGAATACAGCATTAGTAGTGAGCTTCTTGATGCTGTCGCGTCGTTCAAATATCTAGGCGTAACATTGCAGAGCGATATGAAATGGAACGAGCATGTAAGGACAGTTTTGAGTAAGGCAGACAGCCGACATCGGTTTATTGGGAGAATTTTGGGAAGATGTACTTCACCTGTAAAGGAGACCGCGTATAAAACGCTTGTACGACCACGTCTTGAGTATTGCGCAAGTATTTGGGACCCACAGCAGATCAGTTTGAAGGAAGACATAGAGGCGGTTCAGAGGCGAGCAGCTAGGTTTGTTACCGGTAGGTTCGACCAATGCGCGAGTGTCACGGAAATGCTCCGGCAACTCAATTGGGGATCGCAGGATGAAAGACGACATTCTTTTCGTGAATTTCTGTTAAGTAAATTTAGAGGGCCGGAATTTGAAGCTGAGTGTAGTACAATATTGCTGCCGCCTACTTACATTTCGCGTAAAGATTGCAAAGACAAGATAAGAGAAATTAGGGCTCGTACAGAGGCATATAGGCATTCTTTTTTTCCATGCTCAATTTGGGAGTGGAATAGGAAAGGAAATGCCTAGTAGTGGTACAGTGTACCCTCCACCACGCACCTTACGGTGAATTGTGGAGTATGTATGTAGATGTAGATGTACTCTGATAATGTAGGAAACCTACCAACACTGACAGTATTATCCATAGTTCCTCTTGCCATAAACTTGGTTATATCACCTCTGTGATTGATAGAATTGTTATACTCTCTCTGATGAAGCAGTTGAAATAGAATTGTAGAATGTGAAATACGTGTTAACTAACAATGGGTATGACCCTAATTTGGTACAGAAATTATACAAGCAGATAAGAAGACCATCAAAACCCACTACCTCACTATGTAATACAGAGGAACCAAATGATATAGGTATCCCCCTCCTTGGAAATATTTCGTATCAAGTTGCTAAAAGAAATATGGTATCACAGCCAACATACTGTACTGGGAATGAAATTAGTCAAGTCCTGGTTCACAATCAGCAAGCAGCATCAATGCACTTAAATAAATCTGGTATTTACCAAATTTATTGTGGAAGCTGTCCTGCCATGTATATTGGTCAGACTGGAAAAGCATTGAAAATTAGAGTTCATGAACACCTACCTAATAAAAAAGGAGAAAATTCATATTGGTCAACTTTTGCACAACATCTTATATTATTGAAAACTTATACATTTTTTAATAAAGGTGCCAGAATGAATTTCCTAGAAGAATCACAAATATATAAAGAATCAAAGTCACAAGATTGTAATTTATTAAATGAACAAACCATTTTTAAAAAATAAGATATTTTTGGATTGTATACCTGCACTCATGGAAAACTCCTAAACCTGTAATTTATACCAAACAGTTGAATGACTGTTGCTTTGTCAATAACTGTTCATGTAAAACACCGAGTGCACACATCATTTGCTTGAACCTATTGTTATCTCTTAGTGTTATAATAAATTTTATTCCCTCACCCCTAAGTGAACTACACTTTACCACTACTACCCACTCAAATCTTTCAAATAATTTATACAGCTAAGCTTTGTCCAATACAAACCTCGTGATTTAGTTTATAAGTAACTTACCACATAATCCCTCTTACAGTATACTTAGCTCTATGGACCTATAATTAAATATTGATAAACAATAACCCCTCTACCATAGGTGATGGCAATTTAGGTGCATTAGAATTACATTCTTTCCTTCGCCCGACAGCACCACTTCCCCCATACCTTACCTTCAAGTATAACTGAGATATGAGACCTGTGCGCTGCCTGCCAAGAGTAGTCGTAACACAAACAAATTATTTAAAATGATTTCCAATCCATGGTGTACAACAGCAATCAGTTAGAATAAATATTCCTTAAAACCGTCTTGATTGCAAATTTATTTATTAGTTAATGACGCGTTTAGCCCTTTAGCAGGGCATCTTCAGATTATCTGCGTGACAGAATTTACACAAAATTACAAGGCGGAATTACAAACGGTTATAATGGTATATGGGCTTATTTTGTGTTAAGAAGACAGTATAAATGGTAAACAAAGCTTACAATGCACTCTCCGTGGTGTGACACCGTAAGTTGTTATTGTGGTGTTTCTATTTTCTTGGGATGTTTTTTAGTTTTCCTTGTGGCCCTACAAATGTACGGGAAACAACGAATTACAATTGGAACATACTCGGTAAAGATGTGAGAAACATAAAACCGATTTTTAAGATTACCTTAATAGAAGCGGTGGTCCCTGGTGACACAAGATAAGCCCACGTTTACAATTGCGCTCACGGGCGCGGTGTGCTGCTCCGCCGACTTGTACAGACTGACTGAGGGAGTGTGGGTAGGGAGTGACATAGGAAGCCGATGTATAAGACGGGACGGGTGAAATCTAGCTATCTGAATACAAATTTAATGAAAGGGAGGTTATTAAGCAGGAGAGAAGATTATAATTTATGTTGGTATTTGTAAATGAGAGGAATTATACCGTCTTCTTAACACAAAATAAGCCCACATAGCATTATAACCGTTTGTAAGTCCGCCTGGTAATTTTGTGTAAATTCTGTTACGCAGATAATCTGAAGATGCCCTGCTAAAGGGCGAAACGCGTCATTAACTAATAAATAAATTTGCAATCAAGACGGTTTTAAGGAATATTAAAACAAATTATTTGTCTTGTGTAGTATTGTGCTGAGTTTGCAAATGCGTTCATCTTGCACAGTGTGTTTCAAAATGTTTTTCGTGTTATCTATGTGATTCTCCATGCAAATTTTTGATGGTATGAGACAAAATGCCTAATATGAATCGCCTGATTCCTATATCGGTAATATATCTTACTAACAGTTCGTAAATATCTTTCCGCCGCCCACCTAACCTCCGTAACCTCCTAGTCCGCCCCTATGAAATCCCCAAACCACCTTCCCTACATTCAGGCTCCTACCCTTGTAATCACCCACGTTGTAAAACCTGCCCTATGCACCCTTCCACCACCACTTACTCCAGTCCCGTAACCCGGAAGGTGTACACGATCAAAGGCAGAGCCACTTGCGATAGTACCCATGTGATCTACCAACTGACATGCCTGCACTGTGAAGCGTTCTATGTGGGAATGACCAGCAACAAACTGTCCATTCGCATGAACGGTCACAGGAGACAGTGTTTGTTGGTAATGAGGATCACCCTGTGACTAAACACACCTTGGTGCACGGCCAGCACATCTTGGCACAGTGCTATATTGTCCGGCTTATCTGGATACTTCCCACCGACACCAATCCTTCAGAACTCCAGAGATGGGAACTAGCCCTTCAGCATATTCTCTCTTCCCATTGCCCACCTGGTCTTAACCTCCACTAAATTTGAATTCTCGCCCACCATCTTTAACATCTTAACCTCGGTTCTCTGGACACAGCCTCTGCCTCTAGTGGCTTCTCTGTCTAACTTCTTAATTTCTTTGGTTTCTATAGTATATCTGCCTAGGTGTGTTTGCGTCTGTGTAAATGTATGGGTGTGTGTGATTTTTGTTCACCTTCCTTTTCTTCCCCCAAGGTAAGTCTTTCCTCTCCCGGGATTGGAATGGCTCCTTACCCCCTTCCTTAAAACCCTCATCATTTCCTTTTCCCTCTCCTTCCCTTCTGCCTGAAGAAGCAACTGAGTTGCGAAAGCTTGCGTTTGTGTGTGTGTGTGTGTGTGTGTGTGTGTGTGTGTGTGTGTGTGTGTATTTTCATTTATTTATTTGTGATGCTGTCACACCTGTGCTCCTTCGCCTGGTGAGTAATCTTCGTCTATTTTTTATATATAAATATTTCCATACTCAGCACAACGTTACAAAAGACAAATAGTTTGCTTTTGTTATGACTACTCTCAGCAGGCAGTGCACAGGCCTCGTATGTAGGTGGCATCGGTATAACCCACCTATGCATCTTCTTATTACCCCCGCCATAAGCTCGATTTAATGTTAGACCAATACAATCACAGTGATCTATTAACTCCCACAATATAATCTCCTGTTTGGTATGAAGGACAGGCGTTGAATATAGACTTATCTGCATACTATTTAATCAGATGGTTGATTTGATTTGATTTTTTCAGGGAAGCCAAAACAGTGTTGGTCCAACCTGCCACTGCCCGCACCGAAACTGAGTTTATTGTGTGGTATCGCTCCCTGTATGTCTAGTAAAGCCAACCAATGCCCTTGAACAGTGCAAGGAGTCCCTTTACCAGTTCTTTATTAGACACAAATTCTTTGGGTCTGGTTGTCCCAAATGTTCTGTGCCTTTTACTCTCCAATACAATGCATTCAAAGATTAGATGTGATGCAGTTTCATCACCGTCATCACAGATCCTACATTTAGGGTCCTCGTCTGTAATTCCCATTGTATGTAGGTGTTTCTTGAAATTCCCATGGTCTGTCAGCAATCCAACCATGAGTCTAATCTCTCTCCTGTTCAGACCCAGGATTGCAGAGCTTCTTTTAAAACATGGTTTTGGCATCATTACCTTGCCATGTTTTTGTTGATGGATTTTGGTCCAATATTCTACGTGCTGTCTTCTGAGCCAGTTACGTAGCTCCAATTTGATAATTGCCTTGGTGATTGTCAGGACAGGTTCCGGTCCAATAAATGGAGTCTCTGCCCCCATCCTGGCTAATCTGTCGGCATGTTCGTTGCCACTGATCCCCGAGTGGCCAGGGACCCACAATAGGTTTACTCTATTGCTTTCCTCTAGCTCCACTAGAACTCTGTGACATTCTGCAACAATTTTAGACCTTGTTGCAGGAGCTGCCCGTGATCTCAGGGCTGCCTGGCTGTCTGAATAGATATAGATGCTACGGTCTTTGTAGCACCTACACAAATTCTCCTCCACACACGCCCTGATGGCAGTGATTTCGGCCTGGAATACTGAGGCCAGTTTTCCTAGAGAGATGACGCCCTCCAGTCTTGGCTGCACCCCATATACCCCAGCCCCAACACCTTGGTCCGATTTTGACCCGTCAGTGAACCAGACAATATCCCCCGTACGGTGTCGAACTATTTTCTCCCACTGCTCCCTACTTCCAGTTATTATATTGAAAGGCTTGTTGAAGCAGTATGGGGTTTTAAAATAGTCGGCTGGCATTTCCCCAACCTTTCCTATATTTACCTCACTCACTATTTTAGTGTGTGATTCTGGATATCCCAAAGAGTTCCAGTTTTTGCCAGTTTTGAGTCTGTATGCACCAGCCGCTGCCTCCATCTTGACCCAAAGGTGTAATGGGGCATATCCGGCATTGTTTCCATCCCAGCAGTTGGTGTGCTGCTAATTCTGCCTGTTATGGCTAAGCAGGCTAGTCTCTGCACCTTAGCAAGCTCCTTAGCAGCAACCTACTGTTCTACCTTCTTCCACCACACGACCATACCATAGGTGATCCTGGGTCTAATCACTGTGGTGTATATCCAGTGCATACCTTTGGGGCTCAGGCTAATCAGATGGTTAGTGATGGCTATTTTGTCACTAGAACCTTAGTAATATATTAAACAGTATACTTCAATCTCATTGTAGTGGACCTGGACCTCGTGATACAGCTGCCCATTATACTATCACACCTATGCAGTCAACACTGTATTACAATGGCATGTTTACATCCCCCTCCCCCTACACACACATACACTCTCCATCCTTCTCTTCTTTACTACTGGATGTCACTTTCCTTATTTTTACTAACACTATTGCTTCGTAAGTATGTATTCAAATCACTGTGCTTTATGTAAGAATTTTGAATTACTGTTTTCATACGTTTCCCTTGGACTACTATGTCGTATTAATTTTCATTCAGTATATTCCAATTAACTAATGGTGAACTAAACCTTCAATCATTTTCATTGTGCTGTAAAAGGTAAAGCAGTCAACAATCCGAAGATTGGTTTGAACACCACTGTGCTTTACTAGGCACGGTCCTGTTTGGAGGTGGTATGTCGTTGCCTTCCTCTGACCTTCGAACTGTCTTACCCAGCCAGTTGTAGGGGGACGTACAATTTAACGTGGGTTCCGAACCACGGTGCTACTCGGTATTTTTCACATGAACAATACTGCCAGAGGTGAAAGAAGTGGAAAGTGACAGATAAAAATCCTAGGACCAGGTGGGGATCGAACCCGCCACCTTCGGATTTGTAGTCTGGCACTCTACCACTGTGCAACCGAGGCGCACTTCATTGTGCTATGAAATCAATTCGCCAATGTTTCATTATTTCCACCCTCCACGGTCTCACCTTACATACTGCCCCACCAACACCACCACCCCTACTAACTTTAATCACTCTCACCATTTCAACTGATCCTCATCAACCAATCTTCATTATCTCTATAACACCCCCGCCTCCTCCTCCAAACAACTACCCTCTATCTCCCCTCATTAGTCATCACATGTTAGGCTATAAAATTAGTCTCCTACATTAAGTCCTGTAATTTGAAGATTATTTGTCCCTCCCCACTATATAAAGCTGGATTATTTGCAAATGCTTCGAAATTGAACTATACTGTAATATACTATCGATCACTGTCAATGCTATAGCGACTTTATTATATGTATTGCGTTGCAATTTACCTACAGTAATACTAATTACCCTTCTGTTTCTAGAAAGCTGCTGTACTTATATGAACAAAGATCTGTCATTCCCACACACATATTTTATTATTAAGATATATGTTTATAGAGTGTCTAAAGCTGCACCCAGATAACTACTTTATATTTGGTATGCTACGATAGATACTTTATTATGTAAGCTACTCCCTACGAACTTTTCTACTTCTATGTTAGTTGTTAGTACCAAAATATTTCATGCTATGGTCTTTGGTATCATCATCCTTTAATTTATACAGTAGTATATGACTGCTAGGCAGTTAGTAGACTAGTTTATGCCGCTATTGGGCAGTTAGTATGCTGGTTTTGCATGCTCAAAATTCTGTTTTCTCTTAACAATACTGTATTATATGACCCTTACATCCTGTAACTTTATATCCCTTTCTTCTTTACATCCACTACATGGTTCATCCAAAGATACACATATTAAAAACTTAGTTACAAGTTCTAGCATCATCTCTGCACTTCATGTTCAGAGCTATTGCAAAATGCTCTGTGTAAACCTATAGGACGCAATTAATGTAACTATTTTTTTATGTATAAAAAATAGACATCGAATAACTTACCCAAAGCACAGGCTAGTAGATAGACACAAAAACACAAATAAAAACACACACAAGCATTCAAGCTTTCACAACCGTTCGCCACTTCATCAGGAAAAGCGGAAGAAAGGAGGGGAAAAAGGGAAGGATGCGGGTTTTAAGGGACTGGAGGGACTTACCTTAGGGAAAAAAAGTAAAGGTAAACAAGCACACACACACGTACACACCAAGGCAGACATTTGTAGA
The DNA here is from genome assembly GCA_026315105.1 of Locusta migratoria. NCBI lineage: Eukaryota > Metazoa > Arthropoda > Insecta > Orthoptera > Acrididae > Locusta > Locusta migratoria. The sequence continues at coordinate 119,271,307 of CM048754.1, forward strand.
AAGCAAAGAAGTTGGACAGAGGTACGTCCTTCAACTCCTGGGATTGGAATGACTCCTCATCCACTCCCTTAAAACCTGCATCCTTCCCTTTTTACCCTCCTTCCTCCATCTTTTCCTGATGAAGTGGCCAACGGTTGCAAAAGCTTGAATGCTTGTGTGTGTTTTTATTTGTGTTTTTGTGTTTATCTACAAGCCTATGCTTTGGGTACGTTATTTGATGTCTATTTTTTATACATTTTTATCCCACCAGGAAAGTTTCCTTCTGTAATATTTTTTTCTCATATTTGAAATTAATAATTTGTATAGTTCCCTATTTTATTAATATGCAGCAAAATAATGTATTAATATTTCACTTTTGTCACTTTTTGAGAAAGATTTATATACTTTTGTGTCTCAGCCTCGTCGCCGCTTTTGTGTCTCGTTTCCGTCGTAGGTGTCTGTGGCCGAGTAGAAAGACCGACACAGGAATAAAGGATGCACACTTGTGCAGGTAGGAGGTGACCAGCCAGTGGGACAGCAGAAACTAGAAACACTTGAGTAAATTAGTACGAAATATATATTTCTTAGAGACTTAGTAATACTTAACTTTTACATAGCTCAGTACTGCAGAATGCGGATACATAGTTGAGCTAGAGGCCTGCCTAGTGCCTATCCGATAGCCAAGTCTTCACTGGTGCCTATCTGATTCAGACGTGTTAACTGGTTCCTATCTCAGTCCCAAGTGAACGATGTCGTTCAGTGGTGGCCACGAGCGGAGCTGTAGCGGAGGGCACTTGTGGCTGAGGTCGTAAGAATGCCGCGCCGTGCGTGCATGGAGGCGCGTGGCGAAAGTAGGTGGCGCGCACTTTGGACTTGTGCGACATCACATATACAGTGTACTTCGTGCCCCTTTAATCCTGTGATTTTAATGTGAATTTTATGTAATATTTGTAATTGTATATTATTGTCAACTGTTTCCCATACAGATACCTAAAGAAGGGCAGTAATTGCTCAAAACCGGTTGTGAATAAATCTGCAACATTGCAATGGTGGCTGTTTTCTTTTATAACATATAAAATTGATGCCACCTATAAGACGAGGCCTCACAACTGGCCGTGCCTACATCACACCAAAAGGCCACAAACGCGAGCCGATCGGCCGGCCGCTTCGCTGTGGTGGGTGTGCCCAGGCGACCGGCCAGCCGGCTGTCCGCCGCCGCCTCTCGGTGTGACGTAAGCGTGGCCAGTTCTGAGGCCTCGTCTTCTGATGCTGATAAAACACAGTTGCTGCAATGGATAAAACATTTAAGGAATATAAAGAGGGAGCCGTGAGGAAACTTTTGAGTTAAGCCTAGAAAGTGTGTGGATTACCACTAAGCTCTCTGAATTCTTGTGGCAGCTTATTAAAAATGGATGCAGGCCTTTCTGCACGAGGGTCAAGGAGGTGTGATCCAGATGCAGATTGGATTTCTGTCTCGTATTAACTGAATGAAGACTGTTAACTCGTGGGAATAACCAACAAACGACATCAAAGGAAATATATATTGAGACGCCAATGTCAGAATTCCCAGATCACTAAACAGGTGTCGACAAAAGGTATGCGAGCTTACCCCATGTGTTGCTCATATCACCAATTTCTGTGCAATAATTACTATTTTTTTTTTTCTTCGTCAGAGGAGTTAGCACAAAAATAACATCGTACATCAGAAGGGGATGAAACTATTCAAAATAGGTGATTTTTAACACAAAAATAGTCTATTTCAGAAACGGTACTAATGGTGATCAATGCTGCATATAATTTTGAACTTGGGCTTTCCTCGACAGCTTACCATCTATCTCAACGCTTAGAACTTTAAATTGTCAGTCTCTCTTATCGTGTGCCCATTCTGTGCAATCAAAATGTCTGTTTTTGTTGAAGTGTGAGTTAGGAACTGTAAAAACTAAGTCTTGTTGTGGTTTAGCGTCAGTTTATTTCCTATAAGCTATACGCTTATTCCTTAACTGCATTATTTGATACTGTACCAATATTACCAATGAGTGAGTCATTTTATGTCATGTCAAGACAGGTGCCAACATAACCCTCTCAGTGACTAATCTTTGAGAAGCTGTAAATTCTTTAGCACCTATCGCATTGACAATCTCTTGGTGCTTGCGGTGACAGCTGGCCACCCCTGGAAATAGGGAGTCGCAAGCTGTTGTTATGGTGAGCGTTGTGTGCATGGTCAATATTCCTCTTTAGTGAATGCCATGATAAGACGACCGCACCTCCCAACCATGCGCACAACACTCACCATAACATCAGCTTGCGACTCGCCATTTTCAGTGGCGGCCAGCCGTCACCGCATCAGCCAAGCACGAAAAACAGCCATTTTCAAGATTATTTTTTAGGTGACTTCCAGGTCATGTCAGCAGCTAACATTCTGTATACAGACTTCCTTCAATATTAACTAACAATGCTAAAAAATCAATACATGTTTTGGTATGACAAGTCTGACCATTCCCTTGTTGGTCATGATCCAGCTATATGTATCGTGGCACACAAGTCACCCCACCTCAGCAATGTCTGCGGTTCATGGGGTTGGCTTTTTGCTGTATGTACATATATTTCATTCCATGCAGTGCAGTATAGATGCCTTTCTTACAACACACAGAGCCAGTGGTTATGTGTAATATTATGTAGGATATACTGGATACTTGAAAATTTACAAAAATATATACAAATCTAGTCATCATTAATAAGTCCAATTTGGAAAGTTATTAAAAAATAATAAATAAAAGCCACTACCGACTGTGCTATCCCGACACGACTCACGATTCCGCCTCACAACTTACCAGTACCTCACCTCCTACTTTCCAAACTTCACAGAAGCTCTCCTGCGAACCATGCAAGACCAGCATTCCTGGAAGCGGCATCGTGAGTCGTGTCGGGATAGCACAGTCGGTAGTGCGCTTGCCCGCGAAAGGCAAAGGTCCCAGGTTCGAGTCCCGGTTCCGGCACACGATTTTAATCTGCCAGGAAGTTTCATATCAGCGCACACTCCGCTGCAGAGTAAAAGTTTCATTCTGGAATAAATAAAAGGTTCCATGGTAGTTTCACTATCTTCTTGAGCTGTGACTGTTGAAATAACATCTGCTATTGTTCTTGTGTATGTAACAGTAAGTCTTCATGGAAAGTTGTCCTGACTGTTAGATTTTATAGATAATCTTTTTTCTCTAGTAGCTGTGACAGTATTGAAATGTGACATTATTATCTGGTTATCACTTCATACAATTTTATGACTTCTACCTATCATTACAACCAATAGTGTGTTGAACGCAAGTGTTCATAAACTGATTCGTTACGAATGTAAGGATTACAACAATATTTTAGAAAGGATAAGTTGTTACTCACCACAGTGATATCTCGCTGACTCGCAGAAAGTAACACTCAAAAGATTACATATATACTCAGATTTCTGTTGTTATGGCCTTCTTCATCAATAGAAACACATCCTCTCTCTCACACACAAATAGATGTGACTGGCGTCTTCAGTCACCTTGGCCAGACTACCAATGTAAAAATTACCGTATAGTAAAATAAGCAAGGTCTTGTTAAATGTTTTCCCAGTCATTCTTTCTTCCACACACCATTTTATATTTTATTGTGTATTTATTAAAATATTAACATACAATATTAAATTTATAATACTGAAAACAAGTGTCAGGTTCTAAACTGTTTTTACACATAATTGTTAACCTGAGAGGAACTGTAGAAAGCATATGTAGTCCTTTACATTATATATTGAACTGCATCATCATCTTCTTTGTGATGAAATCTTGAACTGTGGAAAATACTGCTGACATGTTTTCTGTATCTGAAAGAAGCAGATAATTAAGCATTGTAAATTCCAGGAAGGGTTAAACAATATTTTTGAGAAGGATAGGTTGCTACTCACCACAGAGATGTCTGACAAACTGCAGAAAGGCACATATAATAGAAAAGAACTTAATTAATAGCGAATGTCGTAACAGTCAATAGCTACTAAGCAAGTTGTTTTCTATTATCCACTGTGGTTCATTAGCAACCTATCCTCCTCAGAAGCAAAAAAATAGTATTATGTAGCTCAAACATAAATATGTCCACTGTGTTAAATACATATAAGGTGGATAAAGCAAGTTTCATTATTTATTATTATTATGTAGTTTCTACTCCTGTGAGAAATCAATTGATCAGACAAAAGTTCCACTTCCTGTGTCCCATAATCATCATCATTAGAGACCAATTTCACCTTTCAGCATCCAGTCTGGAGCATAGTCCCTCTTACAATTGACTTCCTTCTTGCAGAAGCGAGTAGAATATAGCTGAGCACTCTCTGCATTAGCTTTGCAACACCTTGATTCCCGTTCTTTCACTATGCTGCTATCCTGTGAGACAATACATCCTAAGTATGTCAAACTGTCCTGTTCTAACTTTGTTCCTCCTTTCGGTACTTGATCTGTTTAAATCTATTCCCCATAGACATTACTTTTGTTTGGAGATGGTGATCTTCATACCATAACCCTTATGTCACTGTTCTAGCTCTGAAATATTAGATTGCAAGTTTTGCTTTGAATCTGCCATCACAGCAAAGTCTTACACATATATGAGGCTGCTTATTTTGTTTTCAATTAATGATGGAAATTCTCCACAGATATGATAAAGTATTCTTCAAAGGAGATAGATCGGATGGCCAGTACTTACCTTAGTTCTGTAGCTCCAACAGTCACACAGAAAAAGGATGAAAAAATAAGACTAGCTTTCAGAACAGAAGGGGAAGTTCATGAATCACCTTCCCCCTCTGTCCTTTCAGTACAACAATTGGAAGTAGGGAGCAGTGGGAGACAATAGTTCGACACCATACGGGGGATATTGTCTGGTTCACTGACGGGTCGAAATCAGACCAAGGCGTTGGGGCCGGGGTATACGGGGTGCAGCCAAGACTGGAGGGCGTCATCTCTCTAGGGAAACTGGCCTCAGTATTCCAGGCCAAAATCACTGCCATCAGGGCATGTGTGGAGGAGAATTTGCGTAGGTGCTACAAAGATCGTAGCATCTACATCTATTCAGACAGCCCTGAGATCACTGGCAGCTCCTGCAGCAAGGTCTAAAATTGTTGCAGAATGTCACAGGGTTCTGGTGGAGCTAGGGGAAAGCAATAGAGTAAACCTATTGTGGGTCCCTGGCCACTCGGGGATCAGTGGCAACGAACATGCCGACAGATTAGCCAGGATGGGGGCAGAGACTCCATGTATTGGACCGGAAACTGTCCTGACAATCACCAAGGCAATGATCAAATTGGAGCTACGCAACTGGCTCAGAACACAGCATGTAGAATATTGGACCAAAGTCTATCAACAAAAACATGGCAAGGTAATGATGCCAAAACCATGTTTTAAAAGAAGCTCTGCAATCCTGGGTCTGAACAGGAGAGAGATTAGACTCATGGTTGGATTGCTGACAGGCCATGGGAATTTCAAAAAACACCTACATACAATGGGAATAACAGAAGAGGACCCTAAATGTAGGATCTGTGATGACGGTGATGAAACTGCATCGCATCTAATCTTCGAATGCATTGCATTGGAGAGTAAAATGCACAGAACATTTGGGACAACCAGACCCGAAGAAATTGTGTCTAATAAAGAACCGGTAAAGGGACTCCTTGCACTGTTCAAGGGCAGTGGTTGGCTTTACTAGATATACAGGGACCGATACCGCACAATAAACTTAGTTTCGGTGCGGGCAGTGGCGGGTTCGACCAAAACTGTTTTGGCTTCCCTGGAAAAATCAAATCAAATCAAATCAATCAATCCCCCTCTGTATTCCTTCCTCTCCTGCCTGATGAAGGAACCCTGTTATTTATTTATTTATTTATTTGTGACTATTGGGGTTACAGAACTAAGGTAAGTACTGGCCAGCCGATCTATCTCCTTTGATAAACACTTTATTCACCTATTCTAATCTCACCTTACCCCTGAATCTACTGTGTACCAAGCACTCAGTTTACTGCCAACTAACGCTAACTGCTGCCTGACAATCTACGTAAAGACCTTTAATTACCTAAAGAAATTTGGCTCCTATTAATCTGGTAGAACATACAATAGCTTCCTACTAGGAAGATGGTCACAAGCCTTTTATTGATTTATACAATATAAGTACAATTCCCTGTTTCACCTAAAGTACTTCTCCATTAATCAGAATGAAACTTTCACTCTGCAGCGGAGTGTGCGCTGATATGGAACTTCCTGGCAGATTAAAATTGTGTGCCGGAACCGGGACTTGAACCTGGGACCTTTGCCTTTCGCAGGCAAGCGCACTACCGACTGTGCTACCCCGACTCGACTCACAATGCCGCCTCACAACTTTACTTCCGCCAGTACCTCGCCTCGTACTTTCCAAACTTCACAGAAGCTCTCCTGCGAACCATGCAAGACTAGCACTCCTGGAAGAAAGGATATGGTGGAGACATGGCAAGCCACAGCCTAAGGGATGTTTCCAGAATGAAACTTTCACTCTGCAGCGGAGTGTGCGCTGATATGAAACTTCCAGGCAGATTAAAATTCTGTGCCGGAAACGGGACCCAAACCTGGGAACTTTCGCTTTCCCAATCAAGTGCACTACCGACTGTGCTACCCCGACACGACTCATGATGCCGCCTCACAACTTTACTTCCGCCAGTAACTCTCCTCCTACTTTTGCCCGCGAAAGGCAAAGGTCCCAGGTTCGAATCCCGGTTCCGGCACACTCTATATATATATATATATATATATATATATATATATATATATATATATAGACTCGTGTAAAAAAAAAAAAAAAAAAAAAAAAAAAAAAAAAAAAAAAAAAAAAAAAAAAAACTGACAGTTTTCAGAATGTCTTCTTATTGTTGATTGCTTCATCACATCTAAGGGTCTTTAAGTGGTTCACTTTAAGGCAGAAGTAATGAACTACGACGAAACTTTTCACTCTTGAAAAGGATTTGTATTTTTCTAAAAACATTTACATCTCAACTGAAAGTTTACACAGAAGAAAAAAAACGAGTCAGCTCATCACTTCTAACTGCTCGAGAAGTCAAAACAAGACTGACTGCAAATTAAAAAGCAAAGATACTGCTCTTCCACCTTTTTTTCTTTTCGTTCCACAGATGAATTTTTTTTCACAAAATTAATTAATAATTGTCTATTATTGTTATTATTAATATTTTAATAATAATAGAAAATTAAATTAAATGAAATTAAAATAGAAATTCGCTTCTTACCGTTCTGATACCCCAACACTCCATTCTTGGTAACAGCACACAATGTCATTGCACCAAGCTGTCTGCTTCTTCCCGCCTTTACACACTACTGTTGCAAGACATTCTCTAGCTACTTCCAGTAGTGTCCCTATACCTTGTCCATTCCTCTTCCAGTGACTGTGTATGACTACATTAAACTAACTGGTACCTTTCTGAGATCATTGTCATGTATTTGGCCCTGATACCTTGTCCTGAAGATTCTCCATTCTTATCCTTCTACACGTGGGCCTGATTTTGTGCAACTTTGGCAAAAAAATATAATAATTCCACTGCAGATTAAATAATGATCAGTGTCATCAAAGAATCCTCTGAAAACATGAGCCCCTGATTGCCTTCCTTAGTTCCTGAGCTGTTATTATATAATCAATGACAGATTTGGTTCCTTTGTCTTCCCGATTATACTGGTGAATGTTCTTATGCTTAAAACTAGGAGTTCATCATAACTAGCTCATACAGACACTGAAATCCAAGAGCTGTTTTCCATTCCTGTCCAAACTTACCCATAACTTTTTCATACCCTTCTGTTCGATTTCCTATCCTAACAATGAAGTCACCCATGAGCAAAACACTGTCCCTGTCCTTAACTCTAACAACTACATCACTGAGTGCGTTGTAAAATCTGGCTATCTCATCTTGATCTGTCCTTTCACACGGCAAATAAAGTGAGGCAATCCTGATTTTCTTGCTGGAGAAAGCCAAATCTATATATATCAGCCATTTGTTTACATACCTTATTTGCAATTATACTGTGTTCGACTGGTTTCCTGATTTAAAGCCTACACCTCGATGTGCTCTTGCTGCTATGACTCCTGACAGGTAGTCCTCATATTCTGCCACTTAATTCTCTTTCTCTCCCCTTACCCAAATGTGACTAACAGCTGAAACATCTGACCCCATCTTACTTGCAGCCTCTGGCAGCTCTACCTTCTTCTTTGTGTAGCCCCCATTGATGTTTATAATTCTCTGTCTTATTTCAAATTGTTTGCAAAGTCGTATCTATTAGAGGTGGGACTCCATCGCCTCAAAAGTTCCGAGGCAATTTGCTCTGATTGTTGCCACGGTCATATTGAAGTACCCGGGAAGCAGGTTGCTAGCCTTACTTGACCGGGGTCATATTCAAGCTTACTCCTAACGGTTGAGGGACTAACTGGTGGATTTGGTAGTCTTTGTCATCTGAGCACAAAGATGGCCATGACTCAGAATATGTCCGAGATGCCCAACCTTATTCCAGAGTAACTGGTATACCAAATGTGAGAACCACTTACTTCGCCACAGGTATGATGCTAGGACGTGACTACAGTAATCTACACCAGTTTCTTATGAAAAAGTGATTAACATGGGCTACTATTAATAGTGGTATTTAATTTAATAGATACATTTTTTTTACAAAAAAGAATAAATTTGACAAAAGAGATGAAACTGAAAACACCAGAATGTTTTGTCAGTTTGTAATGTTAAGACATTTGCTAACTACATGTTAAATTGAAAAGTGTTTCCAAGAGCTGATGTGGACTCTAAAACATAATTGATTAGCTATGAAACACACATTAAAACTGAAGTAAATGAAGAATGATCAAAAGTTCAGCAAATATGATCAGGAGAAATTGAAAGAAGTTGAACCAGGTGAAAACAATAGGACATATATGGTACTTTGAGAGATGAAATAGTGAAGACAGCAGATCATAAAATTGTAAACATATGAAATGCTGATTTCATTTGCAAAACGAGAAAATATAAAAATGAGAATAGAGACATATAACAAACAGATTCAGACTAGCAAAGACAGAAGATGACAAAGACATATGCTATGTAGAGGAAAATTAGAGATCCCTTTGGAGGAAAAAGAAAAACAGCTGTATAAATGTTAAGTCACCCCCATGAACCACAGACATTGCCGAGATGGGGTGGCTTGCATGCCTCAATGATGCAGATAGCCGTACCATCAGTCCAACCACAGTGGAAGGGTATCTGTGGAGAGGCCAGACAAACATGTGGTTCCTGAAGAGGGGCAGCAGCCTTTTCAGTAGTTACAGGGGCAACAGTCTGGATGATTGACTGAGCTGGCCTTGTAACATCAGCTAATGTGGCTTTGCCACACAGCTACTGCGAATGGCTGAAAGCAAGGGGAAACTACAGCCGTTACCTTTCCCGAGGACATGCAGCTCTACTGTATGAACATATGATGATGGCATCCTCTCGGGTAAAATATTCCGGAGGTAAAATAGTCCCCCATTCGGATCTCCGGGCGGGGACTACTCAGGAGGATGTGATCGTCAAGAAAGACAATACGGGCATTCTACGGGTCGGAACGTGGAATGTTAGATCCCTTAATCGAGTAGGAAAATTAGAAAATTTAAAAAGGGAAATGGATAGATCACAGTTATATATGGTAGGGATTAGTGAATTTCGGTGGCAGGATGAACAAGATTTTTGGTCAGGTGAGTTCAGGGTTATCAATACAAAATCAGTTGGTGGTAATGCAGGAGTAGGTCTGATAATGAATGAGAAAATAGAAATGCGGGTAAGTTATTATGAACAGCATAGTGAACGTATTATCGTAGTAAAGATAGACACAAAGCCAACACCGACCACAGTAGTGCAAGTTTATATGCCAACTAGCATGGCCGATGATGATGATATTGAAAAAATGTATGAAGAGATTAAAAAAAATAATAATAATAATTCAGAAAGTTAAGGGAGACTAAAACTTGATTGTCATGGGGGACTGGAACTCGGTAGTAGGAATAGTAGGAAAGGGAAGAGAAGGTATGTAGTAGGTGAATATGGACTGGGGAAAAGGAATGAAAGAGGAGATCGCTTGGTAGAATTTGGCACAGAGCACAATTTAATGATCACCAACACTTGGTTTAATCATCATAAAAGAAGGCTGTATACGTGGAAGTGACCAGGAGACACTGGAAGGTACCAGATTGACTTTATAATGGTAAGGAATAGATTTAGAAACCGGGTTATAAACTGTAAGACATATCCAGGGGCAGATATAGACTCTGACCATAGCTTATTGGTAATGAACTGCAGATTAAAACTTAAGAGACTGCAGAAAGGTAGAAATGTTAGGAGACGGTACCTGGACAAATTGAAGGAGTCAGAGGTGGTTGAGAGTTTCAGAGTGAGCATTAGGCAAGGATTGGCTGAAACGGGGGAAAGTAATACATTAGAAGAAGAATGGGTAGCCCTGAGAGATAGGGTAGTGAAGGCTGCAGAGGACCATATAGGCAGAAGGACAAGGCCTAATAGAAATCCCTGGATAACACAGGATATACTGAACTTAACTGATGAGAGGAGAAAATATAAAAATTCAGCAAGTGAAACAGGAGAAATGGAGTACAGGAGTCTGAAAAATGAGATTGACAGGAAGTGCAGACTGGCTAAGCAGAAGTGGCTAGAGGACAAATGCAGAACCATAGAAGAATGCATAACTAGGGGAATGATAGATACCACCTACAGGAAAATAAGAGAGATATTTGGAAACAAGAAAAGCAGCTGTATGAATATCAAGAACTCGGACAGAAAACCAGTACTAAGCAAAGAGGGGAAAGCTGAACTGTGGAAGGAATATATAGAGGGTCTATACAAAGGAAATAAACTTGAAGGCAGTATTCTAGAAATGGAAGACGAAGTGGAGGAAGATGAGATAGGAGATATGGTACTGTGAGAAGAATTTGACAGAGCGCTGAAGGACTCAAGTCGAAACAAAGCCCCTGGAGTAGATGATATTCCGTCTGAACTGCTGATGTCGTTAGGAGAGCCAGTCGTGAAAAAATGGTATCACCTGGTATGCAAGATATATGAGACAGGGAAAATACCCTCCGACTTCAAGAAGAATATTATAATTCCGATTCCAAAGAAAGCAAGAGCAGACAAGTGTGAAAATTACAGAACTATTAGTTTAATAAGTCATGGGTGCAAAATACTAACACGAATTATTTACAGGCGAATGGAAAAACTTGTGGAATCCGACCTTGGGGGAAGATCAGTTTGGATTTAGGAGAAATGTAGGAACATGAGAGGCAATACTCACATTACGACTTATCTTAGAAGATAGGCTAAGGAAAGGGAAACCTATGTTTTTATCATTTGTCAATTTGGAGAAAGCTTTTGACAATGTCGACTGGAATACACTCTTCCAAATTCTGAAGGTATCAGGGGTAAAATTAGGGAGCAAAGAGTTATATTCAACCTCTACAAAAACCAGATAGCGGTTATTAGAGTCGAAGGGCAAGAAAGGGACGTAGAGGTGGGGAAGGGAGTAAGACAGGGTTGCAGCCTTTCACCAATGTTGTTCAATCTGTACATTGAGCAGGCAGTGAAGGAATAGAAGGAGAGATTTGTAGAGGGAATTAAAGTACAGGGAGAAGAAATGAAAACATTGCAGTTTGCCGATGACATAGTAATTCTGTCAGAGACCGCAAAAGATCTGAAGAGCAGTTGAATGGGATCGACAGTGTCTTGAAAAGAAGATATAAGATGAACATTAACAAGAGTAAAAGAAGGTAATGGAATGCAATGTCAGAAAATCAGGTGATGCTGGAGGAATTAGATTAGGTAATGAGACAATAAAAGTAGTAGATGAATTTTGTTGAAATGTGGTGCTACAGACGAATGATGAAAATTAGATGGGTAGATAACGTTAACTAATCGGAAGTGCTTAACCGAATCGAAGCAAAAAGGAGTTTGTGGCATATCCTGACTAAGGGAAGGGATAGATTGGTTGGACACATTCTGAGACATCAAGGAATTGTCAACTTAGCATTAGAAGGAAGCGTGTGGGGTAAAAATCGTAGAGGGAGACCGAGGGATGAATATAGTAAGCAGATTCAAAAGGATGTAGGTTGCCGAATGTATTCTCAGATGAAGAGCCTTGCACAGGACAGGGTAGCATGGAGAGCTGCATCAAACCAGTCTGCGGAGGCCGGCCGCGGTGGCCGAGGTGACTGAGGCGCTCCAGTCACGGTCAGCACGGCCACTACGGTCGGGGGTTCGAATCCCCCCTCGGGCATGGATATTTGTGCCGTCCTAGTTTGTAAGTAGTTCATAAGTAGTTTATATTGTTGAAATGAGATAGAATGGCTGGCCAGTACTTACCATTGTGCTGTACCGCCGATAGTAACACAAAATGAAAAAACAGAAAAAAAGGGACAAAGGGACAAGCTTTCGGAACAGAGTTCCTTCGTCAGGTGGGAGAGAAGGGAAGAATAAAGGATGGGAATAGAAGGGAAAGGTGGTTCACGACCTAGGTCATGAAGGTGGTGTTTCGGAAGTGTGGGCGTCAGAGATACTGCATGTATGTACTGAGCCAAGCCAGAGAGGATAAATATAACTAAAAAGGAAAGATCAAGTAGTAAAGAGAAGAGAAGAGAGTGAAATTAATGATGCTGAGGGGTGTAGGAGGGGCGGGGGGGGGGGGTGTCTAAAACGTTTTTCATAAACAGGGAAATATGGATGGACACACACACACACACACACACACACACACACACACACACACACGGAGAGAGATAGAGAGAATGACAGAGAGAGCGAGAGGGCGGTAGAGAGAGAGAGGGGGGGGGGATAAGGAACGGATAATGAATAGGTGAGCTGAGGATGGAGGAAGGGGAGGGGTTAGCGTAGATTTAGGCCAGGGGGGTGGCGGGAGGAGAGGATATGTTGGAGGGCAAGTTCCCACCTCCGTAGCTCAGAGGGACTGGTGTTGGTTGGTACTATCCAAATGGCACGTGTGGTGTAACACGTGCCCAGGTCCCTGGAGTTATGCTGGAGGGCATGTTCTGCCACAGGATATTGGGTGTCCCCCAGGCGAACAGTTCGTCTATGCCCATTCATCCGCTCAGCCAATTTGTTGGTAGTCATACCAACATAAAAGGCTGAACAGTGGACACATGTCAGCTGGTATATGACATGCGTTGTCTCATATGTGGCCCTGCCTTGAATTGGGTAGGTTTTTCCTGTGGTGGGGCTGGAGTATGTGGTAGTGGGAGGATGCATTGAACAGGTTTTGCAGCGGGATCGGTTGCAGGGGTAGGAACCATTAGGTAGGGAGGGTGGTTTTGGGATGTTGTAAGGTTGGACAAGGATGTTGCGGAGGTTGGGAGGACGGCGGAAGGCTACTCTGGGTGGTGTGGGAAGAACAGTTTGGAGTGATGGTCTCATTTCAGGGCATGACTTGAGAAAGTCATAGCCCTGTTTGAGGAATTTGTTGAGGCATTCCAGGCCAGGATGGTACTGGGTGACTAAGGGAGTGCTTCTGGGTGGTCTGGGGTTAGGAACATTGTTTTTGGAGGGAGAGGAATGGACAGCTCGTGAGATCTGTTTGTGGACGAGGTCTGTAGGGTAGTTGCGGGAGAGGAAAGCATTGGATAGATTGTTGTTGTAGCTGGTGAGGGATTCGGAACTGGAACAGATACGTTTCCCACGGATGCCCAGGCTGTAGGGAAGGGATCGTTTAATATGGAAGGGATGGCAGCTGTCAAAGTGGAGGTACTGTTGTTTGTTAGTGGGTTTAATATGGACTGAGGTGTGGATGTGAGACCCGGCGAGGTGAAGGTCAGCATCAAGGAAGGTGGTTTGAGTTTTGGAGAAGGACCAGGTGAATTTAAGGCTGGAGAAGGAGTTAAGGTCGTGGAGGAAGTTCAGAAGGGTTTCTTCACCGTGAGTCCAGACCATAAATATATCATCTATGAATCTATACCAAACCAGGGGAGGCAACTTCTGTGTCTTAAGGAATGCCTCTTCCATGCGGCCCATGAAGAGGTTGGCATAGGAAGGGGCCATCCTGGTACCCATAGCTGTCCCCCTGATTTGTTTGTAGGTCTGGCCCCGTAGTTAAGTCCCATAAGCTTAACAAACATTTGAATTTGAACAGTCTGCGGACTGAAGACCACAACAACAACAACAACAACAAATGTTAAGAGCTCATATGACCAGTTAGTAGGCTATTATACCTAAAAACTGAATGATAATAATATTTAACCGTTTAAAAAAATGTGTCATCATCATTTCATCTGATTTAAACATGTTGTACCACTACTACAAGTATGGACATCCCAGTGTTTGAGTCTTTGAGAATCTTAATCGAGATCTCTGGGGTTCTGTCCCTCAGATTCAAAAAGTTTTGGATTAGAGCATACCTAAATTTGTTTCAAATTCTTTATTCGAAGGTGTTCATTTCAGAAGCTACGGAGGTGGGAACTTGCCCTCCAACATATCCTCTCCTCCCGCCACCCCCCTGGCCTAAATCTACGCTAACCCCTCCCCTTCCTCCATCCTCAGCTCACCTATTCATTATCCGTTCCTTACCCCCCCCCCCCCTCTCTCTCTCTCTACCGCCCTCTCGCTCTCTCTGTCATTCTCTCTATCTCTCTCCGTGTGTGTGTGTGTGTGTGTGTGTGTGTCCATCCATATTTCCCTGTTTATGAAAAACGTTTTAGACACCCCCCCCCCGCCCCTCCTACACCCCTCAGCATCATTAATTTCACTCTCTTCTCTTCTCTTTACTACTTGATCTTTCCTTTTTAGTTATATTTATCCTCTCTGGCTTGGCTCAGTACATACATGCAGTATCTCTGACGCCCACACTTCCGAAACACCACCTTCATGACCTAGGTCGTGAACCACCTTTCCCTTCTATTCCCATCCTTTATTCTTCCCTTCTCTCCCACCTGACGAAGGAACTCTGTTCCGAAAGCTTGTCCCTTTGTCCCTTTTTTCTGTTTTTTTCATTTTGTGTTACTATCGGCGGTACAGCACAATGGTAAGTACTGGCCAGCCATTCTATCTCATTTCAACAATATTTATTATCTCTGAGGAGAATTTTCATAAGTAGTTTGTAAGTTTAGGGACTGATGACCCCGTAGTTAAGTCCCATAAGCTTAACAAACATTTGAATTTGAACAGTCTGCGGACTGAAGACCACAACAACAACAACAACAAATGTTAAGAGCTCATATGACCAGTTAGTAGGCTATTATACCTAAAAACTGAATGATAATAATATTTAACCGTTTAAAAAAATGTGTCATCATCATTTCATCTGATTTAAACATGTTGTACCACTACTACAAGTATGGACATCCCAGTGTTTGAGTCTTTGAGAATCTTAATCGAGATCTCTGGGGTTCTGTCCCTCAGATTCAAAAAGTTTTGGATTAGAGCATACCTAAATTTGTTTCAAATTCTTTATTCGAAGGTGTTCATTTCAGAAGCAGAATGCCAATGATTGGTTACGGTTATTGCTGTTCGAACATCAAAAGCAGAATGCCAATGATTGGATATGATTTGTAGTTCTGTCCCTCAAATTCAAAACATTTTGGATCACAGCATACATAAAGTTGTTTCAAATTCTTTATTCAAAGGTGTTCATTTCAGAAGCAGAATGCCAATGATTGGTTACAGTTATTGGTGTTCAAACATCAAAAGCAGAATGCCAATGATTGGATATGATTATTGGTGTTCAGACTTCAAAACTGGCAGAGATATTTGGAAAGTCAAAGCTCTTATTGGATTACTTTTAAGCAATATCTGACTCAATATCAATTTTTTATGTGAACCTTTATTTTCTATTGTTTTGATATATAACTCAAACCATCCAGGAAGAATGCTTTTAACATGGTACCATTTGAAATTCCCTCAAAGTTTTCTCAGTCTGCACAAACAAAGACCTTGGCTACATTGCAGAAAATCACAAAAGGTAATCGAAGGGTTTGGTGGAAGAAAGTTCCGAATTTATCAAGGATTAATCAGATTGTATGAAGGCTATGCAGAAAGAAATAACAGTTTTGCTCTATTGTCACAGTGTTTGAGACTACAGCCACTCTCTTGGTGCCATAACAATTCTACATTCATTATTCCTACAACAGAACATCATGTAGCCATTGTCTCTGCTATCTTCGTGCCTGTGAATGGTTAAAATGTGTGCTACAGTAGAAAATCTCACTACTTGTGACAAAAGGTCAGTGATTTGTTCGTATAAAACTACAAACTAATTACAATTTATCATAAACTTTGGGACATGAAAGTAGTAAACTCAAGTGGAGAACAGATTTAGAAAATGCCATACTTATGTTCACAATGAGGACTGCAGTGGTGGGTCTAGCCTTGTAAGTCAGAAACTGGTCATTAAAATCAATGAAATTCATGAAAATCATCAAAACAATTTGTTACCATACATCTTGCACTTAGCAATTTCCCAAAATACAAATAGAAGGGAAATAAAGTCAAAGATGTAGACTAAGTGCCGGACTGTAATTCCTCAATGATTATCACAAAAGTGGTAAAGTTATTGTCATAGCTGGGTACAAGTTTGGGTAAAATAAAAGAGCAGTTAATGGAATATGGACATACAAATTTTCCAAGGAAAGCGAGGAAGTGTTTGCGAGCACTCAGCAGAAAGATCATGGCTGCTACAGTTTTGGGATTCTAATGGAGTGATTCTCATTGATTTTTTGTAATGTGTGACAACAATTAACTCTGAGAGGAATTGTGAAACACTGACAAAGTTAAGGGAGCATTACAAAAGAGGTGTCATGGAAAACAGTGCAAAAGTTTGTTTCTTTCATGGCAATGGATGCCCACACACGGCCACAAGTTGCGGTAGGTTTGAATGGGAGGTGTTTGATCATCCACTGTTCAGTATAGATTTGACACTTAACGACTACCACTTCTTCCCAACAATGATGGCTTGTTTCACTACACTACGCTTTGACAGTTATGCTGAACCATCTGATGGTGCGAAAAAGTGGTTGAAATCACAGGCGGCAGATTTCTACAGAGTCTGTACTATACCAGGGTGTCCAGCGATAAGTAATTTTCAAATTCAAGTTTTTTCCGGGTTTTTCAAGGAATAATGATTTTTCTCCAGGTTCACCATTTATTATCTTGTCATAAAATGGATGAAGTACAAGCAATTATTATTCTTTAACAGTTTTTCTACATATCTTCAACTGCTTACAAATCGTAAGTGCCGAACATATGAGTGCATTTGAAAGAAACCATTTTTTATACACGAAGAACCCGTGTGTTATCCAAAATAAACACAAAGATCCACAATTATGTTCCTTAATACATAATTATCAGTATCATTGTATAGCCACTAAAAATTCAAACCAAAAATTAATGTATAAAACTTGAGAAAATTTTTAGTCTATTTCAAAACATTGTTCTTAAATTAAAAAAGAACAGGTATGTGCCTCAGAAAATATACTCACGTTCAGGGCCATATTTAGGCAGGTGCGACATGTGCAGCTAAATGATGATTTCAATTCACATTAAAATGATATTTAAAAAAAAAAAATTCTATGTGAAAATTTTAATTTTGCCACACCCAAAATTTTGCCTTCAAATTTTTTTTTTAAAATATTATTTTAATTTTCATTGAAATCATCATTATTCAGAGTTTGGATTACAGCAATAAACTTTAAAATTCAGATTGTTGTGTTTATAGCAGTAGGCATATGTAGAGTGTTTTAACTACTGGCGTAAGTGTGAAATATAAATACAGTGGGGATTTTTTAGCACTAAAACTTGCTTATAGGATCGCACTTGCATTTTTATAGTTTTTATACAATATATAACATAGTAGACATCACAATACTAGGCACGGCCTGTTTCTATTACATAATAAAGGCTATCTGAATTTCAAAGCGTAACTTAATACTGGTAACTTCATAGGACAAATTTGACATAATTTTATTCATCATAATCGATGTTTTCGTGAATGCTGCATGTGTCATTCACTCTTTAAATAATGAGACATTGTACCAGTTGCAAATTTTTTCATGTTTCATATTTTTCCCCCCGCTTTGAACAACAATTTTTGAGAATTTAATCACATTTTCAAGAACAATTTCTTGCATCATACTGTCTTTTTGAGGTTATAATGTACTTTGCCCCTTACAATGTGCAAAAAACCACACAAATGCAAACTATCCTTCACACTGTTTATGAAACGTCACAAAAGTAGTAGGACACACAAGTGTAGTGTAGAGAGTTTCTGAAGTACAACTGTTGCATCTTCTAAGTGTTCTGCCAATGAAATGCAATCTTTGCTTCACCTTTCCTACAATATTTTCTGTGTGTTCTTTCCAGTTTACGTTGTTCGTAATTGTTACTCCTAGGTATTTTGTTGAATTTACAGCCTCTAGGTTTGGCTGATATATTCTGTAAATGCAGTTTAATGGATTTCTTTTAGTGGACATATGGACGACCTCACACTTATTATTAAGGGCCAATTTCCAATTTCTGCACCATTTAGATATCTTATCTAAACCATTTTACAGTAGCTTTTGATGTTGTGATGACTTTACTAACCCATAAATGACAGCATCATCCATGAACAGTCTAAGAGAGCTACTTAGATTGTCTCCTAAATTGTTTATAAAAATAAGAAACAGTAAGAGCCCTATAACACTTCCCTGTGGAACTCTAGATATCACTTCTATTCTACTTGATGACTTGATGACTTACCATCAATTACTATGTCCTTTCTGAGAGGAAATCATGAATCCAGTTGTACAACTGTGGCGATATTCCATAAGCACGTAATTTGATTAGAAGATGCTTGTGAGGTACAGTGTCAAAAAAAGCCTTTCATAAATCTAGAAATACAGAATCTATTTGGCATCCCTTATCAATAGCACTCATCACATCATGTGAGTAAAGAGCTAGCTGTGTTTCACAAGAATTATACTTTCTGAATCTGTGTTGAGTTTGGGACAATAGGTCGTTCTCTTCAAGGTAGTTCATAATACCCGAGGAAAGTTGTTGTTATGGTCTTCTAGTCCGGAGACTGGTTTGATGCAGCTCTCCACCCTACTCTATCCTGAGCAAGCCTTTTCATCTCCTCATAAGAACGGCAACCCACATCCACTTGAATCTGCTTACTATACGCGTCTCTTGGTCTCCCTCTGCGATTTTTCCCCCACACACTTCCCTCCAATGCTAAATTTACGATTCCCCGATGTCTAAGAATGTGTCCTACCAAGCGATCCCTCCTTTTAGCCAGGGTATGCCAAAAATTCCTTTTCTCACCAATTCTGTTCAGTACTTCTTCATTGGTTATGCGATCTACCCACCTAATCTTCAGCATTCTTCTGTAGCACCACATTTCAAAAGCCTCTATTCTCTTCCTGTCTGCACTGCTTACCGTCCATGCTTCACTCCCATACAAGGCAACACTCCACACAAATGCCTTCAGAAAAGACTTCCTTACACTTAAATTAATATTCAATGTTAGCAAATTTCTCTTTTTCAAAAATGCTTTTCTTCCCATTGCCATTCTGCATTTTATATCCTCTGTACTGCGACCATCACATGTTATTTTACTACCCAAGTAACAAAACTCATCTACCACCTTCATTGTTTCGTTACCTAATCTAATTCCTTCAGCATTGCCCGATTTTCTAAGACTGCATTCCATTATTTTTGTTTTGCTCTTGTTAATGTTCATTTTATACGCTCTCTTCAACACACAGTCCATTCCATTCAACTGCTCTTCCAGGTCCTTTGCTGTCTCTGACAGAATTACAATGTCATCAGCAAAACGCAATGTTTTTATTTCTTCCCCCTGTACTTTAATCCCTATTCCAAATTTTTCCTTGCTTTCCTTCATCGCCTGCTCGATGTACAAATTGAATAACATCGGAGAAAGGCTACAACCCTGTCTTACTCCCTTCCCAACTGATGCTTCCCTTTCATGCCTTTAGAGTCTAATAACTGCGGTCTGGGTTTTGTACAAGTTATAAATAACTCTCCTTTCCCTACATTTTACCCCTGCTGACTTCAGAATTTGAAAGAGTGTATTCCAGTCAACATTGTCAAATGCTTTCTCCAAATCTACAAAAGCTAAAAATGTAGGTTTGCCTTTCCTTAATCTATCTTCTAAGATAAGACGTAAAGTGAGTATTGCCTCTCGGGTTCCTATGTTCCTCCTGAATCCAAACTGATCTTCCCCGAGGTCAGCTTCTACCAGCTTTTCCATTCTCCTGTAGATAATTCGTGTTAAAATTTTGCAACCATATACCGAGGAAAGTATATGATCTAAAATTCTGCTGCAAACCAATGTCAATGATATAGGCCTGCAATTTGGCAGATGATTCCTATTGGCTTTCTTGCATATTGGGGTGACCTGTGAAACTTTCCAGACTTTGGGTATGGAACGTTCTCTAAGCAAGCAGTTGTATATGATAGTTAGGCATGGGGCTATTGTGTCTGCATACTCTGAAAGGAACCTGATTGGTATACAGTCAGGACCATGAGACTGACTTTTGTTAAGTGATTTGAGTTGTTTCAATACTCCGGTAATATTTACTTGTAAATTATGCATGGTGGAAGCTGTTTCTGATAGGAATTCTGTAGTATTCACTTCATCTTCTCTAGTGAAAATCTGTGTTAAGCAATTCTGCTTTTGAAGAACTGTTACCAGTAGCATCACCATTTCTATCATACAATGTAGGTATTGTTTGTGTTTTGCCACTAGTATACTTTACATATGACCAGAATTTCTTAGGATTGTGTACCAAATTACACGATAGGAAAAATATATGTAAAAAATAGATGAGGCCTACTTACCAGGCGAAGGAGCACAGGCAGTGATAGTAACAAATAAACACACACATACACATACATACAAACGCTAGCTTTCGCAGCCTAGCTGCTTCGTCAGGCAGAAAGGAAGGAGAGGGAAAAGGAAATGATGAGGGTTTTAAGGGAGTGGGTAAGGAGTCATTCCAATCCCGGGACAGGAAAGACTTACCTTGGGGGAAAAAAAGGAGGGTAAACAAATGCACACACACCCACACATTCACACAGACACAAGTACACCTAGGCAGACTTACTGTAGAACGCAAACATGATAGGGTTTTGTTGTGGTAAGTATTGTAAACTTCTCTCACTGAAATTTGGGTTGAATTTCTAGTTTCAGTCATGGGGATTTTAGTGCATTTAAATTTTGTACGCTTTTTTCTGTAACAGTGACCTAACCTGTTTTGTGCACCACAGCCCCCTCTTTCATTAATTAGTTTGGTACAAACGTGTCAACGGTTGTCGAAATTATATCTTTGACTGTAAGCCACATCTGATCTACACTCACATTCTTAGTTTTGAAAGACTGGAAATTTTCATTCAGGAAAGCATTAATCAAATTTCTATCCACTTTTTTGGATAAATATAATTTTCTTTTAATTTTGGTGGATTTGGAGAGTCCGACGTTCAGTCTCGCTACGACAACTCTGTGTTCACTAATCCCCGTATCTGTTTTGATGCTCTTTATTAGCTCCAAATTATTTGTTGCTAGGAGATCAAGCACATTCTCACGACCATTTACTTTTCTAGGTACTTCGTGTACTAATTGCTCGAGATAATTTTCAGAGAATGCATTCGCTACAATTTTGGACGATGTTTTCTGTTTGCCTCCAGTTTTGAACACGCATTTTTGCCAACATATTGAGGGTAAATTAAAGTCACCACCAGTTAAAATTGTATGCTTTGGGTACGTCTTTGCTAGTTCCTGCCCCCAGCACACGTACGCCTTCCATTCCGCCACACACTCCAGTCCCTCCCCTGACCATCAGACAGCGCTGGCGTGTTCCCTCACCCTTCTTGCATCCCTCCCTCTCCCCTCCGTGCTGCCTCCTCACCCTCGACACTGGCTGCTGCTGTCGCATTGGACCGCCCTGCAGTCTGGTGTATTTTCTGTGATTTGTCAAAGGCATTTGATTGTGTGAACCATGACATCCTTTTAAGTAAATCAGAATTCTATGGTGTCACGGGAACGGGAAATGTTGACTGGAATACACTCTTTCAAATTCTGAAGTCAGCAGGGGTAAAATACAGGGAAAGGAGAGTTATTTACAACTTGTACAAAAGCCAGACTGCAGTTATTAGACTCGAAGGGCATGAAAGGGAAGCATCAGTTGGGAAGGGAGTAAGACAGGGATGTAGCCTTACCCCGATGTTATTCAATTTGTACATCGAGCAGGCGGTGAAGGAAATCAAGGAAAAATTTGGAATAGGGATTAAAGTTCAGGGGGAAGAAATAAAAATATTGCGTTTTGCTGATGACATTGTAATTCTGTCAGAGACAGCAAGGGACCTGGAAGAGCAGTTGAATGGAATGGACAGCGTGTTGAAGAGAGCATACAAAATGAACATTAACAAGAGCAAACAAAAATAATGGAATACGGTCTTAGAAAATCAGGCAATGCTGAAGGAATTAGATTAGGTAACGAAACAATGAAGGTGGTACATGAGTTTTGTTACTTGGGTAGTAAAATAACATGCGATTGTCGCAGTACAGAGGATATAAAATGCAGAAAGGCAATGGGAAGGAAATCATTTTTGAAAAAGAGAAATTTGCTAACATTGAATATTAATTTAAGTGTAAGGAAGTCTTTTCTGAAGGCATTTGTGTGGAGTGTTGCCTTGTACGGGAGGAAAACATGGACGGTAAGCAGTGCAGACAGGAAGAGAATAGAGGCTTTTGAAATGTGGTGCTACAGAAGAATGCTGAAGATTAGGTGGGTAGATCGCATAACTAATGAAGAGGTACTGAATAGAATTGGTGAGAAAAGGAATCTTTGGCATACCCTGACTAAAAGAAGAGATCACTTGGTAGGACACATTCTTAGACGTCAAGGAATCGTAAATTTAGCATTGGAGAGAAGTGTGTGGGGTAAAAATCGCAGAGGGAGACCAAGAGACGCATATAGTAAGCAAATTCAAGTAGATGTGGGTTGCCGTTCATATGAGGAGATGAAAAGGCTTGCTCAAGATCGAGTAGGGTGGCGAGCTGCATCAAACCAATCTCCGGACTGAAGACCATAACAACATAACAACAACGGGAAATGCTGCAAAATGGTTCAAGTCGTACCTCACTAACAGGAAACAAAGGGTGTCAGTGCAAGTGACTAGTGAATTAAGCCAACAGTCCTCATCGGATTAGGAAGAAATTACATGTGGTGTCCCACAAGGACCCACCTTAGAGCCATTCTTTTTTCTTGAGTAAATTAATGACCTCTCATCACCTACACTACCAGAAGCAGAGTTCATTTTGTTTGCAGATGATACAAGTATTGCAATAAAAAGTATGTCAAGCATAGTTATAGAATGATATTTTCATGAATGTAAATAATTGGTTTAAAGCCAACTCATTGTCATTAAACTTTGAAAAGACTCATTTACATGCAGTTCAGGAAATGTAATAGATTTCCCACCAGCATATGCATTAAGTATGAAGAAGAGCAGATAGAAGAGGTTGACAGTATTAAATTCCTGGGATTACAGCTTGATAATAAATTTAGTTGGGAGAAGCACAGCACAGAACTGCAGAAACGACTCAACAAATCTGTATTGTCAATACGAGTGTTATCAGACATAGGAGACATAAAAATAACAAAGCTTGCATACTTTGCTTACTTTCATTCCATAATGCTGTATGGTATAATATTTTGGGGTAACTCTTCAAGTCAGTTAAAAGTCTTCACAGTCCAGGAGCGTGTAATACATATTATTTGTGGAGTAAATTAAAGTACATCCCGCAGAAGCCTCTTCAAAGAACTGGGTATATTAACTACTGCCTCTGACTATATTTATTCCTTAATGAAATTTGTCATAAATAATATATCTCTTTTCCCAACAAACAGCTCAGTTCATACATACAATACTAGGAATAAAAATGATCTTCACAAGGACTTAAAAGTACTTACTTTAGTTCAAAAAGGGGTCCACTACTCAGGAACACACATTTTCAATAATTTACCATCAAATATAAAAAATTTAGCTAGAAATAAAGATCAGTATAAGAGGAGCCTAAAAGATTTTCAAGTGGCCAACTCCTTCTACTTCATTAGTAAATTTCTAAATTGTACAAAACAAAAAGAAAAAAAAGAAAAAAAGAAAAAGAAACGTATGTATCTGTATTTATATTATTAGTATTATCTATTATTCAGCTTGTAAATCTTGTTTCTTGACATGTTCTACATCTGTGTGTGTGTGTGTGTGTGTGTGTGTGTGTGTGTGTGAGAGAGAGAGAGAGAGAGAGAGAGAGAGAGAGAGAGAGAGAGAGAGTTGTAATTTTATGTGTGTGCGCCTTTATGCAAATCATTGAGATGTTTCTGTGGTGAGCAGCAACCTATCTTTTGGTAAATATAATACAAAATGAACAAAACATAGGTTCGTATGTTCTTATATATCTGAAATGCCATTCAGCAGACGATGTGGAGATGTGTCTCTTTTGGCTGAAGTAGGGTAGTTGTACTGTCAAACAGGGTGATTTCAGACAGTTTTGAGATTATTTTCACTGTACCTTTTGTAGGTTTTGTCAGATTTCATTGTTTTTTTATGGAAGTGGTGGGGTATATGTATAATCAATAAAATATCCTAGAAACAGAACGTCCACATGCATCTACTTTGGCCAGTGACAGACAAATAAAGTGTCTGAAACGACACATGTGATTTTGGAGACATGTGTATTTCGGACACATGTGTATTTTTAATGTCTGTTCAGTGTTTTGAAGTGTATGGGCTGATTTATGACAAAAATTGAGTTTTTTTTATTCTAATTTCTTTCTGTTCGATACCAGTGACGTTTAATATATTTTAAGAATGTCCATCATTAAAATAAGGGATAATGACTGAGGTAAGGAATTTTATTTATTAAAGGCTTTTCTATACGTTAATTTGCCACCCTGAATATCTTGAACTGCTTTCTTTAAAATTTCCAGGTCATGATTAGACTGATCTTTAATACCTTTCTTACTTTTTAATAATCAATCCCTCAGGCGGATTTTCGTCTCGAATATGTCAAAGACAATAATGATAAATCTGAAGCATAGAATTAAAATTTCTGATTCGGTATGGAATCGAACCCGGACCTCCATGCTTACTAGGCAGATGTCTTGCTGTTAGACCACCACACCACTAATGATTAAGGCGTCTCGGAATAGTCTATGTACGATTTCCCTCCACAACACACTTTAATTCAGCTTCTGTGGCAGTTACCTCTGGAACACAGAAGATGAATTAAAGTTTGTGACTTGTAGGGAAATCGTACTTAGACTACTGTGAGGCACCTTAATCAATAGTGGTGTGGTGGTTTAACAGTAAGACATCTGCCTAATAAGCATGGAGATCTGGGTTCGATTCCTGGCTGCATCACAAATTTTAATTCTATGCTTCAGATTTTATCATTATTGCCTTTCTTAGTTTTATATGTTCCCACAAAGTACACAATTTCAAAAAAAGTCTGTTACTTTGAATCTTTACACAAAAATCGTGACAAACATGTACAAAACTTCTAACAGTGTCGCAGCCTACTGATCTCGTTGGCAACTGAAGCTACAATACTTTCCCACCTGTCACAACAACAGAAAGTCTCCACTCCATAACACAGCAAGAACTTTTGACAGTGAGACTGCCTGACTAAATATTGTGTCAGTATACAATCAACCAAATTGTAGGATGCGGGAATTACAATCTCGTGTATAAAATAAACAGCACACAGAGGTGGAAATTAGCACTAATTTGTTGCCATGCAGTGGGAAAGAGAAGATAAACCATTGTTTGAAGTCACACCGGTGTCCGAAATCACCCCGTTTGACGGTACTTGGTGCAATCTATCTCACACCCGAAATTTGCAGAACTGTAGTGATATGTGCATCGGTTAGAGTCGTTCTTCACGGTTACTTATTTCTCTTCATTAGAGTTCACACTGACATTTTGAGACAAATATTGATAGCAGCTTTTGTGGTATTTGAGAAATATGTTTGCAAAAAATGTTCATAAAACTGTGATAGGATTCAAAGGGATATATGGTTCCGAAAGGGAAACCCGGTGTTGGGGGGTTAAAGCAACCGTTTATGTTTGGTACAGCTTTTGTAGTAGATTTCAGATACCTGGATAGCATCACTGCATGGAAGGGCGTAAATGAAAGGCTGTCATATCTGACAATGAAAATAGGAAACAAGACATATACAACAGTAAATGCGCATGCACCAACTAATGATAAGAACAAAAAAGACAAAGCAGGAACTGAACATATTTGGTCCACTTTGGATAAGGTAATGTCAGATGTGGACAAAAGAGGTGTCACTATTTTGCTAGGAGACTTTAATGCGCAAATAGGTGTGGAAAGGAAGTTTAGGGGCCCTGTGGGAGATTATCCAGCCCACAAGAGAACAAATGAGAATTGTGAGGGATTAGTGGACTTGTGTAGGAGACATAAGATGAGAATAATGACCGCACATTACAAAGCTAAGGCAAGCAAGAACACAATGTGGGTCTGCCCTGGAAACAGGATTGGGAAAAAACAGCTAGATCATGTGGCAATCCGTGACAACAGATTATGAACAAAAGAGTGAGGAAAAATAGCAGGATGGAATCAGATCACTACCTTACTAAAATAAAATTTAGGTGGATATCCAACAGAGTGAAGAAATGTAGGACCATAAATACTCACAGAATCGACCTAGATCTTCTGAAAAAACACAGAGAAGAGTATGCGAAGGGAATGATAGTTCAGAGTGCGGCTGTTTGCTGATGATGCTGTGGTGTATAGGAGGGTGTCGTCTGTAACTGACTGTAATAGCATACAGGTTGACTTAGACAAAATTTCTAGTTGGTGCGAAGAATGGCAGCTAGCTCTCAATGTAGAAAAATGTAAGGTGATGCGCATGAGTAGAAAAAAACAATCCTATAATGTTCGAATACAGCATTAGTAGTGAGCTTCTTGATGCTGGCACGTCGTTCAAATATCTAAGCGTAACATTGCAGAGCGATATGAAATGGAACGAGCATGTAAGGACAGTTGTGAGTAAGGCAGACAACCGACTTCACCTGTAAAGGAGACCGCGTATAAAACGCTTGTACGACCACGTCTCGAGTATTACTCAAGTATTTGGGACCCGCAGCAGATCGGTTTGAAGGAAGACATAGAGGCGGTTCAGAGGCAAGCAGCTAGATTTGTTACCGGTAGATTCGACCAATGTGCAAGTGTCACGGAAATGCTCCAGCAACTCAATTGGGGATCGCTGGAAGAAAGACGACGTTCTTTTTGTGAATTTCTGTTAAGTAAATTTAGAGGGCCGGAATTTGAAGCTGAGTGTAGTATGATCATTCTGCCGCCTACTTACATTTCGCGTAAAGATCACAAAGACAAGATAAGAGAAATTAGGGCTTGTACGGAGGCATATAGGCATTCTTTTTTTCCTCGTTCAATTTGGGAGTGGAATAGGAAAGGAAATGCCTAGTAGTGGTACAGTGCACCCTCCGCCACGAACCTTACGGTGAATTGCAGAGTATGTATGTAGATGTAGGTGTAGATGTAGATTGGAAGAGAGTGAGAGATATGATGGAATAAGAGGCAGTGTGACTAGCTGATAACAACCAGAAAAGGAAGCACGAGTGGTGGACAGATGAATGCGAGAATGCAGTCGAGCCCAGGAGGAAAGCATGGATGAAATGGCTATCCTGCAGACTGGTCGAATTGTCAGAATGTAAGAAAAATTGCTATTAAGACGATCCAAAACGCCAAGAGAAATAGATGTAATGAGAAACTTGAAGAAGAAACACAAATCATGAGTCTTTTTCAGAGAAATGAAGGGGGAATTAAAGGACTTTGAAGCAAGAGAACCATTCATAATAGGACATGATGGCACAATAAAGATTGCCGAGGAAATGGCTAGGTATTTTAGGGATTTGCTGAATGCCAAAGTACCTACAGTAAAGTGAACACACGCCCTAGAGACAAAACACTGGATAGTCTAGAGAATACACCCATCAGAGCAGAGGTAACAGAGGCAATTAAAAACCTCAAAGCATCAGGAAATGATGGTATCTGTGCTCAAGAGATCAAGTGGGTGGACCTGAAATAGAAAGAAGTATGTACAATATAATAACACATATCTGTAGAAATAAGAAAATACCCATAGACTGCTGCGGTGGAGTAGCCGAGCGGTCTAAAGCGTTTCGCTGCGGAGTGCGCAGTTGCTCGCCGTGGAGGTTCAAGTCCTCCCTGGGGTGTGGGTGTGTGTGTTGTCCTTAGGTTAGTTTACTTAGGTTTAAGTAGTTTGTAAGCTACGGACTGATGACCAGAGGCGTGCAACAAGCCTGCGCTGCTCGCCCGCGCTAGTAGCCACGCCTCCCGGGCGGGCCCGGCCACGCGCTGTCCGACCCGCCGGCACGAGCCCCACCGGACGGCGGCGGGTAGCGTGGGTACCCTAAATACCCGCCGAGTGCCAGTCCGCCCAGCCGCCCGTGTCGCTCTGCTGCTAGACGGGGCACGCGCCCGCCAGCCGCTTCTTTCTTAGCAGGAAATACACTGTTCCGATTTTCACACTGTAAAAACTGTTCACGTTACAAACGACCATCCCACATCCGTTTATTAACTTAGTTTTTCCTTACACGCTTTACTTTCTTGTGAAAAAATAACATGTCTCTTCTTCATTCCGCGTGAGTTTTTAGTTTCATAAGGCTTTCCACTCGATCCTGAACAAACTATGAGGTTAAAAAAATCTGATAGTATAGCAACTTAGCTTTCTAACAAAGCATTCAACTTTTCATTTACATATCATGTATTGAAAAAGTTAGATAGCGGGCAGCTTACTGACCGATGCATTTTAGACCACACATTGATGCGAGTGTAATAGAGCTGTCTCAAATCGTGAGTAATTGCGAGTTAATTAGCAGCATCAGTGCTGCGATAGCAAGCATTTAGCACACGTTCGAACACCTTTTCTGTTGACATTTCGCTAAATTGCTTGATGTTTTCATTGCTGCTAAGAAAAAAATAATAAGTAAATAAATAAAAATAAGAATAAACGTTGAGTTGCAATCGAGGTCATTAGAAACAATTAACTGGTAGAATGTTGGAAGGTACAGCTTACGCTTAACCACTCCAAGGGAAGTAAACTAATTACTGTTCCTCGATACAGGCATGTGGACCATTGTTGTTGTTTTATATTTCCCCCTTTTCCCTTTGGCTGGGGGTAGCTGAAACCCCGAGGGAGTCACCACTATTCGAGAGGTGACATTCAAGGTCGCACTTATCAGTTTTGTATTGCTTGACAGTCTTTCATGTATCTTGAAAACACTGACTGACTGAGTTGTCGGTGTACTATCAGTTGCAAGGAAAAAAAAATATATATATATATGTGCGCAGTAATGCACCTGGTAAAAGCAGAACATCCAATTGTGCGGTGCAGAAGCAAAACGGTAGCCGAATCGGCTCGCGCCGGAAATATTAAACATGTTGAAAGTCGTTGGCTTTGCACTAGCCGGCTCCAGCAAATTTGTAGGTAGTTTTACACTTTGCTCAGTATTTACTTACACAATGTTTCACTTTCACTTCATGTTAAACTAAGTGATGGCTCTAACATAAAGAACAAGATTATTCCTTAAATCTCTTCAGGTCCTTGTTGCTAGTAAATCTACGTATTTTATGTATGTGACAAAAAAATTACGTGCCCTACGATGATGTGATATTTAATTTTGTTCAAGGTTGTTCAACTAATTATCTAGCTAAAATTCTGCCAAGGTAAAGAGGAAATCTTTAAAAGGCCAGTAGTTTCCGAACACGGTATTCGTCTGTTATTCTTTTTACATTCCTAGAAATTGTTGAAGGATGAGGAAGAACGTTTTTGGCACTTGCAGTGGGGTACTTTGCTCCTATCTCCATCAGAGTGTGCGCAAGGTCTCGAAATTCTTCTCCCCCAACTGTGCTGACGGGTCGCGAATCTATTGCACACATTCTTACACATTTCTCCAGCACAAAAGAGTATGCTGACCCTGGAATATTGCTACAACCGTTCAAATCAGTATTCAGATAAGCTTTACAGCTATTCAGGTGCCGTAACAGCGTAACATTACGGAACAACAATAATTTACTGCAGCCATGCAAATCCCACAGGTATATTTTCATTACCTACAATCAACATAAAACGCTCCCATACAATGCTGTCTCCAGATATCTGTAAACACTTGTAGATGCTCTTCGCGAGTTTCCTGGAAACATCTTTTTTTTCTTCCTCGGATCGTCTATACCTTGCATGTTGGTACGATCTGTCCTGTTCTCTGTTAATTTCAGACATAACGATCGATAACTTATAAATTGCTATGTAGGTAACACAAAAGGTGCGTAAAGCCTACGCTTTGATTTTTACAATGTCTTGGGCAGAACTGTCTGCATTCCCCCGCTCGCAGCGCCACCTGTAGCGCTGTTGCACGGGCTCGACGGGTACTCGCTCGCCCGGCAAGTGTCGGGACTCGACGGCGCATCGCAGCTCGCTTGCTGTGAACAGCGGTGCAATGGGGCTCAAATACCCGCGGTGCGGGCAGCAGAGCACAGCGGCCAGACGCAGGCGAGCTCGGGCGGGTAAATGTGGCGCATTGCACAGCTCTGCTGATGACCACGCAGTTTGGTCCAATAGATTTACAAACATTTTTTTACCCATAGACTGGAAAGAAGCCATTACAATACCACTACAAAAGAAAGGGAACAAGAAGATACTGGATAACTACAGGGGCATCTCTCTCTTAAACATAGGGTACAAAATTGTGTCTAAAATCTTACTGAAGAGAGTTGAAAAACAACTGGGTCTGACATTAGGAGAGTACTAGTGTGGCTTTAGAAAGGGAAGGAACTGCGCAGAACAGATATTTGGTATCAAAAGGATAATAGAGCAAAGACACAGGAAAAGGAAAAAGACAAGAGTGACATTTGTGGACTTCAAAATGGCCTACGATTCAGTTGACAGGAGTACCCTGCTTAATGTGTTGGAAGACAGAGGACTGGATGCTACAACACACGCAGTAATAAAGGAAACGTTGAGCGACACTACTGCCAGGGTCAGACATCGCAGTACACCGACAGGCAGTTTTGAAATAAAAACTGGAGTCCGAGAAGGGGATGGACTGTCACCAATTTTATTTAACCTGGTCTTGGATGAGACAATGGAGACAACTAAATACAGTAAAACCTCATTTTTACATTCTCGGTTTTTACATTTTCCCACCATTTACACCATTTTTTGTCAGTTCCGTCAAATTTCCTATGTTTACAATGTTAATTCACCCTCGTTTTTGCGTTAACATATTTACACTTTTCCCGCGTTTTACGATTTTTGAAAGAATTTTCGTGAAGAAAAATGACGTAATGTACATAAATTGACACTAGCATGGCTTTCCCCATAAAGTATAGCGCTTAAAAATTATTCGCAGTCGAGTTTCTTGACACTTTGCATTTATTCAAACTTATATTTTGCCTTTCGTTCTTGACTTACAACGCGCCGATTTGTGGCGATGTAGTCCCTGTTTCCACTAGCTTCTTTGCCAGAGCGGCTGGCGTCTACTCAAACAATCAGAACCAGTTGCTTTGTTGAAGTGAGAATGAAGAGTTGCATTGTGTTTGTGATACATATTTCTGATTAATAAGGAACGTTATCTGTCAGAGTTGGGTATCATAATACCCACAACCTCAAAAAAAAAGAAAAAGCGATATTAGTGAGATATGTCGATCCTATGCAAACGTCACAAAAATACTTGCATATGTTTGTACTCGAGAACACGAATAAATTCTCTAATATCGTCATGTGAAACATCTAAAACTACAAAAAGAACGGAACTTTGAGTTTTACTACATAAATAATTACGTAATGCCGGTAAAAAGCAGTAATTTTGAAGATGTGTTACATATCCTGGCAGCAGCGTCCAAATGATATCGAAGCGGTTCAGGTAATTTTGAAGATGTGTTACATAGCCCAGCAGTGGCATCCTCGATTATAACGAATGAAATTACGTTAAAAAATTCTACTTCCCATAAAATTATGTTTTGCTTGGCACTTAAACTTGTAAAAATTTGGATAACTTTTATTGTATAATAAACTTCCTGGTGAGTATTTAGATGCCTATTATGTACATATATTATCACAAATAAACTACGAAAATGCAAGGCTGATGCAGCAAGCATATTTTACCATTTAAAATATTATTTCCTGCATTTTACATTTTCCTGCATTTTACACCATTTTACTTAAGTCCCTTGAAAAGCGTAAAAACGAGGTTCTACTGTAGTAGTATGAAGTTCAAAGGTGTACAAGTAGGGTACAATGTCAAACATAATGCAGTTATGGACTGCCTGGCATTTGCAGATGACATGACACTGTTAAATGAGACAGAAGAAGAGGCAAGGATATAATTAAAAATCGAGCTGATGTAGGAGAAAAGGTTGGGCTAAAGATTTCATATAACAAGACCAAGACATTGAACACTGGGTCTGACTGGCAGATAGATGGACAAGTGGTTGAGAAAGTTGAGAGTTTTTGTTATTTGGGAGAGAAGATAACCGGTGGAATACAGAGCAGCAGTAGCACAGCAGACAGGGCACAGCTCTCGCGGAAGCTTCGGTACGTAGTGAAAACAACATATGGCAAGAAAAATCTGCCACGTAATGCCAACTTGTGACACTACACAGCGACTGTAAGAAATATTGCACTGTATGCATCAGAAACAATCGCACTCGGTAAGAGCTTGTATACGGTTGGGGAAGGACGAGTAGAAAATTTTAAGAGACATATGGGGCACTAAAAAAATGGGGATATCTGGATACATAGAACATGAGAGGAACTGAATGAAAATTTTGAACCTATATCGAACGAGATACGGGAAAGGAGATTACAATTTGTTGGGTACATCATGAGGATGGACGGTGAGAGGTTGACTAAGAAGATATGGAATGCAACATGTCATACAGCGAACAACTGGATGAAGTAATTCAGTGATGACTGGAAGACTGTAGAATAAAAGATAGGAATCTGTAGGCACTGGTGCAGGACGGGTGGTGGACGGTCACAGGTGGCCGGACACAAAAATCAAAGTCATCATAACAGAAGAAGAGAGAAACAGAAGAAGCGAGACAATGAAGAGGTATTGGGAAGAAAGAAGACGTGCTAAACAAGCCACATGTGACCCTGAAGGGTCCTAACGAAGCAGAAGAAGAAAACTGTGATAGGATTGTTTGTGGTCCGTATTTAACCTAGTTAGAGTTCACACTGACATCTTGAGACAAATATTGATAGCAGCTTTTGTGATATCTGAGAAATATGTTTGCAAAAAATGTTCATAAAACTGTGATAGGATTCAGAATGAAACTTCACTCTGCAGCGGAGTGTGCGCTGATATGAAACTTCCTGGCAGATTAAAATTGTGTGCCGGAACCGGGATTCGAACCTCGGACCTTTGCCTTTCGCGGGCAAGCGCACTACCGACTGTGCTATCCCGACACGACTCACAATGCCGCCTCACAACTTTACTTCCGCCAGTACCTCGCCTCCTACTTTCCAAACTTCACAGAAGCTCTCCTGCAAACACGCAAGACTAGCATTCCTGGAAGAAAGGATATGGTGGAGACATGGCTTAGCCACAGCCTAAGGGATGTTTCCAGAATGAAACTTCACTCTGCAGCGAAGTGTGCGCTGGCGAAAGGCAAAGGTCGCAGGTTCCAGTCCCGGTTAAAGCACACAATTTTAATCTGCCAGGAAGTTTCATATCAGTACGCAAAAGGCAAAGGTCCCAGGTTCGAATCCTGGTTCCGGCACACACTTTTAATCTGCCAGGAAGTTTCGTATCAGCGCACACTCCGCTGCAGAGTGAAGTTTCATTCTGGAAACATCCCTTAGGCTGTGGCTAAGCCTTGTCTCCACCATATCCTTTCTTCCAGGAGTACTAGTCTTGCTTGTTTGCAGGAGAGCTTCTGTGAAGTTTGGAAAGTAGGAGGCGAGGTACTGGCGGAAGTAAAGTTGTGAGGAGGCATCGTGAGTCGTGTCGGGATAGCGCAGTCGGTAGTGCGCTTGCCCGCGAAAGGCGAAGGTCCCAGGTTCGAGTCCCGGTTCCGGCACACAATTTTAATCTGTGATAGGATTGTTTGTGGTTCATATTTAGCCTTCAATTCACTACGATATTTAACTATACAACACAAACCAAGTTTACCCGATTGCAGTTACACGAGACACTGTAGCGTAACATAAGGTATTCAGCTGAGTGCACTGTTGGGGATATGCGCGGACCTTCAGCCACGTGGCCTTTACTGTGAGACAGACATCAGCCGCTCTCGGCTCTGCCTGTGCTCTCTCACTGGCCATCTCTAGTTTAAATGATGAAAAGATGCCTAGTGTGTTGAGTACACAATTAAATGCATATGTAAGATGCTGATTCCAACTACTAAAGGTTGCAGTGTTCATACCGGCCTTCAGCCTCACGGCAATTTTAGTTCACTTCTGAGAGTTGCAGCATCTGTTCTTTCGAACATGTTGCTGTGTCATCACAATTGTGGACTGCCTGGAATTTGCAGATGACATGGCACTTTTAAATGAAACAGAAGAAATCAAAGTCATCATAACAGAAGAAGAGAGAAACAGAAGAAGCGAGACAATGAAGAGGTATTGGGAAGAAAGAAGACGTGCTAAACAAGCATGTGATCCTGAAGGGTCCTAACGAAGCAGAAGAAGAAAACTGTGATAGGATTGTTTGTGGTTCATATTTAGCCTAGTTAGAGTTCACACTGACATTTTGAGACAGATGGTGTTCTCAGTACAGTAAGTAAAAGAGTATAGATAACAACTAACCATAAAAGTGATCCCTGAGTCATATATGGGCACATAAAATAGACAGTCACATTCACAAAACTTTACGTTTTGGCCACAGCTTTCACCAGAAAAAGAAACACATACAATTTACTTATATTGCTGGGTGTGATCTGTTTTTTTATATAAAACTGTTGTTATTGCCATAAAACTGTTGTTATTTGAGCTCGTACTTAGGCTCAGTCTCAATACAATTGGCAGTCTCAGTCTTACCTGTGGCACAAGTGTAGCGTACGTAGACACTCTTCAATGCGTCGTCACAACATTTCTGAAACTTTTCTGTAAAAAATGCTTTTGCTGCTTCTGGATCCTTTTTTGGCCCTGACGGGAGGACAAGAAGAAGAAAAAACTATATTGTTTGCCACAACATTAAACGTTTACAGACATATTAATAAAAAAAAGCACCAATTACACAAAATTCATTAATAGTAGACCTGTTATAGTAATTTAATTGATTGACTGAGCTCAGAAGGAAGCCAAGAATTATAAGTCATTTTGATTAGGCCAGACAGATTCAACAATGAAACCAAATGTGTCCCTTCATAGGAACCAGCCAAATACACTGAACAGCCAAAGAAACTCGTACAGCTGCCTAATATTGTGAAGGGCCCCCTAACTGTTCACATGCCCGTACATGTCCGTCCGCTTGATACAATTCGACACGAAACTGAACTATCACGGCTGCCTGACCCTGAGTCGAATGACTTTCAACGTAAGCAGTGTGATAGTTACTTTTGTAGATGCTCAGTAATTCACCAGCTAATGAATTTCAAGCTGACAGTTCTTCTTTATGAAGATTGAAATTCAACTATTAAAACTTCCTTTCATGTTCACAATATTAAATTCTCGAAAAAATGAGGTCCAGCAATAGCTGTGCCTCTAAGTACTTTAGTCATTAATTAATTACCAAATGAATTTGTCATTTCTCACTCATCCATGCACTTTGTAGAATAAACCACTCGTTTATACATTTAACTCCATATTTATATGTAAAAAATAGATGAATTCTACTTACCAGGCGAAGGAGCACAGGCAGTGATAGTAACAAATAAACACACACACACACACACACACACACACACACAAACAAACAAACGCTAGCTTTCACAGACTAGCTGCTTCGTCAGGCAGAAGGGAAGGAGAGGGAAAAGGAATGATGAGGGTTTTAAGGGAGTGGGTAAGGAGTCATTCCAATCCCGAAACAGGAAAGACTTACCTTGGGGGGGGGGGGGGGGGGAAATGAGGGTAAACAAATACACACCCACCCACACATATACACAGACGCAAGTACACTTAGGCAGACATACTGTAGAAAGCAAAGAAGTTAGAAGTCAGACAGAGATGCCACTTGAGGCAGAGGCTCTGTCCAGAGAACCGAGGCAAAGATGTTAAGATGGTGGGTGGGAATTCGAATTTAGTAGAGGTTGAGACCAGGTGGGCAACGGGAAGAGAAAATATGCTGAAGGGCTAGTTCCCATCTCCAGAGTTCTGAATGGATTGGTGTCGGTGGGAAGTATCCAGATAACCCGGACGTTGTAGCACTGTGCCAAGATGTGCTGGTCGTGCCCCGAGGCGTGTTTAGCCACAGGGTGATCCTCATTACCAACAAACACTGTCTGCCTGTGTCCATTCATGTGAATGGACAGTTTGTTGCTGGTCATTCCCACATAGAACACTTCACAGTGAAGGCATGTCAGTTGGTAAATCACGTGGGTGCTGTCGCAAGTGGCTCTGCCCTTGATTGTGTACAACCTCCGGGTTATGGGACTGGAGTAAGTGGTTCTATGTGGGAATGACCAGCAACAAACTGTCCATTCGCGTGAATGGTCACAGGCAGACAGTGTTTGTTGGTAACGAGGATCACCCTGTGGCTAAAC
Source organism: Locusta migratoria (assembly GCA_026315105.1). Lineage (NCBI taxonomy): Eukaryota > Metazoa > Arthropoda > Insecta > Orthoptera > Acrididae > Locusta > Locusta migratoria. Next base: position 119,308,122 of record CM048754.1, read on the forward strand.
ATGCCTTGGGGCACGACCAGCACATCTTGGCACAGTGTTACACCGTCCGGGTTATCTGGATACTTCCCACCGACAACAATTCTTCAGAACTCCGGAGAGGGGAACTAGCCCTTCAGCATATTCTCTCTTCCCGTTGCCCACCTGGTCTCAACCTCCACTTAATTCGAATTCCCACCCACCATCTTAACATCTTTGCCTCGGTTCTCTGGACAGAGCCTCTGCCTCAAGTGGCATCTCTGTCTAACTTCTAACTTCTTTGCTTTCTACAGTTCTACAGTATGTCTGCCTAAGTGTACTTGCGTCTGTGTAAATGTGTGGGTGTGTGTGTATTTGTTTACCCTCCTTTTTTTCCCCCCAAGGTAAGTCTTTCCTGTCCCGGGATTGGAATGACTCCTTACCCACTCCCTTAAAACCCTCATCATTCCTTTTCTCTCTCCTTCCCTTCTGCCTGACGAAGCAGCTAGGCTGCGAAAGCTAGCATTTGTATGTGTGTGTGTGTGTGTGTGTGTGTGTGTGTGTGTGTGTGTGTTTATTTGTTACTCTCACTGCCTGTGCTTCTTCGCCTGGTAAGTAGACTTCATCTATTTTTTACATATATCGTAGCTAGTTCATAAGTAGTTTGTAAGTTTAGGGACTGATGACCCCGTAGTTAAGTCCCATAAGCTTTACAAACATTTGAACATTTGATTTTTTGACAGATGTCAGACACAGAATACAAATCAAAATCAACAACTTTTTCTTCTTAGCAACCGTCTAAGCACACACGTTCTCCAAGGAACTTCAATATATATCTTTAACTGGGTAGACATAATATCTGAGGTCACTTGCTGCTGCCACCACCTCCAGAATCTGAAACAAACAGATTCTGGAGGCAGCTGCTGTTCCTATCGTGCCTAATCAATTCACTAAAATTTATTGATAAATATTTGGGTATCTCAAGGTATTGAATTTGTGAGGGAAAGTGGCTCGTACCACTCCAGCTTGTCAGACCGGGCGACGCGTTACCACTTGTCGACAGTCCAGTGTCAGTGTCAGTGTTGACGGGGCCAGGCGAGGAGTAAAGCTCCGTGTTGTGCAGTCGGCAACGGTACACGAGTGGGCCTTCAGCTCCGAAAGGCCACGACAATAATATTTTGTCAAACGGTTCGCACACTGACACTTGTCGATGTCCCTGCATCGTAATCTGCATCAATTTTTCAGAAGGGTCGTACTTCTGCCACGTCGAACGATTCTCTTCGGTCGTCGTCCACCTCGTTCCGGCTGGATCTTTATCCGGCCGCACCGATGTCAGAGATTTGACATTTCACCAGATTTCCGATATTCGCGGTGCACTCGTGATACGACTGTACTGGAAAATCCCCGCCTCATCACTACCTCAGAGATATTGTGTTCCGTCTCTTGTGGACTCGAACCTGGAACCTTTGCCTTCCGCGGGCAAGCGCACTACCGACTGTGCTATCCCGACACGACTCACGATGCCGCCTCACAACTCTACTTCCGCCAGTACCTCGCCTCCTGCTTTCCAAACTTCACAGAAGCTCTCCTGCAAACACGCAAGACTAGCACTCCTGGAAGAAAGGATATGGTGGAGACATGGCTTAGCCACAGCCTAAGGGATGTTTCCAGAATGAAACTTCACTCTGCAGCGGAGTGTGCGGTGATATGAAACTTCCTGGCAGATTAAAATTGTGTGCCGGAACCGGGACTCGAATCGAACCTGGGGACTTTGCCTTTCGCGGGCAAGCGCACTACCGACTGTGCTATCCCAACATGACTCACGATGCCGCTTCAAAAATTTACTTTTGCCAATACCTCGCCTCCTACTTTCCAAACTTCATAGTAACTCTCCTGCGAACAAGCAAGACTAGCACTCCTGGAAGAAAGGATATGGTGGAGACATGGCTTAGCCACAGCCTAAGGGTAGTTTCTGGTTCCGGCACACAATTTTAATCTGCCAGGAAGTTTCATATGAGTGCATACTCCGCTGCAGAGTGAAAGTTTCATTCTGGATAATTGTGATTACCTGCCGTTGTAGGAGCAGTAATGCCCGCATGACTTGCCCAATACGGCGTTGCCCTGCTATGTGTGTTCACATATTCCTGTGTTTGCATACAGATGCCTGTACCAGTTTCTTCAGCCCTTCAGTGTATAAAATAGCTAACTTCAATGACAAAAAGCATAGGATATTCGTTCAATCTTCATTAGATACCAACATACATTTGGAGTTTGAAGTAAACTTGGTGCACAACAGAATTCCTTTTCAAGTTTCCTGTTGTCTCCAATATATACAAATGATCTTTACAGAAAATATAAATTTTGTCTTTCTATAGTTGATACAGATATAGAAGTATAAAACGTATTAGTGAATAGGCAACTATCAAAATATTTGAAAATATGAACAGTTGGCTGAAGGCAAATGGATTATGATGAAATTGTGGCAAGACTTTCAACACAATTTAGTGAAACTAGAGGAACCCCAGATGTAATAAACATGTTGTTGTTGTTATCTTCAGTCCAGAGACTGGCCCCTATCCAGTGCAAGTCCTTCATCTTCTCATAACAACAAAAACCCGCATCCTTCTGAACCTACTTACCGTATTCATCTCTCAGTCTCCCTCTGCAATTGTTACACCCCCCACATTGCCCTCCAATGCTAAAAACCCACATGTACAGACAGGTATAGTAACATGACACTTATTAAAACTGTGCTTCCATCCAAAACTCACCTTTATATTCTGGAAAGTAGTGGCTGAGATGATGTTTCTTTATCTTCTCATCAAAAATGTCCACTTTGTTCAGGAAAACGACAACTGATGTGCGACGAAATGCCGAACAAGTGAGCAGCACCTTGAAGAGTGCCAGGCTTTCTCTCACCCGATTCTGTTTTAAACGGGGTTCACATTAATGCTATCACAATGTTTTTGTTATTAATTGGATGCTGCCTAACAGCAGCAGTTACCATCATATGTTTTGCAGAGCCTTATGTTTCTGCAAAATGCTCATATAAATGAATTAAAGTATATGATGAAACTTCCTGGCAGATTAAAATTGTGTGCCGGAACCGGGACTCGAACCTGGGACCTTTGCCTTTCGCGGGCAACCGCACTACCGACTGTGCTATCCCAACACGACTCACGATGCTGCCTCACAACTTTACTTCCACCAGTACCTCGCCTCCTACTTTCCAAACTTCACAGAAGCTCTCCTGCAAACCATGCAAGACTAGCACTCCTGGAAGAAAGGATATGGTGGAGACATGGCTTAGCCTTAGGCTGTGGCTAAGCCTTAAGCTGTGGCCTTAGGCTGTGGCTAAGCCATGTCTCCACCATATCCTTTCTTCCAGGAGTTCTAGTCTTGCATGGTTCGCAGGAGAGCTTCTGTGAAGTTTGGAAAGGAGGAGGCGAGGTACTGGAGGAAGTACAGTTGTGAGGCAGCATCATGAGTCGTGTCGGGATAGCTCAGTCGGTAGTGTGCTTGCCCGTGAAAGGCAAAGGTCCCAGGTTCGTGTCCCGGTTCTGACACACTGGCAGAAACAGGCTTGGCTTTGTGAGTAAAACTGAGATGGTAAGTGGTTAGTTTGTGTGTTTTGTCTCTTTGTACAAAACCAATGAAAGATTAATAACTATAATAATAATAATAAATATCATTACAGCAAGCTTAGGTTCTTACCTGGCCACGTTCATTCTGCTGGTTGTACTCACTTATGGCGGATATGAAGATAAATGTGATGCACTGCTCAAAGCAGTGAACCCATTTGGGACGCTCCGACCTCTGCCCTCCCACGTCGACAATGCTGGTAACACAAAATCACGACTGATCACACTCTAACAAATTGGGAAGTGTCTGTATGTATATGCTTCAGTTACTGTAACATCTGGAAAATGCTGTATTTTAGTGCAACAATAAAACAATTTCTTAATTATTCCTGACACTTCATAAAAATAATAATTTTATAATAATTCTGCAATCCCACAAATTAACTGTAATGACACTAATTACAATGTGATCCTGTTGAAAAATGCATAGTTGCAGAATTTTGCACACACTAAAAACATATATCTTATTTTTGTAAATGAACTGAAGCACTGATGGGCAAATTTAATTGTAATTACATAATTGACGTCGATTTGCAGTAGGATTTTGGAACATATACTTTGTTCGAATATTATGAACTACCTCGAAGAAAACAACTTATTAACCAGTAGACAACACGGATTCAGAAAGTATCACTCTTGCAAAACACAGCTTGCCCTTTATTCACATGAAGTGTTAAGTGCCATCGACAAGGGATCTCAAATTGATTCCATATTTCTGGATTTCAGGAAGGCTTTTGACACTGTACCCCACAAGCAGCTTCTTATGAAATTGCGTGCTTATGGAATATCTCCCCAATTGTGCGATTGGATTCACGATTTTCTATCAGAAAGAACACAGTTCGTTGTAATTGACGGTAAGTCATCGAGTAAAACAGAAGTGATATCTGGCGTTCCACAGGGAAGCGTTATAGGTCCCCTAATCTTCCTCGTGTTTATAAACGATGTAGGAGACAATCTGAATAGCTGCCTTAGACTGTTCGCGGATGATGCTGTAGTTTATCGGTTAGTGAAGTCAACAGAGGATCAAAAGCAACTGCAAAGCGATTTAGACAAAATTTCTGCATGGTGCGAAAGTAGGCAATTGACTGTAAATAAAGAAAAGTGTGAAGTAATAGACATGACCACTAAAAGAAATCCGCTGAACTTCAATTACACGATAGTCGAGTCGTAGATTCTACCAAATACCTAGGAGTTACAATTACGAACAACTTTGACTGGAGAGAACACATACAAAATATTGTGGGGAAGGCGAACCGAAGGTTCGTTTCATCGGCAGAACACTTCGAAGATGCAACAGCTCCACCAAAGAGACTAGCTACATCACACTTGTGCGTCCTCTCCTGTAGTACTGTTTCCCCTTGTGGGACCCTCACCAGGTGGGACTGACGGAAGATATTGAGAAGGTTCAGAGAAGGGCAGCTCGTTTTGTTTTATCACGTTACGGGGGGGGGGGGGGGGAGGGTCACGTAAATGTTGCACAAATTGGGGGGGAGGAATCATTAAAAGAAAGACGTTATTCATTGCGGCGTGATCTGTTTGCTAAGTTTCAGTCACCGACGTTTAGTTCTGAATGTGAAAATATTTTGTTAGCACCCACCTACTTAGGGAGACATGACCATCCCAATAAAATAAGAGAAATCAGATCGAAAATGGAATGATTTACGTGTTCTTTCTTCCCGCGCGCTGTTAGAGAATGGAACGGTAGAGAAAAGTTACGAAAATGGTTAATAAACCCTCTGCCAGGCACTTGAAATTGATTTGCAGAGTATCTATGTAGATGTAGACGTAGAAATGAATCATGTGTAATAATCAGCCATTATATACATTGTAATTAAGATATATATAGATGTACAGTAGGGAGTTTTCCAGTTCAGTCAGTTCGTCAGTACAGTTTTTCAGTTCACTTCTGTGTTTTGTCATCACGCTGTTTCGACAATCGATCCACGCCGGCTCGATTTCCATTTCTTCCCCTTGCTACACACTGGCGCCAGTTACCAGTCCCTCGTATTCGCCTCCTCCTCTGTTGCCTCCAGCGATATGCCGTAAGTTAGGCCGTCACCGGCCGAACTTCGGTCGGCCACGCGGTCGTCGTCTAGGCAGAAAGTGTAAGTCGGCTGTCGACGTGGAGGATGACGTCACGGTGTGGGCTGTGTGTGGACACCGTTTTGGACTGCTGGGGTGTGTCACGCCCGTTACATCTGCCCGTCTCGATGTCGACGAGTCTCGCATCGGTGGGCCATTTCTGGGCGGAATTTTATCACCAAATTAAATAGCTGGATGCACCTACTTCCTGTGACAGAACTCTCACCATAAAATTTGATGTTGTATACATATTTGCCTCGGTTGTTATTGTGGACATCGATTTTCTCTTGTGGTGTATGCACCTCGATTTGTTTGTCAGTGCCACTTTAACACTGACGGTTTCTAATTAAGACTCTCACATTCTCTCCGTGCAACCAGTGGGTTTCTCTGCTTTGTAGTTGCTCGTGTGTCAGTTGGCTGCCCTGGCCGCGGGTATATATTGTGATGATACTGCCGGCCCTCCTCATCTCTATGTTATCCTACGATACCGTCTTCGTCGGACCCGGAATCGTGTGGTTAATAGTGACATATGTTGCGTGTGAAGTTAGTTACAAACGAAATAGCAAGCCTAGGAATCAGTGTAGGACAGTGTCTCGGCGACACTGTGATTAAAACAAGTGATAGATTTCATTAATTAAGAGATTTGTATAAGACGTTTCCAGACAGTTCTATAAACAATAGTTTTGTCATTGTATGTTATTTCAATAAATAGACAGACAAATGGTAAAAACTTTTGTATCTACAAAAAGACATTAAAATAAATAGCATTGTATATATGTTAGGCTCAAAAACAAGTTGTGTTGACCAGCCCATTGTGTTAATTAAAGTAATAGTCGAAATTATAATATTGTAATTCTTTGTATATGTTGACTGACGTGAGATTTTGAACTTATTTTGAGAATTGGCAAGATATTTGATAGTTCAATATATGTTAGGAACATGTATGATGTACTCATTAACTAATTAATTGACATTTAACATCACACTTTGTCGTCAAACAGCAAGGTCCGATATTAAGTCTTAAAAAGATATGCGCCTTCTAAAATTATTGTATGTATAGTTTTCATTTTATATTGTGATTATTTTTGTGTACATGAAATGTTTTATTTGTGTGTTTGGTAATTGTAAATTAGTAATGAACTATGCGTAATGTAATGCCATTATTGTCAAGGTTATATATTAGCCTCACTGCCTTGCGTGGGGGAGTTCGAGTTTTAGTCGTTTGTCAAGTGCTCTGGAAGCTATGTTAGTCTGTTGTTTTAAAATGGAACTTCTGTCAGCTAAGTTCTGTTGCATTGTATAAGTTTTGAAGTTGTAATGTTTTGGTGGAGAAGCAGTTTGATTGGAAATTAAAGAAGTGAAAAATTGTACATACGAGTATTTATTTCTACCACGATGCCCTAGGTGAATAATTTTGCAGCGAGCAGAACCCCCATACATCGTAATGTTGAAAAGCTAAGTATCTTGTTTGGAAGTGGTAAAATGAAATGTAATTACTTAAGAAGCTAGCAAACATTTTAATATGTAGACAGTGTTCCTTCCCTTGGCCGATACTGCCAGGTGAGTGGATGTAATTTGGCAGTGTGTTTCATTTTGTGTTTCTTTTTTCGTTCTCGTACCTCGTGCTTGCCTTCTTTCTGTGCTAGTGGTTCCTTTCTTGTCTGCACTTATCTGGTCAGTACCACTTGTCAGCTCATTGCCTAACCTTTCCTTCTGTGCCCTCCTTCTCGGTTCATATAAAGTGGTCATCATTTGGAGTTACTGTTACTACTCCACACCTCGTGAGTCGAATGTTAATCTGACTCACCACCTAAAGAGGATGTGGCACGGTGTAACGTAAGTATGTCCAAAAAGGTTACTCTCTACACCGTACTCCCAACTAGTTTCTAGATGGCTGTCATTGTTCTCACTTTAAGTGAGGCACCTCGTCCCTTTGGAAATTGGCCTTCAGGCATATCGTTGCTTGAGAAACAACACTATCTATGTTACTTTTGTTATTTGCAAAACTGAGTTATTAATACCATCACAATATTCTGGGCGCTTGGCATTCACTGATGACATAGTTCACATCATATCCGACATATGGCAATGGTAGAGCCATCTGAAAAAGTCTGCCTAACTCCAACAATATGAAACACCATCCATTTCCATCAGTGCCTCAATACACTTAATAGTATGAAATGTACCCCTTTGTTTGCATCAATTTATTTCAGAGTTTTATGTGTTGTGTTGCTTTAAATCTATCAGACTCATCTGCTAGGTTATTAGTCCATAGCTTACAAAATGCTTAAACTAAGGTAAACTAACCTAAGGACAACACAAACACCCATGCCTGAGGGGGGGGGGGGGGACTCAAACCCCCGACAACACGGCATCCAAGTGTGCATGGATAATCCACCACAGCTGTGTGTCTTATGTGAGAAGTGTACTATATTTATCTACATATTACTGCAATTGTTCTATGTATTATATTTAATTTTGTTAAATGCAAACTGTAATGTGAGATATTGTTCTTTTTTTTAAGTGTGTACTTTGGCGGAGGTTCTTTTTTATTATTTATTTATTTATTTATTATTATTGGCAGAGTTCTACAGACACACAAGCAGTGAAAGGTGCTTATTGTGTGAATACAGGGGCAATGTACTACAAGATCGAGTTGAATGTACATAATTTCACTATGTCCTGTTGTGGTGTAAAGTCAGCACCACATGCCAGACGCAAGAGAATGATCATGGAGAAGGCAGCAGATGACGTCCGGCAGCCAACCGCAGCCTGCAGCACACATCCTGGAGGGAGTAAAGCAGTTGTGTGCCCTGCTGTATCTAGGCCGACATGAGTCTGGACCCCCCATCAGATCTCAACTACGAACTCAGCACAACTAGCATCGTACAGATGACGATGATGCGAGAAAAGAGAAGAACAGATAGAAGTTGAGTTTGTATTCTTCAGACAATAAAACTTGTAATACTAAGTATATCGCTGTTCTAGCTGTCTACACATCCTGCACTGGCCCTTTCCTGAAAAGCTAGTCCGGGACGAGAACTCGACAAATAGCGATGAGGATTTGACAAATGGCAACGAGGATGTCTCGACATGTACAACAGTGCAAGTCATGATGCCATGAACTACTGGTAGGATAAAACACTGGATGACCTAAGTTCTTCATCTTTTGCACCTAGTATTATTGACAACCTAAAAAAAGCTCCCAGAGATTAATTGAAGACATTAATTCTATGGTCAGATGTCTGTGGCTACCAAAATAGAAACCATGGAAAAAAGGCGTAACAATAGAACAGAAGTTTCTGGTCGAGGGGCACACACGTGTAAGAGTGTGATAGTGTACATTCCACAATTGTCAAAATTCTGAACCCGAAAGATGAACAAAAAATTAGAAGACATTCAGAGAAATCTTCCAGCCAAGTCAGTATGCTCTGTGGAAAAAAGAAGCAAGAAAAGTGCCATTCCCCCACAGAGCAGAGTTCCTGAACAATACCTTTTTAGAAATTACTCACTGAAAGAAACAACAGCACATGCTTCTATTATATCAGGCAGAAATTCTAATGGCAGAGTGGTTCACGATCTCAGGACCTTGAAATACAATCCTAACAGGATTATAGAAATTGAGTCCAGTTTCGATGATTAGTATTTTCCATTGCCAAAACGACCAAAAAATATTCAAATGATTCCAGAATTTCTGCCTCTCCATACAGCAAGATTGAAATTAAAATGTTCTAAGTGGATGCAACTGTAAGAGTTGGAAGCAGATATTCCAGGTAACTGTCTTGCAATTATGATAACATTCCCTACAGAAAATGAAAATAATGAAAACAAAGTTTCAGAAATTCAATCCAAAGGCATTTGACACTGTGATCGCACTGCAGCTCACTGACGGATTCATGGTGCAGTGATTAAAAGACGCTCACCAAAGAGATGAAAATTGTGCCGTAGTTTTATTTGCACGCCTGTGTATCCTGCACGCTCGGCCAGCGAGGAATTTTGGCAACCGAGCTCCCCTTCCAAGCCCGTGTCCAAATGGTAGAAGGGGGTTCTGCAGTGCCGGCGATTCGTCGCGACGAGCAGTGCAGAGCAGAGCAGCAGATGAGTCCAGCTTGGCGCGGCTAGCAAGCTTCCACATGACCACGAGCAAATCACCACATGTAGACACGAGTATAGCAATCACAGGCGTGCTCCCCTTTCTTTTACTTAATTTAAAAACAGGAATCATCGGCGTGCCCCCTTTTCTTTTATTCAATGTAAAAATGTTAATTATTGTGCCATGTATTTTTATTGTAGTAGTTATTAAGACGAAAAATAAAATATAAAAAATTGATGAAGGTTACTCACCAGGCGAAGGAGCACAGGTGTGACAGCATCACAAATAAATAAATGAATACACACACACACACACAATCGCAAGCTTTCGCAACCCAGTTGCGTCTTCAGGCAGTAGGGAAGGAGAGGGAAAAGGAAATGATGAGGGTTTTAAGGAAGGGGGTAAGGAGCCATTCCAATCCCGGGAGAGGAAAGACTTACCTTGAGGGAAAAAATGGAGGGTAAACAAATGCACACATGCCCACACATTCACACAGACACAAGTACACCTAGACAGACATACTGTAGGATGTATGTCTGCCTAGGTGTACTTGTGTCTGTATGAATGTGTGGGCATGTGTGCATTTGTGTACCCTCCATTTTTTCCCCCAAGGTAAGTCTTTCTTCTCCCGGGATTGGAATGGCTCCTTACCCCCTTCCTTAAAACCCTCATCATTTCCTTTTCCCTCTCCTTCCCTACTGCCTGAAGACGCAACTGGGTTGCGAAAGCTTGTGATTGTGTGTGTGTGTGTGTGTGTGTGTGTGTGTGTGTGTGTGTGTGTGTGTGTGTGTGTGTATTCATTTATTTATTTGTGATGCTGTCACACCTGTGCTCCTTCGCCTGGTGAGTAATCTTCGTCTATTTTTTATATTTTATTGTAGTAGTTAGTTAGATTAATAAATTCGTTAATTTCACCTGACTGTTTTTTTTTTTTTTTTTTTTTTTTTTGTATAACCCTCACTCAGTCAAATAGTTGGCGAAGCTTATCGCTTTCCCACAATACTAAGCTTTATGACATTTCCCCCTCAGGGGCTCGCATTAATTTGCTGAGTACAGGCTTGGCAAACCTGGGGTCCCGAGCTGTGGACTGTGTCGCGCCAACAGTCTGCCACACCATAAGCTCTGTGCGTGCTTCAACAACCACCGTACGGTGTGACATTTCAGAGCCTGGGGATCTTTGCTTAATCACCTGGGTCAGGAGGACAATACAAACCTTTATTAAAAAAAAAAAAAAAAAAAAAAATACAACCTCAATCTCGAGGTGTGCTACGTGCTGAGGAGATGCACGGCTATTGAGGTTGAACAGTCGCCAGAGATCACCCTATGGAGATCCTGCCGCACCTCAGTTGTATAAGGCTTACCCAGGCAAGTGGGGCTCTGGCTGGGTGGACCTTTAGTTCCCTAGCTGCTCGTGGGAACATGAAATGAGCTAAAAATTGCATTGCTGGGCACCAAACAACCATCTCAAAGCATAGCAAGATAGACTTTAATGCCGAGAAAATTACGATATGATGCACACAGGAACCATTGCATAATTTCTTTTACCTCTTTTCCACAATATTACAACAACATGGACAGTTTAACTTCTCTCGACTGTCGATCAGACCTCAATAGGACAATAAGCATTTTTTTTTATACATATATAAAATAGCATCTCTCCAACACATTACCGAATTCTCTCCAGGTGTGTATCGACTCAGTACAAACGCACTGCAGTGCAGTACGCTGAAATCCAGGCCCAAATGCTGGATTACTTCCACAACCAGATGATGTGTAACTTGGATGACATTCTCTCTACATTTTAGCCAAATGGATTGAAGTATTCCCCAACAGATACACTACATAGCCTCGGACAGACTTCAACTACTCATAATTTTCCGTGTTTTTTTTTTTTTTTTTAAATCCTCCGATCTCCATGACGGCTGAATTACTCCTAGCGGCCATAATGGTAGCCCCAGAAGCCCACTTCGGAACATGTATTTGCATCCGTGGCAGCCATTTTGGGTAGCCCCGCATCATGCCATGACTCCTGCTCATTTCACAGCAAAAGTTTACATGCAACAAATTTACAAAAATAATTAATATACTATAAGAATACAATTTTATAATAAATCTTTCAATAAAGTTTCAAATCCGTAAACAAATCAGGTGATAAACTTGGACCGAGTTAGCAGTGAAAAATCGAACATAACATAACGTTACAGAAATATTCTGTACCGCTACAGCCTGTGTGATTGTGTGAGCGTTTCTATTTTTGAAGAAGGCCTTGGCTGATAGCTCACAGTATTGCATGTGTGTTTCTCTTTTTCGTGTGCCTGTCATAGCTCATCGTCACGTCTTTGCGGTGAGTTGTAAACCGTCCTATTACTATATTGTTTATTCCAACATGGACTTCCCATTAGTAGACGGATATTACTTTCCAGTGTGTCCTCAGCCACCATCCCTTCTGTTGAATTTATCTAAAAACTCCTCTGTCATCTCTGACAGTATGAATGTCACTGGGAAACCTTACAGTTTTTATTTCTTTTCTATGAATTTGAATTTCTTTTTCTGTTTGCTCTACACACATACTGAATAACGTTGGGAATTGGCTACAAATATGACTCGCTCCTGTCTCAACTTCTGCTCTGTTTCATGTCGTATGAATCGTATAACTACTGTGTGGTTTCTTTATCCCTAATACTTCCAGAATTTGGAAGAGTGTATTTCAGTTAACATCCGTGTTAAAATTATTCTTTTTTCACAATTCTTCACTGATGACAAAACAAAATGTTGCAACAAAATATAAGCAAATAAACACCAATGGATTAAAGTACAGGCAGTGAAACTGCAAATTAAAACAGTGTATTCTACTGGAGTAAACAAAAGTGCTGAAATAGTATTTTCCCAATAAAAGGATACCTCTAGAATGCTAAAAAAATATGTTTGTCTATTTCTCATCTGTAACAGCTATTTTGCAGTAATCATTCCATGTCTCAGTAAACACATCACAGAATGATCGATGAGAAATTAAACAAGTACTCAAAAATGAGCGTACCAAAGCTTCCTGTCGTAGTTCTCGATGGGTACGAGGTACTCGTGGATACCCGTCGTGGGACTCCTGGACCTGAGGACGTCCTGCTGTGTAGGGATGTAGTCCGGTGCGGACACCGCGTCCAGCCGCCTCATGAAACTGTGACAGCAAATATTTTTCTCGTACTACTGTTACATAAATGTCTACAGTTTAGGCAACACTCCTAATAACTTGACACAAATTTCTTCTTCATTTTTTGTGAAACTTGAAAGGTTTTATCAATATTGTCTTTGTTATTATGATTAACGTTGTCCTGAGATTATGCATGATGCAACAGAATTAATAACTATAAATAAATGAAATGCAGCAACCAGTTGCTTGTCGTTATTTATTTTGAACTTTAACGACCGGTTTCGGGTGCTTGAGTGCCCTTCTTCTGGTCTATTTTTGTACTGTTGCTTAATAAATAAACATGCTACTAGTGGAATCAACGCTAAGTGCACTAGTAGCATGTTTATTTATTAAGCAACAGTCCAAAAATAGACCAGAAGAAGGGCACTCAAGCGCCCGAAACCGGTCCTTGAAGTTCATAATAAATAACGACAAGCAACTGGTTGCTGCATTTCATTTATTTATAATATTAACAGTTGCGGTAATGGATAAAACACTTCAGAATTAATAACAATGGTTTTTGGATGGATTGACATTATATGACGACAGAAGCAAAACTCTGGTCCACAAATGAACCATTTGTGATGCAATCACAAATGTCTGGTATGAGCTGCCACTCACTGACTTTGGCTTTAATCATTTGTTCTGGTTCACTTAATTGATTCAAAACATCTTCCACAATTGAGGCAAGCAATCATTCAGAATTGGTGCTTATTAAAAAAAATGTTCAAATGTTTGTTAAGCTTATGGGACTTAACTACGGGGTCATTACTCTCTAAACTTACAAACAACTTATCAACTACCTTACACTAAGGACGACACAAATATCCATGCCCGAGGGGGGATTCGAACCCCCGACCGTAGTGGCCGTGCAGACCGTGACTGAAGCACCTCAGTCCCCTCGGCCACTGAGGCCGGCGGTGCTTATTAAATATATGGAAAAGTGTTGGTCAGTGATTTTTATTCTAAGGATTGTATTTAATAAGGGGCATTATGGTATCCCATTGTCAGACATGAACTTTGGAATTTTTTAAAACTAACTTAGTTATATAGCTGCACAATTTAAGACAGAAAAAGCATTACGAAAGACAATGAGATCAAATTGTGAGTTTCTCAACGGATCCACATACAAAAAACAGAAGGGGTGTGTGAAAGAATTTTGTAGAAAACACTTGAGTAAGCCTTTTGACAAGTGAACACAAATTGATGCTCTTAAGAGAAGATTACTTAAAAGAATACAATGGACCAGATGTTCCAATGGATCAGTTTCTATAAAATCTGTAGATAACCTTAGAATGGCTGATGAGAGAAATGACTGGTATGGTGAAGCCTATGGCAAATCAAACTGGGGTAATAACAATAATCCAAACCAGCAGTTTAACCCAAGGTTCAACCAAAACCCACCCAGAATTTTAACATAAACCGTAACCAGAATTTTCAAAACCAAAACTTTCTTAACCAAAACAACAATTTTCAAAACAGAGAGGGTGAAAATGGCTTTAAACATAACTTTGACATGGGTCCTGGCAGAGGTAATCAGCAATTTCAGGAAGACAACAAAAGCAATTTCAGGATGACAACAGAAACTCTGAAAACAGCAACAAACAGTGGGAGAACAGTAATCAGCAGCAAACTTTTGTACCTATTACACTATAAACCAAACCAGATAACCTAAGTAACCCTCGGTTGGACGTCCTGAATATGAGGGACTCTACAAATGACAAGGTAGGGACCAGTAAAACAAAACAATGTGAAAAAAGTGAACATGTTCAACATAAAGTAGTAAGATACTTAAAGTGAATAAAGTTGCAGTGGATGGAGAATTTTGCACCGGGTTTTGGAAAGAAACTGTATCTAGTGAAAAGGCTGAATAAAAAAAACCCTGGTAAAGAAGAGATTAAATTAAAAGATGGTAATCTGATAAGGAGTGTATTTCATAAACGGTATATAAGATGAACATTAACAATAGCAAAACAAGGGTAATAGAATGCAGTGTGAGAAAATCAAGTGATGTTGAAGGCATTAGATTAGGTAAAGAAACAATAAAGGTGGTAGATGAGTTTCTTCACTTAGGCAGTAAAATAACATATGTTTTCAGTATAGAGGATATAAAATGCAGACTGGCAATGGAAAGAAAAGCGTTTTTGAAAAAGAGAAATCTGCTAACATGGAATATTAATTGAAGTGTAAGGAAGTATTTTTTAATGCATTTGTGTGGAGTGTTGCCTTTTACGGGAATCAAACATGGATGATAAATAGTTTAGACAGGAAGAGAATAGCGGCTTTTGAAATGTGGTGCTACAGAAGAATGCTGAAGATTAGGTGGGTAGATTGCATGTCTGATGAGGAGGTACTGTATTGAATTGGGGAGAAAAGAAATTTTTGTCATACCTTGAGTAAAAGAAGGGATCGATTGATTTGATTTGATCTGATTTTCTCAGGGAAGCCACAACAGTCTTGGTCCTACCCGCCACTGCCCGCACCAAACTAAGTTTATTGTGCGGCATCGCTCCCTGTATATCTAGTAAAGCCAACCAATGCCTTTGAACAGTGCAAGGAGTCCCTTTACCAGTTCTTTATTAGACACAATTTCTTCAGGTCTGGTTGTCCCAAATGTTCTGTGTGTTCTCCAATGCAATGCATTCGAAGATTAGATGTGATGCAGTTTCATCACCGTCATCACAGATCCTACATTTAGGATCCTCTTCTATTATTCCCATTGTATGTAGGTAGGGATTGATTGGTAGGACACATTCATTCTTAGACACCAAGAACTCATAAATTTAGCATTGGAGGGAAGTGTGCAGGGGGGGAATTGCAGAGGGAGACCGAGAGAAGAATATAGTAAGCAGATTCAGATGGCTGTGTGTTGGCATTCTTCAGAGGAGATGAAGAGGCTTGCTCAGGATAGATCAGGGTGGAGTGCTGCATCAAACCAGTCTCTGAACTGAAGACCACAACAACAATAATTTGATAAATGTTTTTACTCTGAATTTTGGGAGTAATACAAGTGAAAGTGAAAATACAGGATAGGAAGCGAACTTCGAAGGAACTTTCAAGCATCGGGTAACTGATACAGTTGGTGAGAAGGTAGGTGATGTTTCTGAAATGGGGTATATTTTAAGTGATGAAGATAATGATGAAGTAAATTTAAAGGATGATGATATTGTTGAGGTTAATATTGAATTTGGTGATAATGTTGAAGAAGATGAAGATAAGTATTTTATAAGTTTAAAAGAAGATGTGGGGGAAACTAATAGTGAAATTTTAGAGGAGTTTGAGGTGAAGGATAGGAAGAGTTTTTTTCTTTCAGAAATTTTTATTTACTTAAAAACTAACATGTTGAAATGATTGGAATCTACTCTAAGTTCATTAGAAGTCGGGAGCAATGATAATAAAATAAAACATAATGGGATTTCTGAAATAAGTCACATGACTCACAAAGAGAACTAAATAATAATATATTTAATTAATGATGAAAATTCTCCTCAGAGATGATAAATACTGTTGGGAGTGACACTCCCAAAACACCACCTTCATGAGCTAGGTCGTGAACTACCTTTACCTTCTGTTCCCATCCTTTCTTCTTCCCTTCTCTCCCACCTGATGAAAGAACTGTGTTCTGAAAGCTTGTCCTTTTTGTCCCCTTTTTCTGTTGCTTCATTTGTGTTACTATCGGCGGTACAGCACAAAGGTAAGTACTGACCAGCCATTCTATATCATTTCAACAATATTAATAATATATTTAATATAAGTACAAGTGAAAGTGAGTCAGTAGCAAATGTAAACTTAATAAGTAAATGATGTGAACAACATTGATGAAAATTGAGAAGGATCTTTTAGTTGAACATGTTGACAATACAATGTGTGAAATAGCAAGAAATCCATTTAGTAAAGTGAAAGTACAAGCTTTAGTTATATTTCTGATAAGCAATGTGTATGTTTTATAACAGCTTCCTGGTAATAACAAAACATGTAAAATATTTACAGGGCGAAAAGTATTTAAACTGACAAACTCTGAGATGTTCTATAGAAAATCAAAACAAATACTTTTCCCAAATGTCATTTTCTCCTATAAGGAGTATTTAAACCAGTAAAGGAAGATTTTTCTGACGGTAAGTTAATTAAACCAACAAACACCTTTCCATTTTTTTAGTACCAGGACACAACACATTAACACAATCCAATTTCAATGTCAGTAGATTTTCAAAGATGCCTTCATTGACATGTAAACAAAAATTACAGCGTCGGAACATGATTTTGTCTGACACGGGCAAAAACCCCAGGAGTATCCTGAATTGTTCCTACTGCTGCTGCTGTTACTATCCGGGCAACCAGATCCTCTTCTGATGCGACAGGAGTTGCGTAAACAAGGTTGTGCATCTCTCCCCACACAAAAATGTCCAGAGGGGACATTTCTGGAGATTGAGCAGGCCACGGTACAGGACCACCTCTGCCAATCCACGTTTCTGGGAACCGTCGGTCCAGGAATCGACGCACACGACGAATGAAATGTGCTGGTGCCCCGTCTTGTTGGAACCAGATGCGTTGTCTTGTAGGGAGCAGGACATCTTCCAGCAAATCTGGCAATGCTCTGACAAGAAAATTGTATTAGAGCCTGCCATTTAATATGACATCCATCGGTTTAAATACTCCTCATAAGGAAAAAATGGCATTAGTGGAAAATATTTGTTTTGGTGTTCCCTACAATCTCCCAGAGTTTGTCGGTTTAAATACCTTCCACCCTGTATAATTAAAAGCTGTGGGGGTCACACAAAGTACGGCAAGTACATTAATTAATTGGAAAGAAATTCTTTGCGATGTACAACTTTGTAATTACTGTGAAAGCTGTACTCAAACACATATACATTAGTTTACCCAAAATCTAGAAAGTTACTTGGTTTAAGCAACATCACACCATTGAAACTTTCATACAAAAAGACAGCATGAAATTTCATTTTTTTTCCTTTTTTTTTTTTCCTTTTTTATGAACTCACAATGGGAACTGAACTTGTATTTTTCTTTCCTTTTTTATGAAACCCATACTGTGACGTACTTGAATTGTGGTGTATATATTTTTTGAAGAGTGCATCTGTCAGAGAATACACTGTTATACGTCAAAGGGGCAGTTCACTCTTTGACTGTCAAGTCCCTGATGACAAGTCTAACATGTGCTGTTTGCTTCTACTCTCAAATTATACCAGCAGTACATTCAAATTCTAGCAAATAAGATTCTTTCAATTTCTCTATGTCACTCATTTATTACTAAATGTGTATGAGAAATGTTTACTGTCATGTGGTGTCAAAGGAAACTTGCTTTTACAAAGTGCAAATTTCACTAAGCAAGAGGGACACACTATTACAACTCCAAATTTGTTATGTTTATAAGTATTTTACCAATAACTGAAAGATTTTATTTATATGTATATCTATATTCTATGAATGTTTATGTGATGGGAAAGGAGAAGACCAAAACTGCCACGGTCACGATTCACGGAACTGGTAGTTGACTACACGACCTCTACAAATTGAGACTAGAACTGCTATGGCAGTCTGATCACACATATGCTCAACATAAATGTGTTGTTACTTTTGTAACCAGTGTTCACGTCTGCACAACACAAATTTGAGATGGATGAAGTGAGAAAAAGTGTGGGTGGAACTACACATAGTGATGCAACTTATATAATCTGATTATGAAGTCATAAGATACAAAGCTATCTTAACACCAATTACATTAGTGCACATAGAAATGCAAACTTACTTAAATATTTATCTAATGAAATGTTAAAACAATTATCACACTACACAAATCAATATATAGTAATTAAATAATTCGCAGTCACTGTTGCAATATTTTTATTACTCCAATTATGCATTTCATGCTGTTAGCGCATCATCAGACTGGAAACAGACAAATGTTTTGTTACAGTCCGTGTACCTTGCGGGCAGCAAATCTAATGTGGCTAAGGTGAGTAAATTTTGCAAAGTCAGACTTACTTGTGCGGAGATGGAGCCACAGAACTATCTAAAGCTGTGGTGGAGGTAGTTCTGTGGCTCCATCTCCGCCCAAATAAGTCTGACTTTGCAAAATTTACTCACCTTAGCCACATTAGATTCACTGCCCACCAGGTACACAGACTGTAATAAAACATTTGTCTGTTCCCAGTCTGATGATGCGCTAACAGCACGAAACGTGTAATTGGAGTAATAAAAATATGGCAACAGAGACTGAGAGTTATTTAATTATTCAACACTGTTGCTGCAGCAGCTGCCACCACCTCCATCATGGAATGGAATGAAATGCAATATAAAACATTTTGAGGCATTGAAATAATTTCAATGGCAAAGTTGAAAATTCATGCTGGACCGGGATTTGAACCAGATTAGGTGATGCAGGCAGGATTCCCCTCCATCCCAGATTCTCACCTTACAGCACACTACAATGGTAGTGCCCTCCCCAATAGTTCCTCCTGCTTGCAGCCTGCGAGAGTGAAGGTCGGGCTGAGAGTTTAAAATAGGGAAAGATTAATTTTTAAAACTCACAACCACCAACTGCGAACCATATTCCTAAACATGCAAAAACACTGGAACTGTGATTGCGACTGTTTGACTCGTTTTCTAGGGGATGATATCACATGTTCGCAGCTTTCCTTCCCGGCATATGATTAACAAAACAAATTCATAATAAAATCAAGTTCATGAGAGAAAAGGGTGTACTAACTACTATATTTTGAAAACATGTGAAAGTTCACTTTATGTTTATTTCACAATATTAGAACCCTGTGGCTGATACGTCAGTACGTCGACACATTTATCAAATAAAGTTATAGCTAGTGAGCCCCAGACAAAAATGAATATTTGTCGCAAATTGTTTTCACACCATGTGGCTGTCTCAAACACCGTTTATGTTCGTGCCTGTGTGACGACACATGTTACATTAACAAATCACAGTCACTTTAATTCAATGCGATGAACACCTTGTTCCACCGGCTAAATATTCACAAACACACAGTAGCACTTGATACAACTTGGTGCAATCTACCACGAGCAACCACACTTGGCAATTGCCACACAAAAATCTTAAGTCTCCACCTGGAGATCCACATGCCGACTGATGTAGAGCGACGCCGCCCGGTCAGCTACCCCACATGCTCCCGACTCGTCACTTCCTGCCCTCGTGCGCGTGCGCCAAAAGCTCAACTGCCGGGGTTTTTCCCCCACGTCATCAACTTCCCCATGTGAGCTGTTCTAACCGATATGCAAACGTACAGCGCTCAGCCAAGACATTTCTAAAACTTTACTTAAAATCAAAATAATTACACTACACATTAAATAAATGTCTTCTTAGGTTTTTATATTGGTATAAACATCCTTTGTACTATTTATCATAATCGTGCAATTTCTTATGTCACAGACAAGTGATTTAACTGAATACTTCAAGATAAAATACACAAAATTAATTGAAAATAAAATGAGAAATAGTTAATATATTATTTTTATAAACAAACATTGCCATGCTAGTCGTGTAACTGTCTTGTATTCATTGGTAATTTATTACTTTTCATTGTCAATTAAACATATTACGCCAGATGTGACTATATCAGCTAATGTATTGTTTATTTATCAACAGGCTATTTTGTAATGAGGTCCTTAAAGGTTCCTAACTGCTTCGTATTACTTCAAATGCCAGTAGTATTTGAATATTTTATTTCACGCTGTGCACTGCACTGTGCCTGGCACTCGCCATTGTCCCTCTCTCCCCTCACCGGAAACGAACCTGGAAAATCCTAAACTGGAACAAGCCACCAACATCGGCGCTGCGCGCTGGCCTCCCGTCAGCTACAAGCACACAGCAAATCTCAACGTGGAGAATTTCTACCTATGGCCTAACTATAAATGTTGTCAGCCAACTGCGTACATACATTGCTACCATAATTAATAAGATTAAAATTGTGTAACATTTAGTGCATTGGCATGGTCAATGTTTGCAGTAAACTTCATACTGTTTAATTATCAAATGCTATTAATTTACCAGTATTTCTATTGGGTGGTAATCTCACAAGACTGTACTGGATTCTTGCAAAGAATCGAGCATATTAATGTGTGTACACTAAAACTGTCAATTGCTTGTTGGGGCATATATACAATTATTGATATTTCACCTGTTCTTTTCAGACGTGTCCAAAAAGAACAGCCAATATATCAATAACTGTGAAATACTTTCATTTATTATTATGTGTTTATCTATTGCAAGTTTATACTATTTTTTGTCTATTGCTTGAAATATGTGAAATTACTGAACAGCACTATATGCTTCATATTCAAGCTGAAATAATTTTGCTTATATATTTAAAAAAAGGTATCCAGCCCTAGAATTTCAAATATTTTATTTTCCGCAAAGACGTGGCGATGAGCTGTGACAAGCACATACAAAAGACACACACGTACAACACTTTCAGCTATCGGCCATGGCCTTCTTCAGAAAATAGAACACTCATGCTATCACACAACACAATCATACAACCGTCACCTCTGACTGCCGCAGTTTGAATCTATTTTCTGAAGAAGGCCATGGCCAATAGCTGAAAGTGTTGTACGTGTGTGTCTTTTGTGTGTACCTGTCACAGCTCGTTGCCACATCTTTGCGTTGAGTTGTAAACTTTCCTTACTATATTACTCAGTCCAAGAAATACTTTCGTTTATTATATACATATTTTATTTTTATTTATTAAAAAGCAATCTAACCTTGGGTTGAGAAATATCAAGAGTTCATTTATATTTGTGGTTAGGGGGATAAACCCTGCTGTAGGAATAATTCCAGAGATCCAGTTGCCCAGTCCAGAAGAACCTACACCAGGCAATGCATACTGTGTCAGCTGCTCAATTCCAGTCAGTGGTGCCAACTACTACAACAGTAGCTGCCTACATCAAGATGTTCAACTACACCACCACCGAGATAGAAGACAATATTTAAAAAAGTGTGAAATTACACACTAAATATTACACAATATTTCTGAAGTTAGTCAATGTTGTGGCCATTTTTCAAATTTCATTACACTGGAGTCAAAAATACCAGGGAGTGTGTAACATTTCCATATGTGCACACCCAAGCCCATCTCTTAATAGCCAAGTCCAATTTCTTTATGATTCGGTCCCAGAAAGCTATACTGTTGGCGTAAAGTACCAAAGCATTCTTAAATATACACTTAAACCAATAGGAACACTTCTGACAAGTTATCTTAGCTGAGACGCCTATACTAAAACTCTCATAGAGATGATTCATAATTTATCTGAACTTTGATTTTTTCACAAAGCTATTGCAACCAGATATCTAAACTATAACTTGACACTTCATGTATATACTTTATAGGCACAATAATACCTTGTTTGATTAAAATCTCAAAGTTATGTTTTGCAATCCATGATCACATATGACGAAATTATGAAAATCACATATAAAAATATATCAGTGAAACCTAATACCTCATTACAACCATTATGAGTGACTGATAACGAATCAAATACTAACACACACACACACACACACACACACACACACACACAAATAATGCAGAATACATGATATATAATAAAAAACACAAACACACACACACAAACACAAACATTCAAGCTTTCACCACCGCTGGCAGCTTCTTCAGGAAAAGAGGAAGGAAGGAGAGGAGAAAGGAGAGGATATGGGTTTTAGGGAAGTGGAAAAGGAGTCATTCCAATCCCAGGAGTGGAGGGACTTACCTTAGGGCAAAAAAAGGAAGGTAAACAAATACACACACACTCACACATACACACACACACACACACACACACACACACACACACACACACACACACAACACACCTAGGCAGACATACTGTAGAAAGCAAAGAAGTTGGACAGAGATACCACTTGGCAGATGCTCTGTCCACAGAACAGAGGCCACGATGTTAAAGATGGTGGGTGGAAATTTGAATTTAGCAGAGGTTGAGACCAGGTGGGCAATGGGAGGAGAGAATATGTAGAAGGGCAAGTTCTGAAAGATTGGTGTTGGTGGGAAGTATCCAGATAATCCGGACAGTGTAACACTGTGCCAAGATGTGCTGGCCGTGTACCGAGGCATGTTTAGCCACAGGGTGATCCTCATTACCAACAAACACTGTCTGCCTGTGACCGTTCATGCGAATGGACAGTTTGTTGCTAGTCATTCCCACATAGAATGTTTCACAGTGCAGGCAAGTCAGTTGGTAAATCAAGTGAGTGCTATCGCAAGTGGCCGGATGACAAAAGATATATGAAACTAAGTAAATTTTTTTATAAGTTTTTTGGACCTACGATAACTATCTGCCAAACTAACAAACTCTCCCACCAAATCCTGTGATCACTGCAGAAGACGGGGAGGAATTTGGGGTAGTTCATAACACCCAGAGGATCATCACAGTCTGTAGTAACAAAGTCTTTAAATATTGCGGATTATTTTACTTATTCTCTGTAAGAGTGACATTTCATTCATTTGGCAATATTGTCACATTTGAACTAAGTCCACATTCCTTTAGCTTCCTCATTTTAAATAGATGAAATGAGGCAAATGTACAAAGAGAGGGAGATATAGTATGGGCAGTGGGTAGACAGAATGTAGAAAATTATTGCATTTCTCAAGGGCTATTATATGTTGCATACTACATAATTGCTAAACTGTCTGCATATTTATGCAAGAAATTGAAAAACTACAAATTTAGATAATCCTCTGGCCCTACACTAACAATTTTGTAAGAAAACAAGTTTTTCATAACTTTGGTTTCATTCTACAAAGCCTCAGCAACATAACTTGGCTTGTTGATTTGACTGAAGCATTTTCTTGGTGATTCTTATGTTCTTAAGAGTTTTTTTACTTACTTTCCAGTTCATTTCATACCAGACTGCAAAGCTTGACTGGGTTTAGTTAGTTCTAATAGTTCCACAAGGACTTTCTGGTATGTTGTTAGGAAAGGTTAAGAATTGCTACTCATCACGCATTTATGTTACAGATAGTGTATAGAGGCCGAATATTTACTTACTATTTTGTGGAGTCCGGAAGGTAGAGCTCATCTCGGCGCTTGTAGCAGGCGTGCACTCCGCCGTCCCTCCACAAGCACTTGAGAGCTGTCGCCAGACTGCCACTTATCTCCGTCACATCGTGGACTTCCAGATCCATGATCATCTTTGAATATTCCTGGCAATATTTGTAATAAGAGTTGTGGTAAGGCAAAACAAACAAGATGAGGTGAAAAACTTTCAATAATAGTATGGTCAATATCCCATAGACACACATAGATACATTCCCTGTTAACTTGGATAATTATTTCTGGCACAGCTAACATTAAGTCAATAATTTATTTGCCAGGAGATGGCATGTGAAAACTGTAAAGCAGGTAAATGGACATCTGAGGAGTAACATATCACTTTCTTTAAACTAATAATATAGTAAGGACAGTTTACAACTCACCGCAAAAACGTGGCGATGAGCTGCGACAGGCACATACAAAAGACACACATGTACAACACTTTCAGCTATCGATCATGGCCTTCTTCAGAACTTAGAACACTCACGCAATCACACAGGCACACAACACAGACATACAACTGTCACCTCCGGCTGCCACACTTCGAATCATGCTCTGTAGTGAGTAAATCGGGGACGGGTAGGGGAGGGAAGGGGAGAGGGGATAGGAAGGTGGTGGGGATGGGTACTGCATGGCCTAGATGGGAGTAACGAGATGCAGCTTAGGAATGGAGTGGGGAGGCAGGTGAGGGAGAAAAAAAATAAAACAAACAAAATAAATATACATTAAAAAAATAAAATAAAATGTATGCACACTGCAAGTATACATGACCGCGTACACACACACACACACACACACACACACACACACACACACACACATTCACACACCACTCAAAATAAGTGAGCTTTGGGATAGAGAGGTAGGAACTGTAAGGTATGGGGAAAAAAATGAAGTTATCGTAGGTTGAGGCCTGGTTGATTTTGGGATCTGAGAATGTATTGTAGGGATAACTCCCATCTGTGCAGTTCAGAAAAGCTGGTGGTGGATGGGAGTATCCCCATGGCCCAGGTTGTGAAGCAGCCATTGAAATCGAGCACGTGCTCCGCTGCATGCTGTGCCGCAGGGTGGTCCACGTTTTTTTTTTTTTTTTGCCACAGTTTGGCGGTGGCCATTCATCCTAATGGATAGCTGGTTGGTAGTCATGCCGATATAGAAAGCTGTACAGTGTTTGCAGCACAGTTGGTAAATTACGTGGCTGCTTTCACAGGTGGACCGGCCTCTGATAGGTTAGGATAAGCCTGTGACAGGCCTGGAAGAGGAAGTGCTGGGTGGGTGGGTCGGACAGGTCTTGCAGCGGGGTCTCCCACAAGGATATGATCCCTGTGGCAGTGAGGTGGGTTTCAAGGTGGCATAAGGATGAACTAGGATGTTGTGGGGGTTGGGAGGGCGACAGAACACCACTTTAGGAGGGGTAGGAAGGATTTGGGCAGGATGTCTCTCATTTCTGGGCACAATGATAGAAAATTAAAACCTTGGCGAAGGTTGGAATTTAGTTGTTAGACTCCAGGGTAGTACTGGGTGACAAGGGACACGCTCTTTTTGTGGATTGTTACTGGTGTTAGGAGGGGGATATGGGATGTGTGAGAATATGGCACAGGAGATCTGTTTGCAGACTAGGTCTGTGGGGTAGTTGCTATCTGTGAAGGCCTTTGTGAGACCCTCAGCATATTCAGAATGGGAGTTCTTGTCACTGCAGATAGACCGTCCACGGGTGGCCAGGCTGTAAGGGAGGGGTTTTTTGATGTGGAAGGGATGGCAACTGTCAAAGTGTAGGTACTGTTGGTGGTTGGTAGGTTTATATGGACGGAAGTGTGCATGGAGCCATCAGTGAGGTGGAGGTTGACATCCAGGAATGTGACATGGTAGGTTGAGGAAGGCCAGGTGAAGTTGATGGGGGAGAAGCAGTTAAGATTCTGAAGAAAGGAGGATAAGGTGTCCTGGCCCTGAGTCCAGATCATGAAAATATCATCAGTGAACCTGAACCAGGGCAGAGGTTAAGGTTTTGGGATGCTAGGAAGGATTCCTCCAGACGACCCAAAAACAGGTTGGCACAGCAGGGTGCCATGCGGGTGCCCATGGCCGTGCCTCGGATTTGATGGTAAACTTTCCCCTCAAAGGAAAAGAAGTTATTAGTTAGGGTGAAATTGGTCAGGGTTATGAAGAATCAGGTATCAGGCTCGAGTTCAAAGGGATGTTGGGAGAGGTAGCATTCCAGAGCAGCAAGGCCATGGGCTTGTGGAATGTTGGTATATAGGGAGGTGGCATCCACTGTGACAAGTAAGGATCCAGGCGGCAAAGGGGTGGGAATGGCGGAGAGTCGGTGAAGGAAGTGGTTGGTATCCTTGATGTTGGAAGATAGATTTTGGACAACTGGTTGGCGCTGTCGCTCAACTAGGGCTGAAATTCGTTCGGTAGGAGCGCAGTAACCAGTCACACTAGGGCGTCCAGGATTATTAGGTTTGTGGATTTTGGGGAGCATGTAGAAGGTGGGTGTGCGGGGTGCTGCTGGGGTGAGGAGGGAGGTGGATTCAGGGGAGAGCTTCTGGGAGGGGCCATAGGATTTGAGTGGGGATGGAGATCTTGTTGGACTTTGGGGATGGGGTCATTTTGGCTTAACTTTTAGGTGGAGTAGTCATAGAATTTCTATCGGAATGACGTAGTCTTCCGATTTTTCTCAGCGAGAGCTATTGCCTCTTCTACAATATGACCTCGATTTTGTTGCATATAAAGGCAAAGTGACTTTTTTTATACCTGACTGATCAAGACTCAAGCCTTTAGTTTGAAAAATATAATAATGGAAAGTCCAGGTTGCAATTAATAATATAGTAAGGACAGGGGGCACTCGCACTACGACCGTAGTGTGCAGGTGGTAACAGTGCCATAGCTAAGGGAGAGGGGGGGCAGCCTGTAAGTTAGCAGATAGGGCTTGTGATCATACTATTACCATAGTTTTGCTACTTGTGTGAATGTTCATAATTGAAAAATGGGCTAATTAAAGGACATCAGGCTAAAGTAGTTTTCAAATCAATTGCGTGTTTTCAAATATGTGAATGAAAAACGGAATATTTTCAAATTTCGTACGGTACTTAGATCGAGGAAGGGGACATCCGGGGTTTTGACTTTACGCATAAAATAGTTCCTACCTATTTAACATTATTTTTTTATATTGAAAATAGTAGAGAATAAGTCCAATATCAATTAAAATTAGCTTAAGAAAAATGTATCAAAATTAGTATAAGTAAATTATAAAGTATGAGTTATTTTGCTGTTATGTAAAAGTGTTGTACGCAAACCAGTGGAAAAGGTCGGCGGAAGGATAAAAAGTAAAAGAAACGGGAAGGGAGAGAGGACGCGGGAAGATGGAACGGTCTTGTGAGATGCGTTAGAGACTATAGAAAAGAACCTTGTGTAATTATTGATTATAGCTAAAACATATTTGAAACCAAAAGTCCAAGTGTTATTTATTATTGTGGTAGTAAGCCTGTTGATTACAGTGTACCCGGTTACCGTGTGTTTCCGGAAAAATGAGACCGAGAACGAGAAGATAATAGAGGTAAGAAACTGCTTAGTTACAAGCCCACCCTGGGTGTCACCCATATGGCGGTGACACTCGACTGCAAGTGTACTCGCATTGCTTTTCAAAGTAAAGTAACGACAGTTTGCAACTCACCGCAAAGACGTGGTGAAGAGCTGCGACAGGCACATACAAAAGACACACACATACAACACTTTCAGCTATCGGCCATGGCCTTCAGAAAATAGAACATTCACTCAATCACACAGGCACACGACACATTCATACAACCGTGACCTCCGACTGCTGGACTTCGAATCATGCTCTGCAGCACGTAGATCGGGGAGGGGACGCAACCTTCCTATCCCCTCTCCCCTCCCCTCCCCACCCATCCTCGATTTACTCACTGCAGAGCGTGATTCGATGTGCGGCAGCAGAAGGTGATGGTTGTATGACTGTGTTGTGTGATTGCATGAGTGTTCTATTTCCTGAAGAAGGGCATGGTCAATAGGTGAAAGTGTTGTACGTATGTGTCTTTTGTATGTGCCTGTCGCAGCTCGTCGCCATGTCTTTGCGGTGAGTTGTAAACTGTCCTTACTATAGTATTAATTCCAACCTGGACTTTCCATTATTATTTTTTTCAATGTAAAGGCTCAAGTCTTGATAAGTCAGATATAAAAATAAAGTCACTTTGTCTTTATATGAAATAAAATCAAGGTTGTATTGTAGAAGAGGCAATAGCTCTTGCTGAGAAAAATCGGAAGACTACGTCATTCCAATAGAAAGACTAATTCATCATAAAAAAACAAATGGCTGATGAAACACCTTGCTTTTGGCAAACAAGAGGAGCTGAAACTAGCTGTGTCAAAATTTACCAGTTTTATGATAAAGTATCAGAAGCAGATCTCCTCTTTGATATTCAAAAGCCAAGAAGACATTTGAAAGCTGCAGATGTTACTATTTCAGATTGGATGTATCTATACTTCTCAAAATTTATTGTGAATGGGATGTTACATACTCTCTTCCAAACCTTATGCACTCTCTAAAGTTATTTGTGATGATTTGCATATCAGTTGCTGCATGGAAGAGGAGCTTTAGCAAACTGAAATTAATTAAGAACTACTTGCAAACCACAGTGAGCAACACGAGGCTAAATATTCTTGCATATTAACTACTGAAAATTAGGCAACACAAATCATTACTTTTGAAGATGTGATTTCTGAGTTCACAGCTGTTAAAACTAGAAAGAAATTTTAAGTGTATTTTCCTTCAGTAGTTAGTATCCTGAAGAATTTATACTAATGTAGTGTGTATAATACTGTTACACAATGTATAATGCATAATAAAAAATATTAATGTATTATAAATTGCAGTTTGATAATTAATTACTTTTTTGTATTACTTAAAATCATACTTGTAGTTAGTTGTATTTATTTTTAAAGTTTTTATTCATGGGGTGACACTGCCAAGAAATGCCCTGGGTGCCACCCACACCAGCTACACCAATGGGTGGTAAGTTGAGCATCTGTGCAGGACAGGAAGTGTGTCACAGTGGTCGAATTGGTTAAATTGACTGCTGGTCTGAATGGTAAATCCGGATTTAAATTCTGGTCTAGCACAAATTTTCAACTTCACCACCAAATTTATTTCAGTGTCCTGTGACAGTTAAAATGTCAGGGCTGTATATATATATATATATATATATATATATATATATATATATATATATAAATAAAAATAGAAAACAGATGACTTACCAAAAAGACCGGCTCGTCGATAGAAACAAATAAAATAAATAAAATCACACACAAACACACATACAAGCTTTCGCCACCACTGGCAGCTTCTTCAGGAAAAAGAGGAAAAAAGGGGAGGAAAAGGGAAGGATATGGGTTTTAAGGAAGTGGAAAAGGAGTCATTCCAATCCCAGGAGTGGAAGGACTTACCTTAGGGGAAAAAAAGGAAGGTAAACAAAAACACACACACCACACATTTACACAGACGCAAGTACAATTAGGCAGACACACTGTAGAACCGGGAAAGTTTCCCTCTATAATTTTTATATATATATATATATATAAAACCCTCATCATTTCCTTTTCCCTCTCCTTCCCTACTGCCTGAAGACGCAACTGGGTTGCGAAAGCTTGCGATTGTGTGTGTGTGTGTGTATTCATTTATTTATTTGTGATGCTGTCACACCTGTGCTCCTTCGCCTGGTGAGATTACTCACCAGGCGAAGGATATATATATATATATATATATATATATATATATATATATATATATATATATATATAAAATATAAAAAATAGACGAAGATTACTCACCAGGCGAAGGAGCACAGGTGTGACAGCATCACAAATAAATAAATGAATACACACACACACACACAATCGCAAGCTTTCGCAACCCAGTTGCGTCTTCAGGCAGTAGGGAAGGAGAGGGAAAAGGAAATGATGAGGGTTTTAAGGAAGGGGGTAAGGAGCCATTCCAATCCCGGGAGAGGAAAGACTTACCTTGGGGGAAAAAATGGAGGGTAAACAAATGCACACATGCCCACACATTCACACAGACACAAGTACACCTAGGCAGACATACTGTAGAAAGCAAAGAAGTTAAGTTATAGAAGTTAAGAAGTTAGACAGAGATACCACTTGAGGCAGAGGCTCTGTCCAGAGAACTGATGCAAAGATGTTAAGAAGGTGGGTGGGAATTCAAATTTAGCGGAGGTTGAGACCAGGTGGGCAACGGGAAGAGAGAATATGCTGAAGGGCTAGTTCCCATCTCCGGAGTTCTGAAGGATTGGTGTCAGTGGGAAGTATCCAGATAACCCGGACAGTGTAGCACTGTACCAAGATGTGCTGGCCGTGCACCAATGCGTGTTTAGCCACAGGGTGATCCTCGTTACCAACAAACACTGTCTGCCTGTGTCCATTCATGCGAATGGACAGTTTGTTGCTGGTCATTCCCACATAGAACGCTTCACAGTGCAGGCATGTCAGTTGGTAGATCATGTGGGTACTATCGCAAGTGGCTCTGCCTTTGATCGTGTACACCTTCCGGGTTACGGGACTGGAGTAAGTGGTGGTGGAAGGGTGCATAGGGCAGGTTTTACAACGGGGGCGGTTACAAGGGTAGGAGCCAGAAGGTAGGGAAGGTGGTTTGGGGATTTCATAGGGGTGGACTAGGAGGTTACGGAGGTTAGGTGGGTGACTTACCAAAAGCACCGGCTCGTCGAGAGAAACAAATAAAATCACACACAAACACACATACAAGCTTTCGCCACCACTGGCAGCTTCTTCAGGAAAAAGAGGAAAAAAAGGGGAGGAAAAGGGAAGGATATGGGTTTTAAGGAAGTGGAAAAGGAGTCATTCCAATCCCAGGAGTGGAAGGACATACCTTAGGGGAAAAAAAGGAAGGTAAACAAATACACACACACTCAGACATATCGAAACGCAAACACACCTAGACAGACATTTGTGTAAAGCAAAGAAGTTGGAGAGATACAAATTGAGGCAGAGGCTCTGTCCACAGAACCAAGGCAAAGATGCTAAAGATAGTGGGCGGGAATTTGTGTTAGCGGAGATTGAGACCAGGTGGGCAACGGGAGGAGAGAATAAGCTGAAGGGCAAGTTCCCATCTCCGGAGTTCTGAAAGGTTGGTGTCGGTGGGAAGTATCCAGATAACCCGGACGGTGTAACACTGCACCAAGATGTGCTGGCCATGCACCAAGGCATGTTTAGCCACAGGGTGATCCTCATTACCAACAAACACTGTCTGCCTATAACAATTTTTGACTTACCTAAAGTACAGGCTCGTCGACAGAAACACCAAACACACTCAAAAACACACGAACATTCGAGCTTTCGCCACCAGTGGTGGCTTCTTCGGGAAAAAGAGGAAGGAAGGAGAGGAGAAAGGGAAGGATACGGGTTTTAAGGAAGTGGAAAAGGAGCCATTACAATATATATTTATGTAAAAAATAGATGTAGTACACTTACCAGGCGAAGGAGCACAGGCAGTGATAGCAACAAATAAACACACAGACACACACACACATAAACGCAAGCTTTCGCAGCCTAGCTGCTTTGCCAGGCAGAAGGGAAGGAGAGGGAAAAGGAAATGATGAGGGTTTTAAGGGAGTGGGTAAGGAGTCATTCCAATCCCAGGACAGGGAAGACTTACCTTGGGGGGAAAAAAGGAGGGTAAACAAATGCACACACACCCACACATTCACACAGACAAAAGTACACCTAGGCAGACATACTGTAGAAAGCAAATAAGTTAGAAGTTAGACAGAGGTGCCACTTGAGGCAGAGGCTCCGTCCTGAGAACCATGGCAAAGATAAACAACAGCACCTGCATTATGACAGCTGCCATCCTTTCCAGATCAAACGTTCCCTTCCCTACAGCTTAGGTCTTCGTGGCAAACGAGTCTGCTCCAGTCCTGAATCCCTGAACCAATACACCAATAACCTGATAACAGCCTTCACATCCCGCAGCTATCCTCCTGATCTGGTACAGAAGCAAATTGCCAGAGCCACTTCCTCATCCCCCCAAATTCATAACCTTCAACAGAACCCCAGAAGTGCCCCTCTTGTCACCGGATACTTTCCGGGACTGGAGCGGACTCTGAATGTGGCTCTCCAGCAAGGATACGACGTCCTTAAATCCTGCCCCGAAATGAGATCCATCCTTCATGACATCCTCCCCACTCCTCCGAGAGTGTCTTTCCGCCGCCAACCTAACCTCCGTAACCTCCTAGTCCATCCCTATGAAATCCTCAAACCACCTTCCCTACCCTCTGGCTCCTACCCTTGCAACCGCCCCCGTTGTAAAACCTGCCCTATGCACCCTTCCACCACCACTTACTCCAGTCCCGTAACCCGGAGGGTGTACACAATCAGCTTTCTACAGTTCTACACTATGTCTGCCTAAGTACACTTGCGTCTGTGTAAATGTGTGGGTGTGTGTGTATTTGTTTACCCTCCTTTTTTCCCCCCAAGGTAAGTCTTTCCTGTCCTGTGATTGGAATGACTCCTTACCCACTCCCTTAAAACCCTCATCATTTCCTTCTCCCTCTCCTTCCCTTCTACCTGACGAAGCAGCTAGGCTGCGAAAGCTTGCGTTTGTGTGTCTGTGTGTTTATTTGTTGCTATCACTGCCTGTGCCCCTTCGCCTGGTAAGTGTACTTCATCAATTTTTTACATATATTTTTCCTGTTAGGAATTTTTCCTCTCTCTCTATATATATATAAAGCAAAGAAGTCTTCTTTGCTTTCTACAATATGTCTGCCTAGGTGTACTTGTGTCTGTGTGAATGTGTGGGCATGTGTGCATTTGTTTACCCTCCATTTTTCCCCCAAGGTAAGTCTTTCCTCTCCCGGGATTGAAATGGCTCCTTACCCCCTTCCTTAAAACCCTCATCATTTCATTTTCCCTCTCCTTCCCTACTGCCTGAAGACGCAACTGGGTTGCGAAAGCTTACGATTGTGTGTGTGTGTGTATTCATTTATTTATTTGTGATGCTGTCACACCTGTGCTCCTTCGCCTGGTGAGTAATCTTCGTCTATTTTTTATATTTTATTTCTCCTGCTAGGAATTTTTCGTCTTAATATTCGTATTATATATAAATTGAAAAGAGATGACTTACCAAAAGGACCGGCTTGTCGATAGAAACAAATAAAATCACACACAAACACACATACAAGCTGTCGCCACCACTGGCAGCTTCTTCAGGAAAAAGAGAAAAAAAGGGGAGGAAAAGGGAAGGATATGGGTTTTAAGGAAGTGGAAAAGGAGTCATTCCAATCCCAGGAGTGGAAGGACTTACCTTAGGGGAAAAAAAGGAAGGTAAACAAATACGCACACACTCAGACATATCGAAACGCAAACACACCTAGACAGACATTAGTCACTAATGTGGAAGGACTTACCTTAGGGGAAAAAAAGGAAGGTAAACAAATACACACACACTCAGACATATCGAAACGCAAACACACCTACACATATCCACATCCAAACACACCTAGGCAGGCATAGAAACTTCTTTGCTTCTCACTAATGTCTGTCTAGGTGTGTTTGCGTTTCGATATGTCTGAGTGTGTGTGTATTTGTTTACCTTCCTTTTTGTCCCCTAAGGTAAGTCCTTCCACTCCTGGGATTGGAATGACTCCTTTTCCACTTCCTTAAAACCCATATCCTTCCCTTTCTCCTTCCCTTTTTTCCTCTTTTTCCTGAAGAAGCTGCCAGTAGTGGCGAAAGCTTGTATGTGTGTTTGTGTGTGATTTTATTTGTTTCTCTCGACGAGCCGGTCCTTTTGGTAAGTCATCTCTTTTCTATTTTTATTTTTGTTTATCCCACTGGGAAAGTTTCCCTCTATAATTTATATATATGTGTGTGTGTGTGGGGTGGGGGGGGGGTAGGAGCCAGAGGGTAGGGAAGGTGGTTTGGGGGTTTCATAGGGATGGACTAGGAGGCTACGA
Organism: Locusta migratoria; assembly: GCA_026315105.1. NCBI lineage: Eukaryota > Metazoa > Arthropoda > Insecta > Orthoptera > Acrididae > Locusta > Locusta migratoria. Next base: position 119,342,178 of record CM048754.1, read on the forward strand.
AGGTTAGGTGGGCGGCAGAAAGACACTCTCGGTGGAATGGGAAGGAGTTCTTGAAGGATGGTTCGCATTTTGGAGTAGGATTTAAGAAAGTCGTATCTTTGCTGGAGAGCCACATTCAGAGTCCGCTCCAGTCCCAGAAAGTATCCGGCGACAAAAGGGGCACTTCTGGGGTTCTTCGGTGGAAGGTTCTGGATTTGGGGGGATGTGGAAGTGGCTCTGGTAATTTGCTTTTGTACCAGATTAGGAGGATAGCTGCGGGATGTAAAAGCTGTTATTAGGTTATTGGTGTACTGGTTCAGTGATTCGGGACTGGAGCAGACTCTTCTGCCACGAAGATCTAAGCTGTAGGGAAGGGAACGTTTGATGAGGAATGGATGGCAGCCGTCATAATGGAGGTACCGTTGTTTGTTGGTTGATTTGATGTGGACGAATGTGTGTAGTTGGCCATTGGACAGATGGAGGTCGACATCGAGGAAAGTGGCATGGGATTTGGAATAGGACCAGCTGAATTTGATGAGACCAAAGGAGTTGAGGTTGGAGAGGAAATTCTGGAGTTCTTCTTCACTGTGAGTCCAGATCATGAAGATGCCATCAATGAATCTGTGCCAAATTTTGGGTTGACAGGCTCGGGTGTCCAGGAAGACTTCCTCTATGTGTCCCATAAATAAGTTTGCGTACGAGGGGGCCATCCTGGTTCCCATGGCTGTTCCCTTTAGTTGTTGGTATGTCTGGCCCTCAAAGGTGAAGAAGTTGTGGGTTAGGATGAAGCTGGCTATGGTATTAAGGAAATATATATAAACAAATAGAAAAAATAGAAAACGGATGACTTACCCAAAGGGCAGGCTCGTCAACAGACACAAATAAAATCACACACAAACACACATACAAGTTTTCGCAATTATTGGTCACTTCTTCAGGAAAAGAGGAAGAAAGGAGAGGAGAAAGGGAAGGACATGGGTTTTAAGGAAGTGGAAAAAGAGTCATTCCAATCCCAGGAGTGGAAGGACTTACCATAGGAGAAAAAAAGGAAGGTAAACAAATACACACACACTAACACATATCCAAAAGCAAACACACCTAGACAGACATTCGTAAAAAGCAAAGAAGTTGGGCAGAGATACTACTTGAGGCAGAGGCTCTGTCCACAGAACCGAGGCAAAGATGCTAAAGATGGTGGGCCTCAAGTGGTATCTCTGTCCAACTTCTTTGCTTTTTACAAATGTCTGTCTAGGTGTGTTTGTGTTTGGATATGTGTTAGTATTTGTTTACCTTCCTTTTTTCCCCCTAAGGTAAGTCTTTCCACTCCTGAGATTGAAATGATTCCTTCCCCCTCCCCCCCCCTCCCCCCCCCCCCCCCCGTGGTTGGGTCTCTGGTCCCATCCATACCACCATGACAACCAGCTGATGAATCACACCACAGGTAGTTTTCATTTTTTATTTTATTTAGTCCTTTACTCATATTTTTGTATCTGCTAAAGTAAATAAATAAAAGAAAATTGTGTCCCAGAATTCTAGAGACTTCTGTCAGAAAGCATAATAGCTTTATTGTATTAAATTAAAAATGTTTTAGTCTTCTGTTTCTCGTTTATATTGGTAACAGTATAATAATGCCACATTTGCATTTGGCACACTCTGGTTTGGATACCGTACTGATATCTGGATTTATGAGTGAATTTACTAGAAAAATAGCCCACCTTTTTCTTGTAGTGTGAATGTGGCTGTGCACATTATGTGACACGTTTTTGTACTCGATTTGTACTAAAACATCATCGTTATTTATGTTTTACCCTCATTATAGTCTGTTGAAACATTTGTTTTACATATGTCTGCTTGTCCTCCTTGCTTCTGGCACTAGTTACTGTTGAAGGTGCTCTATCTCGGTTGAAAGACAGCACACATCATTGATTGACTTCCATCTGACTGCGGCTATGTTCCTCCCTCAAATACACCACTTCACCTTTTCTAATTTTTACAGTCTTCAGTAAATTAGGAGGACCCTTCCCTTTTTCCATTACAGTGGCTACACCCCAGATTTTATTCATATTTTTATTCATCATATAGCATTATTACATGCAATGGCCTTCTTCATTTCACTTAACCTAACTTTTTTTTTACATGTAAGGTTGATATTGAGCATTTCCAAAAATTCTTCTAATGAATATAAATAAGTTTGCTAACAAGAAGTTGTATAACTTTTTCTTAAATAATTTGATTGGTGTGCCTGAGGCATGTTTGGACAATTTTTTATATATTTTAATTGACATATACTTATGACAATTGTTAGGTTTTGCTAACCTATTTTATGGCAAGATTAGAGATTTACAGGGTCTTGTAGTCATTCCTCTGATTTGTTGCACTTAAATTAGGTAGTTCTGCAAGTATGAAGTAAACACTATTAAGAATTATATATTTATAATAATGGAAAGTCCAGGTTGGAATTAATAATACAGTAAGGAATGTTTACAACTCACCACAAAGACGTGGCTATGACCTGTGACAGGCACATACAAAAGACACACAGAAGAAGGCTGTGGCCGACAGCTGAAAGTGTTGTACGTGTGTGTCTTTTGTATGTGCCTGTTGCAGCTCGTTGCCACGTCTTTGCAGTGAGTTGTAAACTGTCCTAACTGTATTATTAATTCCAACCTGGACTTTCCATTATCATCAATATATAATCCTTAATAGTGTTAACTTCATACTTGTAGAACTACCTAATTTAAGTGTAACAAATTAGAGGAATGACTACAAGATCCTTAAAAACAGATACTTACTTTAATTCTGTATTGCTGATAGTCACACAAAAATACGAAAATGGAGACAAAAAAAAAATAGGACTAGCTTTTGGAACTGTATTCATTTGTCAGGTAGGAGAGGAGGGAAGAAAAGGAAACAAAAGGGGACGTTATTCACAACCTATGCCCTGAGGTGATGAATGAAGTCAGAGATACTGTATATTAGTACTGAGCTGTGCCAACAGCAAACCAAAGGGGATAGAGAAATGAACTGAATAATGCTGAGTGGGGGATGGGCATTACATTTTTAATTAAGAGGGAAAGAGATAGAGAAAAATATAATCATATAAAAAAAACCAGACACACATGAATACACACACGCAAAAACAAACACACACAAATATATACAGGACAAAGGCAGGGTAAGGGGCAGATATGACTAATAAGTGAGTTGAGGACTCCCCTCACACCATCCTCAATTCAGTTATTCATCGCTCAATTCTCAAATTCTCACCCTCTGGACTGCCTTTATCTTGTGTGTTTGTGTTTGAATAAGTGTGTGTGTGTGTGTGTGTGTGTGTGTGTGTGTGTGTGTGTGTGTGTGTGTGTGTGCTTCTCTATCTCTTTCCCCCTTAATTAAAAACATTTGCCTAACCCTCTCCATTGTCACCCATTGAGCATTATTCGGTTCACTTCTGTTTACTGCTTGATCTATCCTCTTTGGTTTGCTAATGGCAAGGCTCAGTTCTTAACATATCCCTGACTTCCACACAACACCCACCATCACTGGGTTCTCACGTAGATGCTGTGTTTCTCGACTTCCGCAAGGCATTTGGTACAGTTCCTCACAAAAGTTTAATGAACAGAGTAAGAGCATATGGTCTATCAGACCAATTGTGTGATTAGATTGAGGAATTCCTAGATAACAGAAAGCAGCAGGTCATTCTCAATGGAGAGAAGTCTTCCGAAGTAGGAGTTATGTCAGGTCTGCTATAGGGGAGTGTCGTGGGTCCGTTGCTGTTCACGATATATATAAATGACCTTGCGGATAACTTCGGAAGTTCACTGAGGCTTTTTGCGGGTGATGCTGTAGTATATAGAGAGGTTGTAACAACGGAAAATTGTATTGAGATGCAGGTGGATCTGCAGCGAATTGACACATGGTGCAGGGAATGGCAATTAAATCTCAATGTAGACAAGTGTAATGTGCTGCGAATACACAGAAAGAAAAATTCCTTTATCATTTAGCTACACTAAAGCAGGTCAGCAACTGGAAGCATTTAATTCCATAAATTATCTGGGAGTAGTCATTAGGAAGGATTTAAAATGGAATGACCATATAAAATCAATTGTCGGTAAAGCAGATGCCAGACTTAGATTCATTGGGAGAATTCTAAGGGAATGCAGTCTGAAACCAAAGGAAGTAGGTTACAGTACATTTGTTCACCCACATTTTGAATACTGCTCATCGGTGTGGGATCCGTACCAGGTGGGATTGATAGAGGAAGTGGAGAAGATCCAACGGAGAGCAGCGCGCTTCGTTACAGGATCATATGGTAATCGTGAAAGCATTACGGAGATGATCGATAAACTCCAGTGGAAGACTCTGCAGGAGAGATGCTCTGTCGCTCAGCACGGGCTTTTGTCGAATTTTCGAGAACATATCTTTACTGAGGAGTGTAGTGGTATATTGCTCCCGCCTACGTATATCTCTCGAAGAGATCATTAGGATAAGATCAGAGAGATTAGAGTCCAGACAGAGGCATACCGACAATTCTTCTTTCCACGAACAATACGAGACTGGAATAGGAGGGAACTCAAGGTACCCTCTGCCACACACCGTCGGGTGGCTTGCAGAGTATGGTTGTAGATGTAGATGTAGATCACGCCGTGGCCTAGGTTGTGAATAACCTTTCCCTCCTGTTCCCTGTTCCGTTTTCTTCCCTCCTTTCCTACGTGAAGAGGGAACACAGTTCCGAAAGCTAACATCCCATCTTTTAGTCTACATTTTTGTTTGTTTGACTATCGGAACTACAGAACTGAGGTAAGTACTGGCCGCCAATCTATCTCTTTTGAAGAGTATTTTAGCATCTCAGTGGAGAATTCCCATTAGTAAAATTCTACATTTAATGAACAATGGTTAACAATATGTCCTATTCTCTACTTTTGTGATCATTCTATTGTTGTTGTTGTTGTGGTCTTCAGTCCGGAGACTGGTTTGATGCAGCTCTCCACAATACCCTATCCTGAGCAAGCCTCTTCATCTCCACATAAGAATGGCAACCTACATCTGTCTGAATCTGCTTACTGTATCCATCTCTTGGTCTTCCTCTGCGGTTTTTACCCCACACACTTCCCTCTAACGCTAAATTCAGAATTCCATGATGTCTAAGAATGTGCCCTACCAATCTATCCCTTCTTTTAGTCAAGGTATGCCAGAAATTTCTTTTCTCCCCAATTCTGTTCAGTACCTCCTCATTAGTTACGCAATACAGCCACCTAATCTTCAGCATTCTTCTGTAGCACCACATTTCAAAAGCCTCAATCCTCCTCCTGTCCGCACTGTTTATCGTCCATGTCTCACTCCCATACAAGGCAACACTCCATATAAATGCCTTCAGTAAAGACTTCCTTAGGCTTAGATCAATATTCGATGTTAACAAATTTCTCTTTTTCAAGAACGCTTTTCTACCCATTGCCATTCTGCATTTTATATCCTCTGTACTGCGACCATCATTTGTTATTTTACTGCCCAAGTAACAAAACTCATCTACCTTCTTTATTGCTTCGTTGCCTAATCTAATTCCCTCAGCATCACCTGATTTTGTTAGACTGCACTCCATTACACTAGTTTTGCCCTTGTTATTGATGGCAATTCTCCACTGAGATGCTAAAATATTCTTCAAAAAGATAGATTAGCTGGCCAGTACTTACCTTAGATCTTTACCACCAATAGTCACACACAAAAAAAAAAAAAAAAAAAAAAAAAAAAAAAAAAAAAAAAAAAAAAAAAAAAAAAAAAACCATATAGGAATGAGGAAAAAAATAGGATACTGGCTTTTGGAACTGTGTTTCTTCATGAGGTAGGAGAGGAGAGAAGAAAAGGTTACAGGGAACAGAGGGAAAAGGTTACTCACAACCTAGGTCACGGGGAGACGGGTGGAAGTCCAAGATACGACACCGTAGAAACAAAGTGACATACAGAATATGAGCTGCATAGAAGAGCTGTGTTTCGCAAAAGTACCGTGTGCAGCTAAAGTGGGGAAAGTGTTAAAAAGTAAACCAACACATGCACAAAAATGTTAGTGAAAGATGCTTAACGACTGTCCTTTCAGCATATTCTTCACTGAAAAGTGGGTAGTAATTTAATAAGAGACTGAAGTGGGCCACTGCATATGCAGTTAACTAACACTTACACCTACAAATACATTATATAGTTTAAAATGACACATAACTACAATCACTTTTGTTTCATTTTCTCACCTCTACTTTTTTGGACTCAAACTGAAGCTCGTAAAACTCCATCCCCTCAATCAGCATCTGAGCAGAAGTGACGATATTCTGGCAAATCACTGCTTTATAAGATTTACGTTCATCTTCACTCAAATCGCCCTCTTCAATAATCTTCACCTGCTTCATAAATGTTGATTTTCCAGATGAGCCACATCCTAAAAATCAATACAGTCTGCATTTAGCAGTGCAACTAAAACACAATAACATCTCATTACAACAGTAACACAGAGAGCAAAGTTTACAGCACAGCTAATGGAGTTGTGAGGAAATAGTACAGATTGATAAAGCTTCAAGTTAGGCCATGAGCACAGATAACACATTAAGGACAATTAAGGATGGTAACCCATTATTATCTAGCTGATGAAACAGACTAATGGCCAATCACATATATCAAGCATCTGTTTTCAAGTTTTTACAATGGAAAATCTGATTGCAGTAAAAGAGGATCGATAACAACTCACCTTGAAGAGGCTCGCTGAGCTGCTGAAAGGCATGAAAAATAGTTTTATTCACACAACTTAAATTTTCAGCCATAGCAGTGTAACGATACTGCTGGCCCCCTCATCTCAATGTTATCGTACGATACCGTCTGCCTGGTCCTCTCATCTCAATGTAATCCTACTATACCGCCTGCGACGGATCCGGAATCGTGTGGTTCAATAGTGATAAAAGTTGCATGTGAAGTTAGTTACAAACGAAATAGCCAGCCTAGGAATCTGTGTAGGACAGTGTCTCGGTGATACTGTGATTAAAACAAGTGATAGATTTCATTAATTAAGAGATTCATATATTTGCTTTCCAGACAGTTCTATAAACAATAGTTTCATCATTGTATGTTATTTAAAGACTTAAACAGACAAATTGTAAAATCTTTTGTAAAAAACATAAAGACGTGAAAGTAAATAGCATTTTATATATGTTAGGCTCATAAACAAGTTGTGTAGACCAGCTAATTGTGTAATTAATGATGTACTCGAGATTTTGAACCTATTTTGAGAATTTCAAAGATAATTAAGCTCAATATATGTTAGGAACATGTGTGATGTACTCATTAACAAATTAATTGACATTTAAGATCGCACTTTGTTGTCAACAGAAAGATCGGAAATTTCGTCTTAAAATATATGAGCCATGTAAAAATTATTGTATATGTATAGTTTTCATTTTATATTGTGATTATTTGTGTGTACATGAAATGTTTTTCTGTTATGTTTGTTAATTGTAAATCAGTATATTCTATTGTTATGAACAATGCTTAATGTAACGTCATTACTGCCGATGTTATATATTTGCCTCACTGCCTTGCGTGGGGGAGTTTGAGTTTTGTCTTTTGTTGAGTACTTTGGAATCTGTCAGTCTGTGTTGTTGTGGTAATTTGTGTACGTTATTGTTATGTTTTGGTGGAGAGGTGAAGTTTGAGTCAGATTAAAGAAGAAGTGAAAATTGTACATATCGACTATTTATTTCTACCATGACGCCCCAGGAGAATAATGTTGCAGCGAGTAGAGCCCCCATACAACGCAATGCTTAAAAGATGAGTATCAGTAGAATAAACTATAATTACGTAAATACCATATAAATATTTCAGCAGACAACAGTACAGACACAACCATCACATCCAGCCACTCAAGCACTACAAGCCTCTTGACAGCAAGTGCTGAGGAAGGGGAAAGGATGCTGGATGAAGGTGAGGATGGAAAGTTATGTATTGCAAGATGGATTGTAAAGGCTCTAATAGACAGGAATGTGTGATGCAGCATGGAATGTAGTAAAAGGTAAGGGGAAGGGGCATGAGAGGGTAAAAGGGAGGTGTAGAGGAGTGTGGGGAGAGAGAGGGCGATTTGAAATGGCAGAAATAATAAGGAAAAAATAAAAATAATAGTAGTTAGTTAAGGGGATATTGTAAGGGGAGGCACACAGTTGCAAGGAAGACATGAATTGGAGAGATACAGGATAATGAGTGGGGAAGGAAAGAGGGGGTGTTTTAATGTTAAGCATAGAGTGTAGGGATGGCAAGTTATCTTAGGTTGAGGCTGTGATGTCGCACAAGTCCAAAGTGCGCGCCACCTACTTTCGCTGCGCGCCGCCATGCACGCACGGCGCGGTGTTCTTACGACGTCGGCCACGAGCGCCCTCTGCTACAGCTCCACTCGTGGCCACCACTGAACGACATCGTTCACTTGGGACTGAGATAGCAACCAGTTAGCACTTCGGAATCAGATAGGCACCAGTGAAGACTTGGCTATCGGATAGGCACTAGGCAGGCCTGTAGCTCAACTATGTATCAGCATTCTGCAGTACTGAGCTATGTAAAATTTAGGTATTGTCTAAATTCTGTGCAATATATATCTCGTTCTAATTTACTCTCTGTCCCATTGGCTGCTCACCTTCGTACCTGCACAAGCGTACGTCCTTTATTCCTGTGTCGGTCTGTCTACTCGGTCACCGACACCTACGACGGATACGAGACACAAAAGTGGCGACGAGGCAGGGACACAAAAGAGGCCAGGACAGTTGCAGGAGTGTAGATTGTGTTGAAGGGACAACTCCCATCTGCACAGTTCAGAATTTCTGGTGGTGGAGGGGAGGATCCAGATGGCCTAGGTAGTGAATCAGCCACTGAAATCCAGAGTGAACTGATCCTCTGCATGCTGTGCCACAGGGTGGTCCATCTTCCTTTTTGACAGTGGCCATTCACCTTGATGGACAGCTGGTTCATCATCATACCAATATAAAACACTGTGCAATGATTTCAGCAGAGTTGGTAAATCACATGGCTGCTTTCACAGTTGGCCCAACCTCTGATGGGGTAGGAGTAGCCTGAGATAGTACTGAAATAGGAAGTAATGAGTCAGTGGATTGGACAGGTTTTGCATTGGGGTCTTCCACAAGGATACGATCCCTGTGGGATTGCAGGAGCATAGGATATATTGTAGAGAGAGTTCCCACCTGTACAAATCAGAAAAGCTGGTGTTTGTGGGGAGGATCCATATGGCCCATTGAAGTGTCTGTCCTTTCCAAAGGCCTCACCTTTTGCTCCAGTCCCACAGTTAACCATGCCGGACTTAATAAGGATCTCCTCTCCTTCTCCCGAAATGGAGAAGGAAATATCATTTTGCTACCAACCCCAACATTCAGACATATGCCAATACTGAACCGTGGCCAATGCAATTCTCTCCTCCATCCAGTCAAGATCCACGCAAACTGCTACTAAATCATCCCCATCTAACTCTTCAGAATTTCCTAAATTCTAACCTGGCCTCACAATTTTTCTCCAAATCCCTCAAAATCGATACCAACCTGACACCCGCAGAAATAAATCCCATCCACCACCTAAACACTGACCCTGACCTTGTGATCCTACTGCAGACAAAGGCTCCACCACTGTAGTTTTAGACATCAAGGACTATGTCACAGAGGGTCTTCGCTGATTCTTCCACCTACACCCCGTGCCACAACGATCCCGTCCCAAAAACCCAACAGGATCTCCAGTCCCTCCTCAAATCCTGAGGATCATTGGAGGACCTCTCCCCAGAGTCAATCTCTCTCCTCACCCCTCCTACACTCCACACCCCCACTTTCTACATACTCCCTAAAGTCCACAAACCCAACCACCCTGGGCATCCCTTTGGTGGCCGGTTATGGTGCTCCCACTGGGAGAATATCAGTGCTCATGGACTGACACCATCAACCGATCACCCACAACCTACCCTCCTATATACAAGACACCACTCATTTCCTCCACCGACTCGCCACAGTTCCCGTTCCTTTACCACCTGGTACTGTGCTTGTCATAGTTGATGCCACTTCCCTCTACACCAACATCCTCAATGCTCGTGGCCTCTCTGCTGTCAAACACTACCTTTCACAATACCCAACTGACTCCGAGCCCACAACCTGCTTCACCGTTTCCTCGACTGACTACATCCTCGTTAACAATTACTTCTCCTTCGAAGGCATCACCTACAAACCAATTTGCGGCACTGTCGTGGGCACCCGTATGGCATCTTGCTGTGCCGACCTATTTGTGGGCCATCTGCAGGAACCCTTCCTGACTAACCAGAATCCCAAACCCATTTGGTTCATATTCATTGATGATATCTTCATAATCTGGACTGTAGGTGAGGACAAAATATCCACATTCCTTCAAAACCTAAATACATTCTACTCCATTCACTTCACCTGTACTCAATCCAACGAGTCACCTTCCTCAATGTTGACCTACACCTCAAAGACGGTCTTATCAGTACCTACCAACCGTCATCAATTCGTACCTCAATTCTGACAGCTGCTATCTATTACACACTACAAAGTCCCTTCCATACAGCCTAGCTACCTGTGGTCATCACATCTGCAGTGACAGGCAGTCCCTTTCCAAAGACGCCAAACGCCTACCTGCGGCCTTCGCTGACATCAGTTACCCTCCAAACCTTTTCCAGAAACAGATCTCATGGGCCATGTCTGTCCAGTCACCCACCAGCTCCCCCACATCCACTGTCCAGCCACAAAGGAGCATCTCTCTTGTTAACCTGTACCACCCAGAGGGCCGAGGTATACGGGGTGCAGCCAAGGCTGGAGGGCGTCATCTCTCTAGGGAAACTGGCCTCAGTATTCCAGGCCGAAATCACTGCTATCAGAGCATTTGCGTAGGTGCTACAAAGACCGTAGCAACTATATCTATTCAGGCAGCCCTGAGATCACTGGTACTCCTGGAATAAGGTGTAGAATTGTTGCAGAATGTCACAGGGTTCTGGTGGAGCTAGGGGAAAGCAATAGAGTAAACCTATTGTGGGTCCCTGGCCACTTGGGGATCAGTGGCAACGAACATGCCGACAGATTAGCCAGGATGGGGGCAGAGACTCCATTTATTGGACCGGAACCTGTCCTGACAATCACCGAGGCAATGATCAAATTGGAGCTACATAACTGGCTCAGAAGACAGCAAGTAGAATATTGGACCAAAGTCTATCAACAAAAACATGGGAAGGTAATGATGCCAAAACCATGTTTTAAAAGAAGCTCTGCAATCCTGGGCCTGAACAGGAGAGAGATTAGACTCATGGTTGGATTGCTGACAGGCCATGAGAATTTCAAAAAACAACTACATACAATGGGAATAACAGAAGAGGACCCTAAATGTAGGATCTGTGATGATGGTGATGAAACTGCATCACATCTAATCTTCGAATGTATTGCATTGGAGAGTAAAAGGCACAGAACATTTGGGACAACCAGACCCGAAGAAATTGTGTCTAATAAAGAACTGGTAAAAGGACTCCTTGCACTGTTCAAGGGCATTGGTTGGCTTTACTAGATATATAGGGAGCGATACCGCACAATAAACTTAGTTTCGGTGCGGGCAGTGGCAGGTTGGACCAAGAGTGTTTCAACTACCCTGAGAAAATCAATCAATACCACCCAGAACTGGAGCAGTTGAACCATATTTTCTGACACGGTTTCAACTAGCTTTCATTCTGACCTGAAATGGGAAATACCATACCCAATATCCTCTCCCCCCACAGTGGTATTCTGTCATCCACCAAACCTAGAAAATATCCTTAACCATCTCTGATTCCAGCCCCTTGCCCCATGGCTCATATCCCTGCAATAGACTTAGATGCAAAACTTTTCCTATCCACCATCTACTCCAGTCCTGTCACAGGGATTTCCTATCCTGTAACAGGCAGGGCAACCTGTGAAAGCAGTCGATCCGGATGAATGGCCATCATCAAACTGTGGCCAGGAGACAGTTGGACAATCCCGTTGCAGACGTGCCCTGTGTAATGTGACTCACTTCAATGGTTCCGTGGACCTGCAGTGGTAGTGGGGGGGGGGGGGGGGTAGTAGTCTTGTGTGTGCGCTACACCTGTTACTTGTGTTATTGTCTTGTTCTTGTGTACACTGAGTGTAGTGAGAATGCTTAGGCCTACTGTTGGACTATAATTGTCATTACTGTTTATGTGTAAATCTGTGTGTCTTTAGTGATGACTGTTTGTTACATGATCTTTGATTTCTACATGTGGACTCTGTTTGATATATACTTTGTCTTGTTGGTGCTCTTTGGTTGTATCTGTGTCTTTGTGTACCGTTTGAAACCCTCGTCTAATGTGTATCCTGTGAATTTGATCACTGTTGCTAATTAAAGTGTGTTAATGCTAAACTGTTTATCGTAAATCATTAACACAGTAGCAGAATCATGGTTCGGAGTACATTAAGTGACTTATTTATTGGATACAAAGTAAAAGATGATTCTTTAATGCCTACAGTTTTCGGCGTGTTCGATCGTGTGACTGAACTGTTTGCGTGAATTTTTCAACAGCGTTTATCATGGAGTTTCACAGTGTTGACAAATTGCGGGGTGGTGACAGTTGGAATGTATGGTCTGTCGTTTGAAGTATCTATGTTCGAGTGATGAGATCGGCTACACTGTGACCTTGCCCATAGTGCAGTAGTGATGTGAAACGATCGGCTGTATTTCGCCGATGCCGGTCGTCGGTAAAATCCACCGATATCGAAGCCTTTGCTTTTAACCACTTGTATAGGACAAGGGGATGTACGTGTGCATTGTGGCATGGTGAGAGAGTCTGAGTTAGTATGTATGTGGCATGTTGTGAGCAGTTGTTGATGAGACACCGATGCAACAAGGTTGTCAACTGAAGCAACATTTGAAGTTCCTATGACTAATTAAAAAATGTGGGTCATTACGTAAAAACAATTACGGGATGTAACGAGTCTGGCTGTTGTCGTGCAACAACCTACAAGACAGGTGAAGAAATGTATGAGTTTAACATAGTTGTGTGGGTTCTGTACTATCAGACAGCACCATCACACTGTGAAGTCGGCGTGCTCTCTAGTCACCGCCAGAAAAACAGCTGGTGGCCCCGCATCGTTGGCTTTACTTATTAAGGGAGTAGCTGGGGCAGCTGAAGAATAAGAAGCAGACGCCCGCCACCAAAAATAAAACTATTCCAGAATGAAACTTCACTCTGCAGCGGAGTGTGCGCTGATATGAAACTTCCTGGCAGGTCCCAGGTTCGAGTCCCGGTTTCGGCACACAATTTTAATCTGCCAGGAAGTTTCATATCAGCGCACACTCTGCTGCAGAGTGAAGTTTCATTCTGGAAACATCCCTTAGGCTGTGGCTAAGCCATGTCTCCACCATATCCTTTCTTCCAGGAGTGCTAAGTCTTGCGTGTTTGCAGGAGAGCTTCTGTGAAGTTTGGAAAGTGGGAGGCGAGGTACTGGCGGAAGTAAAGTTGTGAGGCGGCATCGTGAGTCGTGTCGGGATAGTACAGTCGGTAGTGCGCTTGCCCGCGAAAGGCAAAGGTCCCAGGTTCGAGTCCCGGTTCCGGCACACAATTTTAATCTGCCAGGAAGTTTCAATAAAACTATTTATTTTATTTATTTATTTTTGTGTTCCTTGGATCCTTGATGCGAATGAATCGCTAGGATGTAGAACGTGTCAGTAACAGCCACATGAAAATGATCATATGGTTTAACATATATAGGTATAAAATAAAGATATTTGACTTACCTAGGCTCGTCGACAGAAACATAAAACACACACAAAAACACACAAACATTCGAGCTTTCGCTCCACTGGTGGCTTCTTCGGGAAAAAGAGGAAGGAAGGAGAGGAGAAACGGAAGGATACCGGTTTTAAGGAAGTGGAAAAGGAGTCATTCCAATCCCAGGAGTGGAAGGACTTACCTTAGGGGACAAAAAGGAAGGTAAACAAATACACACACACTCGCACATAACCACATGCAAACACACCTAGGCAGTCATTTGTTACATTGTACTATCTACAAATCTATCTAGCTACAAATGTCTGCCTAGGTATGTTTGCATGTGGATATGTGCGAGTGTGTGTGTATTTGTTTACCTTCCGTTTGGCCCCTAAGGTAAGTCCTTCCACTCCTGGGATTGGAATGGCTCCTTTTCCACTTCCTTAAAACCCATATCCTTTCCTTTCTCCTCTCCTTCCTTCCTCTTTTTTTACCGATGAAGCCACCAGTGGTGGCGAAAGCTCGAATGTTTGTGTGTTTTTGTGTGTGTTTTATGTTTCTGTCGACGAGCCTGTACTTTAGGTAAGTCAAATATCTTTATTTTATACCTATTTTTCCCACCTGGAAAGTCTCCTTCCAAATAATATTATATACATATATATACATAAAAAAAATGTCCATCTGTTCAAATAACAACACAGATTATTCAGAAAACTTAAAATAACATAAAAAACACAGGTAATAATACAATAATGACACAGGATGATTACACTATGGAATTTAGGTTCAAAAAAATGTTCAAATGTTTGTATAGCTTATGGGCCTTAACTACGGGGTCATCAGTCCCTAAACTTACAAACTACTTATGAACTACCTAATACTAAAGATGGCACAAATATCCATGCCCGAGGGGGGATTCGAACCCCCGACCGCAGTGGCCGTGCAGACTGTGATTGGAGCGCCGCAGAACACTCGGCCACCGCGGCCGGCAATTTAGGTTCAATTAACATAACAAGTCCAGTTAACATAACAAGTTCATCAATTGAACTCTTTTATTTTAAATGAAAACTTTTGATTCAATCAATTGATTTCATTTAAAATTTTCATTTAAAATAAAAGAGTTCAATTAAAATACAAAGTATTGTGCAAACAAGTGATATGCCAATGCTGCATACTCAGTTTTATTAGTAATGCTTAAATTTAACACAGTTCTGGAAGTATTACACATTATCGTAAAATTCCTGTACAGAATAGAAAGGATAATCCAGCAGGTAATGTTTTAACTGTTTTTTGAAGCTGTTAAGATCCCCAATGAGTGATTTGATGCGGACAGGAAGTTTATTGAATATATTTGTGCCTGAATAATGAACCCCTCAGAGGTGTGCCGATTCGTGAATGAGTCGTTCATTTGAACAAATTCAAATAAAGAATCGAATCGGGTTTCGGATGAAACGTCGTTCAAAAGAATCGTCTCCCACGTGACGATTCCAAGATACAACAATTCACGATTCCAAAGAGACTGACGAATCGTACCAAGTGATTACGAAAGCCAGAAAACAATCACGGGAGGAGGACGCGAATAACAAAGGAAGCACAGAAGGAAGATCGTGAGCCATCAACTACTATTCACTAGGGTTGCCAGATCTCCGGGCGCCGTCCGGAGTGCCCGGGTTTGGAATGAATTCTCCGGGTCTACGGGCCAATCACTCTCATCTCCAGGCTTGAATGTAACCTTCATCTTAACTTTTTTTTTTTTTTTTTTTTTTTTTTTTTTACTACGGTTTTTAAGTACTATGCTCATGTAGCGACGATCTACATCGAACTTAACGTAACTTAAACTAAGGATGAACACAACATCCATGCCCTAGAGGGGGGGGGGGATTCGAACCTCTGGCGGGAGTAGCCTCGCGCACGGTGGCAAGACGCCTCAGTGCGCTCGGCTATTCCCCGCCGCCTCCTCTCTAGTAATTATGAATAACTTCATATAAATGTCAATTTCTTATTGCAACAAAACGCTACTTTTCTATTCTTCCTCTGAAAACTTTTCATCGCTGCGTCGGTAGTAATCGGCTAACGCATTATTAAGCAAACACTGTTGCGGAAACGTGTCGACTGGTGACGTCTATTATTTGTGTTCGTTCGATCATTGTTTGTTATCAGTTTACCGGCAATTTTTGGAATACTCGGATCGCGTGTGAACAGACAAGCTTACATTAACTCAGATTAGTGAGTAATAACAGTGAAATGAAGAGACGATATCTAATTTCGTTCCGTGAAGAATGGTTGCAGGAATAAAGTTATAAAGAGTGGCTACAAAAAGTCGATACTGATGAGTGTATGTGTAAGTGCAGAATATGCAATATGTCATTTACTCTTAAGTACGACGGACTGAGAGCTGTGAATAAACATTTACAATCAGAAAGACACAAAGCGAATATTACTACACAAAAGAAGAATTAGTCGCTTCTTAAATTCTTGCCGCCGTCCGCGGTGGCCGAGGGGACTGAGGCGCTCCAGTCACGGTCTGCACGGCCACTACTGTCGGGGGTTCGAATCCCCCCTCGGGCATGGATATTTGTGCCGTCCTTAGTATTAGCTAGTTCATAGGTAGTTTGTAAGCTTAGGGACTGATGACCCCGTAGTTAAGTCCCATAAGTTCTACAAACATTTGATTTTTTTTTCAGAGTAGCGTAATACTTTCAGTTTGTTTAAGAAATATCTCACAGGATGATATGTGGATGCGTCAATGTAAATGGACCAGTTTTTATTGTAGAAAGTAAAGACATGTTAGTCAATCGTGCGATATATATCGCTGGCTCTGATGCCGCTACTTCGAGGTACACCGCTCCTTATCACAAAAATATTACAATGATTAAACCACATTAAATAAGGAAAATTTTCAAAATTTACCAGAAAATAAAAAGAACAGAGAATTCAGAGCCTGAATGCCCTGTGTTCAGCTGTGGGCACATTTGTTTCATCTTTCATCATAAAGAATGAAATACTTGCCCACAGCTCTACACAGGGCATTGAGGCTCTGAATTCTCTGTTCTTTTTATTTTGTGGTAAATTTTGAAACTTTAATTCGATTTGTAACTGTTTCTCAGCTTAGCCAGATAGGTATATGCGAATCCCTATACAGAGGAAGCCATGGGGAATTGGCATAGGTTGCTCCACAAAATGTTGAAATGTTTGTAAATATATTGGATCAAACTACTTAAACCTAGATAAACTAACCTACAGACAAACACACACACCCATGCCCCAGGGAGGACTCGAACCTCCACAGGGAGCAACCGCGCGCTCCGCAGCGAGGTGCTTTAGACCGCTCGGCTACTCCACCGCGGCGGTTGCTCCACATATTTATAACTTTCGAATAATTGTACTATTAGACTGAATGAGCCTGACCACTTGAAAACTCAAACAACTGCATAATACGGTAGAAAAACAAGTTCTGTACAATGACGCCAACAGGATTATGATATTAAATGTGCCAAATGAATGAATAGTGACTGTACAAAAACCTAGGGCATATGGTTCACAAATTTAAAAAATAGTTCAAACTTATTCTAATCCTATGGAACGAAACTGCTAAGGTCTCGGTGACAAACTACTGAAACTAAGTCATTATAAGGGCAACACACACACCCATTCCCGAGGGAGGACCCGAACCCCTGGTGGGAGCGGCAGTGTACTCCGCGCCCCAGATCACACGGCCATTCCTGCGCGGCGCACATGGTCTGATTGTCATTTTGATAAATATGGCCGGCCGCGGTAGCCGAGGTGACTGAGGCGCTCCAGTCACGGTCAGCACGGCCACTACGGTCGGGGTTCGATCCCCCCTCGGGCATGGATATTTGTGCCGTCCTAGTTCGTAAGTAGATCATAAGTAGTTTGTAAGTTTAGGGACTGATGACCCCGTAGTTAAGTACCATAAGCTTAACAAACATTTGAACTCACCCCTCCCCCCACCTGCGACTAACTCCCCCCCCAAACCAGGATTACACGTGAAAACTAAAAGAAAAAAAAACTAATCATCTCCTTCCTCCCAGCAAGTATCCTCCCTCCTCCCCCCCCCCTCCGCTGGGAGAAAAGTATGAATATATTTTAAGAACTAGAGTGTCTACATCATATTTTAGAAGCTTGAATCCAAACTTATCAGTGTTATGTAAAATTTAACAACAACATTTGGCTTTGATTAAGTTTTCATTTTCTTCTTTCAATTTAGTGAAGACAGAATTGTGTTTCCCGAAATTAACTGATGCATTGTTAGCTGAATACGAAACTACATTATTTAGTGTCAAACCATTTTCCAATAAAATGGATTTTAGTTTGTTTCAGATGGCTTCTGCAGATTCGTTAACATCTTCGTAGAAATCAAGAACTTCATTACATTTTCCCTTATTATTGGAGAAGTATGTTATAACTATCGGATAATGTTTTTTATTGGCTTCGTTTGAAGCGTCTGAACCTAATGCAAACGGAACATTTTGCTTTAATTCGCTTAGTAGCTTCTCTTTAGCATAAGGCAGAAGCACATTTTGTAGTAATGCCTCGGTTTTTGTTCGGTCGCATCTTACTTTCGTTGCCACAAAAAACATAAGGATATAGCTTATTACCACAATCTTGAGAATTGTAAGAATGGTTCTGTTTCACACCATGGTAAGTCAAAGTTAATTCCGTTTCAGTGACTTTGTCGTCTTCTGCAGAAAATTGTTTCGGCAAGAATTTCAGAAGCGACTGATTCTTCTTTTGTATGGTAATATTCGCTTTGTGTCTTTCTGATTGTAAATGCGCTAGCCGATTACTACCGACGCAACAATGAAAGGTTTTCAGAGGAAGAATAGAAAAGTAGCGTTTTGTTGCAATAAGAAATTGACATTTATATAAAGTTATTCATAATTACTAGAGAGGAGCCGGCCGGGAATGGCCGAGCGCACTGAAGAGTCTTGCCACGATGTGCGAGGCTGCTCCCGCCAGAGGTTCGAATCCCCCCCCCTAGGGCATGGATGTTGTGTTCGTCCTTAGTTCAGGTGCGATGTAGATCGTCGCTACATGAGCATAGTACTTAAAAAGCGACGTAAAAAAAAAAAAAAGAAGTTAAGATGAATGTTACATTCAAGCCTGGAGATGAGAGTCATTGGCCCGTAGACCCGGAGAATTCATTCCAAACCCGGGCACTCCGGGCGGCGCCCGGAGATCTGGCAACCCTACAACAGCCAGCGCACGAATCGTCAACTTACCGTGGACAAACAGTATTGTGTTTGTTTAAGCAGCTGCCAGCGAGCTACTGGCGCATGCGCGGAGCTAAAATTAAGTTCAAGCAGGGCCTTCGCCCGTTTCTGCTACTTGCTGAGTGGCTGTATGCTGTTTAAGCAGTAACCGCAAGCTACCAGATTCTACCCGGAAAAATCTTTCTGGTGCGCTCAAGCTGCCAGATTCGCACATGTGCAGAACTGCCTTGAGTTGTAATGGGAGGGCGCTGCACGTGATCCGCAGGGTTGCCAACGTCAGTGGTTTCCCACCGAATCTAGTGGTTTTTTTAAAGCCGACGGTGGGAAAAAATCTGAGTCAGTGGGAGGTGGGAAAGTTGGTGGACTTCAATTAAATCGTTAAAAAATGGTTGCAGAAGTAATATAATCCTAATTTACAATTATTAACGAATATGGACAGATAAATGACTATGAAATGTATCACATTATTGGATAAAATGTAAAATTCTTAAGAGTTCAAAGATATTAACAATGGTATGAGTCATTGCTCATTGTTGTAGGCTGTTGGTTCTGTGTTGACTTCTCTAATCTCCATAGAGAGGAAGTGTTGTACTTGCACCACACAATGACATTGTATTAATGGTATATATTTGTTGCTACAGCACTTTATCAGATTTTTCTTGTTGTGAAAATGACTGAACATTGCAGACACTTAATATGTGACTGTACTTTCATTGTTAACTTTCTTTTTTTCTCAGATGTGATTACATTGGAATATAGCTGAAATCTAGATCTTCTGGCATAAAATAAAGACACTAGAATGACTGACGCTGAACTCCTTTCCAGACTGGATTACTTTCTGTTTTCAAGTTCAAATATTTCACAATTTGCTGTCTGTACCCGACAAGCATTGCAATGGCTCAAAGTAATTATTGTTTGTTTTTATATATAACATGTTTACTGAAGTGCTTTTGAATAAACAATATTTTTTTGTATTTCCGTCTAATGTGTATACAGGTAAGTCAGGTACATAAAAACTCCTCCTTTAAAATGCATAGTTGCGTCCAAATTTCAAATCAATCGGTCAAGAACAAACGAATAGACAGTGGTTTTTTTGCATGGGAACTTCGGAAAGTTCGGTGGTTTTTGGTGGGATTTTACGATCACTTCGGTGGTTTTTATCGTGACCTCGTTGGCAACCCTGGTGATCCGTGTTTACTTTTCTTGATGGTTTCATTAGTTTCTCTTCGTCTACAAGTGTCTTGTCATATGAAAGCAAAACGGATTTCTGTGACGAAACTGTTAGGTGAATTTATTCAGAAAATCGCTGAAGGCTAATAGACTAATATGATAAGATTTCAGTTTTCTTATTTTATTTCCACATTATTAACAGAGAGCAAGCATTGAGTTGAACAGGTAATTCACACCTGTCAGGTCATTTTATATATTTAAGCTGTTAAAAAAATTGAGCGGTGTACATGAGTTCCCTGGACTTAATCTATACTAAAGATTTCATTCAGTGAACGAAATTGACATGCTATATTAAAAAAAATATATTTTATATAATAACCACCAAGCGGAAATGTCTATTATTGTTGTACTATTGTTATCTGGACACACGACTCATTATCGAGTGTTCATACAAGCCAAGAATTATTGGATATGAAGAACATTAACGTTATTTTTGTCGGTTTGCTAAAAAATTTTTCTTTTTCCAGTCAACTACAATAAACTGTTCTTTGCCACAGTGGTGTCAATTTATTTGAAAGCAACAATGTTTCAGACTGTTGCCTTGTTTAATCTGTTCCATGTGTTTTAAAGAGCTCGTGTTTTATCTTATAATGCATATAGTGTTCACAGATTTCATATTCTGCTATAATAAAGAACTAAACGTGAGGGTATACTTAAAGGAAATTGGTATTCTGAAAACCACAAAGAAAATCTTAATACCAGGTACACCTACGATAATCTGGACGTGTTGGTGTACTTATAAAGGCGAATAGTGGTTTGAGTAAGATTACGAAATTGATACTCTTAGTTTATCCTCGCACGTGTTGTTTTATGAAACAATGTAGGATCTGTTAATGCTGTGTGTACGAATATTAGTAAATGTTTACTTGAAGGTGATTTAAGCAGTAATTGCGAATAAAATAAATACCTATATTGACATCTTAATAAGAAATAATGTTTTCTTTTAGGCACCCATTCTCCACGAAACAATGATTCATATATTTGTGGTACATTCTCTAGGCTTCAATTTATGTCTTAATTTGTTTATAGACTGACATTCCTTGGAAAATTACTGAAACACACTGCCAACAAATCATTCAGTGTTTTATCATTGTATATATTTTCGTTACTTTATTCGTATGATGTATTAAGGCCAATTCACACTGTCCGTCACGTTAATTCGCCCATCTCAATACGCGATGGTGAAAGTGAGGTTATGAGTGGCGATCTGTTATGTAGAAAGTCATAGTTTAACACTAGAAATGAGGGAACAACAACGCTAAATATTTTTGACGACCAAGGTAAAGTTTACAGTGTATGTTTTTGACCAACTTACTGGGAACTGAAAGAACATTTCAAAAAATCGACATCTATTTTCAAGCGAAAAAATAAACATATGAAAACATCAAACAATACTTATAAGAGCATAAATAGCGCCTGTTTACTTTATCCATTACGATTTGCCCGCTGACATTGTTAATACCGTCGTAAATAACAGAATTTTTCTCTTTCATTAGAACTGATTTTTTCATTTAAAATGTTATTTAATGAAAAAGCGTAATCAAGTAAACAGTTTACTTCAGTCTTTCCTGTTACAATGTTACGTAACATAAACATTTTTTTGTTTCAGATACCCGACCTCGATTTTAGGGAGACACTCAATTGACAAAAATATTTAAGTCGTCATGAAACATTTGAGATTTACCCGAAAAACGAAGTATAACAACAAAATAAAGATGAATAAGACACATTTGCATGTTGTTGTTGTTGTTGTTGTGGTCTTCAGTCCGGAGACTGGTTTGATGCAGCTCTCCACAATACCTTATCCTGAGCAAGGCTCTTCATCTCCACATAAGAACGGCAACCTACATCTGTCTGAATCTGCTTACTGTATCCATCTCTTGGTCTTCCTCTGTGATTTTTACCCGACACACTTCCCTCCAATGCTAAATTCACAATTCCTTGATGTCTAAGAATGTCCTGCCAATCTATCCCTTCTTTTAGACAAGGTATGCCAGAAATTCCTTTTCTCACCAATTCTGTTCAGTACCTCCTCATTAGTTACGCGATCCACCCACCTAATCTTCAGCATTCTTCTGTAGCACCACATTTCAAAAGCATCAATCCTCTTCCTGTCCGCACTGTTTATCGTCCATGTTTCACTCCCATACAAGGCAACACTCCATACAAATGCCTTCAGAAAGGCCATCCTTAGGCTTAAATCAATATTCGATGTTAACAAATTTCTCTTTTTCAAAAACGCTTTTCCACCCATTGCCATTCTGCATTTTATATCCTCTGTACTGCGACCATCATTTGTTATTTTACTGCCCAAGTAA
The DNA here is from genome assembly GCA_026315105.1 of Locusta migratoria. NCBI lineage: Eukaryota > Metazoa > Arthropoda > Insecta > Orthoptera > Acrididae > Locusta > Locusta migratoria. The sequence continues at coordinate 119,364,713 of CM048754.1, forward strand.
CAAAACTCATCTACCTCCCAATCTAATTCCTTCAGCATCACATGATTTTCTTACACTGCACTCCATTACCCTAGTTTTGCTCTTGTTAATGTTCATCTTATATGCACCTTTCAGCACACTGTCCATTCTGTCCAATTGCTCTTCTAGGTCCTTTGCTGTATCTGACAGAATTACTATGTCGTAGTCAAAACGCAATGTTTTTAATTCTTCCCCCTGAACTTTAATTCCTTCACCAAATTTCTCCTTGCTTTCCTTTATAGCTTGCTCAATGTACAAATTGAGTAACAATGGAGAAAGACTACAACCCTGTCTTACTCCCTTTCCAACCACTGCATCCCTTTCATGCCCTTCATCTCTGACAACCGCTGTCTGGTTTTTGTACAAGTTGGAAATAACCTTACGCTCCCTACATTTTACTCCTGCTTGCTTCAGAACTTGAAAGAGTTTATTCCAATCAACATTGTCAAAAGCCTTCTTCAAATCTACAAAAGCTAGAAATGTAGGTTTGCCTTAATCTATCTTCTGCGATAATCCGTAAAGTGAGTATTGCCTCCCGTGTTCCTACATTCCCCCTGCACCCAAACTGATCTTCCCCGAGCAGTGAAATCGTCGACGAAAATAGGTTAACTTCCGATAGCAGACGGCCGTTCCGTCAAAACATTCTTCTCGAGACAGCTTGACGTGACGTGACGGACAGTGTGAACGCCGCCATTAGAAATACATTGCGGAATGTTCTGACGGACGGTGACGTGACGTGACGTGATGGACAGTGTGAATTGGCCTGTGAAAAGTTTTAATACTCTTATCATGGTTTCGTTAAATCACACTGATAAAACCGAAAAATAAACCATTGTTGTGCTGCATAATTGCTCGGCAACACATAGGAATACCAAAATAATGAGGTTACAGTTCATCTGGTCCACGGCTGCGCACGAGAATCATACCAGAATTGCGACGAAAAGCGTTCAAACAGTGCAAGCTCCGAATACGTCATCGTAGCTGCGCATGCGCATTAATGCCTACTTGGTCGCGCTTGATAGTAATTTTCTAGCAGCTGCTTAAACGAACCTAGTGTATCTGGCGTAGCAGTTTCATTACCAAACAATTCAGTGAACAACAATCAAGCAGTCAGTAAACATGTCGCGCTAAGTTTGATATTCCATCAAAACCTAAAATCAGATTTCTTGTGTCACGCTGTACTGAATCAATTTCTTGTTCGTGCCTTGTGACGTTACTACACAAAACGTGAGCAACAAAATTACACTTGATTGTGTTTATAGAAGAATTTATACTAGCATTAAAATCCTGTGTATCCGATGTGCGGAAAAATGCCTTTGAAATTTTGTTGCAATAACTGGAAAATCGAAACTTATAGCTTCAAATGAAACTGTTTGTAATGCGTGGCAGTACTGTTTCTTAGTGTCTAGAAAAAGAATCCAGAGTGATCAGGGTTACCAGATGTCCGTCTTCAGAAAAGAGGACCTTTCTAGAGTCATGAAAGAAACTTCTGTCTTTCTCTCTCGTATTGACAACTCAGGTACTAGTGATGTCTCTACTGTATTATCAGAGTCTTGTTTGTAATACATCTTACGAAATTTGTTCATCTTCTTACAAATTAAAGAAACATGAAATGTTGAGACCCGTAGAACGAATTACATGACTACATAATAATATTTCATCACGTAACCACCTGTAATTATCGTCTTAAGTGCTGAACATTTTTTCCATACTTATACCTCGACTCCCCCCCCCCCCCCATTTTTACCTGATAACGAATTAAGTTACTGTAAAAATTATTTAAGCGTTCCTTGATATAGCTAGGCTCTCATTTCGGATCAGACTGACGTAACTATATCCATGATTAACATCTAGATTCTAGTGAGTGAATGGAATATGTAAGGCCTAGGTGAAAAAAGCAATGAATAAAATAAAATTTGTATTTTCCGTACAAAGGCTCGCAATTAATTATTTAAAGCTACTCAGTTTTTTGGACAAAAGCTTTAACTCGATTTTTTCAAAACACTGTTTATGTAGTTACTTCACTTACGTCCTAAACAGACGAATGGTGACTGTGGCATGTGACCTTATTTGTATGAAGTTTTGAACAAGGTTTCAACTTACGTGTAACTAACATTGCACTAGCTTTTGATCTGACAGTCATAAGTGTCCTTGACAGACAACACACAGAACTGCCAAGTCCCAGCTCGACGAACTGAACGTCTTATTTTTGTGTGCGGCACAACTCTTCGACCAGAGAAAGGGGGGGGGGGGGAGTTTCATATTATACTACTGTATGTTGAAAGGAGAAAATATAAAAATGCAGTAAATAAAACAGGCAAAATGGAGTACAGACGATTAAAAAATGAGATTGACAGGAAGTGCAAAATGGCTAAGCAGGAGTGGCTAGAAGCCAAATGCAAATCTGTAGAAGAATGTATAAGAAGGGGAAAAGTAGATCCCGCTACAGGAAAATAAAAGAGACATTTGGGGATAAGAAAAGCAACTCTTCGAATATCAAGAACTCAGATGGGAAGCCGGTTCTCAGCAAAGAAGGGAAAGCTGAAAGGTGGAAAGAGTACATAGAGCAGCTCTACAAAGGAAATGAACTTACAGACAATGTGGTAGGAAGGGAAGAGGACGTAGATCAAGATGAAATAGGAGATGCTATACTGAGAGATGAATTTGACAGAGCCTTGAAAGACCTAGGTCGGAACAAGGCCCCAGGAGTAGATGACTTACCCTCAGAGCTAGCCACGACAAGGCTATTTGAACTGGTGTGTAGGATTTATGAGACAGGCGAAATACCCTCAGACTTTAAGAAAAATGTAATAATCCCCATTCCAAAGAAATCAGGCGCAGACAGGTGTGAAAATTACAGAACCATTAGTTTGATAAGTCATGATTGCAAAATTTTAACACGAATTATCTACAGGAGAATGGAAAAGCTGGTAGAAGCTGACCTTGGGGAAGATCAGTTTGGATTCAGGAGGAACATAGGAACCCGGGAGGCAATACTCACTTTACGTCTTATCTTAGAAGATAGATTAAGGAAAGGCAAAACTACATTTTTAGCTTTTGTAGATTTGGAGAAAGCATTTGACAATGTTGACTGGAATACACTCTTTCAAATTCTGAAGTCAGCAGGGGTAAAATATAGGGAAAGGAGAGTTATCTACAACTTGTACAAAAGCCAGACCGCAGTTATTAGACTCGAAGGGCATGAAAGGGAAGCATCAGTTGGGAAGGGAGTAAGACAGGGTTGTAGCCTTTCTCCGATGTTATTCAATTTGTACATCGAGCAGGCGGTGAAGGAAAGCAAGGAAAAATTTGGAATAGGGATTAAAGTACAGGGGGAAGAAATAAAAACATTGCGTTTTGCTGATGACATTGTAATTCTGTCAGAGACAGCAAAGGACCTGGAAGAGCAGTTGAATGGAATGGACAGTGTGTTGAAGAGAGCGTATAAAATGAACATTAACAAGAGCAAAACAAAAATAATGGAATGCGGTCTTAGAAAATCGGGCGATGCTGAAGGAATTAGATTAAGTAACGAAACAATGAAGGTGGTAGATGAGTTTTGTTACTTGGGTAGTAAAATAACATGTGATGGTCGCAGTACAGAGGATATAAAATGCAGAATGGCAATGGGAAGAAAAGCATTTTTGAAAAAGAGAAATTTGCTAACATCTAACATTAATTTAAGTGTAAGGAAGTCTTTTCTGAAGGCATTTGTGTGGAGTGTTGCCTTGTACGGGAGTGAAACATGGACGATAAGCAGTGCGGACAGGAAGAGAATAGAGGCTTTTGAAATGTGGTGTTACAGAAGAATGCTGAAGATTAGGTGGGTAGATCGCATAACCAATGAAGAAGTACTGAACAGAATTGGTGAGAAAAGGAATTTTTGGCATACCCTGGCTAAAAGGAGGGATCGCTTGGTAGGACACATTCTTAGACATCGAGGAATCGTAAATTTAGCATTGGAGGGAAGTGTGTGGGGTAAAAATCGCAGAGGGAGACCAAGAGACGCGTATAGTAAGCAGATTCAAGTGGATGTGGGTTGCCGTTCTTATGAGGAGATGAAAAGGCTTGCTCAGGATAGAGTAGGGTGGAGAGCTGCATCAAACCAGTCTCCCGACTGAAGACCACAACAACAACAATGTGTATTGCACTGTCTTGCATTGTTGCAGACGTATGGTTTTAATTGGCCGCCTCGAAGCTCGTATTCCGCGACAATTGCGACGCCAATTGTTTCAATACTTCCCAAGTAGCTTGACCTCAGAGCAGCGGCGGCACAGAAACGAGAACATTAAAAATATTGTTTCAAGGAAGGTTAAATTCTCTGGAGTTATTGTGACAGTTCAGAGAGTTATATTTACGCACTTTCAAGTTGAAGCAGTTGCACAACGCAAAAAAGAGAACATTTCCCCATTTTGTTAAAAACCCGGCCGGACTATTTTTAGGGCCCAAAAAAGAGGACATGTCCGGGTAAAAGAGGACGTCTGGTAACGCTAAGAGTGATAAACTGATTACCGAAAACACCTGAATGCTCCATCTTGAACGGAGCCTTAGAAATTAACGATTTTTTTCACGTAGTTAAATCCTTTAACGTTATTGACGTATGAATAAAACGTTTGCAATATTTCATTTATCTCCCAAGCAATTACAAAACAATACACGCCATCCCGGCCAACTGCCTATTTTCATATGTGGTAGTATAATGTTGTTATCAAAATGGAGTGCAAAACACTTCGTACGAGAAGTAAAATAGTTTGTCGGATCTATCTACGTAACAGTAATTTCTTGGCCGTGCTGTCTGAGACATCTTGGCGCTCCGCCAGAGGTTCGACTCTTTCCTCGTGCATGTGTAGTTGTGTGTGTGTGTGTGTGTGTGTGTGTGTCGTCCTTAGCGTAATGTAGTTAAAGTAGCATGTAAGGCTAGGTAGGGACTGATGACCTCTGCTGTTTGGTCCATTAGGAGTACAAGAAAAAAAATTGTTACAGCATGGAGAATTATGTAACAATGCCTATGCCAGTATAATACGGTTCAGCGTGCTTCTTGGTAATTTTGTATGGCATGATCTATATGCTTATTTAACTATGCTCTCATTTTGCTCAAGTTTGTAGAAAAAATGTGTATGAAATCTAATAGGACTTAACTGCTAAGGTTATCAGTCCCTAAGCTTACACACTACTTAAATTCTCTTCATCTAAGGACAACGCACACACCCATGCTCGAGGGAGGACTCGAACCACCAACGTGAGCAGCAGCCCGATCCACGACATGATGCCTTAGATCGTGCAGCTAAATCTGCGAGGCGCTCAAGTTTGTAGCATAGCTCTTACCACAATAAATGGAATATTGCACACCTTAAAGGTTGCGAGGAGCGCTGTTTACGTATTAGAAAACGGTTTCTAAAACGGCGAAATGTGTACCATTTGTAAAAGTTGGAATGAAGGCAGAGGAGGTCAATAGAAACACCAGTGCTCTGTATCTCACGGAACGAAGAGTGGATTATAGGCAAGGAGATATGAAAGAACATGGTCTCATAGTGAGGACTGGTAGACAGAAACGAAACCATAAGTTAAAAGAGAAGGTATGCTTCACACAAACCAATAGATTTGATCATACCGTTTTGAGGGAACAGACCAAAACAGAATCTGTGGTTATTATGTAAGAGATGCGGCAGGGGGTGAGAGAGAGAGAGAACAGAAGAGAAGAATGACTAAATAAAAGACAAATCGTTTGCTTATTTCGTGAACAGTGGTGGGTGTATTAATGGATGGAAGGGAGCAGAGAAACGTATATGAAATAACAAAAACTACTTCGACAACGTCCACCTAAACTGATTACTCTGTATGCATGGAGGCTGGGTATAAGTGAAACGATAAAAATAGGATACTGAGTGAAAGGAGAAGCATTGAATTAAAACTTGAGCCACAGGCGGGACTCGAACCCAGACTTCCACATTTACTTTAATTCAATCATGTTCCTTTCACTCAATGTCTTTCACATACTGACACAGGACACTCTCTCTAGGTATATAAATTTATGATAAAAATACCATAATAAGGGAACTGTAGATTTAAAAAAATTCAATATAAAGGTAGCTCAATGGAAAAAAAACTCTATTTTATTTCAGTTGCCAAGAGATCTTCCATATTCTCTTACTTACGAAATATGACGACAAAGACGAGATTTAAAAAGAAAAACACATTTTAAGGAGTAATAATTTATTCAGAATCCCTCATTATTTGTTTCTTCCGTAATGCATCTCAACATACAACCTATAATGAAATCTGACCAGCTTCTCTTCAGTAAAAGTGACGACTCTATCTTGAGTTAGTTGCTCACAATGAGACGGCCTGATTTGTATTTCTGCTTTGTGCTCTTACTATGATGCCAGGAAGTAAACATTCTGTAGTTACGTCAGAGCCCCGCTTTGCGCCGTGCTGGGGGCTGTTGGCCGCCACCGCGACCGCCAGCTGGCTGGTTTCCGCCAAGCCTCGCCTCGGCACCAGCTGTGGTTGACCGGCCAGCCCTTACCTCGCGAGCTGCGGCTAATACAGGCCCCAGTCGCAAAGCCAGGCTCAACCCTTGGAGTACCACAAGTTTCTGCAAACCTACCCAAATGTGTAGTATAAACTACCACAGCTAGAGCTATTTTTCTATAAAATGAGCATCCACGTTATCTTTTGACACTTCATTCAAATTTTTAACGAAGTTAAAGAATATAATCATGATAAATGTAGCTATCACATAATGTTTCACCTAGACAGCAATCTTACGACACAAGAAACTATCTTTCTTTTCAGAGTTCTGCATTAGATCTAGACATCAAAAAATATGTATTCAACCTAGAAAACTATGCATATTGTAAAATTAACGTTATGTTACGTTATGTTAACTACAGGGATTTTCGTTTTTAAACTCACGGCTACTTGTTGTCTGTAAGTAAAACTTAATTATTGTTATGCTGAGGTTGTCTCCCTCTCTCCCCCTCCTCCTTCCTCATACTCGCTTGAGCGCGCCGCGCTGGGATGCGGCTGTTTCGACTATGAATGAACCAAATAAATAGTGTCGTGAGTGATTACTTTCCAAGGTTTTTTTTTTTTACAATAAAAATAGTTAAAAGTGTGGGCTGACTTTAAAAAGCAGTTCTAAACCATTAAATCGTCTAAACAGACAACTAGGACAATAAATATGGACAGTGGCCCGTTTGGGGAGGGAGGCGGGCTACCCCCGACGTGCACTCGCTCGATCGCGATTTACAAGGGGCAGAAGCTCTTTTAAAAGTGAACATGGATGTTGATCAAGCGACAAGTTCGACGGCAAAAAGGACGATGGCACGAAATGAAGAATTAAGGGCGAAGAGACGAACTATCATCACCCAACAACAGCAACAACAACAAGTACAGGAGGTAACGAATTCGACAACTCTCAGCTCAGGTTGTTGTTATGTTGTTGTTGTGGTCTTCAGTCCGGAGACTGGTTTGATGCAGCTCTCCACAATACCCTATCCTGAGCAAGCCTCTTCATCTCCACATAAGAACAGCAACCTACATCTGTCTGAATCTGCTTACTGTATTCATCTCTTGGTCTTCCTCTGCGGTTTTTACCCCACACACTTCCCTCCAACGCTAAATTCACAATTCCTTGATGTCTAAGAATGTGTCCTACCAATCTATCCCTTCTTTTAGTCAAGGTATGCCAGAAATTTCTTTTCTTCCCAATTCTGTTCAGTACCTCCTCATTAGTTATGCGATCCACCCACCTAATCTTCAGCATTCGTCTGTAGCACCATATTTCAAAAGCCTCAATCCTCTTCCTGTCCGCACTGTTTATCGTCCATGTCTCACTCCCATACAAGGCAACACTCCACATAAATGCCTTCAGAAAAGGCATCCTTACGCTTAAATCAATATTCGAAGTTGACAAATTTCTCTTTTTCAAGAACGCTTTTCTACCCATTGCCATTCTGCATTTTATATCTTCTGTACTGCGACCATCATTTGTTATTTTACTGCCCAAGTAACAAAACTCATCTACCTCCTTTATTGCTTCGTTACCTAATCTAATTCCTTCAGCATCACCTGATTTTCTTACACTGCACTCCATTACCCTAGTTTTGCTCTTGTTAATGTTCATCTTATATGCACCTTTCAGCACACTGTCCATTCCGTTCAATTGCTCTTCTAGGTCCTTTGCTGTATCTGACAGAATTACTATGTCGTCGGCAAAACGCAATGTTTTTAATTCTTCACCCCGAACTTTAATTCCTTCTCCAAATTTCTCCTTGCTTTCCTTTATAGCTTGCTCAATGTACAAATTGAATAACAATGGAGAAAGACTACAACCCTGTCTTACTCCCTTTCCAACCACTGCATCCCTTTCATGCCCTTCTACTCTGACAACACTTCACACTTCACACTTAGCACCACTAGGCACTAGACACAACACAAACAAAAATGGCATGTGCCTAGTGGTGCTAAGTGTGAAGTGCTGGAACATCAAAAACAGCAAAATGCACGGAATTGAAGCACAACAGCTGGAAGCAACCAATGAGCACCAGATGTAAAGCTATACCAATTAAATATTGCCACTGATGATGCCTTCCAAATAAAGGCGAAACGCATATGGCAATAGCATATTTTATTAAATCAGTTGCATAGACAGATAAGTGAAATACCTTCAATATAATATTATACATTTCTGGGTTCGGACATTGGCCTTGTAAACCGATACCAATGAAAACGTCAATGTTTTACGTCTCTTTATGCCTAATCTAGTGTCGATCAGAAACGGAAGCTTTTTTTGGTCAACAGTGCGTTCAAATTCAGAGCACGAACAAAACCTCATTGTGTCATTGAATGAGTTTGATTAGGTATCCGATTTGACACTTATTGTAATGAAATTGAATTTACGTTGCTTTCTCGTCTCTAAGAACTTGTATTCTAATGTTTTTTGTATGACGGTATTGAATTACATGTGTACTGACTGCCATATGGAGCAATGTTCTCTACTGCTTCTTATGGTTCCCATTGTGAATAGTCGAACGACTGTACTCCACAGGGGTTTTGTGTGTAGAGTACCCGCAACACAGCTACGTTAGTTGGGTTGCATTCAGCAGTGATCCACTTTTTTTGCTGTCAAGTATACAGCGAAATCTGTAGTCGTACCGCTAACCTCAAGGCTTAACTAAAATAAAAAGTGTCAAGACTGCATTGTGAATCAACATTCATAGAATATATGACATCAACTGCGATTGGACAAAGCTGAAAATGTGTACGCAGCCGGGATTCGAGCCCGGGTCTCCTGCTTTCTAAGCAGTTGCGCTGACCCCTACACCACTGGGGACACAGTGATCACCGCACCTGCAAGGACTACCTAAGCACGCCTCCCGTCAGATACAAATTCCCAGCTTCGCCCTGACGGGAGGCGTGCTTAGGTAGTCCTTGCATGTGCGGTGATCACTGTGTCCCCAGTGGTGTAGGGGTCAGCGCAACTGCCTAGAAAGCAGGAGACCCGGGTTCGAATCCCGGCTGGGTACACTTTTTCAGCTTTGTCCAATCGCAGTTGATGTCATATATTCTATGAATGTTGAATAATAACAACTGCAGGATCAGAAGTGACGTCTGTCCTCTCGGAACAGACGCCACATGTATATGCATTGTGAATGTTACTGTGTATTTCATGAACGTAATTAAAGTCTAAAGGAAGCAAGTCAAAAACTGGTGACTTCGCTCGATTCTATAGCAATGGCTGCCGAAATCTCACGAAGGAAGCAGCGGTAGTGGTATTACCAGGACTTGCACTCACTTGTATCATAAATGTTACAATATATCAGGTCGACGTAACGATGCAGTTAAAATGTAAAAGAAGTGGCTGTCTCCATTAGTAATATTACATACTAGCTGTAAACCCGGCATTGCCCGGGCACAGAATAAGGAGTACACAGAAAGGAAACTCCCGCTGCAGGCTGTCGTCCAAAATTTAGTGCGCATGCGCGGAATCGGCCATCTTGAAAAGCAGTAAACGTGTGATCACTCCCTACTCTGTAGCATGGTAATGTGCCCTCTTTGTTTGTTAATTGTGTGTTTTAACTGTCTGAATCGAATAAAAGTAAACAAGTTTTTGGTGCAGTGAAAAGAAAGAACTGTGTGGCAGTAGTTGGAGCTGTTCCGTTGTTATTATGAGCAGCAATAAAAGAAAAGGTGACTGATGGTGTTCAGCACCTAATTCCAAATCAAATGTTCAAATGTTTGTAGAGCTTATGGGACTTAACTACGGGTCATCAGTCCGTAAACTTACAAACTACTTATCAACTAGCTAAGACTTAGGGCTACACAAATATCCATACCCGAGGGGGGATTCGAACCCCCGATCGAAGTGGCCGTGCAGACTGTGACTGGCGCGCCGCACACCACTCGGCCACAGCGGCCGGCACCTAATTGCCGCAATAATTCCAATACAAATAAGGATTAAGTTTCTTCACCTTCCCAAAAGATGCTGAGCAGTAAGTGAACGTCGTTATATGTGTAGTGAAAGTTAAATGTTATCAGATTCGAATGAGAGCAATGTGTGCATAATTATTAAAAGTAGCCTTGCTTCTTCTCTTGACGATAACTCTCGCTGTTGCTGTTGCTGCAACAGTTCAACAGCATCGAAATGTTGAAGTACATTTATATTTAACAAGTTTCACGTTGCGGTGAATAATTTAAAATGAATGACAAAGAATAGTGCGTAAGTAGGCAGGTAAAATTTTACTTACGGCATCGGAGGCGTAGTGTGCTAATGTTGGCAATGAATGCTCTTCGGATACTCAAACAAATAGATTAAGGGGAATAATTATTTTATGCTGTTCCTGCTCTGTGGTTGACAGATTCCTCTATATGCCTTACTCCGATCAGTAAATTGATACTCCTAAAGCAAATACAACTTTTATATATGCCCAGACATCATTAGTTCTATGTAATCACGTTGTACTGCTAAGTCTGACTCAATATTTTGTGCGAATTTATTCGTGTCAAATAAAATCCTGGCAGTTGTAAAGTCACTTTCTTGTTTATAACTAATTTCCAAAAAAATAACTCCGCGTTATTTGGGATTTTTCTAGAGATAAGCACCAAATAAAACGATGATCGATTCCACCGTACATTTTCGTAGTTGTATTAAAATTTAGGCATATTTTTTTCGTTGGATTACAATTAGGTGCAAGAAGAGGGCGCAAACTAGATGAGAGCATAATGAAAAGCCGTTTCCTTTCGTAAAAGTCGGTGAGATTAGCTGCAGTTCGTAAAAAGTCCATTTCCAGCCAAAGTAGTAAGTGGCTATAGTTGCGCGTTTACTGCTTTTCAATATGGCGTCGAGCGCAACGCTTGGTAACATACAGATCAAAGGCGCCGCCCCCAACTTTCCCTTCTGTATGCTCCCTATTCTGTGGCCCGGTGTTTATATCCTACACTCTCATAGTCCGCCGCGGTGGAGTAGCCGAGCGGTGTAAGGCGCCTCGCTGAGTTTTGTGAAATTCCGTAAATTAAATACCCTCCATCCATGCACCGGACGAAATTTTATACAGACAGTGACATTCCTCTTGTTTTCAAGGTAGAGTGTGCAAATTTTCATCAATCTCGGAAAAAAACAATAAATTTCTATGCATTAGAAACGCAGATCACATTGAAAAACGTACTTTGTTGTTCTCAAATATTCCAGTTTTATTTCATACAACTCTTGTTCTGAGAATAACGGAAAAAAAGGGATCTGTGAAATCGGTCGACCCGTTCTCAAGTTATGGCGCGACCCAGGTTTTTAGGGATCCATTTTTATGTCGCAAAGTACCCTCCCCCATGCACCGTATGGTAGACGGTGACATTCCTCTTGTCTTGAAGGTCAAGAGTGCGAAATTTCGTGAAAATTGGAATGAAACTGTTGTGAGCGGTAGACTTGTTTTTGTTTCATCATTTGGGGGAAAGAGGAGGGTTGCGAGTTACAAAGCGCTCCATAAACGTCCGAAATGACATACAAACTACTACCATTTTCCAATAATTGACGCGTAAATCTGGGTATTCTCACGCGGTGGCCTCTCATTATTTATGACATCATGTCTCGTAATGCCATAGAGCAAAGATAACACAGACTGCGCACGTCCCTATCTCTGCAGTGTTGTGGTTTGGAACCAACATATAAAATTGACCCGAGTCACGTGACAGCTTTCGTCATTATGGGCAACAGTTTCTTTTTTTCTCATTTACAGGTGAAATAATGCGTTACTTTTAACAATAAAACGACTTGTCGTATTCCTATTACACATCTAGTAGTACAAGTAGCGTATTATTAATATTAATACAATGATTGTCGTCTTTATATGCGCCCAGGTGGAAAGTACCGTATTGTCTGTTATTTTTAGAAGCAACATATCCTCGATGTTCGTGTTGAGGTATGAATATTTTACTTCTTGCTCCTAATGAATGTTATTATCGATGCCATTATTATTCATGCTGCTCTTGAGCGAGTTTATATGTCAGCAAGTCATTCATTTCTGGTGAAGTCGGCTTTAAGTAACGTTATAAATGCTAGAAATTCATACAGACTATTCATTACACCTATAAAATCACTTCTTGCCGAGATCATCGCCGCGGTGGAGTAGCCGAGCGGTCTAAAGCGTCTCGCTGCGGAGCGCGCGGTTGCTCGCCGTGGAGGTTCCAGTCCTCCCTGGGGCATGGGTGTGTGTGTTTGTCCTTAGGTTAGTTTAACTAGGTTTGAGTAGTTTGTAAGCTACGGACTGATGACCACGCAGTTTGGTCCGATAGATTTACAAACATTTGAACATTTGATCCTCACTACCCTATTATTTAAAGTAAATAGCCAATACTTTGATTGTTTTACATTTTGGCATCGCGGTATGTGGTAAAAGTCTTAAATATAAACGGTTGTATTTTGTTAAGATCAGACATTATGGATTCAAACAGATTTCATGTAATATATAAAGCAGTGTGTCCGTATATTTGTACGTGTTGCATACAAATCTACAGTTTTGTTCCAAACTTTATGACATTTTGCACACCTAAGCTTCAATCCATGAGAAAGGTCGCCGTAAGTGTAAGAATCACATACGATATATAGTTCACGAGATATGACGTCATAAACAATGAGATGCGCGAAAAATTGCTGCATTTTCCGACAATGCTGCTCATTTTCTCCTAAACCATTGGACCGATTTCAACCAAATTTGGTACACACATTCCTTACCGTGAGGTAACAATTGCTGCATGGTTATGAATCACATACGACACATGGTTCAAAAAATATTACGTCATAACCAAAAGAAATCGCAAAAAAATGCCATATAATGCGGCGAGAATTTCGAAATACACTGTATGAGAATGACAGTACTTAGCGACTTGCAACAAACTTTAAACATAATTTCAAACCTTTATTAAATTTTTTCTCGCTGGCAACCATAGTAAAATGATGAAAGGAAAAATGTTTCTCGCGTACAACTTTTCCGCTGTTTATGGAGTAAAACTACGGCTCTCGGTATGACGTTACAATTTATAATTTGAACACTACAAATTGTAGCGCAGGAAATTTTGCAGACAGTATACACATATATAGTTGAATGTAGCTTCTAAATTGTATCACATTCCGACACGTAGTTCATGAGATATGAGCACGTAAACAGTAACGTTCGCTGTTCATGTACTAAAAACTACGGCTTTCGGTATGACGTTACAATTTATAATTTGTACACTACAAATTTTAGCCTCAGGAAATTTTTCAGACAGCATACACACATATAGTTGAGTGTCCCTTCTAAATTGTATCACAGTACGACACGTGGTCCATTCTATATCAGCACATAAACAATAGCGTTCATGGAAAACCGCCCCATCACGTACCAAGTTTTAATCTATTTCTTCTTTACTACTAATTGTATTTCTAAGAGATTTTACAGACATACAGCCCTGATACAAAATGAATATATATCTTAAAAATGTCAGGAATAAATAAACACCCGGGCAACGCGGGGTTTTAGCTAGTTTCTTATAAAAGCACAACGAAACATTTCACTTGTATTGTTGAGGAATCGTAAGGAAGCTGACGCTCCTATCAAACTGATATTTCATCTTCTACTCTTATCTAAACTACAAACTAAAAGACTCACAGTACGACGACAATATTCTGCATTTCTGATGCTTGTAAAAAGAACTGTCAATACATTTCATCTATGCACATAAAAAAACTGTACCTATCGCATTAATTCTTGCAACTGCGGAGAAATAACTCCAACTGTACTACTAAGGATTTAATACGAGTACGCTAAGACGTTTTATTATTCAAATCTACGCTTAATTTCCACTACAAAGGATAAGAACTGCAACTCTCAGCTACATTTCACATTACTCGTAATGATGAAAACGGTTTCCTGCCCCAAGTCACGTGACTTAGATGTTGGTTTCAGTGTAATGACGTCACGGGCAGTCTATATTATCTACGGTCTATGCCTAATGCTATGTGTCGTGCTCTTTTGTTTTTGGGTCAGGAACCTTCGTGGGCATACAGTGAACACTTCACCAAAATTACATTCATTGCACTCTAATGAATGGTTTATGAACACATAGAGGACAGACAGACAAACATATATCTGTCCTCTATGCGTTCATAAACCATTCATTAGATTGCAATGAAAATCATTCTGGGTCTTTCTTATGAGCATAATATATGTCCTGCAATATTCGACGATATTTTTATTTCCATCTGATTGTGAAACAAAGGGTCAAGTAAGTATTTGGCTGTTATTGCCGAATATGCGGCGATTTCCGAATACATGGTTAGCTCACATGATTAACAACAGTTAAGAATAATAAGATATTGTCCTACAAACAAACCACTCAATTCGTTGTCTCAGATTTGTAATGTCCCGCATAGTACTTTGACAGGGATAAATAGTGTAATTCAGGGTAACTTCGACAGCGGGGGTAACTTCGTTATGCATATTATGATGCATGTTTTAATTTTATTTTGTATATGAATTTCCTTTTGAGTATTTTCATAGTTGAAGGGTTTGGTGCAAGAAGGCGGCAGCTCCACTTTTTCCGGTTTGTGACAAATTAAAAAAAAATGTTTTAAAAATTCAGTTTTCAACAAAACGAAAAAAATTGTGTGCCTTGTTTTAGGCTATTGCGTATTTAATACTACTGACGAGAATACACACAAATGCATGCACTCAGGTACTTACAATAGAGTTTTGAATTTTGAAACTGGCTCCGTTTTGCTCCAAAGTGAATGTAAAACTGTTTGTAGGACTATTTTTCACTTTAAAAAACATTTATTAATGAAGAAAGTACAACATTATTTGCATAGTACATTCATTCTACAGTTCTTCTTCAGTCTCCTAGCTCCCCTTCATTCTCCTCATGGTCGTTTAAAACATCTGACGTCAACTGGTCGTAAAACCACGTTTCGTTTTGCCCAACATACTTTCTGGCTGCCGGCCGCGGTGGCCGAGGGAACTAAGGCACTCCAGTCACGGTCTGCACGGCCACTACGGTCGGGGTTTCGAATCCCCCCTCGGGCATGGATATTCGTGCTGTCCTAGTTCGTAAGTAGTTCATAAGTAGTTTGTAAGTTTAGGGACTGATGACCCCGTAGTTAAGTCCCATAGACTATACAAACATTTGAACATTTTTGAACTTTCTGGCCAGCACTTTGACATCTTCAAACTTTTGGCCTTTAAGCGGGAGGAGACAATCATAAGCTTGATGGAGGTGGTCCATTATTGTGAGAGTTGCAGATCCTTGGTTGCAAATTTGCGCATTATCGAAGACAGTCGCACTGTACTGAATGATCCCTTTACCGATGTATGGCTGTTCATAGAGGAATATTTTGTACTTTGTGATTAAATATTTTCCTCTTTTCTTGTTCTATAATGATACGTAAGGGTTCTTTAAAGAAAAAATTCTTCTACGTGTCAACAAAGTTGAAAATAAATCACTGGTCCACTCCAGTGACATAAATTTTGGGGCTGGTTCTTCTGATAATGCGAGCATAGTCCACTGGAAGAGAAACTCTTTCCACCTTCCTCAAACACTTTTCTGAATTACCGAACGGTCTGTCGCATGGCATAAAGCTGTGTCCCAGTTCTGGCAACCGATGAACGGTCTGTTGGATTCCTCTGAAACTAGTGGGTGGAGCTGCCTCCTTCTTGCACCAAACGAAGGGGCTTTTTTTTAATGTTATAGAATGTTCAACTCAATAGAGCAAAAAAGTGGAGCTGCCTCCTTCTTGCGCTAAACACCTCAATTATTTATTGATGTTTTATTATTTTAATATTGGTTTCATACTTAGTATTTTTGGTGTTACGATTATTACAGTTTTTCAAATTTTTTGTTTTATATTGTTTAGTTTTTTCTCTTCATTTAAGGTAGGAACTAGGTGACTTTTGAAGATACCACGCACCTACGTGAAAACGCTGGGAGGTAGACCTTCCTCAGTTACGAAAAGGAGAAACGGAGAAAGCCGTTGGCGTTATGAAGAAGGGCCTGTCCAAATTCAGAGCAAGTCAAACGTTCCAAGGTTCCAACAACAACTCTGATTATAGTCCAGTCAAATAAGCCGAAAAAAGGCGTCAACCTCGGAATGAGAGGTAACAAGCTGAATATTTGCATGAGCCTTCGTTTTGGCATTCTAAAAGATGTGTCAAAAGTCTCATAAAATCTCGTGTCCGCGTCTTAAGATATTAAAGGTCAAAGGTCACGAAAATCAGTTTTTCGCAAATATGTCGCTTCCTATGCGTTAAATGGTATTTCCATCTCAGATAAAAGTTGTAGAGCATGAAATTCTCTACAATTTTTGTTTTAAACATTTTTTTGTGCAATTCATCATGTTTTAGATAGAGCGCGGAGAGCGCAAAGGTCACAGCGCTAAGACATATAAGACGAATCCCAGTCAATGGTACGTTGTTTAAAGTTAATAAATCATTGAAACAATTACAATAACAAACCCTCATTCTTTATGAATTGTGTTCAATATTTCTTAATATTATTCATAAATCAAAAAGATTTGTTTAATACTATTTACTTATTTCTTGAAATTATTAAGTTATGAAGCGAAATACTTCAAGTATATTTTAATTATATTCTAATGTATCTTCATTATGTTTTATGTAGAAAACAATACAATTAAGATATATTAGAATATAATTAAAATATACTTGAAGTATTTGGCTTCATAACTTAATAATTTCAAGATATAAGTAAATATTATTAAACAAATCTTTTTGATTTATGAATAATATTAAGAAATATTGAACACAATTCATAAACAATGAAGGTTTGTTATTGTAATTGTTGGAATGATTTATTAACTTTAAACACCGTACCATTGACTGCGATTCGCGGTTGACTTGCATTTCGTCTCATATGTATGAGCGCTGTAACCTGTGCGCTCTCTGCGTTCTATCTAAAAAAAACGATGAATTGCACAAAAAAATGTTTAAAACAAACACTGTTTAGACTTTCATGCTCTACAACTTTTATCTGAGAAGCAAATACCATTTAACGCATAGGAAGCGAGATATTTGCGAAAAACTGATTTTCGTGATCTTTGACCCTTAATATTTTAAGACGCGGACACGAGATTCTATGAGACTTTTGACACATCATTTAGAATGCCAAAACAAAGGTTTATGCAGATATTCAGCTTGTTACCTCTCATTGCGAGGTGAAACCCTAATTTGACTGGACCATTAATAAAAATTGGTGAAACTCATACTTTGAAACCGGGCCCATCCGTGTGTGCTGACTGCCGATGAGGAAACTGTGAGCGACGAGGGCCTCCCTGTGACACACCAGGATATCCGTCAAGTTGTGGCTACGTTTGTGGCGAAGCAGGCAAGGCAAGGACGTTCCTGGATTGGAAAACAGCGAACCGGGTTTAGGCTTTATAAATCGACTAGCTGGTACCTGACGCGGTACAACCGCTGAAGAAATAATGGTGCAAATGACGTTTGTAATTGGAAAGTGTTAGCTTCTTTAATTACGAATGATATCTATGTATATAAAAATGAATTGCTGTTCGTTAGTCTCGCTAAAACTCGAGAACGGCTGAACCGATTTGGCTAATTTTAGTCTTGAAATATTCGTCTAAGTCCAGGGAAGGTTTAAAAGTTGATAGCATATTGGAAAGTTGTCCGGAAAAGAGGAAAATCTGGAAAAACTGAAACAGCTTTTTCCAGTGACCTATCAATACCGTTGTCCAATTACGAGAAAATTTTTGTAAATTTCATGTTGAAAACAAGAGGAAGTTTCGCATCAAATAAAAATTTGGAAAAGTCGCTCGGAAAGTAGGAAAATTTAGGAAAAACCGAAACCGATTTTTTTTCTATGAATAAAAATGAATTGCCACATGGTTGTAAGAGCATCACTTGAGTATGGCTTGACAGGACAATGTTTGCATGAAATAAATAAGTTGAACGTTCTTATGAACTAAAAATTTGGGAAAGTTACCCGGGCCGGCCGCAGTGGCCGAGGGGACTGAGGCGCTCCAGTCACGGTCTGCACGGCCACTACGGTCGGGGGTTCGAATCCCCCCTCGGGCATGGATATTTGTGCCATCCTAGTTCGTAAGTAGTTCATAAGTAGTCTCATAGACTATACAAACATTAGAACATTTGATTTGAAACTTACCCGGAAAATTTGAAAATTTGCGAGAAACTGAAAGAGCTTTTTTTTCAATGCGATGTCAATATCATTCGTCTGATGGCAATTAAATTTTGCATATTTGACGTTCAAAGCAAGAGTAACGTTCTTATGGAATAAAAATTTGGAAAAGCTTCCCGGAAAATTGGAAAATTCTGAAAAAAAAATATGAAATATCAATACCATTCATCTAATTGCGATAAAATTTTGCACATTCGCCGTTCAAAGCAAGAGGAAGGTTTGAGTGAAGTCAATGTTTGGAATAGTTGGCCAGAAAATAGGAAAATTTGCGGAAAACACTGAAAGAGCTCTTTTCTTTGGGATATCAGTACCATTCGTACGATTGCGACAAAATTGTGCACATTTGACGTTCACAGCAAGAGTACATACGTATTAGCAATTGCGAAGCATTGCCGGGTAGACTAGATGACTAGAGCTAAAGAGTAAATAGCTTTTCCATTCAGTAATTATTGTTCGATATTTCGCTCTATATACTTCAAATCAAAAAATATTTTTAATTACCCACTTGCTAAAGTATCTTATCCGGTACTTCAACACTCAAGCTCTCTCCACAGCAGATTTCATCACAATGGATTCAATGGTTTATGTAATGAGATATTGATTGATTGATTGATTGATTTTTCAGGGAAGCCAAAACAGTCTTGTTCCAACCCGCCACTGCCCGCACCGAAACTAAGTTTATTGTGCGGTATCGCTCCCTGTATGTCTAGTAAAGCCAACCAATGCTCTTGAACAGTGCAAGGAGTCCCTTTACCAGTTCTTTATTAGACACAATTTCTTCGGGTCTGGTTGTCCCAAATATTCTGTGCCTTTTATTCTCCAATGCAATGCATTCGAAGATTAGATGTGATGCAGTTTCATCACCGTCATCACAGATCCTACATTTAGGGTCCTCTTCTGTTATTCCCATTGTACGTAGGTGTTTTTTGAAATTCCCATGGCCTGTCAGCAATCCAACCATGAGTCTAATCTCTCTCCTGTTCAGACCGAGGATTGCAGAGCTTCTTTTAAAACATGGCTTTGGCATCATTACCTTGCCATGTTTTTGTTGATGGACTTTGGTCCAATATTCTACGTGCTGTCTTCTGAGCCAGTTACGTAGCTCCAATTTGATCATTGCCTTGGTGATTGTCAGGACAGGTTCCGGTCCAATAAATGGGAGTCTCTGCTCCCATCCTGGCTAATCTGTCGGCATGTTCGTTGCCACTGATCCCCGAGTGGCCAGGGACCCACAATAGGTTTACTCTATTGCTTTCCCCTAGCTCCAACGGAACCCTGTGACATTCTGCAACAATTTTAGACCTTGTTGCAGGAGCTGCCAGTGATCTCAGGGCTGCCTGGCTGTCTGAATAGATATAGATGCTACGATTTTTGTAGCACCTACGCAAATTCTCCTCCACACACGCCCTGATGGCAGCGATTACGGCCTGGAATACTGAGGCCAGTTTTCCTAGAGAGATGACGCCCTCCAGTCTTGGCTGAACCCCATATACCCCGGCCCCAACACCTTGGTCTGATTTTGATCCGTCAGTAAACCAGACAATATATGAGATATAGTCAAATCGGTTCAACCGTTCTCGAGTTTTAGCGAGACTAGCAAACAGAATTTGATTTGAATCTTTGAGAGTTCATACACGGGCTCAGATCGAGTAAAGCGAACTTTAGTCTTTCAAAGTATGTTCTGAACGCACCCAACACAACAACCAAGTCATTATTTTACACGTTTTAAATGTAAATTTTCCTCGCAATTTTTTCATATTTTATCACCGTTTAAACCTTCCCTGAACTTCCGCGAATGTGGCATGAACATTATCCTGGACATGTGTGCGTGATTTGGCCTCTTTTTCCGTCCACTATCGAGCCGATACTTGGACTATCTGATGATGGCTTTATAAAGCTAGTGGGTCTAAAATACATATGATTTGAATTAATATGGTTTATATTAAGAGGTAAGTGATACGAAGATCACCGGGTCATCTAGTATATACAGGGTGTCCCAGCTATCTTGTCCACCCAAAATATCTCTGGAACAATAACAGCTATTGGAAAACGACTTTCACCGGTATCAATGTACGGCTGGGGCCCATGAATGTACACTCTTTGACAAAAAACCTGGCCGCCGGCCGGCCGCCGCTGAGCCTAAGTCCGAGCCGATCGCGACATGGGACAATAAAAGTGGCCGCGCTGATTCGTTCTAAGTCCGGCTATCTGCACAATCTGGCAACACTGTAGACTGCGGGAGTTCATACAGTACTTCTTACGTGCAGTTAGAATACGTCTCTGTCAGCTACGGCCGTGGTCTCGCGATAAAGTGCTTGGCGTGCACGTGTGAGTCTGAGTGGTCGAAACCGACTGTTGACAAAAATTTTAATTCCACGTCCCTCGTGTTGCTGATGCCACATGTGTAGGGGGAGCATATGCGTAACGCATTTCACTTTTTTATACACTGGTAATAACATTTGGGCCCAATAACGTCGCCACCTCTGGCCGCAGCACTTGGCAGAGCTCTCCGCGGCCCATACACCTCGCCGGCAGCAGCGGTGGCGGCGCTACACAGCGCTGCCTCGCCCTCTGCCCACAGCGCCTGCCGCCGCTCATCGCCCTGGATGTGTAAAATGCTGTAGTGTTACTGTGTGGTGATCCACAAAAAAGGTTGCGATGTGCATTTCAGACACGATATCAACGGAGCAAACCACCCATTTTGAATGAATGATGAGCAAATTATTACACTATCACATGATATATTAGAAAGGCAAAAAATTTTCAAAACCGTTGATCCAATCAAGTAGCACTCTACGATGGTTAACACTTAATTGTGGATTGAATCTCGATCCTTGTCCTTTCAGAAAAGCCCTTCATGTAATTTGTTATTGTCATCAAGACACAGTGCGTAACTGCACTATAATGTTTCAGTGTCGATCTTTGATTCCTTACAGTAAATGTATGAGCTAAATTATGTGAATAGGTTTCAGCGCACGTTCTAGCAACACAGACACACTGCAAGGTTCGTGTCTTCATGTCTCATTTCTACAGCAGATATTTTACATGAAGGAACTATATTAATCATTATGTTCACTTCCTCCGAAAGTATCCCTTAGCATGTGGGTCCTAAGGGAGTAGTAAAATTTCGTATCTATGGAGATCAATTCGAATTTCTTCAAAGGCGTTTGTATAGTGAAGCAAAGAAGACATCTAATACCATTTCCATAATTTGGAGTCGACCTTTCTGAAGGACTTATTGTATAAAGCTTTTCTTCTGGTTCCGTTAAAGAGTTTCTTCTTGCAATGTGCAGCGTATAAAGTAAAATAAAACAAAGTAAAATGAAATACCATCCCCAAAAGCACGATCTCCAACCAGGATTAGAACTGCCGTCTCAAAGCACAGTTGCATCGCGAGACACGAGCAGAACCACACAGCCAACGACACGCTGGCGCCAAGTGCCCTCAGTGTCTCACATATTCAATGCTGAGATTCTAACGCATCGCGAAAATTAACCTGAAAGTCACCTACACGAATAACTGCATTCCTTGAGTGTAAAATTTAAATTTCTGTCTCTCATATGACATGGGCATCGTACAGCATGAGTCATGAAAGTAGAAGAGGAATGTCAAGTGAACTTAGCAGGACAATTCAGTACCACTTGCGGAAGTAAGTAACTGTACTGTCACGGTGTTGCCAAATGTTAGCAACGATGTTGCCAGTTCTTAGCTGTACTAGGAAGACCAGTGTAGTGATAAGCGACGCGAAATCGCGCCCGTCTCATACGGACTTCTAGAGGGGAGTCGCGGAATTTGATTAATACGCGGCGCTATCTCCTGGTAGTTTCCAGCGTCACACTTAGGATGCAAACATTTAATTCGTCTAATGAGGCCGAAACCAGCGTTTACAGCATTAGGGTATAATTTCAGCAAATGACTAGAGAAGACAGAAATACTCATATTGTGCTTGCAACATACGACAGGTAAAAGACTGAGCTATATAAACTTCCATCACGATTACTGTCCTCCTCCCCCTCAAAAAAGAAGACTAACACAATTACAATGTGACAAACTCTATTATTTTTTTTTCATGAAAAGTTACTGGAAATGAACGTCCCCTATCCGTCACTAAACAGTAAGGTATCAATCACTTCGAATATTGAAAGCGACAGCCCTCAATATTCTCAATCTTACAAACAGCTTGCCTCAATTGGCTTTTAGCCATGCTGCACTAGCAAATGTCATCATAAGGAAATTCTTCAGTCCGAAAGGAGACAACATCATCGAGAAATGCTGATTAATTCATGACTTAACCTCATCGACTTTCTGTGAGAGCTTTTTGTTACAAAGCGTAAACGTAGCGCAAACGATCATTTTCTCCAATGATACTACGACACTGTTGACCGAAGACGGACTGTGTCTACGTTGAGTGTTGTCATACACGTCTCACTTTCAAAGAATTATACCTAAATGAGCAGCTATTTTGGAAATATACCCAAAGCATCGATGGATTATTATAATCAAATCATGTTTGGACAAGCATGTTTTGAATTTAGTCCTCTTGTAGCTGAAACAAAACCTTTCCGTAATACTTGATGCAAAGATGAACAAAATACGAATCCGTCATCTATCGGTTTCTTCGATTCTATGGACGGTCTTGTTTGATTTGTACACCTTCACTTCGTCGGCGATTTACTGGTTTCATGGACAATACAGTTAACAAAATTATGCGACTATTTGTTCCACAGCTTAACGTTCTTGGTTTTTATTCTGAATGACAGTGATAATTTCTGTTGGACTGCTTCCATATATCCGGGCATATTTAATGAAATTTTATTCCAATGACAGATGAAAGCAATTAGAACTTTGAGTCTCTGTAATGAATTTTCATATGAAAAAATTTAACATGTAAAGATGTGGATTTTTAAAAACGTGTTAACGGTCGTAGACGTGTAAAGCAAGGATCTTAATAAAAAAAAATTTTTTTTAATAACTTAAAAAATACCTGACGCGGCTTCAGAATTTATTATTTACTTTATGGGATGACAACATTTGATTAATTTACAAATAATTTGTTCTTTCAATATTTAAAATTTTTCTATCATTTTAGAACAATAGAGAAATTTATTTATGAAAATGTTCTTTCGTTTTGTTAGTGTTGTTACTTGATATTCTTGAAGTAGGTGCCTATGACATCTGCTGTGAAGTTGCCAGGAGACAGTTGACACGAATGGTTTTGTTTGACAGTAAGCGGATAAACTAAAGACGTAACGAGACGAATTGATAATATCCAGCTTTTGCAACAAAACTAATCTGATTTCGAAAAGAGCTAGGTTTTTAGAAAGTTCTATACAGCTAGACATTACTGCTGTAAACCCTACCTCATTGATTTACTCACAGCTGAGGCAGGTTGCTCACAACGTGAAAGAGAGTAGGAGTAGTTAATGTATGAACACAAATTCAGTTAACTACTACAATGTGCATATTCTGACATTAATTTTTC
Organism: Locusta migratoria; assembly: GCA_026315105.1. NCBI lineage: Eukaryota > Metazoa > Arthropoda > Insecta > Orthoptera > Acrididae > Locusta > Locusta migratoria. The sequence goes on from CM048754.1 coordinate 119,388,912, forward strand.
AAAATATTTAATGGGGGTGACTAGAAAAAGTCAAGTGACTGCAGAATTACAAATCAGACTCACATCTACATGATGCCAAAGTTGTGAAACATTAGGCCCTAGCTACGATGTTGATTACATTGGTGGCCTGATGAACGAGTTTTTGTAGCTGGCGTCCTGCATGTTAGGATCCGTAATTCCACTCAGGCTCGAGACACTGTGCTCTCCAAATTTCATATAAGCCACGTGGCCAGCTATTTTAAAAGAGGAAAAACATATCGATGAATACCTCATTGAGCGTATTTCCAGTTTTGTTTCTCGGTTTATGGTTGAATCCTAGGTAGGGATTACCGTTATGTTTACTTTACTCACATTTTGTCGCAGAAAAGTCTTCCTAAATACTCAAATTTTGTCCAGAATCCGTCCAGTTTGCTACCTGATAAAATAAATTGTCCGCAGGTCAATATGGAAATTACATGCGACCTGTTATTGATAGAACATCTTGATACGTTAAATAGCATTCCATTTGAATCCAAGACTTATTTTGAGCACATTCTTGAAGTGCTTAATAGATTCCGAACCTTACTGTTGCCTGCCTCGTTGATTTCATAAAATGTTACGTAGTCTGATGGCCGGATGCGTAGCAGACCTAGTTTTAGTTGAATTTGCTCACTACAGCGCGGTGACAGGTTTAAGAGTACAAACTTAACGGCGACTTTTAGGTGCCAGGTATCTCACGTCGATAGATAATCATTCGATCGGTATCGTTGGCAAATAGCGGACGAGTTTAATTTACTAACCATTGCAATGTTCGTGAATTTCATTTATTTCTTAAGTTACAGTCAAAACGCGTAAGTTCGGGGAGGTGTACCGAACATCTGTTAGACTCCTTTTGATGGCTTCGTCTATTCAGAACGACAACTATCTCTTCCCTCGCGCGCCTTTGCTCACTCGGTGTGCCGCATTTACCGAAACGAGCGTGGCTGCCGCCACCGCGTCATATCCCTTATCGACTTCAGAAAGTTAATGAAATAAATTATCCTTCAAGTTGGTGCTAGCATTACTCATGAAGCAAGAACACTTTATGTTCCAGTGTTACTATGATGACTGTCATAGCTATTAAAAATTCGAAAATTTTTTGGAAGTATCTTTAATGCGGTAGCAATTTTCGAGTGGACAAAAGTTACGTTATACGTCAGTCTATTTTAAAATCACGTTTATATAAATATTTCATTAAAATTATTATTTTACACATTTTGTATGTGTGGAATTTTTCAATGTCAAACGTATTGATGAGAACACTACAGAGACATTCGATAAATTTGTTTTATTTCTATTTCACCTGACCCGTCTTACGTATTAGTCACGGAAAGATCGCGAAGGTAAAAAACAGGGCGATATGAACTCACACTAAGTCTTATCAGAAATAGTTTTAACGGCGAACCATTCACGACTGGAAAAGAAACAGGCGGAAACAGCAGTTGTATAAAAAGTGCCCTCCACCACACACCAATTAAGAAATGGCGTTAATGTAGCAGTGTCAGCCAGTTCTAAGTAAGTTGAAAGTTCAAGGTCTCTTGTTCAGTGGGAAGTTGGTTTGAAATGAACTGTAGAATTTGTACCAACACACGGTAAAATAAACAAAGTAAGCTCTATTGCACACGAGACACGAAAGAAAGAAGAAAGGTTACGATTTAACGTCCTCGCGACATTAGAGCGAAGCAGAAGCTCGAATTGTTATGATAAGGATGGGGATGGAAATCGGCCGTACCCTGCTTAAATGTATTCAGCAAAATCATGAAAAACTCAAATCCAAATGGCCGAAGGCCAATTCGAAACGCCGTGCAGTCGAATATGAGTCCAGTGTGTTACCAATGCACCAACTCGCTCCGTAGCAAAAACGAATTCGAATAAATATTGCATTGTCACACGGTTCTGCTTTACGTTAATTAAGTTTCTAACCTATCGTTAGTATAAAATCAATTGTAAAATTTGTAACAAACACATAATAGACAATAAAGCAACCTAATAAACACGTATTACAAGGATTAAAATTAAAATTGGTCGATGAATTGTGCCGCGGTTTAAAACAGTATTAAGGAAAGCAATTGCACTGTTGCTTGTTAAAAGCTAGTAAATAAACGTATTGGCGTATCTCTTTTTCATTTATTTAGAACAGATGCCGTAGAATGCGAAGGCTGTAATTACCACTATTACAAAACTTAAATGGCCTGAGTACAAAATTTCTAAATAAATCTGATCCAAATTATCATTATGAATGAAGTTAATAAATGAGTAATCCGTGAATGTCCTCTGCCTACATATCGGTTTCAAATGAAGGGCGTCAAAAGAAGTGTTCCACACTTTGAGAGAAAGTTTTCGGATGAAACAAGACAAAAATGACTGTTATACATTAGCTCTAACACGCTTATGTTACAGGATATGAGAACTTGTTGATCTCCAATACTGTAAAAAATATTGAACAAACAAATGTAACGGTAAAAAAAATACAAATTCGAAGTTCAACTTGAAATAAAAACTAATGGAACAATAATAAAGCACAGCAGTTCATCCACTTCACGAGGAGAATTATAGGGAAAATATGTTCAATAAGGAGACGAACAGCAAGAGCAAACTATTTACGGTTACGAACAATATTCCCACAAGTAAGTATACCAATGGTAAAAATACGACCGCCTCCTGCGAAATAAATGATGTGAAACACATTTTTCTATCGACGTGAAATCTGGGATCGACAAAGTATGATCCATCTAGTGACAACGGTAAATGTCATGCGGTCGGAAACGACCAAATGTAGCTACTAGCAAGAAAAATATATCTCATTATTTTGTGTGAAGTAAAGGCGAATATAAGCCTGAAAAATTATAAATACAGGAGAAAAATAAAAGTAATAGGCAAGTTTCTTAGATACGATTTCTTTCTTCAACATATAATTACATCTCTTCTCCACAGAGGACCGGCTACCCGAGCCGAACTCTACTATGACAGAGGACCGTCCGCTTCTCTGCTTTTCGTGGAGATATTTCAGATGGAAGCGTTCTGCCCATCGTCGCTAGACCTAAAGTAAGCAAACGGTTTGGTTTATAGGACAATTTCACTTTGGCGGTTGCAATTAGTTTACAAACAATAAATCAAATGAATGGAGTAATTTGAAGGGAAACTAATTATTACAATTACTTTGATTCACCTGAAAAGATAAAAATATTTAAGGCAAAAAGTTCTTCTTAAGGAATATTAAACAGTAACATTATAATTCATCTAAACAGGAGCATCACTATACGAAGAAAAGTTTCTTATCGGGGTTTCTAATAGAAGTCGCTATATTCTGCAGCAAAAGCCGACTGGTCAATTATATGATTATCGGTAAAAACTTGCGTAACAGCTGCTCTAGTACGGCACACTCCAGATGCTCATTTTGGTTATTCCTGGAATGTGAGCCGCGTTTGAGAAGACTGAATGTATATACGTCCATTTTGGGACAACAGTCCGTAGGAACTTTCGAGAAACCAGTCGTTTCGCACTTTCTTCGTTTTGTTAAAAGAAACTCTCTCCGGAAGTTGAGGGTAAGTCATCTATTCATCAGTATTTTTCAGTGCTGTTGTCTGCTTTCGAACTGAAGCCTTACTTAGAATGGGCTTTGGTAGCGCAGCATGACTAAAACCAGTTGAAGCATGCTGTTTGTAGGAATGAAGATATTGTGGGATGCCCAAGAAGTCCTTCCTATTTCTTAGCAGTATTGCTTCCGACAAGAGGCAACTCTAACCGTTTCCTCAGTTCCAGCATTCGATGTATTTTCCAATATTCATGAGGATATGAGATTAGTCATTGCATTTATATACTCTGTTATGCTGAATTAAATTTTTGCTCGCAGGAAGGTCGACCCCCGCTTAAATTGCAAACAATTTTGTGTTTATGTCGGGATTGTCTGTATTAACTGATTAATTATCAACAAATGTCAGACAACTGAACCACTACTCTCATTTAAGCACGGTGGCGCCATTCTCGTCTCTGATCTACAGCAAAAATAGTTTATTAGTGATATATCGCTGTACTAGTGATGTGTGTGGCTTCAGGTCTATTTTTATCCTCTGAAAAATGTCCTAAACGGTATTCAGCAACGAAATACCAAAACTCATTGCAGTATGTCAACCAAGAGATCGACATTTTCTATTGTTATTGTAATCGTTATCATTCTTCTGAAATACGGTAAACGTCGTTGATTACTATCATTATTTCCACCATTATCATCATTAATTCAGTCGCAAAAGTGTTCTTTCCCATGTGGCCAAGAGACCAGTAAGAATATAGGACAATAGGAGAAAGTAGGCGAAAAGTTTGTAATAGTTTCTGTTGGTTTAACATCGTGATGACAGATACTAAAAACAACACAAGCAAGTCGTGGGTGGCAACATTCGAAGAATCCATTAGACACGTGGGTTCGGATTCTCATCATCATTTGTTGGCTGTAACACTGCGAAATCAATAAGCTGGTTAGTAGTCTAGTTTGCAGATGAAAAACATCAGAATTGCACATTTCCCACATATACAGATTAGTATCTGTGTTCATGGCCGTAATTTTAAATATCCTATCTTCTGAATCCTCAAATGAACTAATTAAGGTGTTGCACAAATAACCAGTTAACTAAATTTCTTCTGTCTTTCAAACAAACCAACACATTTCTAAATTCACGTAGAATACATAAAATATTACTTGTACGGCCGTAAGGCTGCATTTTGAAACGCAGTCGCTTTAGAAATGCGAAGTTTTTCGAGACGGATGGGGCAATGTTAATTCCCAGTAACTTTTCATGAAAAAAATTACCTTTTGTCGCAATCTAACAACGTTATAGTTTTAGTCTTTTTCTGTTGGGAGGGGGGGGGGGGGAGGGGTGAAACTGTAATCATGACAGAAGTTTACAAATCTCAGTCTTTGACCTGCCGCATGTTGCAAGTTCAATATCAGTGTTTTTAACTTCTCAAGAAATTTGCTGGAATTATATCCTAATGCTGTAAAGCTTCAAAAAACTTACGCTACGTTTACGTTTTGTAACAAAAAGCTCTCACAGAAAGTCGATGAGGTTAAGTCATGAATTAATCAGCATTTCTCGATGATGTTGTCTCCTTTCGGACTGAAGAATTTCCTTATGATGACATTTGCTAGTGCAGCATGGCTAAAAGCCAATTGAGGCAAGCTGTTTGTAAGATTGAGAATATTGAGGGCTGTCGCTTTCAAGATTCGAAGTGATTGATACCTTACTGTTTAGTGACGGATACCTTGACTAAAAGAAGGGATAGACATCAAGGAATTGTGAATTTAGCGTTGGAGGGAAGTGTATGGGGAAAAAATCGCAGGGGAAGACCAAGAGAGGGATACAGTAAGCAGATTCAGACAGATGTAGGTTGTCGCTCTTATATGGAGATGAAGAGGCTTGCTCAGGATAGGGTATTGTGGAGAGCTGCATCAAACCAGTCTCCGGACTGAAGACCACAACAACAACAGGGGACGTTCATTTCCAGTAACTTTTCATGAAAAAAAAAATAATAGAGTTTGTCACATTGTAATTGTGTTAGTCTTCTTTTTTGAGGGGGAGGAGGACAGTAATCGTGATGGAAGTTTATATAGCTCAGTCTTTTACCTGTCGTATGTTGCAAGCACAATATGAGTATTTCTGTCTTCTCTAGTCATTTGCTGAAATTATACCCTAATGCTGTAAACGCTGGTTTCGGCCTCATTAGACGAATTAAATGTTTGCATCCTAAGTGTGACGCTGGAAACTACCAGGAGATAGCGCCGCGTATTAATCAAATTCCGCGACTCCCCTCTAGAAGTCCGTATGAGACGGGCGCGATTTCGCGTCGCTTATCACTACACTGGTCTTCCTAGTACAGCTAAGAACTGGCAACATCGTTGCTAACATTTGGCAACACCGTGACAGTACAGTTACTTACTTCCGCAAGTGGTACTGAATTGTCCTGCTAAGTTCACTTGACATTCCTCTTCTACTTTCATGACTCATGCTGTACGATGCCCATGTCATATGAGAGACAGAAATTTAAATTTTACACTCAAGGAATGCAGTTATTCGTGTAGGTGACTTTCAGGTTAATTTTCGCGATGCGTTAGAATCTCAGCATTGAATATGTGAGACACTGAGGGCACTTGGCGCCAGCGTGTCGTTGGCTGTGTGGTTCTGCTCGTGTCTCGCGATGCAACTGTGCTTTGAGACGGCAGTTCTAATCCTGGTTGGAGATCGTGCTTTTGGGGATGGTATTTCATTTTACTTTGTTTTATTTTACTTTATACGCTGCACATTGCAAGAAGAAACTCTTTAACGGAACCAGAAGAAAAGCTTTATACAATAAGTCCTTCAGAAAGGTCGACTCCAAATTATGGAAATGGTATTAGATGTCTTCTTTGCTTCACTATACAAACGCCTTTGAAGAAATTCGAATTGATCTCCATAGATACGAAATTTTACTACTCCCTTAGGACCCACATGCTAAGGGATACTTTCGGAGGAAGTGAACATAATGATTAATATAGTTCCTTCATGTAAAATATCTGCTGTAGAAATGAGACATGAAGACACGAACCTTGCAGTGTGTCTGTGTTGCTAGAACGTGCGCTGAAACCTATTCACATAATTTAGCTCATACATTTACTGTAAGGAATCAAAGATCGACACTGAAACATTATAGTGCAGTTACGCACTGTGTCTTGATGACAATAACAAATTACATGAAGGGCTTTTCTGAAAGGACAAGGATCGAGATTCAATCCACAATTAAGTGTTAACCATCGTAGAGTGCTACTTGATTGGATCAACGGTTTTGAAAATTTTTTGCCTTTCTAATATATCATGTGATAGTGTAATAATTTGCTCATCATTCATTCAAAATGGGTGGTTTGCTCCGTTGATATCGTGTCTGAAATGCACATCGCAACCTTTTTTGTGGATCACCACACAGTAACACTACAGCATTTTACACATCCAGGGCGATGAGCGGCGGCAGGCGCTGTGGGCAGAGGGCGAGGCAGCGCTGTGTAGCGCCGCCACCGCTGCTGCCGGCGAGGTGTATGGGCCGCGGAGAGCTCTGCCAAGTGCTGCGGCCAGAGGTGGCGACGTTATTGGGCCCAAATGTTATTACCAGTGTACCAAAAAATGAAATACGTTACACATATGCACCCCTTACACATGTGGCATCAGCATGCACGAGTGACGTGAATTTAAAAATTTTTGTCAACGGTCGGTTTCGATCGCTAATACTGCACATGCAAGTCGCACACTTTACCGCAAGACCACGGATGTAGCTGACCCAGATATCTTCTAACTGCACACAACAAGTACTGTATGAACTCCCACGGTCTGCAGTGTTGCCAGATTGTGCAGATAGCTGGACTTAGAGCGAATCAGCGCGGCCACTTTTATTGTCCCATGTCGCGATCGGCTCGGACTTAGGCTCAGCGGCGGCCGGCCGGCGGCCAGGTTTTTTGTCAAAGAGTGTACATATTTGGAAACATTCTAAAACGAAAGCAAATGTGTTTTTTAACACAAACGTATGTTTTTTTTAATGGACACCCTATATATTTTCTTCAGCAATCCATAGCATGACAAATCACATAAACAATGGTGTTGATTGCATCGCAATATTCCAATTACATCCCGAGATATTGCGACGCGAAGTTGACGCTTGAAAACCCGAAACGCGCTGCTAGCGCACGTCCTGAGGCTCAGGCGTGAACCCCATGCTGCCCGTATTCGCGATGTGATTGACATGCGTAATCGCACTTCCATACTTACCAAGAGGTCCGAAACGAATAATACGGTCTGCTGCCATCAACTCTCAACTAGCTCGTTTCACTAAAACCATCAACATGAATTTTACTATTGTGAGTGAATGATTCACTGTCACTTGCGCTAGATCTACAGTAAAGTAAAGTTTTAACGTTGAACGGCATTACCTTTTTAGTAACGGATTAACGATAAGCGAAGTTAACTTGGTGACTAACGTTGCGGTACACAGATATGTTACAGAACCGCATCACCCCTAGCCTATGGCATAAATACCTGCTAGAATGTACGACTTTAATGCAGGATGGCAGCAGACCGTATTACTCGTTTCGGACCTCTTGGTAAGTATGGAAGTGCGATTACGCATGTCAATCACATCGCGATTACGGGCAGCATGGGGTTCTCGCCTGAGCCTCAGGACGTGCGCTAGCAGCGCATTTCGGGTTTTCAAGCGTCAACTTCGCGTCGCAATATCTCGGGATGTAATTGGAATATTGCTATGGATTGCTGAAGAACTAATATAGGGTGTCCATTTAAAAAGACATAAGTTTGTGTTAAAAAACACATTTGCTTTCGTTTTAGAATGTTTTGAAATATGTACATTGATGGGCCCCAGCCGTACATTGATACCGGTAAGTCGTTTTCCAGTAGCTGTTATTGTTCCAGAGATATTTTGGGTGGACGAGATAGCTGCGACACCCTGTATATAGTCGTCTCCTCCTCTGCGTTCTGTCTGTTCGCCTACTCCTCCCTCGCCACCTCGCGTCACTTTCTCTGTCTATTTCCTCCCCCCTCCCTCTGTCCACCTTCTTTCACCTGCCTCCCACCACCTCCCCTCTCTCATTCTCCTCCTCTCCGTCTCCTCCTCTACCTACTCCTCTCCCTCCTATATATGACAACATACATATATGTGCCAAGTTTCATGGTAATAGGTCAAGTAGTGTGAAAGTCGCAATGTACCCTCCCCCATGCTAAATCCACTGTCCTGCAGATTATAAAAATCTCCTTCATGAAAACATACATTTATGTGCTTTCATTAACAGCCAAACAATTTGGATGTTTTTTGTAACGTTCCCTCCGTCATGCACCTACGTAGGATTACGAAAAGTAGCCCGTGTATTAATTCGGCGTATAAGCTATCTGCAGTCCACATTTCATTGAATTCTTGTTATCTGCAGAGCCCACAGTGTTAGTGATGTCGTACATCGACATTTTAATAATAACAATTATATAATTTCAACACTGTATATTCTAATTCGTATTAGTCCCAATATAAGCTTATTTCGACTTAAAAGTCATCTTCAGGTGTTACGCCACATTCTGTTATGCTGTACTTTTCGATATTATTGTAACGTGATTTATCATTTTTTTTCTTTTATATAATATATATATATACAGGGCCTTTCACTAAGTGTGTTTGCCTCTGTAACTTATAAAATAATAGGTGACGGGAAATTTTAATGCGGTAGGTCAACACGAGAAATGTTACACTTTCTGCGGAGCTATGAACATAGTTTATTGTATCATTTTCCAAAGAGTTACACCACAAAGATATAATTTTTTTAATGGAACAATAGTTTTTTCTATCGTGTACTGGATTCGTTTAAACCAGCTGCGTCCAAATCCATTTAAACCACATTCCTATCACTGTTAGTTTGGGAGCTACAACCCTTAAAGTTCCGGGGGCGGAGGCTGCCATAGCGTAGCTGACTGGCCGAGTGGCTATCCCCTGGGGCACGGCCCACTGTCTCATGACCACCAGCCAGTCAGCTACGCTGTCGTAGCTTCCGCCCCCAAAACTTTGAAGGGTTGTAGCTCCCAAACTAACAGTGATAGGAATGTAGTTTAAATTGATTTGGACGCAGCTGGTTTCAACGAATCCAATACACGATAGAAAAAAAAACTATTGTTCCATTTAAAAATTTATATCTTTGTGCTGTCACTCTTTGGAAAATAATACAATAAACTATGTTCATAGCTCCGCAGAAAGTGTAACAAAAAACTGTTCAAATGTTTGTTAAGCTTAAGGGACTTAACTACGGGGTCATCAGTCCCTAAACTTACAAACTACTTATGAACTACCTACAACTAAGGACGGCACAAATATCCATGCCCGAGGGGGGATTCGAACCCCCGACCGTAGTGGCCGTGCAGACCGTGACTTAAGCGCCTTAGTCCCCTCGGCCACCGCGGCCGGCAAAGTGTAACATTTCTTGTGTTGACCTACCGCATTAAAATTTCCCGTCACCTATTATTTTATAACTTACAGAGGCAAACACACTTAGTGAAACACCCTGTATATATATCACGTAACTTATAGTATAATGTTGTCATGCGAGATCTTTATCAATGTACGTATTTTGATATTTATTTGACAGCTCTCAAATAAATAAATAAATGTCAAAATCCGTAAATTGATAAAGATCTCGCATGACAACACAATATTATAATAACTACTTATGAACTAGCTAAGACTAAGGACGGCAGAAATATCCATGCCCGAGGGGGGATTCGAACCCCCGACCGTAGTGCAATATTATAAGTTACGTGATATTATATATATATATATATATATATATATATATATATATATATATATATATATATATATATATTGTGGTGTCGCACAAGTACAAAGTGCGCGCCACCTACTTTCGCCGCGCGCCGCCATGCACACACGGCGCGGCGTTCTCACGACGACAGCCACGAGCGCCCTCTGCGACAACCCCGCTCGTGGCCACCACGAAAAGACATCGGGCACTTCGGACTGAGATAGCAACGAGCTAGGACCTTCGTAATCAGATAGGCACCAGTGAAGACGTTGCTATCGTACAGGCACTAGGCAGGCCTCTAACAACTATGTATCAACATTCTGCAGTACTATGTAAAAGTTAAGTATTGTTACATTCTGTGCAATATATATCTCTTTCTAATTTACTCTAGTGTTTATAGTTTCTGGCTGCTCCCCTCCGTACCTGCACCGGCGTGCTATCTTTGTTACTGTGTCGGTCTCGTTCCACTCGGCCACCGACACCTACGACGAGGCTGGGACACAAAAGCGGCGACGAAGTTGGGACACAATATATATTTTAGGTCGAAATAAGCTTATAGTGTAACTAATACGTATTAAGAATATACAGTGTTGAAATTATATAATTCTCATTATTATTCAATTCTGTGCAGCCGTTTCAGCGGGAAGAGAAACAAACGTATTAACCCATTGTAAGGCACCCTCCGCCATGCAAAATACGGTGGCTTACGAAATGCAGTCCACGTATTAATCACGGTATAAGCTACTTCTGTTCCAAAATTTCATTCATATTCGTCCAGCCATTTCAGCATGAAGGCATACGAAACGAATTAGCTAACTGTAAAGCACCCTCCACCATGCAACATACCAATACAATTTTAGTATGCGTGTAACCTTCGTGAGAGTGCAAGCAACGAGTTGACAAAGTTTTATTGCAATCGGATGTACGGCATGGCCATGCATAAAATACGAACAAGAAACAAATAAACATTAATTTGTATTTATTGGATATGTCCCTAAGTATGTGTCGTTCAGTGATATAAATTTGATGACACATTTAGTAATACATATCGATACTACCATGCAAAATATGTTTCGAAGACAGTCAGCAGTAATCAAGTAAAACATCACAAGTTCATGCCTGATGCGACAGTTTTACGGCATCTACAGCGAAACTGCTGTGAGCGGTAGAGTTCTCTTCGTTTCATCATTTTGTTTGGTCAGTTACAAAGCGCTCCATAAACGTCCAAAATTACACGCAAACTTTGTTGCAGGTCCCTAACTACTCCCATTTTCCAATAATTGATGCATAAATCCGGGTATTCTTACGCGGTGGCCTCTCATTATTTATGACGTCATATCTCATGAGCTATGTGTCGTGCTCTTTTGTTTTTGGGTCAGGAACCTTCGTGGGCATACGGCGAACAGTTGACCAAAGTTTCATTGCAATGGAATGAATGATTTATGAACGCATAGAGGACATACAGACAAACATTCATTTTTCTTATATGTATAGATTGGCTGCAAGAAACAACCTGTCAACCCGTTTGGCTTCCAATATTCCTCGCCTAAAAAGAATGAGTTTTTGTTTAGTTATAAAAAATGTTTTTAGTTTCGATTTGTATGCCAAATAATGTGCCTTAACAAAGTTATTATCAAGGAATAAACGCGTTTTTGCAAGTACATATTGTTTTCATTGTGTCATTTGCCTCATTAAGTCCCCTAAGACTTTTGGCTTTTAAATTTGATTGTTTATGATAATTTTTACTTTTTGATGTAGAAGTTATCCTGGAGAAGTTTAACTTCGACATTACGCTCAATTATTCGGGGTTTGGAAGTTGTAGTGTGAGGCATGTTGGGTGAAGATGTAGCTGTGGCTGACTAAAGAAAAGGTGGGAAAATTGCCATTCAAAGAGTCTCCGTCTATCAGGCAACTCACCTGCAGCTCTTCTAATTAAATAAATCGCAAATTGCGATCACTTATGGCTTCACTGCACTAGGTTTTAGATGCAATACCAATGTGCGGCGAATGAATATTTGTGCCCGGCCGGGATTCGAACCCGGGATCTCCTGCTAACTTGGCAGACGCGTCGTCAAAAATAAATAATTGCAGCTCTTCTGTCCCAGGCGGTCGGACTTCGTCTCTTACAGCAGGGGTTTCAGCGCCGGGTAAAAGGTTTACCAAAAGGGACAGTAAGGGCAGCTACAGAAAAACGAAAGTCGCGATAGCCAGTCGAAACATGTGTTAAAATGTGCGGTGCCGCACAAGTCTGAAGTGCGCGCCACGTACTTTCGCCGTACGCCGCCATGTACGCACGGCGCGGCATTCTTACGTCAGCCACGAGCGCCCTCTGCTGCAACTCCGCTCGTGGCCACCACTGAACGACATCGTTCACTTGTGACTGAGATAGGAACCAGTTAACACTTCGGAATCAGATAGGCACCAGTGAAGACTTGGCTATCGGATAGGCACTAGGCAGGCCTCTAGCTCAACTATGTATCAGCAATCTGCAGTACTGAGCTATGTAAAAGTTAAGTATTACAAAGTCTCTAAGAAATATATATCTCGTTCTAATTTACTCTAGTGTTTCTAGTTTCTGCTGTCCCACTGGCTGGTCACCTCCTACCTGCACAAGCGTACATCCTTTATTCCTGTGTCGGTTAAATTCTACTCGGCCTCCGACAGCTACGACGGAAACGAGACACAAAAGTGGCGACAAGGCTGGGACACAGAAAAATGAAAACTCATAGAGGCGAGGTATCCCTGTCACATATTTCCATATACCCTCACTCACTGAATGCAGCCTCTAAAATGTTCAAATGTTTGTAAATCTATCGGAGCAAACTGCGTGGTCATCAGTCCGTAGCTTACAAACTACTTAAACCTAGGTAAACTAACCTAAGGACGAACACACACACCCATGCCCCAGGGAGGACTCGAACCTCCACAGCGAGCAACCGCGCGCTCCGCAGCGAGACGCTTGAGACCGCTCGGCTACTCCACCGCGGCCGAATGCAGCTTCTGGGCGTGGAATAGACTTGCTGTAGGCCAAGTCGCAAAATATATGAAGGTGTCCTCAGAGAGAGTTTAAGACGAAAGGTAAGAAACTAGCCACGAGTTCGCCCACGATTACAAGAACGGGGGTCGGACCTACACATCCAACATGCTACATACCGGAGCAGCAGTTCCCGAATAGACGGCGCAAATGCAGAAGTAAGGCGATTGCTACCACGGGAGATGCGAAGTCTGTCGCACCGGTGATCGTGTCGAGTCCGGCACGGAAGTCCAGCACAGGCTGCCTGCTCCCAAGGTAATGGGGATCGCGTGTCGATAAACGATGGTGACTGCTGTACCACAGTCTAACATATACAGTCACGACACTCCCACAGATTTTTGTTATACGCTGCGATAGCAGCGCTCCAAGTGGCCGGCAAGCTACGTTTCTGAATACGGTAGTTGATGAGTCCGAATACTATCGTTTAGATTGACTTCAGCATACTTTTTACATTAGGGAACGTATGTAGTGCCTTATAAATAGGTAATAATTTAAAAATAGCTCCCCATTTGTCTTTCTTAGGTTTCATAAGATCCCTGATATATTACAGGAAAGTTAATTTACATAGGTTTCAGAAATTACTGCAACCAGTCGCCAGTTAAAGGCGAGTGGTTGTAGTAATTTTTGATCACCAACCGCCCATCCTATGTCACTGTCTGCAATTCCAACTCCCGCTTGTTTTACCCCTCTGCCGGGGTGTCCCAAGGATCTGTCCTCTCCCCTCTCCTGTACCTTATATACTCTGCCGACATGCCCCAACCTCAGCCTCCAGTCCATCTCCTCCAATATGCTGATGACACCGCCTTCCTAGCCCTCGCCCACTCCCTTGCCCGATCCCAAGTTTTGCTCCAATCTCACCTCACCGAGTTCGCTGCACGGTGCAACTGGTGGCTCCTCTCCGTCAACCCTGAGAAATCCCAAGCGATCATTATAGGTCGTACCACCCGTTCCTTCCGCCTCCCCGACCTCTACCTCACCCTCCAAGGCCGTCCAATCCGCCACACCCCCACCCTAAAGTACCTTGGTCTCATCCTTGACAGACACCTCTCCTGGACCCCCCCACCTAACAACCATACGTGAAAAAGCCATGTCCCGCCTCAACCTCCTCAAACTCCTCACTGGCCGGACGTGGGGATTAAGCCCCTCCACCGTCCTCCACACCTATAAATCCGTCATGCGCCCCATCCTCCGCTCCTTCCACCCCGCCTGGGTATCCGCTCCTCCCACCTTTTATCAGACCCTTTAAATCCTGGAACGCCACGCCCTCCGCCTCGCCTACCGTATCCGACTTCCCTCCCCCACGCGGATCCTATATGAACTCATCCCCTTTCCTCACCTCCTTCGACACCTCGAACACCTCCGAATCCTGTATGTCACCCGCAAAATAGATTCCCGCAACCCACTCATTTACCCCATCCTCGCCAACCCTGGGCCTCTGCCACGCCTACACCACTGCATCCCTCCCTCTCTCCACCTGCACACGTTACATGTCCTCTCCCAAGGCAACTTCCGCACCCTTCCCCTACCGGATGATGACCTTCGTCCCGAAATATACCCCTCCTATCAACTCTGACCCCATCCCTGTAGCATCAGCGCCCCCTCTTCCCGTCCCCTCCTCCTCCCTCTCCCCGCTTGGTCGCCCCCCCTCCCCACCTGGAGTCTCAATCGCACCCGCCCTTCCACTCCCCTCCCCCCTTCTCTCTCTCTCTCTCTCTCTTTTCAACCTTCCCCTGGACTTCCAAACCTTCGCCTCTCTTTGCCCTGCGGGGGCCGCAGTAACGCATTTTACAACCAGTGTCGTCTAGTGTCTAGTGTCCAGTGCATGCATGTCTCAGTGTGCCTTTACAGTGCGTCGAAACACGTCTCCTCTTCACCTGTGTCGTCGTGTGTCCAGTGATGTTCCTCAATGTGATTTTCTCGCCACCGTGGCACGGACTGTTTTTAACTGTTTATGTGTCTGTCTCTCTCATGTTCATGTGTTTTAAGCCTGCATTATTGTCTCCAGTGTCCAGTTTTAAGGCTTCAATGATTTTCCTTCGTACCATGTTTTTACACTCCTTGTTTTCACCTTCGTGCCATTGTTTTTTTTAATCTAACCTTACAATATACATGTACGCCCGGCTGAAGAGCAGCGCCTGATGCTGCTGCCAGCCTGCCGACTCCAGTCGGTGTTAAAAAAAAAAAAAAAAAAAAGTAATTTCTGAAACCTATTTCAATAAACAGTCGCAGGTTCCAACACAACGGATAAAAATTAATTTACAATCTTCCTGTAACGCACAGGCTTTAAATGAGTAATTTCGTTTTCTATTAAAAAAATGCCTCGGAAACACCAGGAGACATACCCTTTAGCAAAGAGACGTCAATTTATATGCAGGAACGTTAAGTATTCTTCATTACAATTCCAGTAAAATCGATGAGGGTGCAACATAGGAAACGTATATAGAATGTAATAAATACGGTATTTAACATACCAAATCAACCATCACAGCAGTAGCTGAAGGGAAAAGTCACAGACATGGCAATATAACGATAAGAGCAACCAAACTGTTTTCCAACAAAGAAGAACCCAATTCCACAATTGTTGCTACATCTGAAGCACAAACGGCAAGAATCATCAAAACATTGGTTTTTTAAAGCTAAAGTAATTACACTTAAAAGAATATGCACGTATAAGAAAGACGAGTGACGTATAAGTGAGAATTATTAAACTGCGTACCGAATTGATAAATGTCAAAAACTGACTATTATAGTAAGAACAGACCGTAATAGAAATTTATTATACCATTATGTCTATATGCGACTTACTTTCAGCGGAAAAAGCTGCAAATATACACATATTCGTAAGTATTTGTTCATGACAGAGTTGTTCTTTATTCCATTGAATCATTTAAATGAGGCTGTTTTTTATATTAATTTCCGCAATATGTCTGTCTCTCGATATTTTAATAATGCTTGTAACGTAAAAATTATAGCAAGTATTTCGTTAATTACGTACAAAAGCGATTATAAACAAACATCACTACTTCGGCAGCTTGCCCACGGCTAGGAGCGCTAGTGTCGCAGCAATTGTCAGTTGGTAACAACTTTTACAGCAGTGAGGGCCGGTTCGTCCATCTCTCGTTAATCTTGTCGTTAGTAAACGAGAAGATGCCTTTAACGTCTCGTTAAATGTGCTCGTTAAGTGTACTGCGTTTGTCATTGCCACATACACCTCTCGTTTGCTAACCTGGAGAAAACGAGAAGGTACGATATATTTCGACTATGTTGGCAATAGAAACAAATGAAATGCCGTCTGAATAAACAGCTGTTTCCCATATTTGACTATCAGGGAAGAGGTTAGCAGACAGTTGTTCTTTGGTGCTATGGCAAACAAACGTGAAAGAAGCTCAAATTTTACAAGAAATTAGTGCGAGAGTCTTGTGTCCTTAATAGAGAAATATGATACACTGTAAAAAAAAAAAAAAATAAAATAAAATAAAATAAATAAATAAGCGACATGGAAGCGACATTGCAGCAAATGAATTCAATGCTGTCCATGGAACATGTAGGACAGCAAAAGTGCTTAGGGCCTAGTACGATAATATACTGCCAAGTGCATAGTACGTTAGTGCAGATTAAATTGTACGACGCTTCTCGCCGGCTGCAGTGGTTATGTTGGCCCCAATGGTAATGATGGCAACTCAGATGACAAATAAATGTTTTTTCGTAACGACTGCAATTCAAATGTTCAAATGTTTGTAAAGTCTATGGGACTTAACTACGGGGTCATCAGTCCCTAAACTTACAAACTACTTATGAACTACTTACAAACTAGGACGGCACAAATATCCATGCCCGAGGGGGGATTCGAACCCCCGACCGTAGTGGCCGTGCAGACCGTGACTGGAGCGCCTCTGTCCCCTCGGCCACCGCGGTCGGCGACTGCAATTAAAACGACATTTTTTTTAACGGTCAAGGGTACATACAAGAACATGTCGACCATAGAGCAGGTACAGTATTAAATTTGCTGCGAGTGAAACGAGCAGCAATAACATTTACTCTGTAGCTCGTGAAAAATATTAACGCAATTCTACACTTCATTGTTCATCTGTTGCCAACATAAGCACTAGAGCCCGGCGAGAAGCGGCGTAAAATTTTACCTTAGTGCAAGCAATAGATTGCACGTAGACGAAAGTGCTCTGTTCCTGTAGAAAGGAAGAAATCACATTTTAGGCCTTATACTAGGTGCAACAAGCATAAGTAAATACTGAATTAATAAGTTTGCACACATAGATAATGTATTATGTTTTTTATTGCAACAGATAACTTACAAAAAAAAATGTTCAAATGTTTGTAAATCTTATGGGACTTAACTACGGGGTCATCAGTCCCTAAACTTACAAACTACTTATGAACTACTTACGAACTAGGACGGCACAAATATCCATGCCCGAGGGGGGATTCGAACCCCCGACCGTAGTGGCCGTGCAGACCGTGACTGAAACGCCTCAGTCCCCTCGGCCACCGCGGCCGGCTAACTTACAAAATTCATAACTATATGTTGTTCTCTTCAGATGGTCGTGTAGTTGACGAAATTGCGTAACAAATTCTGCATCATCCCAGCAGTCAAAATGATTTGGACGAACATAAATACGTCTAGGACGCCTTATAGGGGCAATGTCCTCTAGATCATCCAAAATATTGACGTCGTAATTGTCAACGAAATCTTATTCCAGCCATTTTCATCATACCGTTTCTCACGTAACTAGTCGTCACCCGTAAGTTTGTATTTTGATATCGCAACAATATTTTTAAGGTTATGTTGCGTATCTGCAATGTATGAAACTCATCTAACCGCTACTGACATGGATACGGCGAGAAATATGACGATACAATATACCAATAAAGCTACTTTCCACACTAGTTTTCATACATGTAGTGCTTCTGTTATTTTGTTCGATAACTCGGTCTTTTTCACGTGAATATATTGATGTATTTTAGCGCTTTGGAATCCTGTGGCTGTACGCTCACCTCCCGATGTCGGTACCTCCAGGAATGGGCTCGGGAGCTGCTCTCCAGGCTATTTAAAGTGGGTCATTCTATTTACACTTCGGTAAAATCAGACGTGACGTCATTATGACGTATCCACACTATCGACGTCCAGAAGAGCGGCGCATCGACTTTTGCGATCGTTCGAGACGCTGGTTTCGGGTGGGACACCACGCTTAATTCGACATTCTTTCTGAACTGCATACTCTTTTCCTTCGTATTTTAGTGACAACACTAGGCCTTACTTAATATTGTAACATGTTTTGGAAAGCACTGACGGAAATTTCAGTAAATGCAAATTGAAAATTATGTCAGAAATAACGCAGACCTAGCCTTAGAGAACGACAACTTCACACATTTTCAAATAAAAGAACCAGCATGTTGCAGCAACTTGGCCGTATATGAGTACCCAGTTTTACGAAATGTTTTACCTGATACCTCTGTAACAAATGACTGTATTAATATCCAGCTCATATGATTTATAGTTTCGGCGAAAACATAAATATACCTACGGCGACTATATGTTGTTTTTGTATGTGGCATATTTTGACATGTCCAAGTACACATTGTCGCTTCATAGCCTGGTAACCGTATTTTGTCCTCTTGGTTTAACGTAGACTCCGTACTACAATGCAACTCGGTAGCATTTTTCGCTTAGAGAAAAAGTTTCCATTAGTTTTAAACACAACCTTCACAAATGGGCCACGATGACATCATCAGATTTGGCTGAATAACGTTTCAGAGCTCACAGTGTAGGTCCTTTTTCGGAAAGTTCGTAGCTTCTTACTTTTTAAAAAAAGAAAGCAAAGTTATACCTTCCGAAACTGCAATGAATATACCATTACCAACTGAAGATATTATCAGCTACTCCTTCAATTCGTCTGCTACAATTGCAACCGCAGTTTTGCGTCTAGAACGACCACACAAGTCGATCGTGGCTCCAGTCGTCTTCGATAGTGTGGATACGTCATAATGACGTCACGTCTGATTTTACCGAAGTGTAAATAGAATCACCCATTTAAAGTAGTGACCAGTGCATTCGCGTGCACCTCCGCGGATGGAAAAAAGGTCCCTGTAGCCAACCTAACAGAGGAGGGAGGACTCACCGTCAGCTATCTTGTGGCCGCCGGCTGTGGCGGAGTTCCAGCCGTCACGTTGGCAGGCCTGAACTGGCGCGGATTCGCAGGACGAGAAAACACCGCGTGCTACAGCGACGGTTTGAAATAACGGTAGGGTTTCCAGATGTTGGAATGCAAAAATGAGCACATTTTCTACATTTCGGGTTCACAAATGGACACTTTCTATATTTTAAAATGAAAATGAGGACACACTATATTTTAAATTTAATGCATAAAGAATACAGGGAAAGGAGAGTTATTTACAACTTGTACAAAAGCCAGACCGCAGTTATTAGACTCGCAGGGCATGAAAGGGAAGCATCAGTTGGGAAGGGTTGTAGACAGGGTTGTAGCCTTTCTCCGATGCTATTTAATTTGTACGTCGAGCAGGCGGTGAAGGAAAGCAAGGAAAAATTTGGAATAGGGATTAAAGTTCAGGGGGAAGAAATAAAAACATTGCGTTTTGCTGATGACATTGTAATTCTGTCAGAGACAGCAAAGGCAGTTGAATGGAATGGACAGTGTGTTGAAGAGAGCGTATAAAATGAACATTAACAAGAGCAAAGCAAAAATAATGGAAAATCAGGCGATGCTGAAGGAATTAGATTAGGTAACGAAACAATGAAGGTGGTAGAGGAGTTTTGTTACTTGGGTAGTAAAATAACATGCGATGGTCGCAGTACAGAGGATATAAAATGCAGAATGGCAATGGGAAGAAAAGCATTTTTGAAAAAGAGAAATTTGCTAACATCGAATATTAATTTAAGTGTAAGGAAGTCTCTTCTGCAGGCATTTGTGTGGAGTGTTGCCTTGTACGGGAGTGAAACATGGACGATAAGCAGTGCGGACAGGAAGAGGATAGAGGCTTTTGAAATGTGGTGCTACAGAAGAATGCTGAAGATTAGGTGGGTAGATCGCATAACTAATGAAGAGGTACTTAACAGAATTGGTAAGAAAAGGAATTTTTGGCACACGCTAACTAAAAGAAGGGATCGCTTTGTAGGACACATTCTTAGACATCAAGGAATCGTAAATTTAGCATTGGAGGGAAGTGTGTGGGGTAAAAATCGCAGAGGGAGACCAAGAGACGCGTATAGTAAGCAGATTCAAGTGGATGTGGGTTGTCGTTCTTATGAGGAGATGAAAAGGCTTGCTCAGGATAGAGTAGGGTGGAGAGCTGCATCAAACCAGTCTCCGGACTGAAGACCATAGCAACACAACAACAAATAAAAAATGTCAATAATACACAAGACAAACATGCCTAAATTACATCTGAACTCTTGTCATTTGAATATTCCTCTTTTCCCCGATATTTCTTTTTTCAAAAGTTCTTTCCGCTGACCCTAATATTCAAAAAAGTTTTTGCAGTTTAAATGTCTAATACCGTCGTCAACTAGACACGATATTTCAGCAGAACAACTGGCTGCCATCTTCAGGAGAGAGCGCAGAACACTAACTCGCCGGAAACTTATAAAGAACAAGAAACAGCGGCCCCATTATACACCGCAGACGACCCACGGCGCGTGCGCGAAACCAAAGTAGAAGCCACCTAGGCGCAATAGAAGCAGTAGCGCGCCGGTGGAGATTGGTTGGTTGGTTGGTTGGTGTTGGGGGTTTAAAGGGGACTAAACTGCTTGGTCATCAGTCCCCTGTTCCCAGTTAAGAGATCACAGGGTTTCATGGATGATTAAAATAAGCACCCTGCAACTAGAACAGAAGACGTACATGAAGACAGTGTTGGTCATATTTGCAACATAAAAAGCGAAAGGGAACCAGTGTAGTGGTGGGACTAATAATCAACTAAAAATCACAGCAGATGTTGTTGGTTGGCTGATCACTAGGATAATAATGGATGAGCCAGCCATTCTGCACATACTATACAACTGCCAGTCGGAAAAGGGTCTGACAAGACAAAAGTGACAACAGATTAAAACTATAAGCGGTGTATGCCTGAAGATCAGGCATACGAACCCACCGTTAAAGCTTGTGATAAAAGCCCGCTGCGCGAATAAAACCCAAAACACAGTCAGCCATAGAGGCGTCGTCAGCTAAAATCAAAGGGAGTGCAGGAGGCAGCTTAAAAGACTGCCGCAATGCGGCTAAATGTGGACAGTCCAACAAGATGTGACTACAGTCAATACAGCTCCACAATGACATTCTGGCGGTTCCTCTCGGCTTAAGAGGTGGCCGTGCGTTAGCCACGTATGGCCGATACGCAGGCGACAGAGAACGACTGAGTCCCTTCGAGAAGGCCTTAGGGAAGTCTTCCAAGCTGCTGTCGTGGGCTTGATTCCACGGAGCTTATTGGGCATACTCATTGTTGCCCATTCCGAATTCCAAGCCTCAAAGATCTTTCGGTGGAGACCCAAGCGGATATCGCCTTCTGGGGTACCGATATCCAGGCGCTGGCATGTGATGGCCTGCTTGGCCAGCTTTCCCTTCAAAACGAATAAATCTTTCGCCGGTGGAGAAAATCGGCAAAAACGATGGGTCGAAAACAAGGCTAGTTAAAAGAAACAGCAGGTCGAAATGAAGACCGTTGTTGCTTGATGTCAGATAAAATCGGGTTCCATGTTTTACTTAGTGGAAAACCCTTGTCCCTATTAATAATATTATCGGCCATACGAATTTTCATGGATTCTTTAAGAACACATTCCCAGTAGCGGGAAGCAGGAGCAATCAGTTTTGTTTCATCGTATAACACCTTGTGTCCCTCATTCAGACAATGTTCAGCAACAGCCGACTTTTCAGGTTGAAGTAGACGAGTATGACGGTGGTGTTCCACACACCGATCCTGAACTGTGCGGATCGTTTGGCCAATGTAAGTTTTACCACAATAACACGGAATACTATAAACACCGGGTTTCTTCAGTCCTAAATCATCTTTGACTGACCCAAGGAGGGCCCTAGTCTTAGGTGGGGGCATAAAAACACTTTTAATGTCGAATCTTCTTCAAATTCTTGAAATTTTCGAGGAAATATTCCCGACGAAAGGCAAAAAGGCAATAGACTTGTAATTGTCTTCTAATGGTTCACCTTTTGGACCAAATTGAAATGCACGACAAATTTGTTGAGCAGTGTACCCATTCTGTTGAAAGACCACTTTGAGATGCTCCAGTTCTTCACCCGGATGTTCAGCATCAGAAATGGCGTACGCTCTTTTTACTAAAGTACGCAAGACCCCTCCATACGTTGGTGTGGCGGATGACAGCTCGTCGCATGAAGATAAAGATCGGTATGCGTTGGCCTGCGATACACTCCAAGTCTACGCAACCACATTAAATTTCACTATGTAACAATTCCTCTTATAGAGTCAACTGACAGACAATTTCTTGCTTTTGTCCATTTTGCCTGTATTAAAGAGAACTATCTTTCGACAGAAGCATTATGGTCTGGAACTGTAAAAAAAGAACTGGGCAAATTTAATGAGTTCGCGTAATTGTTCCTCGCTGTTATATGACTCAATGAACTTACACCATTTTATTATTATTATTATTATTATTACTCTATTTTCCCTTTTCTCCTGCCGGTAGTGTGACATGAATGTTTTTACTTTCTTATCAACGTCACAGCTGCTGGTACCAGCACCACAGTATTTTTTAAAAAAAAATATTAATTTGAAAAGAATCATGTTTCTCTCTCATGTTCTTGTACTTTGCACAATGTACGTTCCACAACCACTGCTCTTCCTCATTTAATGATATCAGATGGTAAAATTTTCCTTGCTACACTGCATCTGACAGAACACCCAAAACCACGACACAATACTCGGTTCAGAAGCAGAATAAAAACAAACACTAGCGCTGTGAAGCGGCAGTTCGTGGTAACAGGCCACAGAACAAATGTTCTTCGATATAGACTTGCCATAGACTTCACCCACACAGCCCCGGAACTCTTGTTGCTAACATGTTGTCGACATCGGCAGTCTAACTTAGTAGCAGCCACGAACAATGTTTTGAACAATGTTTCGAACTCTTTGTAAACGGACCTTAAAATAGAAATACTGTAACATTGATTTTACGCAATATAAGTCCATATTATCCGTTTTACAAATGTAACAAAATCTATAATAATTAAATGAAACTTATTTAATTCAATAACTATTGTAAAAAGTACATGAATTTTTGACGATACGAGATGAAAACAATAATCGAAAGTTCGTAATTCCCTAAACTTAAAAATTCGGACATTAGCGGAAATCGTAAAAATATATTCGGACGCTCCATTTAACGTCGAAAATGCGGACGTCTGGAAACCCTAAATAACGGCCGAAGGGAAACTAAACAAGATTTCGCCACCTTGGCCATTTCTCTGTAATAATTAAATGTGCAGTGGCAAAATTATCCTGCTTTCATCGTGCGATGTAATTTTAATGATTATTAATTAACTAATTAACCAGTCTGAGTGTGTAATCAATAAAATTGGGATTTCGTCTGTATTCAAAATTTGTAATTAAATTTGACGTATTATTTTTATAAATCACTCTTCCTGACAGATTGCCGGCCGCGGTGGCCGAGGGGACTAAGGCTCTCCAGTCACGGTCTGCACGGCCACTACGGTCCGGGTTTCGAATCCCCCCTCGGGCATGGATATTTGTGCCGTCCTAGTTCGTAAGTGGTTCATAAGTAGTTTGTAAGTTTAGGGACTGATGACCCCAAGTCCCATAGACTTTACAAACATTTGAACATTTTGAACGTGACAGATTCTGTGGCTTTGTCGTGTGTCTTTTAGTGTTACCGGAGTTCAATACGTTACAAAGTTATCCCCAACCCGGGGTAACTTCGACACCAAAAAGAAATAAAAAAGGGGGCGTAAGAGAAATAAACTATTTTTTTAGTAAAGACAACAAAGCATTTAACTGTTACGACGACACACGAGCTAAGGTTCTCTCGTGAATAGTTCTCTTGGCAAAGCAGCAAGTATGCAAAAAACCTATTGAAGTTACCCAACTTTATGGTAGTTAAGAATATGGGACATGTTAGTAGAGATTTTTCATTGATCCGTTGTTTAATAAACAAATACAGCATCTTTCTGAAGCAGGAGGTTGGTCAGGAACCTAAGAGTAAATTGCTGTGGGTGATGCAAGCAGGGATTCTGATCAACAGACGTTTATTTCGGATCTAGGGATCTTCACTGTAGGTTTACAATATATAAACTCACTCATGAAATTTGTTATTAACAATCCGACCCAATTCAAAAGTAATAGCAGTGTGCACAGCTACAACACTTCGAGAAACGATGATATTCACTATTCAAGGTTAAATCTAACTTTGGCTCAGAAAGGGGTGAATTATGCTGCCACGAAAGTCTTTGGTCACTTACCAAGTCTGACAGATAGCCAACTAGTATTTAAAAAGAAATTAAAAGAATTTCTGAATGGCATCTCCTTCTACAATGTAGATGAATTTTTAGATAAAACTTAAAAAAAAAATTGAAAAAACAGCAAAAATGTAATAAAACTTCTGAAAATATTGTCAAGTGCAGACAACATTTACTAAACTGACATCATTATGAAATGTGGTATATATGATCTGTGGAACAAGTATTAATCTAATGTAGTCAACAGCCGCAGTGAAGCAGCCGAGCGGTCTAAGGCACCTCGAAGCGGAGCGCGTGTTTACTCGCCGTCGGAGGTTCGAGTCCTCCCTGAGGCATGGGTCTGTGTGTTGTCCTTAGGTCAGTTTACCTAGGTTTCAGTAGTTTGTAAGCTACGGACTGATGACCACTCAGTTTAGTCCTACAGATTTACAAACATTTGAACATCTTTTTTCTGATTAACAAAAGGACTACTATACTATTTTTTCGAATATCCCACGATTTTAAACATGTGGTTAGGCAAGAACTTAGGAGTACAGCTTATATTTTTATTAGCGAAATAGGAATAATGACATTTACGAGGGTCGAGAGATGTCACAACCGACGTGTATTAAGATCATGTTTAGTTAGTAACATCTTTGGGAAGAACGCAGGCCAAGTTTCAGCCATATTCTTCTATTTCTTTGTGTTTGGCATTCGTGTGAATCAAGTAAGTCTGAGTGATTGTCAAAGAATGGACGAATGAGAATTTTGTGTGGTGATTAAACGTTACTCTATAAAAGACAAAACAGCTCAGAACACTAAAGAGATGCTTGATAAACATCATGGTGACTGCACCTTCGATTAGAACAGTTTGTAAGTGGTTTCAAAATTTTTGGAGTGGCCATATGGGCACAAGTGACGATGAATGTTCTGGACGCCCTGTGGAGGCTACGACTCCAAAAATCATTGATGAAATCCATGATATGGTGATGGATGACAGAAGAGTTAATGTGCGTGAGGTTGGTAGTGCTGTGGGCAACTCGAATGAACTGGTGCATAATACTTTACATAAACATTTGGATACGAGAAAGATGGGTTCTGCGATTGCTTATGCTTGACCAAGAACGGAATCGTGTGAAGTGTTGCAAGGAAGGTTTGCAGCCGTACAGGAAGAATCCGCAGGACTTTAAACGTCGTTTCGTGACTGCGTATGAAACATGGATACATTATGATACTCATCAGACCAAACAACAGTCTAAACAGTGGATTACCAAGGGAGAATCTACACCAAAAAAGGCGAAGGCCGGTCCTTTGGCCGCAAAGGTTGTGGCCACGATCTTTTGGGATTCGCAGCGGATAATCCTCATCGACTATCTGGAGCAGGGTAATGCTATTGCAAGTGCATATTATTCATCGTTATTGGACCGTTTGAGTACCGATGTGCAAGAAAAACGCCAGCGATTGGCCTGCAAAAAAGTCCTTTTCCATCATGATAATGCACCAGCACACACATCAGCAGTTGTGGTCGCAAAATTGTTGGAAACAGGATTCCAATTCGTTTCGCGTCCCCCCCTATTCTCCAGACTTGGCTCCCTCAGACTACTGTTTGTTCAAATGTCTGTAAATCTATCGGACCAAACTGCGTGGTCATCAGTCTGTAGCTTACAGACTACTTAAACCTAGGTAAACTAACCTACGGACATGCCCCAGGGAGGACTCGAACCTCCACGGTGAGCAACCACGCGCTCCGCTGCAAGACGCTTTAGACCGCTCGGCTACTCCACCGTGGCCTACTGTTTGTTCCCCAAGATGAAGAAATGGCTGGCGGGACGAACATTTCATTCAAACGAGGAGGTGATTGCACAAACTAACAGCTATTTTGAAGGCTTAGACAATTCCTATAATTCATAAGGAATCAACAAATTAGAAGTCTAAAAAGAGGCTATCTCAGAAAATAAAAATGATTTTCACCAAACACGTTAGTAGTTTTTATTTTTACACGGGCGTTTCATACGCTCTCATATAAGTAGACCTGTGGCTCACGCTTGACCAAAAACGGAATCGTGTAAAGTGTTGATTTGATTAAATTTGATTTTTCCAGGGAAGCGAAAACAGTCTTGGTCCAACCCGCCACTGCCCGCAGCGAAACAAAGTTTATTGTGCGGTATCGCTCCCTGTATATCTAGTAAAGCAAACCACTGCTCTTGAACAGTGCAAGGAGTCCCTTTACCAGTTCTTTATTAGACACAATTTCTTCGGGTCTGGTTGTCCCGAATGTTCTGTGCCTTTTACTCTCCAATGCAATGCATTCGAAGATTAGATGTGATGCAGTTTCATCACCGTCATCACAGATCCTACATTTAGGGTCCTCTTCTGTTATTCCCATTGTATGTAGGTGTTTTTTGAAATTCCCATGGCCTGTCAGCAATCCAACCATGAGTCTAATCTCTCTCCTGTTCAGGCCCAGGATTGCAGAGCTTCTTTTAAAACATGGCTTTGGCATCATTACCTTGCCATGTTCTTGTTGATGGACTTTGGTCCAATATTCTACGTGCTGTCTTCTGAGCCAGTTACTTAGCTCCAATTTGATCATTGCCTTGGTGATTGTCAGGACAGGTTCCGGTCCAATAAATGGAGTCTCTGCCCCCATCCTGGCTAATCTGTCGGCATGTTCGTTGCCACTGATCCCCGAGTGGCCAGGGACCCACAATAGGTTTACTCTATTGCTTTCCCCTAGCTCCACCAGAACTCTGTGACATTCTGCAACAATTTTAGACCTTGTTGCAGGAGCTGCCAGTGATCTCAGGGCTGCCTGGCTGTCTGAATAGATGTAGATGCTACGATCTTTGTAGCGTGTAAAGTGTTACAAGGAAGGTTAGATTCTGTTCAGGAGGAATCCGCAGTATTTTCGTCACTGTGGATGAAAAATTGATACGTTACTATACTCCTGAGACCAAAAGGCAATCTAAATAATGGATTACCAAGAGAGAATCTCCACCGAAAAAGGCGAAGACTGGTCCTTCGGCAGAAAAGGGTATGGTGACGGTCTATTGTAATTACCAAGGGATAATCCTCATCGACTATCAGGTGCGTATTATTCATCGTTATTGCACCGTTTGAAAATCGAGCTGCAAGACAAACGCTGGCGATTGCCCCACAAAGAAGTCATTTTCCATCAGGACAATGCACCAGCACACACCTCAGCAGTTGTGGTCACAAAATTATTGGAAACAGGATTCCAACTCGTTTTGCATCCCAGACTTGGCTCCCTCGGACTAGTGTTTGTTCCCCAATTTGAAGGAATGGCTGGCAGGGACGAAGGTTTCATTCAAACGAGGAGGTGATTGCAGGAACTAAAAGCCATTCTGCAGGATTGGACAATTCCTCTTATTCGAAAGCAATCAACGAATTAGAACAGCGTTGGATGAAGTGTATTACTCGAGAAGGGCCGGCCGCGGTGGCCGAGGGGACTGAGGCGCTGCAGTCACGGTCTGCACGGCCACTACGGTCGGGGGTTCGAATCCCCCCTCGGGCATGGATATTTGTGCCGTCCTAGTTCGTAAGTAGTTCATAAGTAGTTTGTAAGTTTAGGGACTGATGACCCCGTAGTTAAGTCCCATAAGCTTAACAAACATTTGAACTCGAGAAGGAGACTAGGTCGTAAAATAAAAATGGGTTTCCCCAAACACGTTAGTAGTTTTTATGCTTGCACGAACGCTCCTCATTCACTCTAACTTGTCAAAAGTATTACGGCGATTTCTATGAAAATCTGATACCTAACGAATATTGCCGCGAGCTGAAAAACGCTACGTCGCGGTGACGAAACGCCCGTCTGATTCTTATATTTCCTTATTCGTATGGTTATCCTTACAGAGGAAGAGCCGAAGACATTGTAGGACGCATAGACCAAAGATATTTCCTGTGGCATCACGTTTCGCTGTATGTAACCTCCTTGCAAATGTCATCGCTGGCCTTCAGACGGAATCTCTTTTATAATTTGACGACTTTCAACCACCATATTTTCCACCCCCTTATAGCTATCGTCATGGAACTGCTATGGTATACAACGGGAGACTTCAGTCAACAATTACATATAGACCATTCGTTTGCATTGTGTAGTTTCCGCTGCAGAGCGAAATATTAACACACACACACGTATAATTTTATATACACCGATAACTTTCCATCCCAATATACTCCACCCTTTTATCATTATCAACCCTCAAGCAACAATGCAGCCAATAAAACCATTTTCAAAGAGTAGATATAATTTTCAAACAGTAATTATTGTTCCACTTTTCGCGTTATATTATTCAAATTACTAAATTTCTATCACATCGCTATAAAACCGTGCCTAAAACCTCCCTCAGGTATAAATTAGTAACTGTACAAATATTTAAGTCTCTGTGTCTTGTCGTTCGGATGTGATAAGCGTACACCGAACAGACATTCACATTAATATATATATCGCTAACCGATCGCCGTAAAACCGTGCCTAAAGCCTTCCCCGGGTAGACATTAGTAACTGTACAAATTTTTAGCTCTTTATGTCTTCTGGTTCAGACATGATAAACGTACACCGAACAGACATTCACATTTATAGATATACATTTGTATGTCAATTATTTTATTCTTTTTATTAATGATGAATGCCCCATATTTATATATGTTTCCATCTATGTCATTGAACTTGTGTGTTCATGTGAATGTGGAAGGTTGCTTTTAATATTGACTGACTGCCGTGCAATGGCTTGCAGTGGCCGCCTCGCGCTCTAGGCCTCGTTTTGCTGTAGTTGAGAACGCATGGCTTCGCTTGTCGTCTGCACTGGCGTCTGCTGGCTGGCCAGAGACAAGCTTACTTGGCAAGTTGGTACCAACCTAATCTTGGACGAAAGAGGTGACAAAACAGACCTGTATGGAGCTCTAGAAGTGGGTATTATCTTCCTCAGGTAGCGAGGGTTGGTAAACACTATGCTCTGGTCGCCTTTAGCGCGCTCTACATCCGGTGTGTGGTGCGGAAGGCTTCGGGCGTGGCCTCAGGTGGCACTCTTGCTCCAACGGCTGAAGTGAGTATATAATGGAATCGTGCTGAGGGGATGGCAGGCTGTTACAACTTTGCTTTCTTTGTGATCAGGCAGTCTTGGTTTATCAGTGAAAGTTTTCTTGAGTAATTCTTTCGCCATGCGAGGCGAAGTGATTCTTAATTTACAGAACTCGAGTAATGGAGGTTAAAGTTAGTATTTGCATTTTCTTTCTGGTGATGATTTTGTGTCTGGTTTTTCTCAAGTTAGAATACACGTGTGTGGCCTTCAGCCTTTGTGTAAACTTAGTATGTTTGAATTTTCTTACCTTTTTTTTTTTTTTTTTTTTTTTTTAACCAATGTTTTCATGTCATGTCTAGATCCGTGAGTATGCCAAATTTTTCTCAGACTTTCTGGGCTGATTCCATCTCTCCTATCTACGTATGACTGATTGCACAACATGCTTTCATAACAGTCGTTACATCGGCCTTCAGCCATACTTTTACTGATACTAGCTTTCTTCTATATGATATCTCGTGTGTGCTTTACTTGCTTATTGTAAATTAATGTCTTTTGTAAATTCTATATAATTCACCATGGTCAAAGATCACATGGTACTTAAGGATATTACGCTGCTGCCTCCACACACAAGTTCGTGTGGTGCATAGTTGATTTGTGCTTCAAGACACCCGCCATCTTGTCAAAATGCTGACGACGCTTCGTTTATCGCTGTTATCGACGGTTGCCGCTTGAGTAATGTGTTGCAAGCATTATGCGTGTGTCTGTGAGAGAATGAATGTCCTTTCCTTTATCCTCTGTGTATTTGCAAATTTCCTCTCATGTTACCTCCATATTCATAAAGGGTAGAAACAATTTTACTACAGGCAGTAACTTTATGATTTAATTCACTTTTGTACAATGTGTGTTCTTAATTTGGTATCTCCACATTTATTTTCTTGTTCATTTTACTGAATAGACAATAATGTAAAGTATCAAACCTCTGTTTTATAATTTCATGCTCCCCGTCCCATGTTTAATTATGTATTCCTTTTTTTAAACATTAATTTTGTGTTTGTTAAAACGTTGGCTGCTCCCTTAAGGAGTGAGCAATTAGATAATTTCTGTTGCACATGTATTGTGGCCATTCACAAAGTAATTTAGAGCAGCAGCGGGCGTTTTAACTTGCGTTTCCAGATCTCAGCTGACCAAGATATTACTTAGAAAACTTAACAGGATACTTTCAACCTGTTCATGGTGACTCCAGGGTGGGAGGGGTTATGAGTTGCAGCACCCCCCCCCCCAACCAAAGGATTTCTCTCTCTCGTTTTCTCCTTACAGAAATCACTCTGTGGGGACTTTCATAGTGAACTTAGGGATTTTTGACACATCATTTAGGGACATTGTTGGAAGCGAGTTGGTAACACTGCTACAGGTGTTTTATTTGGAGGCTAATGTTTGACGTAGTAAACACAGCTATTAGTGGCAAGTTTGTGTTGTGTTTTCCAGCAATAACAGAATTGATAGGCGTGCATAAATCGTATGGAGCGTTGTGTAACATGCGACAAGGCCAATTCACACCATCCGTCACGTCAAGTCGCTTAGCCCAATACCCTGTGTTGAAAGAGAGATTAGGATTTACAATCAGTGGTGTAAATAGTCATAATATACTATTGGAATTGAAGAAGTAAAACCCATAAATCATATTTACGGATAAAGCACACTTTATAATGTATGATTTTGGTCAACTTTATGTGCTAAGTGCTGGGAAGTGAAACAACATTCACAACACCGACATCTCTTTCCAGTCAAAAATATATACATATAAACACGTCAGACAATTTTAGTAACGAAATGAATAGAGCCTTCTTACTTTATCAGCTATGTTTCCCCGGTTACATTGTTAATAACGTCATAAACATCTTCGATTTTCCTCTTTGTCAGTGCTGACATTTTGCATGTTGTGACGATACTGCTGGACCTCTCATCTCAATGTTACCGTACGATACCGTCTGCCTGGTCCTTTCCTCTCGATGTTATCGTACGATACCGTCTGCGTCAGGCCCGGAATCGTGTGGTTCAATAGTGATAAAAGTTGCGTGTGAAGTTACAAACGAAATAGCCAGCCTAGGAATCAGTGTAGGACAGTGTCTCGGTGATACTGTGATTAAAACAAGTGATAGATTTCATTAATTAAGAGATTTGTATAAGACGTTTCCAGATAATTCTATAAACAATACTTTTGTCATTGTACATTATTTCAATAAATAGACACACGAAGGGTAAAAACCTTTGTAAAACGTAAAGAAATGAAAATAAATAGCATTGTATATGTGTTAGGCTCATAACCAAGTTGTGTTGACCAGCTAATTGTGTTATTTCGACTATTACATTAATTATCAATATTGAATTCTTTGTATATATTGACTGACGTGAGATTTTTGAGTATATTTTGTGAATGACCATGAGATTTGATAGTTCAATACATGTTATGAACATGTATGATGTACTCGTTAACTAATTAATTGACATTTAACATTTTGGTTTGTTGTCAAACAAAAAGTAGCGTGATTAAAATTCAAAAAGAAACGTGTCATCTAAAATTATTGTATGTATAGTTTTCATTTTGTATTGAGATTATTTTTGTGTACATGAAATGTTTTATTTGTATGTTCGGTAATTGTAAATCAGTATATTCAATTGTTATGAACAATGCATAATGTAATCTCATTATTGCCGATGTTATACATTTGCCTCACCGCCTTGCGTGGGGGAGTTCGAGTTTTGGCTTTTCTAAAGTGCACTGGAAGCTATGTCAGTCTGTGTTTTGAAATGGAAGTACTACCGTTCCGATGCTTTGTATATGCTTTGAAACTGTACTGTTTTGGTGGAGAAGATGTTCGATTTCAAATTAAAGAAGATGTGAAAATTGTACATATCGAGTATTTATTTCTACCACGACGCCCCAGGAGAATAATGTTGCAGCGAGCAGAACCCCCAGAATGAACTGTAATTACTTAAAAATCTATTAAAACATTTTAATGTAAAATGTTATTTAATGAAACTTGCTTTATCAACTTACAGTAAATTGGTATACACTGTTTGCGTCAGCCTTTTCTGTTAGTCACTGCAAATTTTGAAGGAAGGAAACCTACAAAATAAATAACAAATTTTATTGAACACTTATTTATCTCGCCGTGACACCCACGGTCTCATCCAAGTACGCTTGCTTTTCTTTTTTTTCCCCCTTCTCTTCTAATTGAAGATGCAATACAACAGTAGTATACCCGCTGAGCGTAACAGCGCCATTTTGAAGCAACTTTAACAAAATATTGGACGATAGTGTAATACCCCCTATAGCGTCTCATCAATATTTTCGTCAAATAAATAATAGGACCGATATTTGAGCCAATTTTTTGATCCACTTCTTTGTCCAATAATTTGATAGTGTAATACCGGCCTAAGCGACAAACGTTCTTCGTTTCATTTTGCAGGGGTTGTCAGCGACAAAAAGTTTCATAATGGTTTGAAATTATGCTTAAAGATTGTTGCAAGTCGCTAATTAGTCCAGTGACGCTAAACGGAACTTGGGGCAGCGCTGGTTCACAACGTCGGCTGTGTGCACCGATCTAGCACAACGCCTCGTTACCTCGCTCTGTGAACTGTGCAGTGTTTGCTGACGTGATACTAGGTTTTGTGCTGTAACGTCGTCAGGTTTATGATTAACAGGTGCAGTACAGGCGGAAGGGCCGGGCGAGCGGGGCGACCAAATTTTAGGGGAGTTTAGGGGGCGCCAAAATCCTCGCTAAATTTATATTATTGTAAACACTGAACTCAAATTTAACTTTTTCATAAATTGTGTAGCAACAGTGCTTACTACCTCATCACAGAATAGGGAGCATACAGAAAGGAAAGCTAGGGGCGGCGCCTTTGATCTATATGCTACCAAGCGTTGCGCTCGACGCCATATTGAAAAGCAGTAAACGCGGAACTACAGCCACTTACTACTTTGGCTGGAAATTGACTTTTTACGAACCGCAGCTTATCTCACCCGCTTTTACGGAAGGAAACGGCTTTTCATTATGCTCTCATCTATTTTGCGCCCTGTTCCTGCACCTAATTGTAATCTAACGAAAAAAAAGTAGGTCTAAATTTTAATACGTACAACTACGAAAATGTACGATGGAATCAATGATCGTTTTATTTGGTGCTTATCTGTAGGAAAATCCCAAATAAAGCGAAGTTATGTTTCGTAAATCAGTTATAAACAAGAAAGTGACTTTGCAACTGCTTTTCTTATGGCAGTGATGCAGTTGTGTTTTAATGTTGGAAAAGTTGTATTTGCTTTAGGAGGATAATTAATTTACTGATCGGAAAAGGGCATATAGAAGAATCTGTCAACCATAGAGCAGGAACAGCATAAAATAATTATTCCCCTTAATCTATTTTTTTATTTTTTATTTATTTATTTATTTATTTATTTATTTATTTTATTTTTTTTTTTTTTTTTTTGAGTATCCGAAGAGCTATCGTTGCCAACATTAGCACAATACGCCTCCAATGCCGTAAGTAAAATTTTACCTGTCTACTTATGCTCTATTCTTTGTGTTTGATTTTATATTATTCCCTGCAACATTAAACTTATAATCATAACATATAAATGTACTTCAACATTTCGATACTGTTGAACAGCTGCAGCAACAGCAACAGCGAGAGTTATCGTTAAGAGAAGAAGCAAGACTACTTATAATAATTATGTCCACGTTGTTCTCATTCGTAACTGATAACATTTAACTTTCACTACTGATAGCGACCTTCAATTACCGCTCAGCATCTTTTGGGAAGGTGAAGAAACTTATATCCTTATTTGTATGAGAATTATTGCGGCAATTAGGTGCTGAACACCATTGACCGCCTTTTCCTTTATTGCTGCTCATAATAAAAACGGAACAGCTCCAACTACTGCCACACAGTTCTTTCTTTTCACTGCACTGCACTGTACCAAATACTTGTTTACTTTTATGCGATTCAGACACTTAAAATATACAATTAACAAACAAGACGGTGCATCACTACGCCACAGAGTAGGGAGTGACCAAGCGTTTACTGCTTTTCAAGATGGCCGATTCCGCGCATGCGCACTAAATTTTGGACGACAGACTGCAGCGGGAGTTTCCTTTCTGTATACTCCTTATTCTGTGACCTCATGCCATAGGCCTCACTCTTTATAAGAACCTCGGTTTCTTCTTGCATCTCCTATAAAGGAAATCCCTTTATCCCTTCACGTTATTTGTTTATAAAAAATCTCCGCTGACAAAGCTAAAGGCTATTGTTGAGAGTTTTGAGCAACAATAACACGCTGTGACAATTACAACCGCTGCGGTGCCGACAATAGCACTCCTTGCGACAAAGCTATGTCGGCCGCTCTAACAATACAGCCGCGGTGGAGTAGCCGAGCGGTCTAAGTCGTCTCGCTGCGGAGCGCGCGGTTGCTCGCCGTGGAGGTTCCAGTCCTCCCTGGGGCATGGGTGTGTGTGTTGTCCTTAGGTTAGTTTACCTAGGTTTAAGTAGTTTGTAAGCTGCGGACTGATGACTACGCAGTTTGGTCTGATAGATTTACGAACATTTGATTTTCTAACAATACACACAAACAATATTGAGTTATCGTCAATTAAAAAGAAATTACTTCTGCCTGTACTGTCAAATGTCTCGTAAAAAAGTTCTAAATCAGAAGTCACGTACATGTACTGCAGGCTTCATGGTGTGCGTGTTCTTCTTTCGTCTCCTGAATTTCGACTCTTAATAGAAGAATCGTTGCGTTAATTTGTTCTTTATCAACATGTCGGAAAAAAGAAGCCTTCTGGAAATGTATACAGAAAAAGAAGAGCACAATTTGCGGCTGAAAATGAGAAACAGGCAGCAACATTAAAGGAATTCTTTCGTACTCCTGAAACAGACAATAATGGAAATGAAAACGTAGAACCAGAGAATGAGAAGATCAGCAAGAAATCAACAAATATTTCATAAGATAACAACACAGTACAGGTAAGTAGGCCTACATTACGTGACGTACTTTCGTTTTATTCCGTTTAATAGAGAAGAGGTGTTTGTTTACACACGTAGCGTGTTAGCAGGCTGGGGTGGGTAGGGTGGCGGCCTCTCAGATAGGCGGCGAACTTCAGGCTCAAACAAAGTTCTTTTCCCATTGATATAAGTAGCAATAATTACATCCTATACCAACACTGATGCTTGATACATGTACCAAAGCGGTAAGACTTTTACTCGTTAGATGTGTATTAACCAACTTTAATTAAAGACTTTGCAGAGAAAAAGGCACGAAAAGTTAACTTTACTTAACTTTGTACACAACTCAAAGGACAATTTGCATTAAAACTGTATAAAGATATAAAATTATATTACTGGTTGTATTATGTGTATTACGAAATCTTTGTACAATGCTGTTACAAAATATATTTGTATATTCTTTTCTTCATGTATGTGTTCTCTTTCGCAATTAACAAGGTTGTTTATGTATGTGTAAATAAATGCTGTATCGAATCATCAATCTTAATTTTATATCAATCGTTGTTTCTTGAATCGTTCCGTAAATTTCTAATCAGTGATGCAGAATATTCTGCATGCTTATTTGTAAATAATTGTTTCGCATATCGTTAACCAAAACTTACTATGTGTATTTAACTGATAAGTTAAGATCTTACTCAGTTTGATAATTGAGTCTTATAGTTATCGAGTTCAAGGAGTTATCCTTTAAAAGCAGCTATCTGTAAGGTTTGTTGTTGTGGTCTTCAGTCCGGAGACTGGTTTGATGCAGCTCTCCACAATACCCTATCCTTCGTTTAATCAAGGTACGCCAGAAATTTCTTTTCTCCCCAATTCTGCTCAGTACCTCCTCATTAGTTATGCGATCCACCCACCAGCATTCTTCTGTAGCACCACATTTCGAAAGCCTCTATCCTCTTCCTGTCCGCACTGTTTATCGTCCATGTTTCACTCCCATACAAGGCAACACTCCATACAAATGCCTTCAGAAAGGACTTCCTTAGGTTTAAATCAATATTCGATGTCAACAAATTTCCCTTTTTCAAGAACGCTTTTCTTCCCATTGCCATTCTGCATTTTATATCCTCTGTACTGCGACCATCATTTGTTATTTTGCTGCCCAAGTAACAAAACTCATCTACCTCCTTTATTGCTTCGTTTCCCAATCTAATTCCTTCAGCATCACCTGATTTTCTTAGACTGCACTCCATTACCCTAGTTTTGCTCTTGTTAATGTTCATCTTATATGCACCTTTCAGCACACTGTCCATTCCGTTCAATTGCTCTTCCAGGTCCTTTGCTGTATCTGACAGAATTACTATGTCGTCGGCAAAACGCAATGTTTTTAATTCTTCCCCCTGAACTTTAATTCCTTCACTAAATTTCTCCTCGCTTTCCTTTATAGCTTACTCAATGTACAAATTGAACAACATTGGAGAAAGGCTACAACCCTGTCTTACTCCCTTTCCAACCACTGCATTCCTTTCATGCCCTTCAACTCTGACAACCGCTGTCTGGTTTTTGTACAAGTTGTATATAACCTTACGCTCCCTATATTTTACTCCTGCTTGCTTCAGAACTTCAAAGAGTTTATTCCAATCAACATTGTCAAAAGCCTTCTCCAAATCTACAAAAGCTAGAAATGTAGGTTTGCCTTTTCTTAATCTATCTTCTAGGATAAGCCGTAAAGTGAGTATTGCCTCCCGTGTTCCTACATTTCTCCTGAACCCAAACTGATCTTCCCCGAGGTCGGCTTCTACCAGCTTTTCCATCCTTCTGTAAATAATTCGTGTTAATATTTTGCAACCATGACTTATTAAACTGATGGTTCTGTAGTTTTCACACCTGACTGCACCTGCTTTTTTTGGAATGGGGATTATTACATTTTTCTTAAAGTCTGAGGGTACTTCACCTGTCTCATACATCTTACACAGAATGTGAAACAATTTTGTCATGGCTGGTTCTCCCAGAGACTTCAGTAGCTCTGAAGGAATATCATCTACTACAGGGGCCTTGTTTCGACTTAGGTCTTTCAGTGCTCTGTCCAGTTCATCTCTCAGTATAGTATCTCCTATTTCATCCTCATCTACTTCTCCCCTGTCTACAATATTGCCGCTAAGTTCATTTCCTTCATAGAGCCTCCCTATATACTCTTTCCACCTTTCAGCTTTCCCTTCTTTGCTGAGAAGTGGTTTTCCATCAGAGTCCTTTATATTCATAGAGCTGTTTTCCGTATCTCCAAGATCTGTAAGGTAGAATAGCAAATTTAAAGTCAGTAATACCAATGGGTTATAGGTGGCGCCATATGGATTCTTTGCTCGGCTGATATTTTCCCCTTCCGCCGGCCCTGAACAGGTGCGATAATTGAATCGTTCAAATCAAGTACACAACGTATTACTGAAGGTGCAACAAGTATATCGAATGTATCTGGAGCTCTAAAGGAAGGTAATCGTAAGTTACGTTTATAGGTTAAATTCAAAACTAGTTCATAAGGTTCTAAACACAATATAAACTTTACGCATTCCGCTCTTCTTTTATTAGGGTGAATATGCATCGCCCAGCACGGACATTCAAACCGGGGATTCTTCACTGAATGCAAACAACCGTAACAACGATGTAACATCAAATGCAGTAGTGTGTAAGCAAATCGATGATGGAATTGAGGCGCGTCAGTCACGGTCTGCACGTTCACTACGGTCGGGGGTTCGAATCCCCCCTCGGGCATGGATATTTGTGCCGTTCTTAGTCTTAGCTAGTTCATAAGTAGTTTGTAAGCTTAGGGACTGATGACCCCGTAGTTAAGTCCCATAAGTTCTACAAACATTTGAACATTTTTGATAGGTCTGTAACTTTTAGTGAAGGCGAGAACGGGAGATCTGAAAGTAGCCGCGTAGACAATAACGAGAGGCCAGTAAACGTAAGTGAAGAGATCTCACAGAACAATGTGT
Organism: Locusta migratoria; assembly: GCA_026315105.1. Taxonomy (NCBI): domain Eukaryota; kingdom Metazoa; phylum Arthropoda; class Insecta; order Orthoptera; family Acrididae; genus Locusta; species Locusta migratoria. Next base: position 119,427,761 of record CM048754.1, read on the forward strand.
GTACTAACGACATACAAAATAACATTCCTGAATTTGAATAAGGGAAGTGGAGAAAAACCAACGGAGAGCAGCGCGCTTCGTTACAGGATCATGTGGTAATCGTGAAAGCGTTACGGAGATGATCGATAAACTCCAGTGGAAGACTCTGCAGGAGAGACGCTCTGTCGCTCGGTACGGGCTTTTGTCGAAGCTTCGAGAACATACCTTTACCGAGGAGTCTAGCAGTATATTGCTCCCTCCTACGTATATCTCGCGAAGCGATCATAATCATAAATCAGAGAGATTAGAGCCCACACAGAGGCATACCGACAATCCTTCTTTCCGCGAACAATACGTGACTGGAATAGGAGGGAAAATGGATAGTGGTACTCAAGGTACCCTCCGCCACACACCGTCAGGTGGCTTGCGGAGTATGGTTGTAGATGTAGATAACTGACTCGTTCAAATCAAGTACACAACATTTTACTGAAAGTGCAACAAGCATATCGAATGGATCTGGAGCTCTAAAGATAGGAAGTCGTAAGTTACCTTTCGAGGTAAACTTCAAAACTACTTCATAAGGTCCTAAACACAGTGTCGTAAACTTTACGCATTCCGCTCTTCTTTTTTTTAATTTTTTTTATTTATTTATTTTTTTATTATTTTTTTTATTATTATTTTTTTTTTTAGGGTGAATTTGCATCTCCCAGCACGGACATTCAAACCGGGGATTCTTCACTGAATGCAAATAACCGTAACAACGATGTAACATCGAATGCAGTAGTGTGTAAGCAAATCGATGATGAGTCTATATCTATAACTTGTAATGAAGGCGATAACTGCAGATCTGGAAGTAGCCGCGTAGACAATGACGAGAGGCCAGTAAACGTAAGTGAAGCGATCTCACAGAAGAATATGTGTACTAACGACGTACAAAATAACATTCCTGAATGTTGGAAAAACAAATAACAAACCGCAAATGTGACACAGAAATCCGCAAAATTATTGGTAGAAGACGACAGAAATTGGAATGAGAAAGAACAAACCTCTAATTATTTTTATGAAAAACGAATTTGACCAGGATACTGCAGCTGAAATATACATTCAGAAAAAGGGAAGAAGAGGGCGACCTTCTCACACGTTGAAATTGAGTCAACGCTTAATACCACCGTGGCCAGGAGGAAAACCGTCCCCATTCCAAAGAAATCAGGCGCAGACAGGTGTGAAAATTACAGAACCATCAGTTTGATGAGTCATGGTTGCAAAATTTTATCACGAATTATCTACAAGAGAATGGAAAAGCTGGTAGAAGCTGACCTCGGAGACGATCAGTTTTGATTCAGGAGGAACATAGGAACCCGGGAGGCAATACTCACTTTACGTCTTATCTTAGAAGATAGATTAAGGAAAGGCAAACCTACATTTTTAGCTTTTGTATATTTGGAGAAGGCTTTTGACAATGTTGACTGGAATACACTCTTTCAAATTCTGAAGTCAGCAGGGGTACAATAAAGGGAAAGGAGAGTTATTTACAACTTGTACAAAAGCCAGACCGCAGTTATTAGACTCGAAGGGCAAGAAAGGAAAGAGCGGCATACCACCTCCAAACAGGACCATGCCTAGTAAATCACTGTGGTGTTCAAACCAATCTTCGGATTGTTGACTGCTTTACCTTTTTTTTTAAGCTGCAAATATACACATATTCGTAAGTATTTGTTCATGACAGAGTTGTTCTTTATACCATTGAGGGCCGGTTTGTCAATGTCTCATTAAGTTCCGGTTGCGATTTTAACTTCTCGTTAGCGGAGAAATGTGTTTGTCAATGTTTTGTCAAGAGTTAACCAGACGTTAAAAGACCTCAAACTGGCCGTTAAGTTAACGAGTAGAATTCTGCTCGTTATACGGCTAACTATCAGTTAAGTGAGAATCTGTATGAAAATAGAGATTCCAAAGCGCTGAAATACCGCAATATATTCACGTGATAAGACCGATTTATCTAACAAAATAACAGAAGCACTACATGTATGAAAAACTAGTGTGGAATGCAGCTTCATTGAAAAATTTTATCGTCATATTTCTCTCCCCATCCATGTCAGTAGCTATATAGCAGATGAGTTTGATATATTGCAGATAGGGAACATAACCTTAAAATTATTGTCGCTATATCAAAATCAAACTTATGGGTAACGACTAAATTAGTTGTGTGAGAATCGGTATGATGAAAATGGTTGGAATAAGAGATTTGGTTGACAATGAAGACGATGTCAATATTTTAGACGATCTAGAGGTCATTGCTCCTATAATGCGGCCTAGACGTATTTATGTTCCCCCAAATCATTTCGAATGCTGGGATGATGCAGAATTTGTTACGCTATTTCGTCTTGGAAACGCTACATGAAAAACTCCACGACCATAAGAGTCTAACAGATAGTTACGTATTTTGTAAGTTATCTGTCATAATAGAAAACAGAATACATTATTTATGCCTACAAGCTTATTAATTCAATATTTGGTTAAATTGTACCACGCTTCTCGCCGGGCTGCAGTGGTTATGTTGGCACCAAAGGTAACGACGGCAACTCAGACGACCAATAAATGTTTTCTCGTGACAACTTCAATTAAAACGAAAATTATGTTTTCTGAACGGACAAGGGTACATACAAGAACGTGTCAACCATAGAGCAGGTACAGTATTAATTTTGCTGCGAGTGAAACGAGCAGCAATAACATTTTCTCTGTAGCTTGTGAAAAATATTAACACAGTTCTACACTTCATTGTTTATCTGTTGCCAACATAAGCACTGGAGCCCGGCGAGAAGCGTCGTAAAATTTTACCCAGTATTTACTTATGCTTGTTGCGCCTAGTGTGAGGCCTAAAATGTGATTCCTTCCTCCGATCTACAGGAACAGTATACTTTTGCCTATGTGCAAGGTTGCACTAAGATACTACGCACTTGGCATGTTATCGTACTAAGCCCTAAGCATTTTTACTGTCCAACATTTTCCGTGGAAAGCACTGAATTCATTTGCCACACGCGATCATATCGTTTTTTTCTCCCCCTTCCATGTCGTAGCGTCCGTGATTTTTACATTCCAATGCACCCTAATATTTCTCTATTGAAGACACAACACACTCGCACTAACTTCTTATAAAATTCGAGCTTCTTTCACGTTTATTTTCCATAACGCCAATTAACAACCATCTGCTAACCTCTTCCCTGATAGTTAAATAACGGAAACAGCTGTTTATTCAGACGGAACTTCCATTTGTTTCTATTGCTAACCTTGTCGAAATACATCGTATCTTCTCGTTTTCTCCAGGTTAGCAAACGAGAGGTGTATCTGGCAATGACAAACGCAATGCACTTAACGAGCACATTTAACTGTACGTTAAAGGCATCTTCTCGTTTACTAACGAGAAGATTAACGAGAGATGGACGACCGGCCATGAATCATTTAAATGAGGCTGTTTTTTATATTAATTTCCGTATTATATTTATCTCTCGATATTTTAATAACGCTTGAACGCAAAGATTATAGTAAGTATTTCGTTAATTAGGAACAAAAGCGATTATAAACAAACATCACTATTTCGGCAGCTTGCCCACCGCTAGGAGCGCTAGTGTCGCAGCAACTGTCAGTTAGTGACAACTTTTACAGCAGTGAGTGTCGTCACTGTGTATTTTAGACTGTGTATATGCGACCTGGTTCAGTTGTGTTTATCTTCGACCTGCTTCAAGCAGTGGCGTAGCTATGTCACCAAGGGCCCCGGGGCAAAAATGACGTTGGGGCCCTCTTTAAACTGAAAATATGCAGATGCAAAACTACATCAGCTCCTTACCGCCTACTGGAAGACATAATAAGGGGCCGGCCACGGTGGCTGAGAAGACTGAGGCGCTTCATTCGCGGTCTGCACGGCCACTGCGGTCGGGAGTTCGAATCCCCCCTCGGGCATGGATATTTGTGACGTCATTAGTTGTAGCTAGTTCATAAGTAGTTTGTAGATTTAGGGACTGATGACCCCGTAGTTGAGTCCCATAGGCTCTACAAACATTTGAACATAATAAGGTACACCTAAATACTACTAAGTAAATTGTTATGTGTCACGCATCACACAACATGTAATTTTATTCTCTAATATAATAACTGTAAAAGTTTCTTTGTTTGTTATGCTTTAACGCAAAAATTACTATGTGGATTTGGATGAAATTTTGTAGAGGGATACAGTTGGACCTGGGTAGGACAAACAGTTTAAACGACCCCATCGGATAGTTCCCAAAGTTGCCCCATATAAGGTGAATGAAGTTGCAGGCAAAAGTTAGTTAAGAAAAGGTATTACTCAAAGACGAAAACATGGCCCCCTCCCGCGAAGCAAACCGGGAACAGTCAGGACTAAGGCGTCCATGGTGACAGCAGGCGGACAGTTGTCAGTGCCGACAACTCACTCTCGATAAACTGCTGCGCTATTAGCTCCATTGCTCACTAACGATCGGAGAAATTTCGTTGATAGTCCAGTCAAAGAAGGAAAACAGTGGACATATTGGTGTAAGATGATTTCAGCAAAAGGAAGTTGTCGGATTGTTGATGAAACACTTTGGATTGAGCCGTGCGCCGGCCGCGGTGGCCGAGGGGACTGAGGCGCTTTAGTCACGGTCTGCACGGCCACTACGGTCGGGGGTCCGAATCCCCCCTCGGGCGTGGATATTTGTGCCGTCCTTGGTGTAAGCTAGTTCATAAGTAGTTTGTAAGTTTAGGGACTGATCACCCCGTAGTTAAGTCCCATAAGCTATACAAACATTTGAACATTTTTTATAATTTGAGCCGTGCCCAATAACTTGAGTTGACATCTTCGCTTATTATCGTCACAGTGTGGTAGAAGGCAGCGTACAGAATGCATACTTCACTATTACGACAAAAAACCATATTTTCTGTACTTCTCGCACTAATTTCAGAGTGCATAGACATCTATTCAAATGTTCAAATATTTGTAAAGGTTATGGGACTTAACTGCATGGTCATCAGTCACTAAGCTTACAAACTACTTAAGAACTACATTATACTAAAGACAACACAAACATCTATGCCCGAGGGGGGATTGCAAACCCCGATGGGCAACATGTAGAGACTTCATATTCAAATGTGGGCACACCGTCTATTGTCAAAATACTGCTAGTATTTCACTGTTATTTCGTAAGATTGTGAGCCATAGCAACTCCGACTTCGACCGACAATACACTAACGGTGGCAGGGTCCACGTCTTAGCGAACAAGCAATAGACTTTTTTATGTTTAAATTCTAAGGTGGGAAAAATTTTTGCATTTCACGTCTTGCGTTTGAGGCAGAACGTACATGATACGATGTAATTGGGGGACATGAGTGTTCGGAAAACCGGTTATTCGCATAATCGTACTGTATACTTCTATTCGCCAATAGGAAGTACTGTACACTAAATGTATTTATACAGTACTTGGAGGCGTGTGATCGTTCACAATGCGCTGAGCGTCACGCCGCAGCTGTTGCCGCGACCAGCTTTGACGCTGCCGCCACTTGTGCTCGCTGCTACGCCGACTGAAGTGTGCAGATTGTTGTACACAGCGACTAGTGGGCCCATTAGAAACAATCTTATTGCGGCTATTGAGGGAATCATGGTTTTTTGGGAGAGGGAGATGATGGACGGTAGGGAGGGAGAGTAAATAAACAAATTCCACGCTCTACAGTAACTTTTTTCGAACGTCGCTCACGGAGGCCGAGGGGCCCCTGGAGCTCGTGGGCCCCGGGGCACTGCCCCGCCTAGCCCTGTGATAGCTACGCCACTGGGTTCAAGTGGAAAGAAAGATTCTACGAGCAAACGGACGGCGTAGCAATGGGGTCTCCCTTATCCCCGTTGGCAGCCGACATATTCATGGAGGCCTTCGAAGCAACAGCACTTCGTTCCGCCCCTTTCATCTACATCTACATAGATACTCTGCAAATCACATTTAAGTGCCTGGCAGAGGGTTCATTAACCACCTTCATAACTTTTCTCTACCGTTCCATTCTCTAATAGCGCGCGGGAGGAAAGAACACCTAAATCGTTCCGTTTTCGATCTGATTTCTCTTATTTTATTGGGATGGTCATGTCTCCCTAAGTAGGTGGGTGTTAGCAAAATATTTTCACATTCAGAACTAAAAGTCGGTGATTGAAACTTCGCAAACAGATCACGCCGCAATGAATAACGTCTTTCTTTTAATGATTTCCACCCCAATTCGTTCAACATTTCCGTGACGCTTTCCCCCCCGTAACGTGATAAAACAAAGCGAGCTGCCCTTCTCTGAACCTTCTCAATATCTTCCGTCAGTCCCACCTGGTGAGGGTCCCACAAGGGGCAACAGTACTCCAAGAGAGGACGCACAAGTGTGATGTAGGCAGTCTCTTTGGTGGAGCTGGTGCATCGTCTAAGCGTTCTGCCAATGAAACGTAACCTTTGGTTCGCCTTCCCCACAATATTTTCTATGTGTTCTCTCCAGTCAAAGTTGTTCGTAATTGTAACTCCTAGGTATTTGGTAGAATTTACGACCTTAAGGTTTGACTGATTTATCGCGTAATTGAAGTTCAGCGGATTTCTTTTAGTGGTCATGTGTATTACTTCACACTTTTCTTTATTTAGTGTCAATTGCCAATTTTCGCACCAAGTAGAAATTTTGTCTAAATCGCTTTGCAGTTGCTTTTGATCCTCTGTTGACTTCACTAACCGATAAACGACAGCATCATCCGCGAACAGTCTAAGGGAGCTATTCAGATTATCTCCTAAATCGTTTATAAACACGAGGGAGAGTAGGGGACCAATAACGCTTCCCTGTGGAACGCCAGATATCACTTCTGTTTTACTCGATGACTTACCGTCAATTACAACGAACTGTGTCCTTTCTGATAGGAAATCGTGAATCCAATCGCACAATTGGGGAGATATTCCATAAGCACGCAATTTCATTAGAAGCCGCTTGTGGGGTACAGTATCAAAAGCCTTCCGGAAATCCAGAAATATGGAATCGATTTGCGATCCCTTGTCGATGGCACTTAACACTTCATGTGAATAAAGATGCTGGTTCAGCTCGTGGACGATACGTTCGCAATATGGCCTCACGGCGAGATGGAGCTACACAAGTTTCATGAACATCTGAACAAATTGTACAAGAAGATCCAATTTACATTAGAGATCGAGAAGGATGGCGCTATTCCATTCCTAGATGTGGAAATTTATAGAACTAGGCAAGGCACACTTGGGCACAGGGTATACCGGAAGCCTAGACATACCGACAGGTATTTGCACGCCCAGTCAAACCACCACCCAGCACAGAAGAACTCTGTTATCCGCTCACTGACGATTCGCGCGCAGCGCCTAAGTGATGAAGACAACTAAACAGCTGAGCTCAGCAAACTAGAAACAACATTTCTGGCAAATGGCTACAACCATAGAGTGATTCGCACCGCCATGGACACAAATAAAAGAAACAGCAGTAGGCAGGAAGTCAATAAAAAGCAGCCAGCAGCACGCTTACCGTATGTGAAAAACGTCACAGATCGGATTGCTAAACAACTTCGCCGGGTTGGAGTCCAGCCTTTCTTCTATAGTAGTCACAAGATCAAGGATGTACTTGGTTCCACAAAGGACAAGATAGAGGCACTACACGCATCAGGAGTATACAAGGTGGAATGCGAGTGTGGGGAAGTATACGTAGGTGAGACAGGTAGGGCAGTGGCAACGCGCATGCGCGAACATGAACGCTACATTCGATTAGGCCAACACGATAAATCTGCAGTAGCCGAACACCAGCAAGACTGCAGCAGGAAGATAAAATTTAACGATGCCAGAGTACTCGTCAAGCAAGGGATCGTTAGACGCAAGATAAGGGAAGCCATCGATATTGTAAAACACCCTAATAACATGAATAGAGAAGATGGACTCGGGCTAGCCCACTCATGGCTACCAGCCATCACAGCGACATAGGCCGCACTGACAACACAACACGCGAGCGTCACTAGTAAGGAACTGCTGACAGCAGGACAGAAACGGAAGCCCTCACCCCATTCGCCGATGAACACCAATCATGTCTCGCTATGCAAGAAGCAACGACCAACCCCCACCCCTTCCACCTCAGCATCCTATCAAAATAAAGTTCCATTCTTCCGCCAAAAATTTCACCAATAACTGTGATGTCGCACAAGTCCAAAGTGCGCGCCACCTACTTTCGCCGCGCGCCGCCATGCACGCACGGCGCGGCGTTCTTACGACGTCAGCCACGAGCGCCCTCTGCTGCAACTCCGCTCGTGGCCACCACTGAACGACATCGTTCACTCGGGACTGAGATAGGAACCAGCTAACACTTCGGAATCAGATAGGCACCAGTGAAGACTTGGCTATCGGATAGGCACTAGGCAGGACTCTAGCTCAACTATGTATCAACATTCTGCAGTACTGAGCTATGTAAAAGTTAAGTATTGTATAAATTCTGTGCAATATATATCTCGTTCTAATTTACTCTAGTGTTTCTAGTTTCTGCTGTCCCACTGGCTAATCACCTCCTACCTGCACAAGCGTGCATCCTTTATTCAAATGTTCAAATGATGTTTGTTAAGCTTATGGGACTCAACCACGGGGTCATCAGTCCGCAAACTTACAAACTACTTATGAACTACTTACGAACTAGGACGGCACAAATATCCATGCCCTAGGGGGGATTCGAAGCCCCGACCGTAGTGGCCGTGACTGGAGCGCCTGTCACCTCGGCCACCGCGGCCGGCATCCTTTATTCCTGTGTCGGTCTCATTCTACTCGGCCAACGACACCTACGACGGAAACGAGACACAAAAGCGGCGACGAGGCTGGGACACAAAAATAACATTGCTTAATTTTAAAAATTATGACGTAATGTCTAAATGAAAGTAATATAAAGTGCAGTAACAACCAGCTCACGTCAGTATACCCAGATGAAGGCCACTGTAACGTTGGCCGAAACGTCGGTTACTTAAATAATACCCTTAAGCCCGTTTTAAACGATCAACGAACTTGTAATAGATTGCTAACAAGTTGCTTTAATGGCGGCCGTCAGTCGTTTGAACGGCTGCACTAGTATGATCGCGCTAGTATCGAAGCGCGATAATTATAGCGATAAAGAAATGGGACGAGTTCTAAATTTGGCACTAGTGGGTTCACTGCGCATGCGCGAGCTAGCAGCTGTCTGCTGCAGTCGCCGCTCCAGTTAGTCCGCCATTTTCCTTCCTATTTACGTATATTATGCATTATGTCGAGGTTTATGATCAGAATGTATTACAAAATGTATTTCTAATGACGACATTCACACTGTCCGTCACCAGACCGTCACCTAACATTAACATCACGTTAAGCTTTCTCAAGAAGATTGTTTTGATTGAACGGTCGTCTGCTGACATCGGAAGTTAACCTATTTTCGTCACGCGATTTTCATACTGTAGTCGAGAATTACACGGTTTGCACGCAAACTTGTCTTATTAATCTTTAGTTTATTATTATACTTTGGTTTAGCCGTAAATTGCAAATGTTTAATGACGACTTAAATATTTATCTCAATTATTGTCCACCGAAAAGCGAGGTCGTACATCTGAAACTGAAATATAGTTTATGATTTGCAATATCGTAACGGAAAGGACTGAAGCCAATTGTTTATTTGAATAAGATTGTAATTTGGTGATGCAATTTTCATTAAATAGCATTTTAAATGAAAAATTCAGTCCAAATGAAAGACTAAAATTCAGTTGTGCATGACGTTATTAACAATGTCATTGGGCAAATCGTAGTGGATAAAGTAAAGAAGTTCTATTTACGCTCTTATAAATATTGCTTGATGTGTTCATAAGTTTATTTTTTTCGCTTGAAAATAGATGTGAATGGTTTGAAATGTTGTTTCACTACCCAGAACTTTACCACACTAAGTTGACCAAAAACATCGATTGCAAGGTTTTCTTTGGCCGTGAATAACATTTAGTGTTGTTTCCTCAATTCCAGTATTAAAGTATGACTTCCTACATAACAAATCGGCTTTTATACCCTCACTTTCAACATCGGGTATTACTGTTCTATTACGTTTATCGTCTAAACACGCTGCCACAAGATCTTGCATGAGTTTGTAGTTCAGGGCTAGTACGCTAGGAGCGCTTCAGTAGACTATTATCTATCTTGTTCACCTTCGTTCATCGTTTAAAAACGGCTTTACATCATGACGCGGTACAATACCCAGAAAACTTTTATGTCATGTGTAAAACAGAAGTGATATCTGGCGTTCCACAGGGAAGCGTTATAGGTTCCCTACTCTTCCTCGTGTTTATAAACGATTTAGGAGATAATCTGAATAGCTCCCTTAGATTGTTCGCGGATGATGCTGTCGTTTATCGGTTAGTGAAGTCAACAGAGGATCAAAAGCAACTGCAAAGCGATTTAGACAAAATTTCTACTTGGTGCGAAAATTGGCAATTGACACTAAATAAAGAAAAGTGTGAAGTAATACACATGACCACTAAAAGAAATCCGCTGAACTTCAATTACGCGATAAATCAGTCAAACCTTAAGGTCGTAAATTCTACCAAATACCTAGGAGTTACAATTACGAACAACTTTGACTGGAGAGAACACATAGAAAATATTGTGGGGAAGGCGAACCAAAGGTTACGTTTCATTGGCAGAACGCTTAGAAGATGCACCAGCTCCACCAAAGAGACTGCCTACATTACACTTGTGCGTCCTCTCCTGGAGTACTGTTGCCCCTTGTGGGACCCTCACCAGGTGGGATTGACGGAAGACATTGAGAAGGTTCAGAGAAGGGCAGCTCGTTTTGTTTTATCACGTTACGGGGGCGGAAGCGCCAAGGAAATGTTGCAATAATTGGGGTGGAAATCATTAAAAGAAAGACGTTATTCATTGCAGCGTGATCTGTTTGCGAAGTTTCAATCACCGACTTTTACTTCTGAATGTGAAAATATTTTGCTAGCACCCACCTACTTAGGGAGACTTGACCATCCCAATAAAATAAGAGAAATCAGATCGAAAACGGAACGATTTAGGTGTTCTTTCTTCCCGCGCGCTATTAGAGAATGGAACGGTAGAGAAAAGTTATGAAAGTGGTTAATGAACCCTCTGCCAGGCACTTAAATGTGATTTGCAGAGTATCTACGTAGGTGTAGATGTAGATGTAACTACTGTTTCGGAAACCGGCCATTAGTGAAACACGCTGTATGTGTAGTGTCAGAAGCTGTTGAGAAGCACAGTTGGAGGTGGTGTGGTACTGACCGAGCAGCAGCGCGCGGACGTCGGCGGCCCTGCGCCTCTGGAAGAGTCGTCGCTCGCGCTGCACCTGCAGGCGCAGACGCCGGTCCTCCAGGAACAGCCGCACCGCCTGCCCGCACCCGCACTCCTCCATGGCCGCCAGGGCACTAGCAGGCACTGCCAGACCACTCGCACTAGACACTAGGCACTAGACACTGCACACCGGCGCTCAGGAAGCGACGCCTCACCGCTTCCGCCAACACGCTTCCTCGCCGCACTTCCCTCTACACACACGCCGCGCACCGACTTCTCCAAACACACACCTCGCGTTGTCAGGATACAGGGGTTCAGCTTAGTAACCTCTTTGGTACGTTTTGGTCGAACAGTAGTTATCTTTGGCATGCAGCAATAGCTGCTGGGCGACAATCAGCGATCTCTATACAAACTGGATGTATAACTCTGGTGTCTGAGCATAGAATTGCAGCGTGCCTGCACATTCAGGTGTTTTGCGCAAGATTTCGCATTATCCGCCATGTTTAAGTCTGGCAAACGAGTTTCCATCAGTTATTACGTGACAAAAAATCGTTTGCTTACCCCTTGACTTGGAATTTAAGTAAATATACTTTGTAATAAGCTTATATGGTAGCTGAATCGAAACGTATTTTCTTTTCGTTTTCTTGTAATACTTCATAGTAGCCATATTTGAATTTGGCACGAAACTAAATATCAACATCTATGGCTGGCACGCTGAAACAGCTGAAGTTCACCATCCAGGTAGTATAGAGATCAATGGCGACAATGCTTGGATTTGTACGTTTCTTGTTTGTTGGCCGATGTGCGGCAGTCTTCCGCCGACCGCAGAGCGAGGCGGTACAGTAGCACGTCGGCAGTGCGTCCCTAACCCGCGTTTAGCGGTGGCTAAAGTTTCGGCCATCAGTCGTATCGCATATGAGTTTCGGTTGCACTTGCGTATTGACATGTTTCAGTGTGGACGTGTAGACATTTATCGTAGTGGCACGCAGTTATTTAATCAGTGTATTTAAAGAAAGACTTATTAACATTTGTCGTTCCGTAATAAAGTAAGTTAACAAAGTTTATTGTTATGGATCAACCCAGTAATTGTCCGCATCCCATACCGTCATACAATTGGAACAATGATTAAGGATTAATTAAACAGCAAATAGAATATAACGGCACCTTCGCCCATAGAGGATTAGGTGGACGCAGTTGTGACGTTATAGTGTCCACGCAACCATTCCGTACCTACTACTCTTCTGTAGTTCGCGAACGAACTAGTTCGGAACAGCGCTCCCACTTGCCAACTAGTTCGCAGATCCCTCGCCTCTTAGCTCGTCCGCTCCTTTTCCGACGACTGACGGGGAACAGCGAGAGGACGCGAGAGCGCGCAGAATCGCGTGATTCCCTTCTGCCAGTTGCCGTGGTTCCGAGCTGAGATGCAGTACTTCGTAGTTCACTGCCACAAATGTTCTTTTCTGAGGTATTCAGCAGTGTCTAAATAATATTCACTACGAGTACTGTGTATGCCGGCCGCGGTGGCCGAGGAGACTAAGGCGCTCCAGTCGCGGTCTGCACGGCCACTGCGGTCTGGGGTTCGAATCCCCCCTCAGGCATGGATATTTGTGCCGTCCTAGTTCGTAAGTAGTTCATAAGTAGTTTGTAAGTTTAGGGACTGATGACCCCGTAGTTAAGTCCCATAGACTATACAAACATTTGAACATTTTACTGTGTATGCAAAGTAGTTGAATACCATTATATCACCAATTCGTGTAAATAACTTGTTTATTTGCATAAATACGAGGCGCGTCCAGAAAGTAAGTTCCGTTTGGTAATAAAATAAAAATGTACACAGATACAGAAGAAATTTTTATTGCACAAAATTCTACAACTCTTAAACTACTTTTCCACATAACTGCCGAAATTTTGTAGACACTTGTCATAGCGTGCCACAAGTTTTTGCATGCATCCTTCACAGAAGGTTGCCGCCTGTGTATTCAACCATGTGGTAACAGCTCTTTATCATCGTTAAAGTGTTGATCACCAAGGACAGATTTTAGGTGTAAGAAGAGATGAAAGTCGCTAGGAGAGAGGTCCGAGCTGTATGGAGGATGATCAAACAGGTCCCATTGAAATTTCCGTAAGAATTGTTTAGTCACATTCGGTGTGTGAGGTCAGGCATTATCGTGAAAAAAAAAAAATCTTTTGACAGTAATCCTCTTCTTACACCTAAAATCTGTCCTTGGTGGACAACACTTCAAGGATGATGACGAGTTGAAAGAACATGTTACCACATGATTGAATACACAGGCGGCAACATTCTATGAAAAAGGCACACAAAGCCTTGTGCCATGCTATGACAATTGCCTACAAAAATTCGGAAGCTGTGTAGAAAAGTAGTTTAACAGTTGTACATTTTTGTACAATCAATAGCTTTTCTGTATCTGTACCCGTTCGTTTTATATAACCAAACGGAACTTACTTTCTGGACGCACCACGTATTTGATGTCTAATTGCCGAAAATACGGGTACTAGTACACGCTTTGGCAACACTGATCATTACACAAAAAAACTGTCATAACAAAACAAAGAGGTCTTTTAGTTGCGGTAGCAAAAGCCAAAAACAGCGGACGAACTAAAAAGAGCGACCTACTTCGCGGCCGAGCTGCGAACTAAAAGGAGAGCTACCGGTCGCGAACTAAAATACGAGGCGCGTCCAGAAAGCTAAGTTCCGTTTGGTAATAAAATGACCTGGCCGCGGTGGCCGAGGGGACTAAGGCGCTCCAGTCACGGTCTGCACGGCCACTACGGTCGGGGGTTCGAATCCCCCTTCGGGCATGGATATTTGTGCCGTCCTAGTTCGTAAGTAGTTCATAAGTAGTTTGTAAGTTTAGGGACTGATGACCCCGTAGTTAAGTCCCATAGACTATACAAACATTTGAACTTTTGGTAATAAAATGAAATTGTACACAGATACAGAAGAAATTTTTATTGCACAAAATTCGACAACTCTTAAACTACTTTTCCACATCTAGATATGGTGAATGTGAGTCTGTAGGAATTTCTTCTGTAGTTTTCAAAATGTTCAAATGTTTGTTAAGCTTATGGGACTTAACTACGGGGTCATCAGTCCCTAAACTCACAAACTACTTATCAACTACCTTATACTAAGGACGGCACAAATATCCATGCCCGAGGGGGGATTCGAACCCCCGACCGTAGAGGCCGTGTAGACCGTGACTGGAGCGCCTCAGTCCCCTCGACCACTGTGTAGTTTTGTATTCCGGTTTCTCGGGGGGCGCTTTACAATTCAGAAGGTCTTTGAAATAATGTGCTAACTTTTATTGTTAAAAATATATTGTGAAAGTGTACGCAGTGGGGCCATTACCCTGGGTTCCGGGGTAATGACGCCATACATTCGAAAATCAAGGATAAACCTACACAATCAGTGAGTAGTGGTAAATAAGTGTAACAACTGTTGTAATTTATACTTATCACTCTTCTGTATTAGGTATTTAGAAAGCTTCAAGTACTTGTCGATGTAAAATTGTAATGAAAATACATTTTATAATTTAGACTTGATTAAGATACCGCAAAACCCAGAAATATAGTTTTTGGCACTTCAAAACTACATTCTGCAGATGCCCATTTCACAAAATGTATGTATCTCTAATCCACTTCATTTCGCGTAGATTCTCCACCGTGGTGTCATTGTCCCAGTTGCAAAATATGGCCAGAGTCTGTGATATGGCTAAGAACGTCAATTTAAAGCCAAAGATTTTGCGAAACAATTAGGTTAGAGACACGAAATCGCAGCTAAATATCTACAGATTACGTTAATACGAGTATTAAAAAGCAGTGACAGCCTATAGATGTACTTATTTCAATAAAATACAAACTCGAAAATTATATCCGAAACGTCGAAACTAACAAATATTTTCACACGATTAATATCTGTCAAAAGAGGGGAATTTAATCTGTGTGCTGTACAATGCTGCCACTTTAGTGCAGACGATCAGCATCTGTAGTATAAATTATACACGGAAGTAATGAGGTTGTCATGTCATACATTTGTTGTCGTTTAATCACACCCGTTAAAAATATATATTTGTGTGTGTCACTTACAAGTTCGCCGCCCTGCTGTAGTAATAAAGTTAGTAGATCACTGAAGTTGGTAGCAGCAGCAAACAATAAGACACCGTGGCCTTCGCTACACGCTAGGCTAGAGCCCCTATAAACCCAGGCTGAATCGTCCGCCATTTTTGCCCCAACATGGGCGCATCTGACAATGTTTATATTGGCGACTAGCTGCTCCCCGCGGTGTTACCCGCGGTTCAATAGTCAGACATTAAAGTGCCAAGAAAGGGCATAAATAACTACATGACTGTCTGCGACATTGTTAGCAGGCAATATATAATTGTCTTGGATCGGATGGAGAGCCAAAATCTATTGCAATACGTCCCTGTAAACGACGTTTCGAGACTTGTTCTCCGAGTATACGTAAGAGATTTCTATCTCTCAATACACGGGAGCAGCCTACGTAGAGCTGTCCGTGCGAGAAACATGGGGTGGCCACATGAATACCTGCCACTTTTAATGTTTGTCCTTGACTCTTGTTTATAGTAATCGAGAAGGCCACTTTCAATGGGAACTGTAACCGTTTAAACTGGAATGGCAAGTTTGTTGGGATGATGGGAATTCGTGGTATTAATACAAGTTCCCCCTTGGCTCCACCGGTGATGATGGTGGCCTGCACGATAAGCAAATACAATAACAACAATACAGTATTCGAAAACAAATGCCAAGTAAAGGAACAAAATAGACAGCAAACCTAAAGGAGAAAAGTAACGAAATAAACAACAAACCTAACGGAGAAAAGTAACGAAATAAAAAAAGAAATCTAACGGAGAAACGAACTGTTGAGATCCTACAAATGCAAAGCGAACCAACAAAAGAAACAACAAATGTAACGAATAAAGAAACTATCCTGATCCTATAAATACGAACTAAACGAATGAAAGAAACAATAAATATAACAGGGAAACAAACCAACAAAGTCTTACAAACCAACGAAATCACCAGAGAAAGATTGAATCAGTGAAATGTAACCAGCAAAGTCACGTCAATGAACTATAAACGCCAACATTCAGATTTCTTGTGTATGTAATTATATATCAGTTAAGCCGTTTTGGCAGTATCCCAGAATCTCTTTGTATATTCGAAAGTAAAAAAAAAAAAAAAAAAAAAAGATAACAATAACAAAGGAAAAAATTTCACTATAGCAGGTCACGAACCATTGCCCAAAATAATGGACGTTTATGACATGATGCGTTAACCGTCGCGGCTAAACATGGCATAAAGAAGCTTCTTACAACCGTTACGTACTTCTATGGATATATTTCAAATAAATAACTTGTAAGAAACATTTTGAAAAGTAGCCTATGTCCTAATCCAAGACATAAGAAATCTTTATATGAAATTTCATCTAAATCAGTGCTGCAGTTTTAGTGTGATGCAGTAACAAACATACAAACTTTCGCATTTATATATATATATATATATATATATATATATATATATATATATATATATATATATATATATATATATATATGATGGTTGACCTATTCACGCAGTTTTCAACAATATTTCTAATGAAATGTATTTAATATTGCACAGACTAAGCGTACTGAACAGTAACTAATGTGTATGACCCTATAAAGATTTAGAATGCGCTTTTAATATAACAGAAAACCGTAACGTACCGGTAATATAACATAGCTTCTCACCGGGCTGCAGTGGTTACGTTGGCGCCAATGGTAATCACGGCAACTCAGATGGACAATAACTGTTTTTTCGTGACAACTTCAATTAAAACGAAAATTATTTTCTTCTGAACGGACAAGAGTACATACAAGAACCTGTCAACCATAGAGCAGGTACAGTACATTTACTCTGTACCTCGTGAAAAATATTAACGCAATTCTACACTTCATTGTTGATCTGTTCCCAACATAAGCACTGGAGCCCGGCGAGAAGCGTCGTAAAATTTTATCCAGTGCCTTATTTTGGAGTGTGTTATAAGACCGTAAGAGATGCTTCGACCTTATATATAAGTAATTGTGTAAAGTATTATTCAGTATGTTGAAAACTACGTATAAATGCACTACAATAAATATTCCTATCCACTTTGAAAACTGCGAAAAACTTCATTAAGTCACAAACATTCTGCAACAAACTGCTCCAGCATCATTGACAGGGAGAAGTAATGCAATTGTACGTAACTGACATGTTCATAGCTACATTTATTACATATACTTACAATACATAATTGAGCGCCAGGTCCTGTTTCCCAGTTGCTTCGTTCTGGAAATTTGAAGATGCGCACTCCTTTGCTGAAGTGATTTGTGCAGTTCACAGCTGAGCAGCCACCCATATTTTCCACAAATTCTTCAGTAAATTCGAGTATAAACTCCCTTTCCGGTCGCGACTCGTATATACCCATATACAACTGTCCTGCACATTGGGGCAGAAATGGCGGATAGTTCAGCTCGGATTAGGCAAGCCTCGCGCGGTCCTTTAAACAGTCTGTGGAGCGTGTTCCTGGCTGGAATTCAACAATACTTGTTCAGTCAAATTAGTGCGAGACTCTTGCCTAGGCCTCACGAAAGCCACCCGTAAGACATTCGACACAAAGTGTCGCGATAAGTAAGAAGCCAAAGCTCAACTAAGCATCGATTACAACTTAAGGACACCCTGGTAACTCTCTTTGTTGACGAAGTTTTCAGTCTAAGGTCGGATCCACACAATGGAACCAACGTTGACGCCAACTGTGTTCGCCCAATGTATGGATCGGTGAAATAGCGTTGGAACCAATGTTTGCGCCAACGTTGGTACGGCTCCGTTGCTTGTCGGTATTTCGGCCAAACATCAAAGGACGTTGGGCCAATGTGGGTACGTCGTCCACACATTGGCGCCAACGTTTCATTCATTCTATTTTTGTCGCCTGCTCGTCTCGAAACTGTTTCTTTCATCGTTCGTTCTTCGACGCCGTTTATTTTAACGTTATAAAATCTCATTGTAAATATTATAACTGAATCAGAAAGTGATTCATTTATGAAAGCAACCATAAAAATCGAAATGCCACAGCAAAACTTAGGCGCGATCAGTGAAATAATTTTTTTTTTTTTTTTTAATTGACACAATTACTGAAAGCAATTTTTAAAATTAACATTTCCTGTCAAGTTCCACATATTGCTTTGCAAACTTCAAGCACTACCAGTGATATGAATGACATAGTTATTTTAGAAAGCAAGTGTACACTTCTAAAACTGTCTCCTGTAGCAAGAAAACGAAGAGTCAACATTCAATACCAAAATAACTTTAGCAAGTGTAGTGTCCCTCCAAAACGTATCGGTATCCTTTTTTATTTTAAGTTCAATCACTTAAAGCGCAGGTCTAAATTTTAATAATGTAATGATTACTTGTAACATATTTTAAAACGTACTGATTTCGTAATTAATGTTCGGCAGGAAGTGATACAAGACACCCCATCATCTTTTACATATGTTTCCTTTTTCGGTTTTTAGTTACAAAATGTAATTGTTCACTCTCACAACCGTTAATGCATCGTCCGCGATTTGTGTGTCAGATATGTTTACGTTGGTTCTCGACGAATTCAACTGAATGTTGGATCCAATGTGTGGACGCTGCCTTAAAAATATTGGCGAACGTTGGTGCCAGCGTTGGTAGCAATGTGTGGACGCGGTGTAACTCTTATATTCATTAGACAAATTATTGTACCCTTTTTTCTTCTTTTTTTATTTTTTTTTTGAATTTCAACACGTGTGACAAAAAAAAGAAAGAAAGAAAAACCACACACACACAACGTCCTGGGGGGGGGGGTTGAACCCCCCCCCCCCCCCTCATATCTACGCCCTTGGTCGACGCAAAAACTGGGAACCCAAACCGAGTGCACAGGATGTTCAAATGTTTGTAAATCTATCGGACCAAATTGCGTGGTCATCAGACAGTAGCTTACAAACTACTTAAACGAAGGTAAACTAGCCTAAGGTCAACACACACACCCTTGCCCCAGGGGGGACTCGAACCTCCGACGGCGAACAACCGCGCGCTCCGCAGCGAGGCGCCTTACACCGCTCGGCTACTCAACCGCGGCCTCGAGCGCAGAGTTATATATCGTAAGTAAATATTATTTATTATTATGACTTGAAGCAATATTTAATAGTAAAAATACTCTGTGATATTCGAACGTAAGTTTCTGTTTAGCTGTAATGAAAGTACTACCTCTTAACAGAGAAGCTGCCTGTAGGCAGTTAGCAGCCTGTGATGATACTGCTGCCCTCTCACCTCAATGTTATCGTACGATACCGTCTGCGTCGGACCCGGAATTGTGTGGCTCAATAGTGATACATGTTGCGTGTGAAGTTAGTTAAAAACAAAATAGCCAGTCTAGGAATCAGTATAGGACAGTGTCCCGGTGATACTGCGATTAAAACAAGTGATAGATTTCATTAATTAAGAGATTCGTGTACATGCTTTCCAGACAGTTCTATAAACAATAGTTTTGTCATTAGACATTATTTCAAGAACTAGATAGACAAATTTTAGAAACTTTATGTAAATGAAAATAAATAGCATTGTATATATGTCAGGCTCATAAACAAGTTGTGTTGACCAGGTAATTGCGTTAATTACTGTAATAGTCGAAATTTCCTATATTGTATTTTTTTGTATATATTGACTGACATGAGATTTTGAACCTATTTCAGATTTGCGAAGATATTTGATTGTTCAATATATGTTAGGAACATGTATGATGTACTGATTAACTAATTAATTGACATTTAACATTGCCGTTTGTTCTAAAACAAAAAGTACCGCTATTTTGTCTTAAAAGATATGTGTAATGTAAAATTATTGTATGTATAGTTTTCATTTTATATTGTGATTATTTTTGTGTACATGAAATGTTTTTCTTTGTGTGTTTGTTAATTGTAAATTAGTATATTCAATTGTTATGAACAATGCGTAATGTAAGGTCATTATTGCCGATGTTATATATTTGCCTCACCGCCTTGCGCGGGGGAGTTCGAGTTTTGGCTTTTGTAATGTGCTTTGGAAGCTTTGTCAGTCTTTGTCTTAAAACGGAAGTACTATCAACTAAGTTCTGTTGCCTTGTGTACGTTATGAAATGAAGTTGTAATGTTTTGGTGGAGAAGCAGTTTGATTGGAAATGAAAGAAGAAGTGAAAAATTTTATATATCGAGTATTTATTTCTACCCCAGGAGAATAATGTTGCAGCGAGCAGAACCCCCATACATCGTAATGTTGAAAAGATGAGTATCATTTGGAAGTGGTAGAATGAAACTGTACTTACTTAAGAATCTAGTAAAACATTACAAGCCGCAAAATATGATAACACAGCAAAACATCCAGAGCATACAGTTTTTAGAGCACAATATGTGTGTCTGATATAGTGTATTGAGAAATACACCAAATGAAGTTTTGTACTGACATTGCACAAATTATTGAAGATACTTCTATTACGTTATTGGCAGATAGTATTACAAATACTAAAACGAAAAATATAAATATACTGGGCAAAACGTTTAGTTACGGCTGTGGCAGCGTAGGTCTATTGTGCTGATACAGGCAACTACCGTTGAATGCTATTTCTGGTATTTCGAAGTTTTAGCGTCATAACTTGTAGTACGCAATTTTAAAGAAAAGTCCCTAATGTTTAATCACAAAATACACCTTCATTTCAATTTTCTATTACTCGATGCCAATATTGACGCTTATCTATAAGAGACTATAACATAACTGACACAGAATACGACGTGGAGGTTCGAGTCTTCCCTGGGGCATGGGTGTGTGTGTTGTCCTTAGGTTAGTTTACCTAGGTTTAAGTAGTTTGTACGCTACGGACTGATGACCACGCAGTTTGGTCCGATAGATCTACAAACTTTTTTTTTTTTTTTTTGACACAGGATACTTTAAATTTTACATACGGTTGCAGTGGCGTAGTGTGCTAATTTTGGCAACGAAATGTTTGCTTTACAAGGATTACTAAATTACTGACAAGAGTACTCTTACAAACAAAAACCTGTCAACCTTACAGAGGGAACAGAATTCTTTACTTATTTCATGGTCAACACAAAGGATTATTCCCCTCATTCTAAATGATTAGTTTTTCAAATAGTATTCATCGGCTGTTGCCAACAAGGAGGTTAAGATCCTGCACACTAATATTCTTTTTTAGTTTTAGTGTTTGTGATACATACGGTACCGAACCTTTCTCAATAACGTAATAGAAGTACATTCAGCGGCGCGGTGGAGTAGCCGAGCGGTCTAAAGCGTCTCGCTGCGGAGCGCGCGGTTGCTCGCCGTGGAGGTTCAAGTCCTCCCTGTGGCATGTGTGTGTGTGTGTTGTCCTTAGGTCAGTTTACCTAGGTTTAAGTAGTTTGTAAGCTACAGAATGACGACTACCCAGTTTGGTCCGATAGAATTACAAACATTTGAATTTTTGAAAGTACATTCAGCAATATGAGTATAGAAATCCGATGTGGTGCATTTGTCGCAGCAGAAAACAAACACTTATTGGAAATCGGCAAACAAGCCTCGCATATTGACAGTCATTATTCAGATACAAGCCAAGATCCATCAAAACTTTTATCTAGATGACAAGTTTCGGCAGAATTAGACGTACGATGTGATTGTTATCACAGAAATATATATGTTCCTTGCGCTTTTTTTTCTTTATTCGGGCAGGAAAGAAAAGCAGCAATAAGTAAATAAAACGCCAGGTTTTTATGCCTAATCCACATATCGAAGAAAACAAGAGCGGAATACAAGTTCAAAGTAGCACGATATAAGGCTCTATGCGGGCACTTCTAAAATATGTCACTAAATGTGATCAAAACAAAACTGTTCGCATGTGCTACGTGTTGTGTTTAGCCAGTGACGTAACTATGGGGCGGATGAGGGGGATAGAACCCCCGCAGAACCCGAAAAAAAAAATAAAATAAAAAAAAATCGTATAACAGCAATCTGGTAAAGGTAAAGATTGAAAACTTGGGGTGTTTTACCATAAGCTTTCATTGGATGGGAGTGAATTAGTTTCTTCAGCGGGAGTGGTAGATGGTAGTCTGTCTGGAAACTGACTAAAATTTTGCTCGTCAAGCAGATCTATTCCCCCCCCCCCCCCCCCAAAGCCAAGTCCTAGTTACGCCACTGTGTTTAGCATTCGCGGGGAATGAAAATGGCAGATGCGCTAGCCTGCGTTTTAGAAGCTCTGCAAAAATGGATACATCTGGGGAAACTGTGACTCCTCGTACATTATTGGGGATACTGATTACGAATCCAAGGTCGGAATTATAAATTTTTTGACTATCAGGTCCTAAATGATGGTCGAAAACTTCTTCGAAGGTATTACGTTACCTGTTAACGAATCCGACGTCAGAAATGATTAATGAAATGTTCTGTTTGATTTTTCATACAATCTCTCACAACAAAATTCTCCGAATAGTTCAAATGTTTGTAAACTTAGGAGACCAAACTGCTATGGCCATCAGCCCGTAGACCCACAAACGACTCTTACACTAAGGACAATACACCCATATCTGAGGGAGGTCTCGAACCACCAGCAGGAATGACCGCCCAATCCTCAGTATGACGCCTTAGACCACGCGGCCATTCGGAATCTACATGGATACGCTGCAATTCACATTGAATGCATGGAAGAGGGTTTATCGAACCACTTTAGTTCCATTCTCTAATAGCTCGCGGGAAAAAGGAACACCTAAATATTTCTTATTCATATTCATGTATATACTAAATATTTCTGTTTTTGATCTAATTTATCTTATTTTATTATTGATGATCGTGTCACCCTATGTAAGGGGTGCTAACAATATACGAGGCGCTTCCAGAAAGTAAGTTCCGTTTGGTAATAAAATGAAATTGTACACAGATACAGAAGAAATTTTTATTGCACAAAATTCTACAACTCTTAAACTACTTTTCCACATAACTACCGAAATTTTGTAGGCACTTGTCATAGCGTGCCACAAGTTTTTGCATGCATCATTCACTGAAGGTTGCCGCCTGTGTATTCAACCATGTGGTAACAGCTCTTTATCATCATTGAAGTGTTGTGCACCAAGGACAGATTTTAGGTGTAAGAAGAGATGAAAGTCGCTAGGAGAGAGGTCCGAGCTGTATGGAGGATGATCAAACAGGTCCCATTGAAATTTCCGTAATAATTGTTTGGTCACATTCGGTGTGTGAGGTCAGGCATTATCGTGAAAAAAAAAAAAATCTTTTGACAGTAATCCTCTTCTTACATCTAAAATCTGTCCTTGGTGGACAACACTTCAACGATGATGACGATCTGGAAGAACGTGTTACCACATGGTTGAATACACAGGCGGCAACATTCTATGAAAGAGGCAGACAAAACCTTGTGCCATGCTATGACAATTGCCTACAAAATTTCGGAAGCTATCTAGAAAATTAGTTTAACAGTTTTAGATTTTTGTACAATCAATATTTTTTCTGTATCTGTACCCGTTCGTTTTATATAACCAAACGGAACTTACTTTCGGGACGCGCCTCGTATGTTCGCCTTGTGAAGAGGAAGTTCTTGAAAGAAATTTCGCAGATAGCTCTCGCCGCAACAAATAACGCCATTCTTTTAATGATTTCCACCCCAACTCGTGCATCATTTCCATGACACTGTCTCCCCAATATCGCGATAATACAAAACGAGCTGCCCTTCTGTGAATTTTCTGTAAATTGTTCCTTCAGTCCCACCTGGTGTGGATCCCACAATGCGCAGCAATACTCCAAAATACCGTAGGACGCATGAGTGTAGTGTAGGCAGTTTCTTTAGTAGAACTGTTGCATCTTCTAAGTGTTCTGGCCAGTGAAGAGTCCTGTAACATTAACGTACATCTACATACATACTCCGCAATGCACCCAAAGGAGCGTGGCGGAGGGTACCTAGTACCAATACAAGTTACTGCAAACAATCTTCAATATGAAAGTCATCTGCAATCGTTCTTCAAAAAGCCAAGTCATCTACATTCTTTTTTCGACTACCCATGTTCTCTACAATATTTATTTTAAAAGGCAAGCACTCTGCAGTACCTCTTCAAAAGGCATGCCCTCCACAATATTTCTTCAAAGGGCACATCCTCTGCAATATTTATTCAAAAAGCAAAGACCTCTGCAATCTTTCTTCAAAAAGCCTACCAATCTACAATGATTCTTCAAAAAGCCATGTTCTCTGCTATCTTGATTTAAGAAGCTAAGCCCTCTGCAATCTTTCTGCGAAATCCAACCTTTCCTCAAAATCAAAGCCCTCTGACATCTTACTTCAAAAAGGGTTACCTTTTGCAATCATTATTAAAAAAATAATCTTTCTTCAAAAGTCATGCACTCTGCAATCTTTCTACAAAAGCAAGCAGTCTGCAAACTTTCTTCAAAAAGCCTAGCCCTCGGTAATCTTCCTTCAAAACCCAAGCCTTCTGCAATTTTTCTTCAAAATGGGCAGCTCTCTGAAATGTTTCTTCAAACAGTCAAGGCCTCATCAATTTTTCTTCAAAACCTATGCCCTCTGAAATCTTTCTTCAAAGGCCAAGTCCTCTGCATCCTTTCTTCCAAAGGCGAGTCCTCTCCAATATTTCTTCAAAAGGCAAAACCTCTGCAACCTTTCTTCAAAAAGCCATGCCCTCTGCAATCTTACCTCAAACCCCAAGCCATCTGCAATCATTCTTAAGAATGGGAAGTTCTCTGCAATCTTTATTCAAAAACCCAAGCCCTCATCAATCTTCCTTCAAAACCCAAACCCTCTGCTATCTTTCATAAAATGGCCAAGCCCTCTGCAACCTTTCTTCCACAGGCAAGTTCTCTGCAACCTTTCTTCAAACGAGGAAGCCGTCTACAATCTTTCTTCAAAAAGCCAAGCCCACAACAATCTTTCTGTAAATCCCAAGCCCTTTGCTATCTTTCTTCGAAGGCCAAGCCCTCTTCAATCTTACCTCTAAAGCAAAGATCTCTGCATCTTTCTTCAAAACTGGATAACCTCTGCACTCTTTCTGCAAAAAGCCGAGCCCTCTGCAATCTTTCTTCTAAAATCCAAGTCATCGTCAACCTTTCCTCAAAAGCAAAGACCTCCACAATCTTTCTTCAAAACGGGATGCCCTCTGCAATCTTTCATGAAAAAACCAAGCCCTCGTCAATCTTTCTTAACCCAAGCCCTATGCAATCTTTCTTCGAAGAGCAAGCCCACTGCAATCATTCTTCAAAATGGGAACCCCTTTGCAATCTTTCTTCAAAAATCATGCCCTCGTCAATCTTTCTTGAAAACCCAAGCCCTCTGCGATATTTCTTCGAAGGCCAAGCTCTTTACAACATTTCTTCAAAGGCTAAGCCCTCTGCATTCGTTTGCAAAGGCCAACCTCTCTGCAACCTTTCTCAAAAGCAAAGCACTCTGGAATCTTTCTTCAAAAAGGGTTGTCCTCTGCATTCATTATTCAAAAAGCCAACACTCAGCAGTCTTTCTACACAAGTCATGCACTCTGCAATCTCTCTTCAAAAGGCAAGTAGTCTGCAAACTTTCTTCAAAAAGTGTAGCCCTCATCAATCGTTCTTCAAAACCCAAGCCCTCTGCAATCTTTCTTCAAAGTCAAGTCCTCTGTGTCCTTTCTTCCAAACCCAAGTCCTCTGCAACCTTTCTTCAAAAAGCCAAGCCCTCTGCAATCTTACCTCAAAACCCAAGCTCTCTGCTTTCTTTCTTCAAAACGGGATGCCCTCTGCTATCTTCTTCAAAAAGCCAAGCCCTCAGCATTCTTTCTTCAAAAGGCATGCCGTCTGCAATCATTCTTCTAAAGGCAAGTCCTCTGCAATCTTTCTTCAAAAACCAAGTCCTCTGCATTCTTTTTTCAAAAACCCATGTACTCTGCAATATTTATTAAAAAAGGCAAGTCCTCTGCAATCTTTTTTCAAAAGGCATGCCCTCTCAAATATTTCTTCAAAAGCGTGTCCTCTGCAAGACTTATTCGAAAAGCCAAGAACTCTGCAATGTTTTTTCAAAAAGCCAACCCATCTGCAATCACTCTTCAAATCCTGTGCAGTCTTTCTTCAAAAAGCAAAGCCCACTGCAATCTTTCTTCTGAGGCCTACCCTTTGCAATGTTTATTCGAAAAGACAATCCCTCTGAAATCTTTCTTCGAAGGCCAAGCCCTCTGCAATCTTTCTTAAAGGGCCAAGCCCTCAGCAATCTTTTTGCAAAGGCTAAGACCTCTGCAACCTTTCCTCAAAAGCAAAGCCCTCTGGAATCTTTCTTCAAAATTGGTTGCCCTCTGCAATCATTCTTCAATACGTCAAGCCCTCAAGAATCTCTCTTCACAAGTCCTACCCTCTGCAATCTTTCTTCAAAAAGCAAGTAGCCTGCAAACTATCTTCAAAAAGCCAAGCCCTCTGCAATCTTACCTCAAAACGCAAGCCATCTGCAATCTTTCTTCAAAATGGGAAGCACTCTGTAATCTTTCTTCATAAGCCAAGCCCACCTCAATCTTTCTTCAAAACCCAATCGCTCTGCAATCTTTCTTCAAAGGCCAAGCCCTCTGCAACCTTTCTTCAAAGGGCAAGTCCCCTGCAATGTTTCTTCAAAATAGGAAGCCCTCTGCAATCTTTTTTCAAAAAGCCAAGCCCACGTCAATCTTTCTATAAATCCTAAGCCCCCTGCAATATTTCTTCGAAGACCAAGCCCTCTGCAATCTTTCTTCGAAAGCCAAGCCCTCTGCAATATTCCCTCAAAAGCAAAGACCTATGCAATCTTCCTTCAAGCCAGGATGCCCTCTGCAATCGTTCTTCAAAAAGTCAAGCCTTCGTCAATCTTTCTTCAAAACACAAGCCCTCTGCAATCTTTCTTCAAAGGGCTAACCCTCTCCAGTCTTTCTTCGAAAAGCCAAGCCCTCTGCAATCTTACCTCAAAACCCAAGCTCTCTGCTTTCTTTCTTCAAAATGGGAAGCCCTCTGCAATATTTCTTCAAAACGCCAAGCCCTGGTCAATCTTTCTTCAAAACCCAAGCCTTCTGCAATCTTGCTTCAAAGGCCAAGCCCTCTGCAACCTTTCTTCCAAAGGCAAGTCAACTGCAATCTTTCTTCAAAATAGGAAGCATTCTGCAATCTTTCTTCAAAAAGCCAAGACCTGGTCAATCTTTCTTTAAAACATAAGCCTTCTGCAATCTTTCTTTGAAGGTCAACCCCTATGCAACCTTTCTTTAAAGGCCAAGCCCTCAGGAATCTTTCTGCGAAGGCCAAGCCCTCTGCAATCTCTTCTCCAAAACAAAGCCCTCTGGAATCTTTCTTCAAAAATGGTTGCCCTCTGCAATCACTCTTCAAAAAACCAAGCAATCTTTCTTCACAAATCATGTCCTCTGCAGTCTTTCTTCAAAAGGCAAGTAGTCTGCATTTTTTTCTTAAAAATCTGAGCCCTATGTAATCTTTCCTCAAAAGCAAAGCCCTCTGCAATCTTTCTTCAAAATAGGAAGCCCTCTGCAATCTTTTTTCAAAGAGCCAAGCCCACATCAGTCATTCTATAAATCCCAAGACCACTGCAATAATTCTTCAAAGGCCATGCCCTCTGCAATCTTTCTACAAAGGACAAGCCCTCTGCAATCTTTCCTCAGATGCAAAGCCCTTTGCAGTCTTTCTTCAAAAGTCATGCCGTCTGCCTCTTTTTTCAAAAACACATCTCCTCTGCAATATTTATTTAATAAGGCAAGGACTCTGCAATCTTTCTTCAAAAGGCATGTCCTCTGGAATATTTATTTAAAATGGCAAGCCCTACGCAATCTTTTTTTAAAGGCATGTCCTCTCCAATATTTCTTTAAAAGACAAGTCCTCTGCGATACTTATTCAAAAAGCTAAGACCTCTGCAATCTTTCTTCAAAAGGCAAGTAGTCTACAAACTTTCTTCAAAAAGCCCAGCCCTCTGTACTCTTTCCTCAAAACCCAAGCCCTCTGCCATTTTATTTCAAAATGGAAAGCTCTCTGAAATCTTTCTTCAACAAGTCATGCCCTCATCTATCTTTCTTCAAAACCCATGCATTCTGCAATCTTTCTTCAAAGGCCAAGGCCTCTTCATCGTTTTTTCCAAAGGCAAGTCCTCTGCAGTGTTTCTTCAAAATAGGAAGCCCTCTGCAATCTTTTTTCAAAAAGCCCAGCCAACGACAATCATTCTGTAAATCCCAAGCCCTATGCAATATTACTTCGAAGGCCAAGCCCTCTGAAATCTTTCTTCCAAAGGCAAGTCCTCTCCAGTCTTTCTTCAAAAAGCCATGCCCTCTGCAATTTTTCCTCAAAACCCAAGCCCTCGGCGATCTTCCTTCAAAATGTGAAGACATCTAGAAACTTTCTTCAAAATTCCGAGCCCTCTGCAATATTTTATCAAAAGCCAAGCCTTCTGCAATCTTTTCGTAAAAACTAAGCCCTCTGCAATCTTTCTTCAAAAAGCCAAGCACTCTGCAATCATTCCTTATAATGTATTGCGCTCTAGAAGCATTCTTCAAAACGCCAAGCCATCTGCAATCTTTCAACAAAAAGGCCAAATCTGCGCAATCGTTCTTCTAAAAGCCAAGCCCACTGGAATCGTTGTTCAAAGACCCATGTCCTCTGCAATCGTTATTTAAAGAGCTAAGCCCTCTGTAATCTTTGTGCGAAGGCCACGCCCTCAGCTATTTTTCTTCGAAAGCCAAGCCCTCTGGAATCGTTCTTCAAAACGGGATGCCCTCTACAATCCTTCTTCAAAAAGCCAAACTGTCTGTAATCTTTCTTCAAAAACTTACGTTCTCTGCAATCTTTATTTAAGAAGCCAAGCCTTATGCAATCTTTCTTCAAAGGCAATGTTTCTTCGAAAAACCAAGTCCTCTGAAATATTTCTTCGAAGGCCAAGCCCTCTGCAATCTTTCTTCAAAATGGGATACCCTCTGCAATCGTTCTTCAAAAAGCCAAGCCATCTGCAATCTTTCTTCAAAAACTCATCTTTATTTAAGAAGACAAGCCTTCTGCAATCTCTCTTCAAAGGCCTAGCTCTCTGCAATATTTCATCAAAAATCCAAGCCCTCCTCAATCTTTCTTCAGAACCCAAGCCCTCTGCAATTTTTCTTCGAAGGCAAGCACTCCGCAATCTTTCCTCAGATGCAAAGCCCTATGAAGTCTTTCTTCAAAACAGGATGGCCTCTGCAATCATTTTTCAAAATGCCAAGCCACCATCAATCTTTCTGTAAATACCAAGCCCTCTGCAATATTTCTTCGGAGGCTAAGCCATCTGCAATCTTTCTTCAAAACGGGATGCCCTCTACAATCCTTCTTCAAAAAGCCAAACTATCTGCAATCTTTCTTCAAAAACTTATGTTCTCTGCAATCTTTATTTAAGAAGCCAAGCCTTATGCAATCTTTCTTCAAAGGCAATGTTTCTTCGAAAAACCAAGTCCTCTGAAATATTTCTTCGAAGGGCAAGCCCTCTGCAATCTTTCTTCAAAGCGGGATGCCCTCTGCAATCTTTCTTCAAGAATCCAAGTCCTCGTCAATCTTTCTTCAAAACCCAAACCCTCGGCAATCTTTCTTCGAAGGGCAAATCCTCCGTAATTTTTCTTCTAAGGCCAAGCCCTCTGCAATCTTTCCTCAGATACAAAGCTCGCTGCAATCTTTCTTCAAAAGGGGATGCCCTCTACAATCCTTCTTCAAAAAGCCAAGCCCTCTGCAATCTTTCTTCGAAGGGCTAGCCCTCTTCAATTTTTCTTCAAAGGCAAGCCCTCTGCAATCTTTTTTTCTAAGGGCAAGCCCTCTGCAATCTTTCTTCAAAGAGCAAGCCCTCTGTAATATTTCTTCTAAGGCCAACCCCTCTGCAATCTTTCCTCAGATACAAAGCTCTCTGCAATCTTTCTTCAAAACGGGATGCCCTCTGCAATCTTCTTCAAAAAGCCAAGCCCTCAGGAATCTTTCTTCAAAAGGCATGCCGTCTGCAATCATTCTTGAATAGGCAAGTCCTCTGCATTCTTTTTTCAAAAACCCATGTCCTCTGCAATATTTATTTAAAAAGGCAAGCGCTCTCAATCTTTCTTCAAAACGCATGCCCTCTCCAAACGCATGCCTCTTCAAAAGGCAAATCCTCTGCAATACTTATTCAAACAGCCAAGACCACTGCAATCTTTCTTCAAAGGACAACCCCTCTGCAACCTTTCTTTCAAAGGCAAGTCCTCTGCAGTCTTTCTTCAAAAAGCCATGCCCTCTGCAATTTTTCCTCATAACCCAAGCCCTCGGCAATCTTCCTTCATAATGTGAAGACATCTGCAATCTTCCTTCATAATGTGAAGACATCTGCAATCTTTCTTCAACATTCAAAGCACACTGCAATATTTCATCAAAAGCCAAGCCTTCTGCAATCTTTTCGTAAAAAGCTCAGCCCTCTGTAATCTTTGATCAAAACCCAAGCCCTCTGCCATTTTAGTTCAAAATGAAAAACTCTCTGAAATCTGTCGTCAAAAAGTCATGCCCTCATCTATCTTTCTTCAAAACCCATGCATTCTGCAATCTTTCTTCAAAGGCCAAGGCCTCTTCATCGTTTCTTCCAAAGGCAAGTCCTCTGCAGTCTTTCTTCAAAATAGGAAGCCCTCTGCAATCTTTTTTGAAAAAGCCCAGCCAACGACAATCTTTCTGTAAATCCCAAGCCCTCTGCAAAATTACTTCGAAGGCCAAGCCCTCTGAAATCTTTCTTCCAAAGGCACGTCCACTCCAGTCTTTCTTCAAAAAGCCATGTCCTCTGCAATTTTTCCCCAAAACTCAAGCCCTCGGCGATCTTCCTTCAAAATGTGAAGACATCTACAAACTTTCTTCAAAATTCCGAGCCCTCTGCAATATTTTATCAAAAGCCAAGCCTTCTGCAATCTTTCATTAAAAACCAAGCCCTCTGCAATTTTTCTTCAAAAAGCCAAGCCCTCTGCAATCATTCCTCATAATGGATTGCCCTCTACAAGCATTCTTCAAAACGCCAAGCCATCTGCAATCTTTCAACAAAAAGGCCAAATATGCGCAATCGTTCTTCTAAAAGCCAAGCCCACTGGAATCGTTTGTTCAAAGACCCATGTCCTCTGCAATCGTTATTTAAAGAGCTAAGCCCTCTGTAATCTTTGTGCGAAGGCCACGCCCTCAGCTGTTTTTCTTCGAAAGCCAAGCCCTCTGGAATCGTTCTTCAAAACGGGATGCCCTCTACTATCCTACTTCAAAAAGCCAAGCTGTCTGCAATCTTTTCCAAAAACTCATGTTCTCTGCAATCTTTATTTAAGAAGCCAAGCCTTATGCAATCTCTCTTCAAAGGCCTAGCTCTCTGCAATGTTTCATCAAAAATCCAAGACCTCGTCAATCTTTCTTCAGAACCCAGGCCCTCTGCAATATATTTCGAAGGGCTAGCCCTCTGCAATTTTTCTTCGAAGGCAAGCCCTCCGCAATCTTTCCTCAGATGCAAAGTCCTCTGAAATCTTTCTTCTAAACAGGATGGACTCTGCAATCATTTTTCAAAAAGCCAAGCCACTATCAATCTTTCTGTAAATACCAAACCCTCTGCAATCTTTCTTTAAAGCGGGTTGCCCTCTGCAATCTTTCTTCTAGAATTCAAGCCCTCGTCAATCTTTCTTCAAAACCCAAACCATCTGCAATCATTCTTCGAAGGGCACGCCCTCCGTAATTTTTCTTCTAAGGCCAAGCCCTCTGCAATCTTTCCTCAGATACAAAGCTCTCTGCAATCTTCCTTCAAAAGGGGATGCCCTCTGCAATCTTCTTCAAATAGCCAAGCCCTCTGCAATCTTTCTTCAAAAGGCATGCCCTCTCCAATATTTCTTCAAAAGACATCCTCTGCAATCATTCTTAAAAACCAACCCATCTGCAATCAGTGTTCAAAAGACAAAGCAGTCTATCTTCAAAAAGCAAAGCCATCTGCTATCTTTCTTCAAAAACCCATGTTCTCTGCAATCGTTATTTAAAAAGGCACGCCCTCAGATATTTTTCTTCGAAAGCCAAGCCCTCTGGGATCTTTCTTCCAAACGGGATGCCCTCTGCAATCCTTCTCAAAAAGCCAAACTGTCTGCAATCTTTCTTCAAAAACTCATGTTCTCTGCAATCTTTATTTAAGAAGCCAAGCCTTCTGCAATCTTTCTTCAAAGGCCTAGCCCACTGCAATGTTTCTTCGAAAAGCCAAGCCCTCTGAAATCTTTCTTCGAAGGCCAAGCCCTCTGCAATCTGGCTCCAAAGACAAGCCCTCTGCAATCCTTCTTCAAAACAGGATGCCCTCTGCAATCTTTCTTCAAAAATCCAAGCCCTCATCAATCTTTCTTCCAAAACCCAAGCCCTCTGCAATCTTCCTTCGAAGGGCAACACCTCTGCAATTTTTTTTCAAAGGCAAGCCCTCTGCAATCTTTCCTCAGATGCAAAGCCCTCTGCAATCTTCCTTCAAAACAGGATGCCCTCTGCAATCTTCCTCAAAAACCCAAGACCTCAGCAATGTTTCTTCTAAAGGCATGCCGTCTACAAACATTCTTCATTAGGCAAGTCCTCTGCAATAATTCTTCATAAAGCTAAGACCTCTGCATTCTTTCTTCAAAAAGCCATGCCCTCTGCAATCTTTCTTCAAAAATTCAAGCCCTCGTCAGTCTTCATCCAACGATTTCATCCAACCCATGCCGGCAAGTAACCCTCGCACTGTGGAGAGGCGGATGCACCCCTCGCCCTTCGCCCCCTACTAACCCGAGCGCCAACGCAAAGGC
Source organism: Locusta migratoria (assembly GCA_026315105.1). Lineage (NCBI taxonomy): Eukaryota > Metazoa > Arthropoda > Insecta > Orthoptera > Acrididae > Locusta > Locusta migratoria. Next base: position 119,460,882 of record CM048754.1, read on the forward strand.
TGAGGCTCCACTCCTACTCAGGTGGTGGACCGGTCACCCAGTCGTTCAGGGGTCTGGACCCAACTAACCTAGCCGTGCCGTGTCACCACAACGACGGTTTGGCAGATCGTGCCCCAGGTAGACAGGGACACGGTGGAGTGCACTTGCCGACGCAAGCCGGAATTCCACACCGGCAAAAGAGGTCGCCGGCAGGCAGAGGAGCAGACGGTCGCACTACCGTGTGGAGTGAGGGGAGCAGCGGTGGCAGCAACAGGCAGCAGGTGGGCGCATCAGTGGTATCCGCTACCACAGACAGATATATACAGACGGGAAACCTCCGTAAGGGCCCGGTCCTACGCTCAGGGGTGCAGGGAGGGAGGGTTTCCAGCAGTTCCGTAAGACGTCCCGTGATGGCGCTGCGGTCAGAAGCAGCCCTTTAAACTGGCCAGAGCAGGCGGCAGGTAGCGGCTGCCCCCACCACCACCTCCCCTCACAGCCGTGGCCTCGTGGCAGGCGGCACGAGCTCTCCCCTCAGCCTCCCCTCCACGCTACCCTGTGATGCTGCGGTCAGAAGCAGCCCTTTAAACTGGCCAGAGCAGGCGGCAGGTAGCGGCTGCCCCCACCACCACCTCCCCTCACAGCCGTGGCCTCGTGGCAGGCGGCACGAGCTCTCCTCTCAGCCTCCCCTCCACGCTACCCTGTGATGCTGCGGTCAGAAGCAGCCCTTTAAACTGGCCAGAGCAGGCGGCAGGTAGCGGCTGCCCCCACCACCACCTCCCCTGACAGCCGTGGCCTCGTGGCAGGCGGCACGAGCTCTCCCCTCAGCCTCCCCTCCACGCTACCCTGTGATGCTGCGGTCAGAAGCAGCCCTTTAAACTGGCCAGAGCAGGCGGCAGGTAGCGGCTGCCCCCACCACCACCTCCCCTCACAGCCGTGGCCTCGTGGCAGGCGGCACGAGCTCTCCTCTCAGCCTCCCCTCCACGCTACCCTGTGATGCTGCGGTCAGAAGCAGCCCTTTAAACTGGCCAGAGCAGGCGGCAGGTAGCGGCTGCCCCCACCACCACCTCCCCTCACAGCCGTGGCCTCGTGGCAGGCGGCACGAGCTCTCCCCTCAGCCTCCCCTCCACGCTACCCTGTGATGCTGCGGTCAGAAGCAGCCCTTTAAACTGGCCAGAGCAGGCGGCAGGTAGCGGCTGCCCCCACCACCACCTCCCCTCACAGCCGTGGCCTCGTGGCAGGCGGCACGAGCTCTCCTCTCAGCCTCCCCTCCACGCTACCCTGTGATGCTGCGGTCAGAAGCAGCCCTTTAAACTGGCCAGAGCAGGCGGCAGGTAGCGGCTGCCCCCACCACCACCTCCCCTCACAGCCGTGGCCTCGTGGCAGGCGGCACGAGCTCTCCCCTCAGCCTCCCCTCCACGCTACCCTGTGATGCTGCGGTCAGAAGCAGCCCTTTAAACTGGCCAGAGCAGGCGGCAGGTAGCGGCTGCCCCCACCACCACCTCCCCTCACAGCCGTGGCCTCGTGGCAGGCGGCACGAGCTCTCCTCTCAGCCTCCCCTCCACGCTACCCTGTGATGCTGCGGTCAGAAGCAGCCCTTTAAACTGGCCAGAGCAGGCGGCAGGTAGCGGCTGCCCCCACCACCACCTCCCCTCACAGCCGTGGCCTCGTGGCAGGCGGCACGAGCTCTCCCCTCAGCCTCCCCTCCACGCTACCCTGTGATGCTGCGGTCAGAAGCAGCCCTTTAAACTGGCCAGAGCAGGCGGCAGGTAGCGGCTGCCCCCACCACCACCTCCCCTCACAGCCGTGGCCTCGTGGCAGGCGGCACGAGCTCTCCTCTCAGCCTCCCCTCCACGCTACCCTGTGATGCTGCGGTCAGAAGCAGCCCTTTAAACTGGCCAGAGCAGGCGGCAGGTAGCGGCTGCCCCCACCACCACCTCCCCTCACAGCCGTGGCCTCGTGGCAGGCGGCACGAGCTCTCCCCTCAGCCTCCCCTCCACGCTACCCTGTGATGCTGCGGTCAGAAGCAGCCCTTTAAACTGGCCAGAGCAGGCGGCAGGTAGCGGCTGCCCCCACCACCACCTCCCCTCACAGCCGTGGCCTCGTGGCAGGCGGCACGAGCTCTCCCCTCAGCCTCCCCTCCACGCTACCCTGTGATGCTGCGGTCAGAAGCAGCCCTTTAAACTGGCCAGAGCAGGCGGCAGGTAGCGGCTGCCCCCACCACCACCTCCCCTCACAGCCGTGGCCTCGTGGCAGGCGGCACGAGCTCTCCTCTCAGCCTCCCCTCCACGCTACCCTGTGATGCTGCGGTCAGAAGCAGCCCTTTAAACTGGCCAGAGCAGGCGGCAGGTAGCGGCTGCCCCCACCACCACCTCCCCTCACAGCCGTGGCCTCGTGGCAGGCGGCACGAGCTCTCCCCTCAGCCTCCCCTCCACGCTACCCTGTGATGCTGCGGTCAGAAGCAGCCCTTTAAACTGGCCAGAGCAGGCGGCAGGTAGCGGCTGCCCCCACCACCACCTCCCCTCACAGCCGTGGCCTCGTGGCAGGCGGCACGAGCTCTCCTCTCAGCCTCCCCTCCACGCTACCCTGTGATGCTGCGGTCAGAAGCAGCCCTTTAAACTGGCCAGAGCAGGCGGCAGGTAGCGGCTGCCCCCACCACCACCTCCCCTCACAGCCGTGGCCTCGTGGCAGGCGGCACGAGCTCTCCCCTCAGCCTCCCCTCCACGCTACCCTGTGATGCTGCGGTCAGAAGCAGCCCTTTAAACTGGCCAGAGCAGGCGGCAGGTAGCGGCTGCCCCCACCACCACCTCCCCTCACAGCCGTGGCCTCGTGGCAGGCGGCACGAGCTCTCCTCTCAGCCTCCCCTCCACGCTACCCTGTGATGCTGCGGTCAGAAGCAGCCCTTTAAACTGGCCAGAGCAGGCGGCAGGTAGCGGCTGCCCCCACCACCACCTCCCCTCACAGCCGTGGCCTCGTGGCAGGCGGCACGAGCTCTCCCCTCAGCCTCCCCTCCACGCTACCCTGTGATGCTGCGGTCAGAAGCAGCCCTTTAAACTGGCCAGAGCAGGCGGCAGGTAGCGGCTGCCCCCACCACCACCTCCCCTCACAGCCGTGGCCTCGTGGCAGGCGGCACGAGCTCTCCTCTCAGCCTCCCCTCCACGCTACCCTGTGATGCTGCGGTCAGAAGCAGCCCTTTAAACTGGCCAGAGCAGGCGGCAGGTAGCGGCTGCCCCCACCACCACCTCCCCTCACAGCCGTGGCCTCGTGGCAGGCGGCACGAGCTCTCCCCTCAGCCTCCCCTCCACGCTACCCTGTGATGCTGCGGTCAGAAGCAGCCCTTTAAACTGGCCAGAGCAGGCGGCAGGTAGCGGCTGCCCCCACCACCACCTCCCCTCACAGCCGTGGCCTCGTGGCAGGCGGCACGAGCTCTCCTCTCAGCCTCCCCTCCACGCTACCCTGTGATGCTGCGGTCAGAAGCAGCCCTTTAAACTGGCCAGAGCAGGCGGCAGGTAGCGGCTGCCCCCACCACCACCTCCCCTCACAGCCGTGGCCTCGTGGCAGGCGGCACGAGCTCTCCCCTCAGCCTCCCCTCCACGCTACCCTGTGATGCTGCGGTCAGAAGCAGCCCTTTAAACTGGCCAGAGCAGGCGGCAGGTAGCGGCTGCCCCCACCACCACCTCCCCTCACAGCCGTGGCCTCGTGGCAGGCGGCACGAGCTCTCCCCTCAGCCTCCCCTCCACGCTACCCTGTGATGCTGCGGTCAGAAGCAGCCCTTTAAACTGGCCAGAGCAGGCGGCAGGTAGCGGCTGCCCCCACCACCACCTCCCCTCACAGCCGTGGCCTCGTGGCAGGCGGCACGAGCTCTCCTCTCAGCCTCCCCTCCACGCTACCCTGTGATGCTGCGGTCAGAAGCAGCCCTTTAAACTGGCCAGAGCAGGCGGCAGGTAGCGGCTGCCCCCACCACCACCTCCCCTCACAGCCGTGGCCTCGTGGCAGGCGGCACGAGCTCTCCCCTCAGCCTCCCCTCCACGCTACCCTGTGATGCTGCGGTCAGAAGCAGCCCTTTAAACTGGCCAGAGCAGGCGGCAGGTAGCGGCTGCCCCCACCACCACCTCCCCTCACAGCCGTGGCCTCGTGGCAGGCGGCACGAGCTCTCCTCTCAGCCTCCCCTCCACGCTACCCTGTGATGCTGCGGTCAGAAGCAGCCCTTTAAACTGGCCAGAGCAGGCGGCAGGTAGCGGCTGCCCCCACCACCACCTCCCCTCACAGCCGTGGCCTCGTGGCAGGCGGCACGAGCTCTCCCCTCAGCCTCCCCTCCACGCTACCCTGTGATGCTGCGGTCAGAAGCAGCCCTTTAAACTGGCCAGAGCAGGCGGCAGGTAGCGGCTGCCCCCACCACCACCTCCCCTCACAGCCGTGGCCTCGTGGCAGGCGGCACGAGCTCTCCTCTCAGCCTCCCCTCCACGCTACCCTGTGATGCTGCGGTCAGAAGCAGCCCTTTAAACTGGCCAGAGCAGGCGGCAGGTAGCGGCTGCCCCCACCACCACCTCCCCTCACAGCCGTGGCCTCGTGGCAGGCGGCACGAGCTCTCCCCTCAGCCTCCCCTCCACGCTACCCTGTGATGCTGCGGTCAGAAGCAGCCCTTTAAACTGGCCAGAGCAGGCGGCAGGTAGCGGCTGCCCCCACCACCACCTCCCCTCACAGCCGTGGCCTCGTGGCAGGCGGCACGAGCTCTCCTCTCAGCCTCCCCTCCACGCTACCCTGTGATGCTGCGGTCAGAAGCAGCCCTTTAAACTGGCCAGAGCAGGCGGCAGGTAGCGGCTGCCCCCACCACCACCTCCCCTCACAGCCGTGGCCTCGTGGCAGGCGGCACGAGCTCTCCACTCAGCCTCCCCTCCACGCTACCCTGTGATGCTGCGGTCAGAAGCAGCCCTTTAAACTGGCCAGAGCAGGCGGCAGGTAGCGGCTGCCCCCACCACCACCTCCCCTCACAGCCGTGGCCTCGTGGCAGGCGGCACGAGCTCTCCTCTCAGCCTCCCCTCCACGCTACCCTGTGATGCTGCGGTCAGAAGCAGCCCTTTAAACTGGCCAGAGCAGGCGGCAGGTAGCGGCTGCCCCCACCACCACCTCCCCTCACAGCCGTGGCCTCGTGGCAGGCGGCACGAGCTCTCCCCTCAGCCTCCCCTCCACGCTACCCTGTGATGCTGCGGTCAGAAGCAGCCCTTTAAACTGGCCAGAGCAGGCGGCAGGTAGCGGCTGCCCCCACCACCACCTCCCCTCACAGCCGTGGCCTCGTGGCAGGCGGCACGAGCTCTCCCCTCAGCCTCCCCTCCACGCTACCCTGTGATGCTGCGGTCAGAAGCAGCCCTTTAAACTGGCCAGAGCAGGCGGCAGGTAGCGGCTGCCCCCACCACCACCTCCCCTCACAGCCGTGGCCTCGTGGCAGGCGGCACGAGCTCTCCTCTCAGCCTCCCCTCCACGCTACCCTGTGATGCTGCGGTCAGAAGCAGCCCTTTAAACTGGCCAGAGCAGGCGGCAGGTAGCGGCTGCCCCCACCACCACCTCCCCTCACAGCCGTGGCCTCGTGGCAGGCGGCACGAGCTCTCCCCTCAGCCTCCCCTCCACGCTACCCTGTGATGCTGCGGTCAGAAGCAGCCCTTTAAACTGGCCAGAGCAGGCGGCAGGTAGCGGCTGCCCCCACCACCACCTCCCCTCACAGCCGTGGCCTCGTGGCAGGCGGCACGAGCTCTCCCCTCAGCCTCCCCTCCACGCTACCCTGTGATGCTGCGGTCAGAAGCAGCCCTTTAAACTGGCCAGAGCAGGCGGCAGGTAGCGGCTGCCCCCACCACCACCTCCCCTCACAGCCGTGGCCTCGTGGCAGGCGGCACGAGCTCTCCTCTCAGCCTCCCCTCCACGCTACCCTGTGATGCTGCGGTCAGAAGCAGCCCTTTAAACTGGCCAGAGCAGGCGGCAGGTAGCGGCTGCCCCCACCACCACCTCCCCTCACAGCCGTGGCCTCGTGGCAGGCGGCACGAGCTCTCCCCTCAGCCTCCCCTCCACGCTACCCTGTGATGCTGCGGTCAGAAGCAGCCCTTTAAACTGGCCAGAGCAGGCGGCAGGTAGCGGCTGCCCCCACCACCACCTCCCCTCACAGCCGTGGCCTCGTGGCAGGCGGCACGAGCTCTCCTCTCAGCCTCCCCTCCACGCTACCCTGTGATGCTGCGGTCAGAAGCAGCCCTTTAAACTGGCCAGAGCAGGCGGCAGGTAGCGGCTGCCCCCACCACCACCTCCCCTCACAGCCGTGGCCTCGTGGCAGGCGGCACGAGCTCTCCCCTCAGCCTCCCCTCCACGCTACCCTGTGATGCTGCGGTCAGAAGCAGCCCTTTAAACTGGCCAGAGCAGGCGGCAGGTAGCGGCTGCCCCCACCACCACCTCCCCTCACAGCCGTGGCCTCGTGGCAGGCGGCACGAGCTCTCCTCTCAGCCTCCCCTCCACGCTACCCTGTGATGCTGCGGTCAGAAGCAGCCCTTTAAACTGGCCAGAGCAGGCGGCAGGTAGCGGCTGCCCCCACCACCACCTCCCCTCACAGCCGTGGCCTCGTGGCAGGCGGCACGAGCTCTCCCCTCAGCCTCCCCTCCACGCTACCCTGTGATGCTGCGGTCAGAAGCAGCCCTTTAAACTGGCCAGAGCAGGCGGCAGGTAGCGGCTGCCCCCACCACCACCTCCCCTCACAGCCGTGGCCTCGTGGCAGGCGGCACGAGCTCTCCCCTCAGCCTCCCCTCCACGCTACCCTGTGATGCTGCGGTCAGAAGCAGCCCTTTAAACTGGCCAGAGCAGGCGGCAGGTAGCGGCTGCCCCCACCACCACCTCCCCTCACAGCCGTGGCCTCGTGGCAGGCGGCACGAGCTCTCCTCTCAGCCTCCCCTCCACGCTACCCTGTGATGCTGCGGTCAGAAGCAGCCCTTTAAACTGGCCAGAGCAGGCGGCAGGTAGCGGCTGCCCCCACCACCACCTCCCCTCACAGCCGTGGCCTCGTGGCAGGCGGCACGAGCTCTCCCCTCAGCCTCCCCTCCACGCTACCCTGTGATGCTGCGGTCAGAAGCAGCCCTTTAAACTGGCCAGAGCAGGCGGCAGGTAGCGGCTGCCCCCACCACCACCTCCCCTCACAGCCGTGGCCTCGTGGCAGGCGGCACGAGCTCTCCCCTCAGCCTCCCCTCCACGCTACCCTGTGATGCTGCGGTCAGAAGCAGCCCTTTAAACTGGCCAGAGCAGGCGGCAGGTAGCGGCTGCCCCCACCACCACCTCCCCTCACAGCCGTGGCCTCGTGGCAGGCGGCACGAGCTCTCCTCTCAGCCTCCCCTCCACGCTACCCTGTGATGCTGCGGTCAGAAGCAGCCCTTTAAACTGGCCAGAGCAGGCGGCAGGTAGCGGCTGCCCCCACCACCACCTCCCCTCACAGCCGTGGCCTCGTGGCAGGCGGCACGAGCTCTCCCCTCAGCCTCCCCTCCACGCTACCCTGTGATGCTGCGGTCAGAAGCAGCCCTTTAAACTGGCCAGAGCAGGCGGCAGGTAGCGGCTGCCCCCACCACCACCTCCCCTCACAGCCGTGGCCTCGTGGCAGGCGGCACGAGCTCTCCTCTCAGCCTCCCCTCCACGCTACCCTGTGATGCTGCGGTCAGAAGCAGCCCTTTAAACTGGCCAGAGCAGGCGGCAGGTAGCGGCTGCCCCCACCACCACCTCCCCTCACAGCCATGGCCTCGTGGCAGGCGGCACGAGCTCTCCCCTCAGCCTCCCCTCCACGCTACCCTGTGATGCTGCGGTCAGAAGCAGCCCTTTAAACTGGCCAGAGCAGGCGGCAGGTAGCGGCTGCCCCCACCACCACCTCCCCTCACAGCCGTGGCCTCGTGGCAGGCGGCACGAGCTCTCCCCTCAGCCTCCCCTCCACGCTACCCTGTGATGCTGCGGTCAGAAGCAGCCCTTTAAACTGGCCAGAGCAGGCGGCAGGTAGCGGCTGCCCCCACCACCACCTCCCCTCACAGCCGTGGCCTCGTGGCAGGCGGCACGAGCTCTCCCCTCAGCCTCCCCTCCACGCTACCCTGTGATGCTGCGGTCAGAAGCAGCCCTTTAAACTGGCCAGAGCAGGCGGCAGGTAGCGGCTGCCCCCACCACCACCTCCCCTCACAGCCGTGGCCTCGTGGCAGGCGGCACGAGCTCTCCTCTCAGCCTCCCCTCCACACTACCCTGTGATGCTGCGGTCAGAAGCAGCCCTTTAAACTGGCCAGAGCAGGCGGCAGGTAGCGGCTGCCCCCACCACCACCTCCCCTCACAGCCGTGGCCTCGTGGCAGGCGGCACGAGCTCTCCCCTCAGCCTCCCCTCCACGCTACCCTGTGATGCTGCGGTCAGAAGCAGCCCTTTAAACTGGCCAGAGCAGGCGGCAGGTAGCGGCTGCCCCCACCACCACCTCCCCTCACAGCCGTGGCCTCGTGGCAGGCGGCACGAGCTCTCCCCTCAGCCTCCCCTCCACGCTACCCTGTGATGCTGCGGTCAGAAGCAGCCCTTTAAACTGGCCAGAGCAGGCGGCAGGTAGCGGCTGCCCCCACCACCACCTCCCCTCACAGCCGTGGCCTCGTGGCAGGCGGCACGAGCTCTCCCCTCAGCCTCCCCTCCACGCTACCCTGTGATGCTGCGGTCAGAAGCAGCCCTTTAAACTGGCCAGAGCAGGCGGCAGGTAGCGGCTGCCCCCACCACCACCTCCCCTCACAGCCGTGGCCTCGTGGCAGGCGGCACGAGCTCTCCCCTCAGCCTCCCCTCCACGCTACCCTGTGATGCTGCGGTCAGAAGCAGCCCTTTAAACTGGCCAGAGCAGGCGGCAGGTAGCGGCTGCCCCCACCACCACCTCCCCTCACAGCCGTGGCCTCGTGGCAGGCGGCACGAGCTCTCCCCTCAGCCTCCCCTCCACGCTACCCTGTGATGCTGCGGTCAGAAGCAGCCCTTTAAACTGGCCAGAGCAGGCGGCAGGTAGCGGCTGCCCCCACCACCACCTCCCCTCACAGCCGTGGCCTCGTGGCAGGCGGCACGAGCTCTCCCCTCAGCCTCCCCTCCACGCTACCCTGTGATGCTGCGGTCAGAAGCAGCCCTTTAAACTGGCCAGAGCAGGCGGCAGGTAGCGGCTGCCCCCACCACCACCTCCCCTCACAGCCGTGGCCTCGTGGCAGGCGGCACGAGCTCTCCCCTCAGCCTCCCCTCCACGCTACCCTGTGATGCTGCGGTCAGAAGCAGCCCTTTAAACTGGCCAGAGCAGGCGGCAGGTAGCGGCTGCCCCCACCACCACCTCCCCTCACAGCCGTGGCCTCGTGGCAGGCGGCACGAGCTCTCCCCTCAGCCTCCCCTCCACGCTACCCTGTGATGCTGCGGTCAGAAGCAGCCCTTTAAACTGGCCAGAGCAGGCGGCAGGTAGCGGCTGCCCCCACCACCACCTCCCCTCACAGCCGTGGCCTCGTGGCAGGCGGCACGAGCTCTCCCCTCAGCCTCCCCTCCACGCTACCCTGTGATGCTGCGGTCAGAAGCAGCCCTTTAAACTGGCCAGAGCAGGAGGCAGGTAGCGGCTGCCCCCACCACCACCTCCCCTCACAGCCGTGGCCTCGTGGCAGGCGGCACGAGCTCTCCCCTCAGCCTCCCCTCCACGCTACCCTGTGATGCTGCGGTCAGAAGCAGCCCTTTAAACTGGCCAGAGCAGGCGGCAGGTAGCGGCTGCCCCCACCACCACCTCCCCTCACAGCCGTGGCCTCGTGGCAGGCGGCACGAGCTCTCCCCTCAGCCTCCCCTCCACGCTACCCTGTGATGCTGCGGTCAGAAGCAGCCCTTTAAACTGGCCAGAGCAGGCGGCAGGTAGCGGCTGCCCCCACCACCACCTCCCCTCACAGCCGTGGCCTCGTGGCAGGCGGCACGAGCTCTCCCCTCAGCCTCCCCTCCACGCTACCCTGTGATGCTGCGGTCAGAAGCAGCCCTTTAAACTGGCCAGAGCAGGCGGCAGGTAGCGGCTGCCCCCACCACCACCTCCCCTCACAGCCGTGGCCTCGTGGCAGGCGGCACGAGCTCTCCCCTCAGCCTCCCCTCCACGCTACCCTGTGATGCTGCGGTCAGAAGCAGCCCTTTAAACTGGCCAGAGCAGGCGGCAGGTAGCGGCTGCCCCCACCACCACCTCCCCTCACAGCCGTGGCCTCGTGGCAGGCGGCACGAGCTCTCCCCTCAGCCTCCCCTCCACGCTACCCTGTGATGCTGCGGTCAGAAGCAGCCCTTTAAACTGGCCAGAGCAGGCGGCAGGTAGCGGCTGCCCCCACCACCACCTCCCCTCACAGCCGTGGCCTCGTGGCAGGCGGCACGAGCTCTCCCCTCAGCCTCCCCTCCACGCTACCCTGTGATGCTGCGGTCAGAAGCAGCCCTTTAAACTGGCCAGAGCAGGCGGCAGGTAGCGGCTGCCCCCACCACCACCTCCCCTCACAGCCGTGGCCTCGTGGCAGGCGGCACGAGCTCTCCCCTCAGCCTCCCCTCCACGCTACCCTGTGATGCTGCGGTCAGAAGCAGCCCTTTAAACTGGCCAGATCAGGCGGCAGGTAGCGGCTGCCCCCACCACCACCTCCCCTCACAGCCGTGGCCTCGTGGCAGGCGGCACGAGCTCTCCTCTCAGCCTCCCCTCCACGCTACCCTGTGATGCTGCGGTCAGAAGCAGCCCTTTAAACTGGCCAGAGCAGGCGGCAGGTAGCGGCTGCCCCCACCACCACCTCCCCTCACAGCCGTGGCCTCGTGGCAGGCGGCACGAGCTCTCCCCTCAGCCTCCCCTCCACGCTACCCTGTGATGCTGCGGTCAGAAGCAGCCCTTTAAACTGGCCAGAGCAGGCGGCAGGTAGCGGCTGCCCCCACCACCACCTCCCCTCACAGCCGTGGCCTCGTGGCAGGCGGCACGAGCTCTCCCCTCAGCCTCCCCTCCACGCTACCCTGTGATGCTGCGGTCAGAAGCAGCCCTTTAAACTGGCCAGAGCAGGCGGCAGGTAGCGGCTGCCCCCACCACCACCTCCCCTCACAGCCGTGGCCTCGTGTCAGGCGGCACGAGCTCTCCCCTCAGCCTCCCCTCCACGCTACCCTGTGATGCTGCGGTCAGAAGCAGCCCTTTAAACTGGCCAGAGCAGGCGGCAGGTAGCGGCTGCCCCCACCACCACCTCCCCTCACAGCCGTGGCCTCGTGGCAGGCGGCACGAGCTCTCCCCTCAGCCTCCCCTCCACGCTACCCTGTGATGCTGCGGTCAGAAGCAGCCCTTTAAACTGGCCAGAGCAGGCGGCAGGTAGCGGCTGCCCCCACCACCACCTCCCCTCACAGCCGTGGCCTCGTGGCAGGCGGCACGAGCTCTCCCCTCAGCCTCCCCTCCACGCTACCCTGTGATGCTGCGGTCAGAAGCAGCCCTTTAAACTGGCCAGAGCAGGCGGCAGGTAGCGGCTGCCCCCACCACCACCTCCCCTCACAGCCGTGGTCTCGTGGCAGGCGGCACGAGCTCTCCTCTCAGCCTCCCCTCCACGCTACCCTGTGATGCTGCGGTCAGAAGCAGCCCTTTAAACTGGCCAGAGCAGGCGGCAGGTAGCGGCTGCCCCCACCACCACCTCCCCTCACAGCCGTGGCCTCGTGGCAGGCGGCACGAGCTCTCCCCTCAGCCTCCCCTCCACGCTACCCTGTGATGCTGCGGTCAGAAGCAGCCCTTTAAACTGGCCAGAGCAGGCGGCAGGTAGCGGCTGCCCCCACCACCACCTCCCCTCACAGCCGTGGCCTCGTGGCAGGCGGCACGAGCTCTCCCCTCAGCCTCCCCTCCACGCTACCCTGTGATGCTGCGGTCAGAAGCAGCCCTTTAAACTGGCCAGAGCAGGCGGCAGGTAGCGGCTGCCCCCACCACCACCTCCCCTCACAGCCGTGGCCTCGTGGCAGGCGGCACGAGCTCTCCCCTCAGCCTCCCCTCCACGCTACCCTGTGATGCTGCGGTCAGAAGCAGCCCTTTAAACTGGCCAGAGCAGGCGGCAGGTAGCGGCTGCCCCCACCACCACCTCCCCTCACAGCCGTGGCCTCGTGGCAGGCGGCACGAGCTCTCCCCTCAGCCTCCCCTCCACGCTACCCTGTGATGCTGCGGTCAGAAGCAGCCCTTTAAACTGGCCAGAGCAGGCGGCAGGTAGCGGCTGCCCCCACCACCACCTCCCCTCACAGCCGTGGCCTCGTGGCAGGCGGCACGAGCTCTCCCCTCAGCCTCCCCTCCACGCTACCCTGTGATGCTGCGGTCAGAAGCAGCCCTTTAAACTGGCCAGAGCAGGCGGCAGGTAGCGGCTGCCCCCACCACCACCTCCCCTCACAGCCGTGGCCTCGTGGCAGGCGGCACGAGCTCTCCCCTCAGCCTCCCCTCCACGCTACCCTGTGATGCTGCGGTCAGAAGCAGCCCTTTAAACTGGCCAGAGCAGGCGGCAGGTAGCGGCTGCCCCCACCACCACCTCCCCTCACAGCCGTGGCCTCGTGGCAGGCGGCACGAGCTCTCCCCTCAGCCTCCCCTCCACGCTACCCTGTGATGCTGCGGTCAGAAGCAGCCCTTTAAACTGGCCAGAGCAGGCGGCAGGTAGCGGCTGCCCCCACCACCACCTCCCCTCACAGCCGTGGCCTCGTGGCAGGCGGCACGAGCTCTCCCCTCAGCCTCCCCTCCACGCTACCCTGTGATGCTGCGGTCAGAAGCAGCCCTTTAAACTGGCCAGAGCAGGCGGCAGGTAGCGGCTGCCCCCACCACCACCTCCCCTCACAGCCGTGGCCTCGTGGCAGGCGGCACGAGCTCTCCTCTCAGCCTCCCCTCCACGCTACCCTGTGATGCTGCGGTCAGAAGCAGCCCTTTAAACTGGCCAGAGCAGGCGGCAGGTAGCGGCTGCCCCCACCACCACCTCCCCTCACAGCCGTGGCCTCGTGGCAGGCGGCACGAGCTCTCCCCTCAGCCTCCCCTCCACGCTACCCTGTGATGCTGCGGTCAGAAGCAGCCCTTTAAACTGGCCAGAGCAGGCGGCAGGTAGCGGCTGCCCCCACCACCACCTCCCCTCACAGCCGTGGCCTCGTGGCAGGCGGCACGAGCTCTCCCCTCAGCCTCCCCTCCACGCTACCCTGTGATGCTGCGGTCAGAAGCAGCCCTTTAAACTGGCCAGAGCAGGCGGCAGGTAGCGGCTGCCCCCACCACCACCTCCCCTCACAGCCGTGGCCTCGTGGCAGGCGGCACGAGCTCTCCCCTCAGCCTCCCCTCCACGCTACCCTGTGATGCTGCGGTCAGAAGCAGCCCTTTAAACTGGCCAGATCAGGCGGCAGGTAGCGGCTGCCCCCACCACCACCTCCCCTCACAGCCGTGGCCTCGTGGCAGGCGGCACGAGCTCTCCTCTCAGCCTCCCCTCCACGCTACCCTGTGATGCTGCGGTCAGAAGCAGCCCTTTAAACTGGCCAGAGCAGGCGGCAGGTAGCGGCTGCCCCCACCACCACCTCCCCTCACAGCCGTGGCCTCGTGGCAGGCGGCACGAGCTCTCCCCTCAGCCTCCCCTCCACGCTACCCTGTGATGCTGCGGTCAGAAGCAGCCCTTTAAACTGGCCAGATCAGGCGGCAGGTAGCGGCTGCCCCCACCACCACCTCCCCTCACAGCCGTGGCCTCGTGGCAGGCGGCACGAGCTCTCCCCTCAGCCTCCCCTCCACGCTACCCTGTGATGCTGCGGTCAGAAGCAGCCCTTTAAACTGGCCAGAGCAGGCGGCAGGTAGCGGCTGCCCCCACCACCACCTCCCCTCACAGCCGTGGCCTCGTGGCAGGCGGCACGAGCTCTCCCCTCAGCCTCCCCTCCACGCTACCCTGTGATGCTGCGGTCAGAAGCAGCCCTTTAAACTGGCCAGAGCAGGCGGCAGGTAGCGGCTGCCCCCACCACCACCTCCCCTCACAGCCGTGGCCTCGTGGCAGGCGGCACGAGCTCTCCCCTCAGCCTCCCCTCCACGCTACCCTGTGATGCTGCGGTCAGAAGCAGCCCTTTAAACTGGCCAGAGCAGGCGGCAGGTAGCGGCTGCCCCCACCACCACCTCCCCTCACAGCCGTGGCCTCGTGGCAGGCGGCACGAGCTCTCCCCTCAGCCTCCCCTCCACGCTACCCTGTGATGCTGCGGTCAGAAGCAGCCCTTTAAACTGGCCAGAGCAGGCGGCAGGTAGCGGCTGCCCCCCACCACCACCTCCCCTCACAGCCGTGGCCTCGTGGCAGGCGGCACGAGCTCTCCCCTCAGCCTCCCCTCCACGCTACCCTGTGATGCTGCGGTCAGAAGCAGCCCTTTAAACTGGCCAGAGCAGGCGGCAGGTAGCGGCTGCCCCCACCACCACCTCCCCTCACAGCCGTGGCCTCGTGGCAGGCGGCACGTGCTCTCCCCTCAGCCTCCCCTCCACGCTACCCTGTGATGCTGCGGTCAGAAGCAGCCCTTTAAACTGGCCAGAGCAGGCGGCAGGTAGCGGCTGCCCCCACCACCACCTCCGCTCACAGCCGTGGCCTCGTGGCAGGCGGCACGAGCTCTCCCCTCAGCCTCCCCTCCACGCTACCCTGTGATGCTGCGGTCAGAAGCAGCCCTTTAAACTGGCCAGAGCAGGCGGCAGGTAGCGGCTGCCCCCACCACCACCTCCCCTCACAGCCGTGGCCTCGTGGCAGGCGGCACGAGCTCTCCCCTCAGCCTCCCCTCCACGCTACCCTGTGATGCTGCGGTCAGAAGCAGCCCTTTAAACTGGCCAGAGCAGGCGGCAGGTAGCGGCTGCCCCCACCACCACCTCCCCTCACAGCCGTGGCCTCGTGGCAGGCGGCACGAGCTCTCCTCTCAGCCTCCCCTCCACGCTACCCTGTGATGCTGCGGTCAGAAGCAGCCCTTTAAACTGGCCAGAGCAGGCGGCAGGTAGCGGCTGCCCCCACCACCACCTCCCCTCACAGCCGTGGCCTCGTGGCAGGCGGCACGAGCTCTCCCCTCAGCCTCCTCTCCACGCTACCCTGTGATGCTGCGGTCAGAAGCAGCCCTTTAAACTGGCCAGAGCAGGCGGCAGGTAGCGGCTGCCCCCACCACCACCTCCCCTCACAGCCGTGGCCTCGTGGCAGGCGGCACGAGCTCTCCTCTCAGCCTCCCCTCCACGCTACCCTGTGATGCTGCGGTCAGAAGCAGCCCTTTAAACTGGCCAGAGCAGGCGGCAGGTAGCGGCTGCCCCCACCACCACCTCCCCTCACAGCCGTGGCCTCGTGGCAGGCGGCACGAGCTCTCCCCTCAGCCTCCCCTCCACGCTACCCTGTGATGCTGCGGTCAGAAGCAGCCCTTTAAACTGGCCAGAGCAGGCGGCAGGTAGCGGCTGCCCCCACCACCACCTCCCCTCACAGCCGTGGCCTCGTGGCAGGCGGCACGAGCTCTCCCCTCAGCCTCCCCTCCACGCTACCCTGTGATGCTGCGGTCAGAAGCAGCCCTTTAAACTGGCCAGAGCAGGCGGCAGGTAGCGGCTGCCCCCACCACCACCTCCCCTCACAGCCGTGGCCTCGTGGCAGGCGGCACGAGCTCTCCTCTCAGCCTCCCCTCCACGCTACCCTGTGATGCTGCGGTCAGAAGCAGCCCTTTAAACTGGCCAGAGCAGGCGGCAGGTAGCGGCTGCCCCCACCACCACCTCCCCTCACAGCCGTGGCCTCGTGGCAGGCGGCACGAGCTCTCCCCTCAGCCTCCCCTCCACGCTACCCTGTGATGCTGCGGTCAGAAGCAGCCCTTTAAACTGGCCAGAGCAGGCGGCAGGTAGCGGCTGCCCCCACCACCACCTCCCCTCACAGCCGTGGCCTCGTGGCAGGCGGCACGAGCTCTCCCCTCAGCCTCCCCTCCATGCTACCCTGTGATGCTGCGGTCAGAAGCAGCCCTTTAAACTGGCCAGAGCAGGAGGCAGGTAGCGGCTGCCCCCACCACCACCTCCCCTCACAGCCGTGGCCTCGTGGCAGGCGGCACGAGCTCTCCCCTCAGCCTCCCCTCCACGCTACCCTGTGATGCTGCGGTCAGAAGCAGCCCTTTAAACTGGCCAGAGCAGGCGGCAGGTAGCGGCTGCCCCCACCACCACCTCCCCTCACAGCCGTGGCCTCGTGGCAGGCGGCACGAGCTCTCCCCTCAGCCTCCCCTCCACGCTACCCTGTGATGCTGCGGTCAGAAGCAGCCCTTTAAACTGGCCAGAGCAGGCGGCAGGTAGCGGCTGCCCCCACCACCACCTCCCCTCACAGCCGTGGCCTCGTGGCAGGCGGCACGAGCTCTCCCCTCAGCCTCCCCTCCACGCTACCCTGTGATGCTGCGGTCAGAAGCAGCCCTTTAAACTGGCCAGAGCAGGCGGCAGGTAGCGGCTGCCCCCACCACCACCTCCCCTCACAGCCGTGGCCTCGTGGCAGGCGGCACGAGCTCTCCTCTCAGCCTCCCCTCCACGCTACCCTGTGATGCTGCGGTCAGAAGCAGCCCTTTAAACTGGCCAGAGCAGGCGGCAGGTAGCGGCTGCCCCCCACCACCACCTCCCCTCACAGCCGTGGCCTCGTGGCAGGCGGCACGAGCTCTCCCCTCAGCCTCCCCTCCACGCTACCCTGTGATGCTGCGGTCAGAAGCAGCCCTTTAAACTGGCCAGAGCAGGCGGCAGGTAGCGGCTGCCCCCACCACCACCTCCCCTCACAGCCGTGGCCTCGTGGCAGGCGGCACGAGCTCTCCCCTCAGCCTCCCCTCCACGCTACCCTGTGATGCTGCGGTCAGAAGCAGCCCTTTAAACTGGCCAGAGCAGGCGGCAGGTAGCGGCTGCCCCCACCACCACCTCCCCTCACAGCCGTGGCCTCGTGGCAGGCGGCACGAGCTCTCCCCTCAGCCTCCCCTCCACGCTACCCTGTGATGCTGCGGTCAGAAGCAGCCCTTTAAACTGGCCAGAGCAGGCGGCAGGTAGCGGCTGCCCCCACCACCACCTCCCCTCACAGCCGTGGCCTCGTGGCAGGCGGCACGAGCTCTCCTCTCAGCCTCCCCTCCACGCTACCCTGTGATGCTGCGGTCAGAAGCAGGCCTTTAAACTGGCCAGAGCAGGTGGCAGGTAGCGGCTGCCCCCACCACCACCTCCCCTCACAGCCGTGGCCTCGTGGCAGGCGGCACGAGCTCTCCCCTCAGCCTCCCCTCCACGCTACCCTCTGACGTGCGAGAGGCACCCTAAGCCAGGGAACAGCCTGACACCTGCTAGCATCTTACGGAACTACGAGGGGAGCGTAGGACAGTGGTTTAGGGGAGGCTGCTCCTCTGTACATGTTACTCTGTGCCGCTACCACGCCGCCGCCGGCCGACAAGCCAGCAGCTGGCGCCACGCCAAGTAGACGGCCTGCAGCGCGAGCCACACAAGGAAGTAAGGCGCGCAGACCCGAGGCTCGCCGGCCGGCCGCACGGTACAGTTCGACTGGACCGCTAGAGGGCTAGTGTTGGGATATGGAAGCGAGTGTACATTAGACGTCCACGGCGCCACCGCCTGGCTCACACCCCATCTACCACAACCGAAAATAGGCGGCCGCACCTGCCTAAGCAACCCAACTCTGACCCCCTCCCCGTAACATCAGCGCCCCCTCTTCCCGTCCCCTCCTCCTCCCTCTCCCCGCTTGGTCTTCCCCCCCCCCCATCCCCAACTGGAATCTCAATCGCACCTGTCTTTCCTCTCCCCTCCCCCCCTCTCTCTCTCTTTTCAACCTTCCCCTGTGCCCTTTTTAAACGATGAACGAAGGTGAACAAGATAGATAATAGTCTACTGAAGCGCTCCTAGCATACTAGCCCTGAACTACAAATTCAAGGAAGATCTTGTGGCAGCGTGTTTAGACGATAAACGTAATCGAACAGTAATACCCGATGTTGAAAGTGAGGTTATAACAGGCGATCTGTTATGTAGGAAGTCATAGTTTAATACTGGATTTGAGGAAACAACACTATACGTTATTGACGGCCAAAGAAAACTTTGCAATCTATGTTTCTGGTCAACTTAGTGTGGTAAAGTTCTGGGAAGTGAAACAACATTTCAAAACATTCACATATATTTTCAAGCGAAAAAGTAAACTTACGAACACATCAAACCATATTTATACGAGCGTAAATAGACCTTCTTTACTTTATATACTACGATTTGCCCACTGACATTGTTAATAACGTCATGCACAGCCACAGCCGGTCGCGGTGGCCGAGGTGACTGAGGCGCTCCAGTCACGGTCTGCACTGCCACTACGGTCGGGGGTTCTAATCCCCCCTCGGGCATGAATATTTGTGCCGTCCTAGTTCGTAAGTAGTTCATAAGTAGTTTGTAAGTTTAGGGACTGATGACCCCGTAGTTAAGTCCCATAAGCTTAACAAACATTTGAACATTTTTCATGCACAGCTGAATTTTTGTCTTTCATTTGGACTGACTTTTTCATTGAAAATGCTATTTAATGGAAATTGCATCTTCAAAGTACAATCTTATTCAAATAAACAATTGGCTTCAGTCTTTTCTGTTACGATATTGCAAAACATAAACCAATTTTCGGTTTCAGATGTAGGCCTACGACCTCGCTTTTCGGTGGACAATAATTGAGATAAATATTTAAGTCGTCATTAAACATTTTCAATTTACCGCTAAACCAAAGTATAATAATAAACTAAAGATCAATAAGACAAATTTGCGTGCAAACCATGTAATTGTCGACTACAGTATGAAAATCGCGTGACGAAAATAGGTTAACTTCCGATCTCAGCAGACGACCGTTCAATCAAAACAATCTTCTCGAGAATGCTTAACGTGACGTTGACGTTAGGTGACGGTCTGGTGACGGACAGTGTGAATGCCGTCATTAGAAATACATTTTGTAATACATTCTGATCATAAACTTCAACATAACGCAAAATATACGTAAATACGAATGAAAATGGCGGACTAACTGGAGCGGCGACCGCAGCAGACAGCTGCTAGCTCGCGCATGCGCAGTGATCCCACTAGTACCGAATTTAGAACTCGTCCTATTTGTTTATCGCTATAATTATCGCGCTTCGATACTAGCGCGATCATACTAGTGCAGCCGTTCAAACGACTGACGGCCGCCATTAAAGCAACTTGTTAGCAATCTATTACAAGTTCGTTGATCGATTAAAACGGGCTTAAGCTTTCCCTCTCTTTGCCCTGCGGGGGCCGCAGTAACGCATTTTACAACCAGTGTCGTCTAGTGTCTAGTGTCCAGTGCATCCATGTCTCAATGTGCCTTTACAGTGCGTCGAATAACGTCTCCTCTTCACCTGTGTCGTCGTGTTCCTTCTTCGTGTGTCCAGTGATGTTACTCAATGTGATTTTCTCGCCACCGTGGCACAGACTGTTTTTAACTGTTTATGTGTCTGTCTCTCTCGCCTGTTCATGTGTTTTAAGCCTGCACGATTGTCTCCAGTGTCCAGTTTTTAAGCTTCATGTTTTCTCTTCGTGCCATGTTTTTCATTCCTTGTTTTTACTCTCGTGCCATTGTTTATTTTAATCTCACCTTACAATGTACATGTACGCTCGGGTGAAGAGCAGCGCCTGATGCTGCTGCCAGCCTGCCGACTCCAGTCGGTGTTAAAAAAAAAAAAAAAAAAAAAAAAAAAAAAACCTAAGCAACCCAGTGTACTCTCACCTTCGCCTGTAATACCTTCGCTTGCAGGAAGACTGAGTTTATTGACGTGCCGAACTTAGTGCTACAAGGACTTCAATAGTGAGCGACCACTTCCGGCCCTAGATTCCTTGGGCATTTCTACGAGATTTGCATGCCGTACCAATGAAGACCAACCGACGTTTGACTTGTCTAACTGTGCGTTTGTGAAAGTGCAGTGTAAATAAATTGTTGGAAGCTTGTATTTTGCTTTTATTGTGTTATCATTATAACAACATCAGTGATGCACGCCCCCGCCGCTCAAACCCCCGGGGACAGACGGTCGCCGGCCCCGGTGGCCGAGGGGACTGAGGCGCTCCAGTCACGGTCTGCACGGCCACTACGGTCGGGGGTTCGAATCTACACCTAGGGCATGGATATCTGTGCCGTCCTTAGTCTTAGGTAGTTCATAAGTAGTTTGTAAGCTGATGACCCCGTAGTTAAGTCCCATAAGCTATACAAACATTTGAACATTTGATTTTTGACAGAGGGTCGGTCCCCCTGCGCCACGCACCCTACGCTTTTGCCTCGGATCGGGTCGCAGCTCGATCCTTCGGTGGCCGGCATTGCCCAGACTCGACGTGGTCCAGGCGGTGCTGGTTGCACCCTTTGCACCTCGCGAAGGCAGAAAGAGCCACTTGGGAAGGAGAGACTATGTGAGACGCATCACCTGCCCAGCGACGTCCCTCAAGACTGGAGAACCACGGGTACCGAGAACCGATACGACCATTGCCCTATCTCCCAGACTCGGGGCAGCCCCCAAGGGACACGGGGACTGTTCCAGAGATTATTACTCCTCATTTGTTATTATTTCCAGACTAAGTGAATTTTCCAATGGCTAAGACCAATGCTGTGAATTGGATTCACGGACATGCCATTTATTTATAACTTGTACAAAAACCAGACAGCGGTTGTCAGAGTTGAAGGGCATAAAGGGATGCAGTGGTTGGAAAGGGAGTAAGACAGGGTTGTAGTCTTCCTCCATTGTTAATCAATTTGTACATTGAGCAAGCTATAAAGGAAAGCAAGGAGAAATTTGGAGAAGGCATTAAAGTTCAGGGTGAAGAATTAAAAACATTGCGTTTTGCCGACGACATAGTAGTTCTGTCAGATACAGCAAAGGACCTGGAAGAGCAATTGAACGAAATGGACAGTGTGCTCAAAGATGGATATAAGAAGAACATTAACAAGAGCAAAACTAGGGTAATGGAGTGCAGTGTAAGAAAATCAGGTGATGATGAAGGAATTAGATTGCGAAACGAAGCAATAAAGGAGGTAGATGAGTTTTGTTACTTGGGCAGTAAAATAACAAATGATGGTCGCAGTACAGAGGATATAAAATGCAGAATGGCAATGGATAGAAAAGCGTTCTTGAAAAAGAGAAATTTGTTAACATCGAATATTGATTTAAGCCTAAGGAAGTCCTTTCTGAAGGCATTTGTATGGAGTGTTGCCTTGTATGGGAGTGAGACATGGACGATAAACAGTGCAGACAGGAAGAGGATTGAGGCTTTTGAAATGTGGTGCTACAGAAGAATGCTGAAGATTAGGTGGATCGCATAACTAATGAGGAGGTACTGAGCAGAATTGGGGAGAAAAGAAATTTCTGGTGTACCTTGATTAAACGAAGGGATTGATTGGTAGGGCACATTCTTAGACATCAAGGAATTGTGAACTTAGCGTTGGAGGGAAGTGTGTGGGGTAGAAACCGCAGAGGAAGACCAAGAGATGCATACAGTAAGCAGATTCAGACAGATGTAGGTTGTCGTTCTTATGTGGAGATGAAGAGGCTTGCTCAGGATAGGGTATTGTGGAGAGCTGCATCAAACCAGTCTCCGGACTGAAGACCACAACAACACTGCTATCCATACATGAACTTTCCAATTGAATGGATAGTCTACGAGAAGCCATGGCTAAACTTACTAGCCGCAGTGACCCGATATCTTCTGCACTATACAACGCACATCAAGAGCTATTTTTTTTTTTTTTAAATCACAACAATAAGAATAAAGATATTTTCTTTGTTTTGTTCTTGTCTGCCACACATTCCCCTTCCTTTCTCTTGGCTTTTTCCCTCTTATATAGGTAGTTTACAGGGGTAGTTTTAGTTAGGTGCAAAACCATGAAAAGGTTGAGGTTCTTCTTTTATTAGGGTCAAAGTGACGGTGGCACTTTAGTTTCCTTTTCTTTTGTAATTCCATTAACGTAAACAAAAAAATGGTAAGTGAGGTTATGAGGGCAATTTTTACATAGGGGCATGATATGATAATTGAGTTAATGAATGACAAAAGGGTGATACATACTTAATTTACTCGTCAAATGTCACATGGTAAATTCTATACGTTATGGAGAAGCTATAAATTGGAGAAGTGTCGTCCAGACATTTCAATACGTATACATCAGCTTTCTGGGGAAAATTCAGTTAAAAGCGCATTCTTACGTCAGTTTTCATGTCTTGTTGTCTTGCTAACAGACAAATATCGTCGAAAATAATTTTCTCTTATAATAATTCCCACTGTTTCACTATTAAAATAATTTTCCTTAAAACAATATTAGATATTGAAGATAGTATTTATGCATAATGTAAACATATTCGTCGCGCGGGAGTAGCCGAGCGGTCTGGAGCGCCATGTTGCGGATCGTGAGCCCTTTCGCATCGGAGGTTCGAATCCTCCTTCGGGCATGGATATGTGTGTTGTCCTTAGGTTATTTTAAGTAGTTTGTAAGCTATGGACTAATAACCTAGAAGTTAAGTCCGATAGATTTACAAACATTTGGATTTTTTGAAGATCAAAACTAACTGCAGAACGATCTAAATATGATACCAGTATGGTGTAAGAATTGGCAGTTAACTCTAAATAATGAGAAGTGTGAAGTCGTCCACATGAGTACGAAAAGAAATCCGTTAAAATTTGTTTACATGATAAATCAATCGAATGTGAAGGCCACTAAATACGTAGGAATTACGATTACATCAGACTTAAACTGGAAAGAACACGTAAATAATGTCGTAGTAAAGGCGAACCAGAGACCGTTTTATTGGCAGAACCCTTAAAAGATGTAACAGAACTACTAAAGACACTGCATACACTACGCTTGTCCGTCCTTATTTGGAGTATTGCTGCCCAGTGTGGGATCCTTATCAGTTGGGTTTGACGGAGGACATCGAAAGAGTCCAAAGAAGGGCAGCTCGTTTCGTATTGTCACGATACAGGGGAGACAGCGTCACGGAGATCATACAGGATCTGGGATGGGAATCATCACAACAACGTCGCTTATCGCTGCGGCGTGGGCTACTTGCGAAACTCCAATCACCAACATTCTCCTCCGAATGCGATAATATATTGTTGACTCTCACGTACTTAGGTAGAAACGATTATCGCAATAAAACACTAGAAATTAGAGCTCGAACGGAGAGATTCATATGTCGTTTCTTCCCGCGCGCTATGGAATGGTAGATGAATAGTAAAAAGGTGGTTCGATGAACCGTCTTCCAGGCACTTAAAAGTGATTTGCCGAGATTTAGATGTTAATAGACGCCACTTCAGTTTCTTGCCTCTGTGCATGCGCATTCTGCAGCTAATAGTCTTGTGTAGTTCGCGAACGAACTAGTTCGGAAGAGCGTTCCCTCTTAGTTCGTCCGCTCCTTTTCCGAAGACTGACGGGGAACAGCGAGAGGACGCGAGAGCGCGCAGAATCGCGTGATTCCTTTCTGCCAGTTACCTTCATTTCGAGCTGAGATGCAGCTCAGCTGTGGTTTCATAGTTCACTGCCACAAGAAATCTATTTTAAAAATAAAGTAGTACGAGTACTCTGTATGCAAAGTAGTTGAATACCATTGTATCACCCATTCGTGTAAATAACTGGTTTCTTTGCCTAAGTATTTGATGTCAGATTGTCCAAAAATACGGGTAATAGCACACGCTTTGGCAACACTGTTTCATTATATAAAAAAGCTGTCATAAAAAAGAGCCCTTTTAGTAGTGGTAGCAAAAGACAAAAACAGCGGACGAACTAGAAGGAGCGGACGAACTAGGAGCAGCGGACGAACTAGGAGCAGCGGACGATTATGTCGCTTCATAGTTTGTTGGATTCTTTCCCGAAGACCGACGGGCAATAGCGAGAGGACGCGCAGCAGAATTAAAAATCACGTGTTTGCCTTCTGCTGATGAGAGCCATTTCGAGGTGAGCGTCTGCCTGCTAGATTACATAGTTCAGTGCTACAAATTTCTGCTTTGAAGTATTCTGCACTCTGCAATATCTGACTAATAAATTCCATAATGCCAAGATATAGAGGTAACTCTAAACTTAAACGCGAGAAATTATCCACAGACTGTTTCTTTTTGTTTGCGTGGTATCGTTAGCGGCTCAAGCAGCAAGCGCATGAAGCAGCTAGGTGGGGGAACTTCTCCCTCCACCTACATGTGCAGACCACGCCGCTCAGCCGTCACTGGGAGCGGACGAACTAAAAGAACGAACTAAAGTGAGCGCTCCCGATCGCGAACTATTATGCGCAAGTCTAGCAGCTATCTCGGTAATTTAGAACTCCACTCACGGAACAATCTACTGATCATTGACATCATAGACGCATTCGCTATGGGGTTGGCTGCCGATTTACATGCACGCCCGAAAGGTGCACGCACTTTGAGTGGTCCATTTTCGCCACGAAGTCGATCGTGTGAAACGGGCCTTAAACCCTTTCTATACGAGACGTGCAGCACGCACAAGGAAGTCGTGGTCAGCTGCAGCGCCCCTTGCGGTAGACCGTCCAACTACAAAGAAGCGTTCAAACGGTACGCATTTGTTAAGTCGTCTGCTTCAGGCGTCCGCATCGTTTGTTGTATACTTACAGCAAATGAATCGCCGCGTTAACACCGCTTTTCGAAACTGTATGATATATTGTGACGATTGAAACGTTTATTTGTGTTTTAGACTGTCACTGTGAAACTGTATTTCATTGTTTTCGTGCAGTTCATGCGGAACTACGTCGCTCACATGTGTTAACGTCCTCATTATAAAATGCGATTACATACTTCCAGCCTTTGCGGTTTGAAGCGTCTGTGTGTATGATGAACAAGCTCAGATGTCTATACATAGACCTTTCACTTTGATTAAGCTTCAAATAATGCTCACCAAAAACAAATATCTCATCTGTTAACTACTGCACGTTTCAGGAAAAATAGCAGATATTTTAGAAGATGGTAATAAAGACGATTTGCAAGTTAAAATTTCATATAAATTGTGTGTCCATTTTTTTTCGTACAGAGATAAAGCTCTTGGATGTACAACAAACTGATTTGGGTATTTTGACTGATTCTTTCGTCGGTTCTTGGTAGTTCACCATATTGACTTTTATTTATATAATTGGTTTTCGACGTAGTTTAAGGTCTGAATATGTCCTAGGAAGCCTAAAACCAGGTAACGAAGTAGAAATGAACGTGTAGAACACACACAAAATACTACTTTTAGTAAGTGTGATGTTGTACTACAAAGAACCGACGGATAAATCAGTGAAAATTTCTTGATTTACATTTGCTCTTCGTTTGTTTGGATTTCATATTAACAGCTATATTTCTGTATTCAATAAAAATTGTACACAGGTTATATTAAATTTTTTATGCAATTCCTCTATAGTATCACCTCCTAAAATACTTACGAATGACAAGGAAAGTACTTAGGCTCGAACAAACACATATACATCAAAATCGTATGAGCAATAATGTAAAGATCCCTTATTGCACTAGTGATACTCCCGCATCTGCAAAACTCTGCAGTCGTCCGTTAGAGGCCTCTGCGTGTGACATGCCGCATCGCACTTTGACCTGTCGGTTCGCCAGTAGGGACGGTGCAGTGTGCCTCCCAAGTTGCGTTTTGTGATGTTATTTGTGTGGTGAAGCGTCAGATGGAGTGGCGATTGGTAATCAATCCTGCTAATGTATTGCGATTGACTGAGATGAAGTTGCGAAGAAATGTTCAAACGTTCAAATGTTTGTATAGCTTACGGGACTTAACTACGGGGTCATCAGTCGCTAAACTTACAAACTACTTATGAGCTAGTTAATCCTAAGGACGGCAAAAATATCCATGTCCGAGGGGGGGGATTCGAACCCCCGACCGTAGTGGCCGTGCAGACCGTGACTGGAGCGCCTCAGTCCCCTCGGCCACAGCGGCCGGCAAGTTGCGAAGAACCCTTCTTCGTGAAGATGGTATTAGTGTAGAAGATGAATCATTGGCATGCTTTATCGTATCTCTTATGGTACAGAAATATGAGCATAAGTTAGATACTGTTGTAACACTAAAAAATAATAATGATAATAGGGATGATAATGACGAACAACTCATTGCAAGCGGTAGTGCTACGGTAAGTGCGGGAAGAGGCGATGGAAGCAGTGGCAGTGAATACCAACAGTCTTCCGAGAAGAAGGTTAAAGTTGCAACTATCATCACGGCTTTTGATGACAATACGCTAGAGAACATGTACGATGATTATTACATAAGTTATAGTTAAGATATCTGCATTACGTATGGCGTCTACAATTACATTTACAGTGCTATCTAGAGCGTGGTTGCAGAGTTTTGCATAAAAACAACATCCACCAGCACACTGAGGTGTACGTACAGATCCTGTAAGCAAACGTTCATACAGATATGTTTGTTCGAGCCCATGTACTTTCCTTGTGAGTCGAAAAATTACGTTGCTCTGAGTAGGAGACAAGTACACATTTTTAAGTTGCCGACTTGGCTTCGTTTTTCAGCTGGGTTCCCCGTGCTGTCGTCTGCGCATGCGCGAAGCACTTCCATACGCGTAGGAATAGGATCCACCCTGTTCCGCCTGCTAGCGATCGTAGGCGAGCATCTCGTGCAAGTGCACGCGTCTACACTGTACGCGGACGGCGTGACCGGTGCATCATGGGTAATCTCGTAAGCTCTCACTTCCCGTGTAGAAAGGACCTTGACAGTTTTTCTACGTTAATGCTACAGGACTATTTGCGCCAGAGGTTGTTTTGTGCAGCCATGCTGGTGTGGTTGGCGGCACTATCGGCGGAGGGAAGCCCGCCACTTCCCACAGGATGGAGGAGTCCAGGGGACGACACGTTACGAGTTGCGAATCGCAGTGCGGTACGGATAGCAGATGTGACGACGACTGAAGAACAGTGGCGACGCTAGACGAAAACTAGGCGTCGGCGAGACGTCTTTGCGAGGCCCCTTTCATTTTGTCATTAATGAATTAATGGAGAAAATGTTAAATGAACTGAATTATACATCAATAATCGTTATTCAAAAATTCTACTAGTATAATATACGAGTATTATTGCAATGACAAAAATTACAATAAACAAACACAAATTAGAGAAACTTTTCAGCTTTTCGTCTCAAAGAATTTTTTAAAGATCACATTTTAATGTTGTTGTTGTGGTCTTCAGTCCGGAGACTGGTTTGATGCAGCTCTCCACAATACCCTATCCTGAGCAAGCCTCTTCATCTCCACATAAGAACGGCAACCTACATCTGTCTGAATCTGCTTACTGTATCCATCTCTTGGTCTTCATCTGCGATTTTTTCCCCACACACTTCCCTCCAACGCTAAATTCACAATTCCTTGATGTCTAAGAATGGGTCCTACCAATCTATCCCTTCTTTTAGTCAAGGTATGCCAGAAATTCCTTTTCTCCCCAATTCTGTTCAGTACCACCTCATTAGTTACGCGATCCACCCACCTAATCTTCAGCATTCTTCTGTAGCACCATATTTCAAATGCATCAATCCTCTTCCTGTCCGCACTGTTTATCGTCCATGTTTCACTCCCATACAAGGCAACACTCCACACAAATGCCTTCAGAAAGGACTTCCTTAGGTTGAAATCAATATTCGATGTTAACAAATCTCTCTTTTTCAAGAACGCTTTTCTACCCATTGCCATTCTGCATTTTATATCCTCTGTACTGCGACCATCATTTGATATTTTACTGCCCAAGTAACAAAACTCATCTACCTCCTTTATTGCTTCGTTTCGCAATCTAATTCCTTCATCATCATCTGATTTTCTTACACTGCACTCCATTACCCTAGTTTTGCTCTTGTTAATGTTCATCTTATATGCATCTTTCAGCACACTGTCCATTTCGTTCAATTGCTCTTCCAGGTCCTTTGCTGTCTCTGCCAGAATTACTATGTCGTCGGCAAAACGTAACGTTTTTAATTCTTCCCCCTGAACTTTAATTCCTTCACCAAATTTCTCCTTGCTTTCCTTTATAGCTGGCTCAATGTACAAATTGAATAACAATGCAGAAAGACTACAACCCTGTCTTACTCCCTTTCCAACCACTGCATCCCTTTCATGCCCTTCAACTCTGACAACCGCTGTCTGGTTTTTGTACAAGTTGTAAATAACCTTACGCTCCCTATATTTTACTTCTGCTTGCTTCAGAACTTGAAAGAGTTTATTGCAATCAACATTGTCAAAAGCCTTCTCCAAATCTACAAAAGCTAGAAATGTAGGTTTGCCTTTTCTTAATCTATCTTCTAGGATAAGCCGTAAAGTGAGTATTGCCTCCCGTGTTCCTACATTTCTCCTGAACCCAAACTGATCTTCCCCGAGGTCTGCTTCTACCAGCTTTTCCATCCTTCTGTAAATAATTCGTGTTAATATTTTGCAACCGTGACTTATTAAACTGATGGTTCTGCAGTTTTCACACCTGTCCGCACTTGCTTTCTTTGGTATGGGGATTATAACATTTTTCTTAAAGTCTGAGGGTACTTCACCTGTCTCATACATCTTACACACCATGTGAAACAATTTTGTCATGGCTGGTTCTCCCAGAGACTTCAGTAGCTCTGAGGGAATATCATCTACTCCAGGGGCCTTGTTTCGACTTAGGTCTTTCAGTGCTCTGTCAAATTCTTCTCTCAGTATAGTATCTCCTGTTTCATCCTCATCTACTTCTTCTCCCCTTTCTACAATGTTGCCGCTAAGTTCATTTCCTACTAGCCGCTATTTCGGCTTCAGTTGATAGTACTGACAACACAGATTGTCTTTCTTGGCTCATGTTCTTTTCAATTTAGTCTTAATCAATTTCAACTTTGTGAAGCTTCTCTCGGTCGAAGCTGTACCGACTGGAACTGGATTCTGACTGTTATATAAACTTTTGGATATACATCTTCCAAATAGTTTTCTAAAATGTACTGAAGAAATTGTTTTACAAGTATTTAACTAAAAATTGGATCACTGCTGCACTCATACGGAAATAAATACGGATAACTAAATAGCTGCCGGCCGCGAATGGCCTAGCGCACTAAGGCGTCATGCCACGGTGAGCGAACCGAGCGAGGTGGCGCAGTGGTAACGCACTGGACTCACATTCGGGAGGATGGTGGTTCAAATCCACCTCCAACCATCCAGATTTAGGTTTTCCATTTCCCTACATCACTTCAGGCAAATACCGGGATGGTTCCTTTCAAAGGGCACAGCCGATTTCCTTCGTCATCCTTACCCAAAACTCCGAGCGTAAGCTCCGTCTCTAATGACCAAGCTGTCGACGAGACGTTAAACCCTAAGTTTTGTTCCTCCTTCCACGGTGAGCGAGGTCCCTTTCGTCGGGGGTCGATCCCACCCTTTGGTACAAAGATTGTGTTCGGCCATTGGTTAAGCTAGAAAAATTAGATGTAGGTCGTCGCTATATAAGCTAGCAGTTGGAAAGCGCCGTTAAACATCAAATATAAAAAAATAAAATAAAATGTTAACAATGTTGTGCGAGGCCCCCACAGGCGCGAGGCCGTCGGCAGTGGCCGACGTCGCCGGCGCCTAGCGCCGCCACTGCTGAAGAATGCGGTACTAACGCCTACTTTGATCTAGAGCTCCTAAACACCCAGGCTGAATCGTCCGCCATAAATAAACTGTGGAGTATTGTCAGTGGAAATGATTTACTGAGTCATCATACTTCTGAAGATACGAAAAATGAATGGATAACAAAAGATGCAAAGGCGAAACATTTCATACTTAGGACAAGTGAGAGGAACGTAAAAATACACGTCATGGCTTGTAAAACATCCAAAGAAATGTATGATGTGTTAACCAAAATATACAAAAGTGATACAGTGGAGCAAAAATGTCAATTACAAGCACGGCTGTTCAGTATATCCTGGGTGCTACTGTTGTGGACAATATTACTGGAGTTGAAAATATTGTGCAGAGACCTCGGACTTTCGGTGAAGAGATCGTGAAGGAATGACAATTACAAAAATATTGACTATTTCACCAGAAGAGTATAAATCTTTCCGTTCTGCCTGGGACTCAACCAGAAAAGATAGTAAATTGGAAAATCTTAAATCTAGACTCATGAAAGACGAACAACAATTCAAGTTTGGAGCCAGACAAGATGATAGTAATGTAGCCTTTAAAGTGGAAGTAAAAAAGATATCAGATGGGAAGTTCAGAATGAAATGTTACAACTGCCAGGAGTTTGATCATACAAAATTTCACT
This sequence comes from Locusta migratoria, assembly GCA_026315105.1. NCBI lineage: Eukaryota > Metazoa > Arthropoda > Insecta > Orthoptera > Acrididae > Locusta > Locusta migratoria. The sequence goes on from CM048754.1 coordinate 119,491,067, forward strand.
GTCCATTAAAAGAAAAGTACTGCCAGACCTGTAAGAAAAACAATCACTCAGATGACGAATGTTTCAGTAAAAGGAAACGGTACAATGTTGGTGCTTCAAGTAAAATTAAAAGTATGTACACACCATATGTATTTCGCAGCATTGACCGTTAATGTTTTATTTAAAAAAACACAGATCGATTTCAATCACCTAGTGATCATCTTCAGTGTCCTTCAAAGGAGCATATGAATACCCTGATTACATCCAGGGCATTCAGATGCTCGTTTGAAGGACACTGAAGATGATCACTAGGTGATTGAAATCGATTTGTGTTTTTTTTTTTTTAATGAAACATTAACGGCCAATGCTGCGAAATACATCTGGTGTGTTCATCATTGTGTGGTCGAGGAGCACCTCCAGGAAATGGAATCAAACCTCATTAAAAGTATCTACTACAAAAAAACAAATCATGATTCAAGTGTATGTTTCTTCAAGAATGAAGATGACAATAAAATTGGAAGAAAGAAGACAGACAAGGCAGCATTTTCTGCAGACTGTTATACAAGTGAAGTGATAAAAACTAGTACACATGCTGACAGTGGCGGATACAGAATATTTTTTTGCGTGGGGGGGAGGGGGGGGGAAGGCACGAGGCTGGCGACTGACGAGGGTGAACATGTCCTTTTAAGGGCTTTGTGAACCCAACTGTAAAACCCCCGCCCCATACACACAATTTTATATATATTCAAATTTATTGTGACTTTTTGATCACCCAGTGTATATATATATATATATATATATATATATATATATATATATATATATATATATACCGGGTGACTTATATCAAAAATGAAATTTGAAAACTTAATAAATCACGGAATAATGTAGATAGAGAGGTAAAAATCAAGACAGATGTTTGGGATGAAATGGGTTTTTATTAGAACCATATTTACCGCTATCGGGCCTTTTTTCTTCGAGGAACTGCGTGGTTCTGGTTTTGTAACTGCTACCGTGACGGGTGCGAGGTACGCCGATATGTTACAGAATCGCATCATGCCCAGCCTGGCTGATAAACACCTGCTGGAGCGTAAGATCTTTATGCAGGATGGCGCTCCACCCCATATTGCTAGACGCGTGAAAGATGTCTTGCTCGCGTCGTTTGGTGATGATCGTGTGCTCAGCCGCCACTTTCGTCATGCTTGGCCTCCCAGGTCCCCAGACCTCAGTCCGTGCGATTATTGGCTTTGGGGTTACCTGAAGTCGCAAGTGTATCTACATCTACATAGATACTCTGCAAATCACATTCAAGTGCCACAGTCCAGGAATATCATAGGTTCATTAACCACTTTCATAACTTTTCTCTACCGTTCCATTCTCTAATAGCGCGCGGGTAGAAAGAACACCGAAATCGTTCCGTTTTCGATCTGATTTCTCTTATTTTATTGGGATGGTCATGTCTCCCTAAGTAGGTGGGTGCTAGCAAAATATTTTCACATTCAGAAGTAAAAGTCGGTGATTGAAACTTCGCAAACAGATCACGCTGCAATGAATAACGTCTTTCTTTTAATGATTTCCACCCCAATTATTGCAACATTTCCGTGGCGCTTTCCCCCCCGTAACGTGATAAAACAAAACGAGCTGCCCTTCTCTGAACCTTCTCCATGTCTTCCGTCAGTCCCACCTGGTGAGGGTCCCACAAGGGGCAACAGTACTCCAGGAGAGGACGCACAAGTGTGATGTAGGCAGTCTCTTTGGTGGAGCTGGTGCATCTTCGAAGCGTTCTGCCGATGAAACGTAACCTTTGGTTCGCCTTCCCCACAATATTTTCTATGTGTTCTCTCCAGTCAAAGTTGTTCGTAATTGTAACTCCTAGATATTTGGTAGAATTTACGACCTTAAGGTTTGACTGATTTATCGCGTAATTGAAGTTCACTGGATTTCTTTCAGTGGTCATGTGTATTACTTCACACTTTTCTTTATTTAGTGTCAATTGCCAAATTTCGCACCATGCAGAAATTTTGTCTAAATCGCTTTGCAGTTGCTTTTGATCCTCAATTGACTTCACTAACCGATAAACGACAGCATCATCCGCGACAAGTCTAAGGGAGCTATTCAGATTGTCTCCTAAATCGTTTATAAACACGAGGAAGAGTAGGGGACCTATAACGCTTCCCTGTGGAACGCCAGGTATCACTTCTGTTTTACTCGATGACTTACCGTCAATTACAACGAACTGTGTTCTTTCTGATCGAAAATCGTGAATCCAACCGCACAATTGGGGAGATATTTCATAAGGACGCAATTTCATAAGAAGCCGCTTGTGGGGTACAGTATCAAAAGCCTTCCTGAAATCCAAAAATCTCTAGGGATGTTGCAAGACAACATCCGACGCTAATGCCTCACCAAAACTCCGAACTTGCTTTACAGTGCTGTTCACATTATTCCTCGACTACAGCTATTGTTGAACAATGATGGAGAACATATTGATCATTTCCTGTAAAGAACATCACCTTTGCTTTGTCTTAATTTGTTATGCTAATTATTGCTTTTCTGATCAGATGAAGTGCCATCTGTCGGACATTTTTTGAATTTTTTTTCTAATAAAACCTCATATCATACCAAGCATGTGTGTCAATTTTTACCTTTCTATCTACATTATTCCGTGATTTATTAAGTTTTCAAATTTATACTGACTCTTTGATCACACGGTATATTAGTCATTGTCACGTAAAACTGCTTTGGAAACACGTAAAATGTTTCAAAGCCACAGTCGCTTCTTAGAAAAAACTGATTAACATACTTCCATATAACTACCAATGTATTATTAGTTTCCGCGTGCTATGGAGTCATTTTAAATGGCCATGATCACAAAAATATTGCAATTGTTCAATCACATTGAACAGTGTAAATTTTCTAAATTTACCACAAAATAAAAACAGCCAGATAATTTAGAGCCTGAATGCCCCGTGTTCAGCTGTGGGCACACTTGTTTCATCCTGCATCATCATAAAAGATGAAGCACTTGCCCACAGCTGAACACAGGGCATTCAGGCGCTGATTTAATTTCATATGTAACTGTTTCTGAACTTCGAGAGATGGACATACGCGAATCCCCATACAGAGGAAGCCATGCGAAATTGTCATACGTTTCTCTACATATTTGCAGCTTTCGAATAATCTATATCTATGAATGTGAATGTCTGTTCGGTGTACGTTTATCACGTCTGAACTACAACACATAAAGAGCTACAAATTTGTACAGTTACTAATGTCTATCCAGGGAAGGCTTTAGGCAGGGTTTTATGACGATATATATATATATATATATATATATATATATATATATATATATATATATATTAATGTGAATGTCTATTCGGTGTACGCGCTTATCATGTCCGAACGACAAGACACAGAGACTTAAATATTTGTACATTTACTAATTTATACCTGAGGAAGGTTTTAGGCATGGTTTTACAGCGATCTGATAGATATTTAGTAATTTGAAGAATATAACGCGAAATGCGGAACAATAATTACTCTCTGAAACTGGTGTTATTAGTTGCATTGTTGCTTGAGGTTTGATAATGATAAAAGGGTGGAGTATATTGGGATCAAAAGTTATCGGTGTATATAAAGTTCTATGCGTGTGTGTGTTAAGATTTCGCTCTGCAGCGAAAACTACAGAACGCAAACGAATGGTCTGTCCGAAGTCTCCCGTTGTACACCATAGCAGTTCCATGCCGATAGCTATAAGGGAGTGGAAGATATTCGTGGTTGAAAGTCGTCAAATTATAAAAAAATTCGGACTGAAGTACAGCGATGACATTTGCGACTCTATAGCAGGGAGGTTACATACAGCGAAACGTGATGCCACAGACCATATTTTTGGTCTATGCGTGCGACAATGTCTTCAGCTCTTTCTCTGTAAGGATAAACATACGAATAAAGCTCTAAAAAAGAAATTTCTTTTAATACATCTCTGTACACACCATATGTATTTCGCAGCATTGACCGTTAATGTTTTATTTAAAAAAACACAGATCGATTTCAATCACCTAGTGATCATCTTCAGTGTCCTTCAAAGGAGCATATGAATACCCTGATTACATCCAGGGCATTCAGATGCTCGTTTGAAGGACACTGAAGATGATCACTAGGTGATTGAAATCGATTTGTGTTTTTTTTTTTAATGAAACATTAACGGCCAATGCTGCGAAATACATCTGGTGTGTTCATCATTGTGTGGTCGAGGAGCACCTCCAGGAAATGGAATCAAACCTCATTAAAAGTATCTACTACAAAAAAACAAATCATGATTCAAGTGTATGTTTCTTCAAGAATGAAGATGACAATAAAATTGGAAGAAAGAAGACAGACAAGGCAGCATTTTCTGCAGACTGTTATACAAGTGAAGTGATAAAAACTAGTACACATGCTGACAGTGGCGGATACAGAATATTTTTTTGCGTGGGGGGGAGGGGGGGGAAGGCACGAGGCTGGCGACTGACGAGGGTGAACATGTCCTTTTAAGGGCTTTGTGAACCCAACTGTAAAACCCCCGCCCCATACACACAATTTTATATATATTCAAATTTATTGTGACTTTTTGATCACCCAGTGTATATATATATATATATATATATATATATATATATATATATATATATATATATATATATATATACCGGGTGACTTATATCAAAAATGAAATTTGAAAACTTAATAAATCACGGAATAATGTAGATAGAGAGGTAAAAATCAAGACAGATGTTTGGGATGAAATGGGTTTTTATTAGAACCATATTTACCGCTATCGGGCCTTTTTTCTTCGAGGAACTGCGTGGTTCTGGTTTTGTAACTGCTACCGTGACGGGTGCGAGGTACGCCGATATGTTACAGAATCGCATCATGCCCAGCCTGGCTGATAAACACCTGCTGGAGCGTAAGATCTTTATGCAGGATGGCGCTCCACCCCATATTGCTAGACGCGTGAAAGATCTCTTGCTCGCGTCGTTTGGTGATGATCGTGTGCTCAGCCGCCACTTTCGTCATGCTTGGCCTCCCAGGTCCCCAGACCTCAGTCCGTGCGATTATTGGCTTTGGGGTTACCTGAAGTCGCAAGTGTATCTACATCTACATCTACATAGATACTCTGCAAATCACATTCAAGTGCCACAGTCCAGGAATATCATAGGTTCATTAACCACTTTCATAACTTTTCTCTACCGTTCCATTCTCTAATAGCGCGCGGGTAGAAAGAACACCGAAATCGTTCCGTTTTCGATCTGATTTCTCTTATTTTATTGGGATGGTCATGTCTCCCTAAGTAGGTGGGTGCTAGCAAAATATTTTCACATTCAGAAGTAAAAGTCGGTGATTGAAACTTCGCAAACAGATCACGCTGCAATGAATAACGTCTTTCTTTTAATGATTTCCACCCCAATTATTGCAACATTTCCGTGGCGCTTTCCCCCCCCGTAACGTGATAAAACAAAACGAGCTGCCCTTCTCTGAACCTTCTCCATGTCTTCCGTCAGTCCCACCTGGTGAGGGTCCCACAAGGGGCAACAGTACTCCAGGAGAGGACGCACAAGTGTGATGTAGGCAGTCTCTTTGGTGGAGCTGGTGCATCTTCGAAGCGTTCTGCCGATGAAACGTAACCTTTGGTTCGCCTTCCCCACAATATTTTCTATGTGTTCTCTCCAGTCAAAGTTGTTCGTAATTGTAACTCCTAGATATTTGGTAGAATTTACGACCTTAAGGTTTGACTGATTTATCGCGTAATTGAAGTTCACTGGATTTCTTTCAGTGGTCATGTGTATTACTTCACACTTTTCTTTATTTAGTGTCAATTGCCAAATTTCGCACCATGCAGAAATTTTGTCTAAATCGCTTTGCAGTTGCTTTTGATCCTCAATTGACTTCACTAACCGATAAACGACAGCATCATCCGCGACAAGTCTAAGGGAGCTATTCAGATTGTCTCCTAAATCGTTTATAAACACGAGGAAGAGTAGGGGACCTATAACGCTTCCCTGTGGAACGCCAGGTATCACTTCTGTTTTACTCGATGACTTACCGTCAATTACAACGAACTGTGTTCTTTCTGATCGAAAATCGTGAATCCAACCGCACAATTGGGGAGATATTTCATAAGGACGCAATTTCATAAGAAGCCGCTTGTGGGGTACAGTATCAAAAGCCTTCCTGAAATCCAAAAATCTCTAGGGATGTTGCAAGACAACATCCGACGCTAATGCCTCACCAAAACTCCGAACTTGCTTTACAGTGCTGTTCACATTATTCCTCGACTACAGCTATTGTTGAACAATGATGGAGAACATATTGATCATTTCCTGTAAAGAACATCACCTTTGCTTTGTCTTAATTTGTTATGCTAATTATTGCTTTTCTGATCAGATGAAGTGCCATCTGTCGGACATTTTTTGAATTTTTTTTCTAATAAAACCTCATATCATACCAAGCATGTGTGTCAATTTTTACCTTTCTATCTACATTATTCCGTGATTTATTAAGTTTTCAAATTTATACTGACTCTTTGATCACACGGTATATTAGTCATTGTCACGTAAAACTGCTTTGGAAACACGTAAAATGTTTCAAAGCCACAGTCGCTTCTTAGAAAAAACTGATTAACATACTTCCATATAACTACCAATGTATTATTAGTTTCCGCGTGCTATGGAGTCATTTTAAATGGCCATGATCACAAAAATATTGCAATTGTTCAATCACATTGAACAGTGTAAATTTTCTAAATTTACCACAAAATAAAAACAGCCAGATAATTTAGAGCCTGAATGCCCCGTGTTCAGCTGTGGGCACACTTGTTTCATCCTGCATCATCATAAAAGATGAAGCACTTGCCCACAGCTGAACACAGGGCATTCAGGCGCTGATTTAATTTCATATGTAACTGTTTCTGAACTTCGAGAGATGGACATACGCGAATCCCCATACAGAGGAAGCCATGCGAAATTGTCATACGTTTCTCTACATATTTGCAGCTTTCGAATAATCTATATCTATGAATGTGAATGTCTGTTCGGTGTACGTTTATCACGTCTGAACTACAACACATAAAGAGCTACAAATTTGTACAGTTACTAATGTCTATCCAGGGAAGGCTTTAGGCAGGGTTTTATGACGATCGGGTGTATATATATATATATATATATATATATATATATATATATATATATATATATATATATATATTAATGTGAATGTCTATTCGGTGTACGCGCTTATCATGTCCGAACGACAAGACACAGAGACTTAAATATTTGTACATTTACTAATTTATACCTGAGGAAGGTTTTAGGCATGGTTTTACAGCGATCTGATAGATATTTAGTAATTTGAAGAATATAACGCGAAATGCGGAACAATAATTACTCTCTGAAACTGGTGTTATTAGTTGCATTGTTGCTTGAGGTTTGATAATGATAAAAGGGTGGAGTATATTGGGATCAAAAGTTATCGGTGTATATAAAGTTCTATGCGTGTGTGTGTTAAGATTTCGCTCTGCAGCGAAAACTACAGAACGCAAACGAATGGTCTGTCCGAAGTCTCCCGTTGTACACCATAGCAGTTCCATGCCGATAGCTATAAGGGAGTGGAAGATATTCGTGGTTGAAAGTCGTCAAATTATAAAAAAATTCGGACTGAAGTACAGCGATGACATTTGCGACTCTATAGCAGGGAGGTTACATACAGCGAAACGTGATGCCACAGACCATATTTTTGGTCTATGCGTGCGACAATGTCTTCAGCTCTTTCTCTGTAAGGATAAACATACGAATAAAGCTCTAAAAAAGAAATTTCTTTTAATACATCTCTGTACACACCATATGTATTTCGCAGCATTGACCGTTAATGTTTTATTTAAAAAAACACAGATCGATTTCAATCACCTAGTGATCATCTTCAGTGTCCTTCAAAGGAGCATATGAATACCCTGATTACATCCAGGGCATTCAGATGCTCGTTTGAAGGACACTGAAGATGATCACTAGGTGATTGAAATCGATTTGTGTTTTTTTTTTTAATGAAACATTAACGGCCAATGCTGCGAAATACATCTGGTGTGTTCATCATTGTGTGGTCGAGGAGCACCTCCAGGAAATGGAATCAAACCTCATTAAAAGTATCTACTACAAAAAAACAAATCATGATTCAAGTGTATGTTTCTTCAAGAATGAAGATGACAATAAAATTGGAAGAAAGAAGACAGACAAGGCAGCATTTTCTGCAGACTGTTATACAAGTGAAGTGATAAAAACTAGTACACATGCTGACAGTGGCGGATACAGAATATTTTTTTGCGTGGGGGGGAGGGGGGGGAAGGCACGAGGCTGGCGACTGACGAGGGTGAACATGTCCTTTTAAGGGCTTTGTGAACCCAACTGTAAAACCCCCGCCCCATACACACAATTTTATATATATTCAAATTTATTGTGACTTTTTGATCACCCAGTGTATATATATATATATATATATATATATACCGGGTGACTTATATCAAAAATGAAATTTGAAAACTTAATAAATCACGGAATAATGTAGATAGAGAGGTAAAAATCAAGACAGATGTTTGGGATGAAATGGGTTTTTATTAGAACCATATTTACCGCTATCGGGCCTTTTTTCTTCGAGGAACTGCGTGGTTCTGGTTTTGTAACTGCTACCGTGACGGGTGCGAGGTACGCCGATATGTTACAGAATCGCATCATGCCCAGCCTGGCTGATAAACACCTGCTGGAGCGTAAGATCTTTATGCAGGATGGCGCTCCACCCCATATTGCTAGACGCGTGAAAGATCTCTTGCTCGCGTCGTTTGGTGATGATCGTGTGCTCAGCCGCCACTTTCGTCATGCTTGGCCTCCCAGGTCCCCAGACCTCAGTCCGTGCGATTATTGGCTTTGGGGTTACCTGAAGTCGCAAGTGTATCTACATCTACATCTACATAGATACTCTGCAAATCACATTCAAGTGCCACAGTCCAGGAATATCATAGGTTCATTAACCACTTTCATAACTTTTCTCTACCGTTCCATTCTCTAATAGCGCGCGGGTAGAAAGAACACCGAAATCGTTCCGTTTTCGATCTGATTTCTCTTATTTTATTGGGATGGTCATGTCTCCCTAAGTAGGTGGGTGCTAGCAAAATATTTTCACATTCAGAAGTAAAAGTCGGTGATTGAAACTTCGCAAACAGATCACGCTGCAATGAATAACGTCTTTCTTTTAATGATTTCCACCCCAATTATTGCAACATTTCCGTGGCGCTTTCCCCCCCCGTAACGTGATAAAACAAAACGAGCTGCCCTTCTCTGAACCTTCTCCATGTCTTCCGTCAGTCCCACCTGGTGAGGGTCCCACAAGGGGCAACAGTACTCCAGGAGAGGACGCACAAGTGTGATGTAGGCAGTCTCTTTGGTGGAGCTGGTGCATCTTCGAAGCGTTCTGCCGATGAAACGTAACCTTTGGTTCGCCTTCCCCACAATATTTTCTATGTGTTCTCTCCAGTCAAAGTTGTTCGTAATTGTAACTCCTAGATATTTGGTAGAATTTACGACCTTAAGGTTTGACTGATTTATCGCGTAATTGAAGTTCACTGGATTTCTTTCAGTGGTCATGTGTATTACTTCACACTTTTCTTTATTTAGTGTCAATTGCCAAATTTCGCACCATGCAGAAATTTTGTCTAAATCGCTTTGCAGTTGCTTTTGATCCTCAATTGACTTCACTAACCGATAAACGACAGCATCGTCCGCGAACAGTCTAAGGGAGCTATTCAGATTGTCTCCTAAATCGTTTATAAACACGAGGAAGAGTAGGGGACCTATAACGCTTCCCTGTGGAACGCCAGGTATCACTTCTGTTTTACTCGATGACTTACCGTCAATTACAACGAACTGTGTTCTTTCTGATCGAAAATCGTGAATCCAACCGCACAATTGGGGAGATATTTCATAAGGACGCAATTTCATAAGAAGCCGCTTGTGGGGTACAGTATCAAAAGCCTTCCTGAAATCCAAAAATCTCTAGGGATGTTGCAAGACAACATCCGACGCTAATGCCTCACCAAAACTCCGAACTTGCTTTACAGTGCTGTTCACATTATTCCTCGACTACAGCTATTGTTGAACAATGATGGAGAACATATTGATCATTTCCTGTAAAGAACATCACCTTTGCTTTGTCTTAATTTGTTATGCTAATTATTGCTTTTCTGATCAGATGAAGTGCCATCTGTCGGACATTTTTTGAATTTTTTTTCTAATAAAACCTCATATCATACCAAGCATGTGTGTCAATTTTTACCTTTCTATCTACATTATTACGTGATTTATTAAGTTTTCAAATTTATACTGACTCTTTGATCACACGGTATATTAGTCATTGTCACGTAAAACTGCTTTGGAAACACGTAAAATGTTTCAAAGCCACAGTCGCTTCTTAGAAAAAACTGATTAACATACTTCCATATAACTACCAATGTATTATTAGTTTCCGCGTGCTATGGAGTCATTTTAAATGACCATGATCACAAAAATATTGCAATTGTTCAATCACATTGAACAGTGTACATTTTCTAAATTTACCACAAAATAAAAACAGCCAGATAATTTAGAGCCTGAATGCCCCGTGTTCAGTTGTGGGCACACTTGTTTCATCCTGCATCATCATAAAAGATGAAGCACTTGCCACAGCTGAACACAGGGCATTCAGGCGCTGATTTAATTTCATATGTAACTGTTTCTGAACTTCGAGAGATGGACATACGCGAATCCCCATACAGAGGAAGCCATGCGAAATTGTCATACGTTTCTCTACATATTTGCAGCTTTCGAATAATCTATATCTATGAATGTGAATGTCTGTTCGGTGTACGTTTATCACGTCTGAACTACAACACATAAAGAGCTACAAATTTGTACAGTTACTAATGTCTATCCAGGGAAGGCTTTAGGCAGGGTTTTATGACGATCGGGTGTATATATATATATATATATATATATATATATATATATATATATATATATATATATATATTAATGTGAATGTCTATTCGGTGTACGCGCTTATCATGTCCGAACGACAAGACACAGAGACTTAAATATTTGTACATTTACTAATTTATACCTGAGGAAGGTTTTAGGCATGGTTTTACAGCGATCTGATAGATATTTAGTAATTTGAAGAATATAACGCGAAATGCGGAACAATAATTACTCTCTGAAACTGGTGTTATTAGTTGCATTGTTGCTTGAGGTTTGATAATGATAAAAGGGTGGAGTATATTGGGATCAAAAGTTATCGGTGTATATAAAGTTCTATGCGTGTGTGTGTTAAGATTTCGCTCTGCAGCGAAAACTACAGAACGCAAACGAATGGTCTGTCCGAAGTCTCCCGTTGTACACCATAGCAGTTCCATGCCGATAGCTATAAGGGAGTGGAAGATATTCGTGGTTGAAAGTCGTCAAATTATAAAAAAATTCGGACTGAAGTACAGCGATGACATTTGCGACTCTATAGCAGGGAGGTTACATACAGCGAAACGTGATGCCACAGACCATATTTTTGGTCTATGCGTGCGACAATGTCTTCAGCTCTTTCTCTGTAAGGATAAACATACGAATAAAGCTCTAAAAAAGAAATTTCTTTTAATACATCTCTTTAAAGAATCGATTTGATATTTCGCGCATTATCTGTTATAATCAACAAACACACGAGCGGAGTCGCGGGTTTAAGCTAGTTGGACTATAAGACGGAAAAGACTGACCACTTGAAAACTCAAACAATTGTACAATATGGTCACAAAACGACAGTTTTGTACAATGATGCTTGCAGGATTATGCTATTAAATGTCTGAATGGTGATTGTACAAAAACCTAGAGCATATGGGTAAAAATTGGAAACGATTAAACTGGTAAGGTCATTGGTCTGTAGTCTTACAAATACATATTTTGGTATGAAAAAAAAAAAAAAAAAAAAAAAAAAATTCTAAAAATGTTTGTAAGCCTTTTGGACCAAACTGCTATATTCATCCGTCTCTAGACTTACAAACTACTTAAACTAATTAGTTCTAAGAAGAACACACACACCCTTGACCGAGGGAGGACTCGAACGTCTGGTGGGAGTGGCTATGTACTCCGCGACGCTGCGTCCCAGATCACATGGCGACGCACAAGCGGCGCACATGGTTTGATTGTCATTTTGGTATATATACTGTTCCGATACTCTATTATTTTGTGGTAAATTATTATACTACTCGCTGTTCATTGTGGTTGAATCTTGTAACATTTTTTGGTAATCATAGGAACTTGAGAATGGCTCCATAGTGCGCCGAAACTAGTAGTGCATTGGTAATTATACGTCGACGATTTTAGCTGGTGATGCCAGCAGCAGAAAACATCTGCACTTCTTGAAGGACATCCATTTCTTTTGGAGCGTTGCCAACGTTACGCTGCTCAAGACGCGAAATATTACTGTATACATGCAGAATGGCTATGGGAAGAAAAGCGTTTCTAAAGAAGCGAAACTTGTTAACATCCAATATTAATTTAAATGTTAGAAATTCCTTCCTGAAAGCATTTGTCTGGAGTGTAGCATTGTATGGGAGTGAAACGTGGATGATAAGGAGATCAGAAAAAGAGATGATAGAAACTTTTGAAATGTGGTGCTACAGACGAATGATGAAAATTAGATGGGTAGATCACGTAACTAATGAGGAGGTGCTTAACCGAATCAGGGAGGAAAGGAGTTTCTCCATATCCTGACTAAGAGGAGGGATAGATTGGTTGGACACATTCTGAGACATCAAGGAATGGTCAACTTAGCATTAGAAGGAAACGTGTGGGGTAAAAATCGTAGAGGGAGACCGAGGGACGAATATAGTAAGCAGATTCAAAAGGATGTGGGTTGCGGAACGTTTTCTCAGATGAAGAGATGTTGTTGTTGTGGTCTTCAGTTCGCAGACTGGTTTGATGCAGCTCTCCACGCTACCCTGTCCTGTTTATTTATTTATTTATTTTTTTGACGAGAATAAAAAACATCAAAACAAAAACAAACCGCTATGCAGAATCAACATTTTTTTTAATTACGAACACACACACACACACACAAAATCAGGTCATTCTGGGGTATTTGGTCTGCTGTAAAATTACATGAAATGAATCAGTTTTTTTTTTTTTTTTTTTTTTTTTTTTTGCCATAATCATCCTCCCGTGCTTTGTACACAAACCAAACATTACAGATTACTGGAGCAATCAACTGATTTAGATTCAACTTTGCGTGGAAAAATTATGAAGAGAGACAGGTTTAGATGTATATACTTCATGCTTCATGTGAATGATAATGACACGTATGCAGTGGGCAACCAAACCGTGATCCTTTACAGCAAATAAGACCTTTTTTGTGATAATTTCTCGTTGAAAAGCAGGAGTAGTTACCATCCTGGTGAGAACCTGACTATTTATGGTTTATGTCCTTTTAGGGGAAGTATTCGAATTAGAGTCTATATGAAGAATAAGCCAAACAGATGTGATATAGTTTTTCATTGTTAGCGATTCTGCAATGGGCTATATTCCGAGCTGTGAAGTGTACACTGGTGCAGGAGAGAAAAATAGTAGTGCTGAATCTGTTGTCCTTCGTTTATGTGAAAACTAGCTGAAAACCCGGCGTTGCCCGGGTATTTATTTATTTATTCCTGTCGTTTAGCAGGTATACATTACTTTGTATAAGGGCTGTATGACTATAAAATGTCCAGTGAATGCAGTTAGTTGTAAAGAAGTAATTAGATTAAAACTTGGTGCCGGAAGGGGCGGTTTTTCATGGACGTTACTGTTTATGTGATCATATCTCATGAACTGCGTCTCGTAGTGTGATACAATTTCGAAGGTACATTCATGTGTATGTGTGTACATTTTCTGTAAAATTTTCTGCGGCTACAATTTGTAGTGTACAAATTATAAATTGAAACGTCATACCGAGAGCCGTAGTTTTACTCCATAAACAGCGGAAAAGTAGTAATCGAGAAACTTTTTTCCTTCCATCATTTTACGATGGTTTCCAGCGAGAAAACTTTAACAAAGGTTTGAAATTATGTGTAAAGTTTGTTGCAAGTCGCTAAGTACTGTCATTCTCATACAGTGTATTTCGAGTCTCGCCGCATTATGTGGCTATTTCTTGCGATTTCTATTGGTTATGACGTAATATCTTTTGAACCATGTGCCGTGTGTTATTCTTAACCATGCAGCAATTGTTACCTCACGGTAAGGAATGTGTGTACCAAATTTGGTTGAAATCGGTCCAATGGTTTAGGAGAAAATAAGCAGCATTGTCGCAAAATGCAGCAATTTTTCGCACATCTCATTGTTTATAACGTCATATCTGGTCAACTATGTATCGTACGTGATTCTTACACTTACGGCGACCGTCCTCATGGATTGAAGCTTACGTGTAAAAAATTTCATAAAGATTGGAACAAAACTGTAGATTTGTATGCAACACGTACAAATATACGGACACTCTGCTTTATATATTAGATTGTCTCTAAACGGATCATACAGTGTATATGGATCGCTACTACACTAGCGTAAAGCTATTTGAAAGATTATTTGAAAAAGGCACGTTTTATATCGGTTTTAGTAATAAGGAACGGAAGAGGGTCGCCACTAGAATTCAAACAAAAGAAATTCAGAAAGGTGAAATCTAATATATAAAGCAGATATGAGCACATAAACAGTAACGTTCATGGAAAACCGCCTCATCATGCATCACAAGTACTGTCGCAAAGACTAGATCAACAGCAGGAATGGTAGACTAATTGAAGCCTATTATTTCCAACGACGGACAATGAAATGGTGGAAGAAGGTGTTTTTTTTTTTCATTTATTTATGATGAATATTGTGAATTCTCACATTCTATTCAATAACTTAGACCTCTGAATAGTAAACTAACGAATTTGTTTACGTATATGGTGAATCTGTAAAAGAAATTCACGAGAAAGCGGACGAAGATTTCGATGAAAAACAAAAACAGAGCTCTACAGCTAATAGGCTAATTGCAAGGCATTTTACCACCCACGTCCCCTCAGCTGAAAACAAGATACTGCAGTGTGTGTCTGGAGAAAGGACACACTACCGGCCAACGAATACTAAAAGATACAACAATGTGGTGTGAAGCTAGTAGTGCGGAACTTTGTTTACCAGACTTTGTTTATCATACAAAGGCGAATTTTGCTTCATGAAAACATTTATTAAAATAAACTAACTACTTTTGTACATTTATTTTGTAATAACTTCTTATATGTTGCATTGAAAAACTTTCTTTCTATCTCAAAATCTTTGAATTCCTAAAACGCAATTATTCTGTAAGTATATTTGGCATTCAAGAATTTGTAACATACGTATGAAGTAAAATGATGCTACTACGTATTTCAGTAAATATGTTTTACTTTCCACCCTTATCACAGCTACTGGAGATTTAAAAAAAAAAAAAAAAAAAAAAAAAAAAAAAAAAAAAAAAAAAAAAAAAAAAAAACAGCCATAAAAATGTACGACTACTGGGGAATTGTAGAAGTCATGGCGGTTCAACTGGAATGTTCTAACGTCCATCACCTCTTTTCGGAATGACTCAAACTGAGCCCTAATATATTCCTGAATCACGGAAATGTTTATTAGTTCACAGTCAATAACAAAGTCATTCCACTGTAGGTGAAGTTGAACTTATATGCTGGCTGAAGTCCATTGCGTTGTGAGTTATCTTCGGCATTCACTAAAGAATTTGATTTTACAGGATCTTTTCGTAAAGTAAAACCATCTCAGTTGATATGGAAACGATTTTATTTCCACTTAAACATTGCACAATCAAGAAATGCAGCAGCAAGCCAACAGAGCTGCTTACAGGTTTCTGGCCACTCACAAACTCTATAGAAGACTAACAAACAATGGTTTCTCTCCAACATCTTTCTGCTTAACCACGTAATAATATTGATGACAAAGTTTTGTAATTCACAATTAAACAATATTCTTTTACATTAAATATGCCAAAATATAGAAATTAAAACATTACATTTAAGCTTTGACTATTTATGTCAATGTATGTACGTCTTTCATGAAATTCGTATGTAATGTAGTACACAAATTTAACGTCATCCTTTTGACTAGTGTTTACTGTGCTCAAATTATTTACATTATGTGTGTTTTCGAAATGCACACATATTTGTTTTGCCAATATTGTGTAGGCGTAATATTATTGTGACAAGGAATTTTAATGAGTTTCAGTTTGCGGTCAAATCATTTATTAATACGGATTTGTATATGGTTGTCGTAGTTTTGTTAATTTCGAAGATAGTTTCTTAGTACCAAACGGATTATTAATTTTAGTGCATGAAAAATTACCAGTATTTAATTTAGGATCTAGTGATATATAAGACATGGTCTGCCCTAATTTATTTAAACAAAAGTATATGAAATCATGTTGTGCAATAGTTTATAACATGTAGCATTGTTGTTTTTATACAAATTAGTATCTATATAGGTTCAGCAATTTCCAAAACTAAGTGTAATGCATTTTTAGTGTTTGCAGCTATTTTTTACGAAAGTATAAAAAACTGAAATTACTTAAAAGGTCAGCCAAAGTTATATTTAAATCAATGTACTATTTCTTAAAAGTGTTTTACTAATAGTGTTAATAGAATTTCAAACAGAAGGCGAAATGTAATATTTTACATGTACGGTAATGAAGTTTTACTTTAGGTATCAGATATTTCGTGTTTCTATGTTGGCAACTGATTTTTAGGAGTTCGCAACATAGCAGAAACGTTACAATGTGTTAACTTGAAAGTGTCAAAAATTAGATTGGATAACGGTGAACACAGAAGCAAAGAATTTAAGGAATGGTGCAAAAGTAAAGGAATACAACTTGATTACACTATTCCCTACACTCCTGAGCTGAATGGTCCTGCAGAAAGAATGAACAGAACACTCGTGAATAAAAGAAGAGCGTTGCAGTTTGACCCTGGCTTAGACTACGAACTGTGGGAAGAAGCAATATTGACGTCAGCATATCTGCAAAACAGAAGTCCACCGTCAACTTCTCCTGCCACACCTGCTGAAACGTGGTACCAAAGAAGACCAGATCTGTCAAATATTGAGATACTTGGATCTGAACTAATGTAAAAAATACTTGGACCATTAAATAAACTAAAAGCAAGAGCTGAAAAAGCAGTTTTTGTAGGATATTCACAAAGTGGTTATAGACTGTGGAATACAAAAGAAAGACAAATTTTGTGGCAACAGATTTAACATTTTTGGGAACTAAGAAGAGAGAGGAAGATAAAAAACATATGAATACATTACCGTGGAGACCTATGAAGAAGAGGAGCAAGAAGAAAATCAAGAACAATCTGCAAATTTATTTATTTATTAGCCCTTGGACAGCTTACCAGCTGCGTAAGGCATCCCCCACATTACATATTTTTATATTGATTACATTGCATCGTTGTACAAATCAGGCTACAATCTTTTCATACTAACACAGAGCATACTCAGAACTTGCACACTTACACATTACTGAAAATAAAGTATATGTATGTACAGAGGTTACAATTTGTTATACTGATTCAGTACAATACTTAGGGCTCCCCAGTACAATTAAACTTACATAGTAGCCAATTTCTTAAGTTCACAAGTCATCCTTATTGCACCATATTCTTATATATATTCTCTGTTTAGATTAATAATATATATTTTATATTTCACTGTTATGAAAGTACATCCTATAATTAATGACAGATTACATGACTTCCACACGCTATTTCATTTCACTGTCCTACCATCTAGTAGTCTACCTGACAATTTTCAATGTATTCCTTAAGACTATATGGACTCGCCCAAATTATATATGACTAATTTTTTTTTTCTAAGGTCCTGTATTTTGTTGATATTTTTGATGTGCTGTGGCAACTTGTTGTATAGAATTTTACCAGCATTTGACAGTAATTCTGAAAATACACCTGACAGCGATGAAAATGAAGACCAAGAAGACAATGCAAATAATGAAGCTGATGAAAGACAAGAAACTGAAGAAATACAAGAAACTGAATACCAAAGACCTCAAAGAGCAAGAACACTCCCAGAAAAATACCAAGATTATATAATGTATAATGAACATGAAGAAGAAGCTCTGTTAACTATGGAAGAGTGCTTGAAGAAACCAGATAAAGACAAATGAAAAGCAATTATCGAAGTAGAAAAGAACTCTATTAAAACTAACACTGTGTGGGTGCTAGTTGAGAAAACCAAGCAAAAGGGAAAAAGGTAGTTACTAGTCGTTGGATATTAAAAGTTAAAGATGGAAATCGATATAAAGCTAGATTAGTAGCACGTGGGTGTCAGCAAAATGATGATTACCTAAATTTGAAGATACATATAGTGGAGTGCCAACAGTCTGGATGATTGACTGAGCTGGCCTTGTAACATCAGCTAATGTGGCTTTGCCACACAGCTACTGCGAACGGCTGAAAGCAAGGGGAAACTACAGACGTTACCTTTCCCGAGGACATGCAGCTCTATTGTATGAATGTATGATGATGGCATCTTCTTGAGTAAAATATTCCGGAGGTAAAATAGTCCCACATTCGGATCTTCGGGCGGGGACTATTCAGGAGGATGTCATCGTCAAGGAAAACAAAACAGGTATTCTACGGGTCGGAGCATGGAATGTTCTAACCCTTAATCGCTTAGGCAAGTTAGAAAATTTGAAAAGAGAAATGGACAGGTTAAAGTTAGATATGGTAGGGATTAGTGAAGTTCGGTGGCAGGATGAACAGTATTTCTGGTCAGGTGAGTACAGGTTTATGAATACAAAATCAGTTGGTGGTAACGCAGGAGTAGGTCTGATAATGAATAAGAAAATAGGAATGCGGGTAAGTTACTATGAACAGCATAGCGAACGCATTATCGTAGCAAAGATAAACACGAAATCAACACCGACCACAGTGGTGCAAGTTTATATACCAACTAGCATGGCCGATGATGAGGATATCGAAGAAATGTATGGGGAGATAAAAGAAATCATTCAGAAAGTTAAGGGAGACGAAAATTTGATTGTGATGGAGGACTGGTACTCGGTAGTAGGAAAGGAAAGAGAAGGAAATGTAGTAGGTGAATATGGGCTGGGGAAAAACAAATGAAAGAGGAGATCGCTTGGTGGAATTTTGCGCAGAGCACAATTTAATGAGGGTTTCAGAGGGAGGATTGGCTGAAACGGGAGAAAGTAATACAGTAGAAGAAGAATGGGTAGCTCTGAGAGATAGGGTAGTCAAGGCAGCAGAGGATCATATAGGCAGAAGGACAAGGCCGAATAGAAATCCCTGGATAACGCAGGATATATTGAACTTAATTGATGAGAGGAGAAAATATAAAAATTCTGCAAGTGAAGCAGGAGAAAGGGAGTACAGATGTCTGAAAAATGAGATTGACAGGAAGTGCAGACTGGCTAAGCAGGAGTGGCTAGAGGACAAATGCAGAACCGTAGAAGAATGCATAACTAGGGGAAAGATAGATACCGCCTACAGGAAAATAAAAGAGATATTTCGAGACAAGAAAGGCGGCTGTATGAATATCAAGAACTCAGACGGAAAACCAGTACTGAGCAAAGAGGGGAAAGCTGAACTATGGAAGGAATATATAGAGGGCCTATACAAAGGAAATAAACTTGAAGGCAGTATTCTAGAAAGGGAAGACCAAGTGGAGGAAGATGAGATAGAAGATATGATACTGCGAGAAGAAATTGACAGAGCGCTGAAAGGGACTTGAGTCGAAACAAGCCCCTGGAGTAGATGATATTCCGTCTGAACTGCTGATTTCGTTAGGAGAGCCAGTCATGAAAAAACTGTTCAACCTGGTATGCCAGATGTATGAGACAGGGGTAATACCCTCCGACTTCAAGAAGAATATCGTAATTCCAATTCCAAAGAAAGCAAGTGCAGACAAGTGTGAAAATTACTGAACTATCAGTTTAATAAGTCATGGTTGCAAAATACTAACACAAATTATTTATAGACGAATGGAAAAACTTGTGGAATCTGACCTCAGGGAAGATCAGTTTGGATTTAGGAGAAATGTAGGAACACGGGAGGCAATACATTACGACTTATCTTAGAAGATAGGCAAACCTACGTTTTTTGCGTTTGTAGATTTGGAGAAAGCTTTTGACAATGTCGACTGGAATACACTCTTCCAAATTCTGAAGGTATCAGGTGTAAAATATAGGGAGCGAAGAATTATATTCAACCTATACAAAAACCAGACAGCAGTTATTAGAGTCAAAGGGCAAGAAAGGGACGCAGAGGTTGGGAAGGGAGTAAGACAGGGTTGTAGCCTTTCCCCGACGTTGTTCAATCTGTACATTGAGCAAGTAGTGAAGGAATGGAAGGAGAAATTTTTGCACCTAAAAGTACATTAGGACATTTGTTTATCATCCACTCCTGAAGATTCCTTAAATTCTTCTGCACTCTTGCATCACTTATTTCCCTAAATGAAATGCAACAATACAATTTTGACTTGAAATCCATTTTGTACAAACTATTACTAAATGTTTCTTTACAACACATGTACACAGCACTTTGATTAAACAACCCACAGCCATAAAACAGTCTAATGGTGATTAAATAAGTCTCTCTGATTGGCTGTTCACTAAACAGGATTTGAATGTGCTCGTCTGGAGTGTGGCTTGAGAAGACAATGTCATCCAGATAACTAGAGCAGGAGGGAACGTTAGCAGTCAGTTGCTCTAAGAATCTCTGGAGATGGCGGGATGCTGAAAGGTAGATGCTGGTACTGGAACAGCCCAATATGGGTGTGGAAAACAAGGGAGGATGTTGGTGCAAAAAAAAAAAAAAAAAAAAAAAAATGTTCAAATGTTTGTTAAGCTTATGGGACTTAACTACGGGGTCATCACTTCATCCAGGTTTTGGACTGGCTAAATGACAAGAATAGCCAAGTCTTCACTGGTGCCTATCTGATTCCGAAGTGTTAACTGGTTCCTATCTCAGTCCCAAGTGAACGATGTCGTTCAGTGGTGGCCACGAGCGGAGTTGCAGCAGAGGGCGCTCGTGGCTGACGTCGTAAGAACGCCGCGCCGTGCGTGCATGGCGGCGCGCGGCGAAAGTAGGTGGCGCGCACTTTAGACTTGTGCGACACCACATATGGCAAACGTGGCAAAATAATTTTATTTAGCCTGTTCGCCACCTTCGCTGGTGTAGCATGAAAAGACAGCAAACTGAACAGTAACGACGCGAATGTTATTGACATCATATTTGATTTGAATTGTTTATTCACCACTTATCATTTAGAAAATTACACGAGATGGGTTTCGTCATAAAACAAATATGTTTAGACGCATACTTAAATGAAAGATACACATAATATATAGGAAGATATATGCAATATAGCGCAGTATACTACTTACGAAATACACAATTTCACATTTGACTAAGGAAAGCTGTTGGTACTTTTTTCAGATTATATTTTATTTAAATACTGTTTCGCCACATGATAACGTTTTGTAAGGAGAAACATTTTGACACCTTTTTTAAAGCTGTCCATACTAGTTCTTTGTTTAATGTCGTGAGTCAACATATTGTACAATTCTGTGTTGAGTTCTCATTTTGTGTTTTCTTGTCAAGTGCAGGTGCTTTCTAATTTGTGTATTATGGTTACGTTATAAGTTAGCTGTTTCTCCCACACAGGAAACGTTGTGGTGTAGAAACTCTACATTAGCTATTATAGATTTCTGCAAGAACCACAGCGAGAGATTTAAATTGGAACAGCATTTGCGGGGCGGTAGGGGGGATTATTTGAAAGAAAATTGTGGAAAAGCATTCACCGTAGTGTTAGCACGAGAACAAATGGAGATGACTGTTAAGGGCATACAAAAAACATTGTCGCTAATAGTCCCGTTTTTGAGAGAACAACGTTGAATTTACTCTCTCCCCGTGATAAACGCCCAATACTTCGGTACGATGACAACAAATGCCTCAAACCGGGATAAGTAGTCACCCAAAATATAAAAACCTTGACACTTTTCCTCAGGGGTTTCCTACAGCGTACTCGTTCTGAATACTCTGATATCGTGGACCGATCCGTCACGAGAATATGGAGGCTGTTAGACTTCTAGGCTTTATGATTGACAGCAAACCTACAATGAATGAACACACAGTGTATGTATGCTCCAAACTTTCCCGTGTAATATTCCTTCTGAGAAGGCTTAAAGGTACATTAACTGACCAATACCTTGTAACAGTGTATTATGCACTATTTCATAGCCATATTAATTATGGTCTACTGCTATGGGGACTTGCAGCAGGTTGTAAAGACGTGTTAATGTTACAAAAAAAAAAGGCTGTCAGAATAATTACATCAAGCAAACGAATGGACCACCGCAAGCAAATATTCAAACGGTTAGGTATTATGACGACCTTCAGCCAGTATGTGTGTTTATGCCTCATCAGCATAAAAGGGGAGTTCAGCATGAAGCAAGATATACATAACCCGTAACAAGAGGAGCATTGAAATACCGAGCTGTCGTCTGACTGCAACACAAGACAGTTTTCCAATGGTTGCACTGAAAATGTTTAACTCGCTGCCAAAAGAAGTGCAATCCCTGCCACCAGAACCATTCCAAGGGAAAATTGCACAGAACCTGAAAGAGCACCCACTATACTCGATTAATGAATTTTTCAACAGTGACTAAAGTGACTGGACAAAATGATAATGTTTATGTTGTATATGTCCAAATTGTAAACTTTTTTCTTATATAGGGTGACACGGCCAGTAGTTGATCAATTAACAATTTGAATTTATGTTTATATTATTTATAGAACATCTACTTGACAGACTAAGTTGATAATTACACATATCACAGAGAAAAGTTTTCTGTGAAGTTTGACATACCTACAATTAACATTAAAATGATTATTCCCCACATTTTCTGAATTTCAATTACAATGGACAAAAATTACCAGTAGTTGATCATACAGTTCCACTAAATGATCACCCGTAGTCCAGTAGTTGATCATTACGTAATAAATAAAATAATATGAAATTAAATTGGTAATTACATCTGGAAAGTTAATTTTAAAGCACTTACATAAATCATTAACATATTGAACATTTTTTCTTCAATGAAATAAAACAATGTAATACAGTAAACATAACAATGAACTTGACACGGTCTGCTCATTCCATTTCACTTTTCCAATATCAACAGGATATTGAAACTTGTACAGCAGCCTGCCTCCTGTAGAGATAATTGAGGGTTCTGAAAGTATTGTTAAAATTTGTGAAGACTGAACAGTGCTTACATCATCTTCATCAGTTTTAAATAGTGTCTTTCGTCACGGCTTTTCAAACACATTAGCTCAGTGTCATCTTTTGTAGTTAGGCTACTCTTTGAACAATACATGCAAATTTATTATTATTATTATTCTGGCCTGGAAACAAGACAAAAGCAAAATCTTCTTCTTTAAATGTAGCACTTCCATCAAGTATCTTCTCAGTAATGGCAAAGTTTTCATTAGTGTCAGTCATTTTCTGACGTGTCTTTAATAGGACTTCATTCATCACTGCTGTATTCTGACTCTGAATTTTCTTTCCTTACAGGTTTCTTTTTGGTGGTTTGTCCTCCTCAGCCTCTGGAAGCAGTTCCATTACTTCTTTTTTTCTCATTCATATTGTTGGACATTTTCCGTTTTTCTATTCTAGCTCATTTGGCTGTTTCTGCATTGGCTTTTAGGTCTTTTGATTTCTGTTTGGAAGTTGTTGCATATGGAATGTACTCTCTTTTCCTTCCAGCTTTTATGGGGATTCGGTAAGCCAGGTAATATGATTAGCAAAATGTGGACTACGGGGAGATGAACACTAGCGGATGATCACCACCGATCAACTACTGGGAGCCATATAAATTTCACATTTCCATCAGTATGGGTCAGAAGAAAGAAATACCTACTCAGTCCATGCTTAAAAGCAACTCTTTCTGGAATGTATTCACAAATTACCAGTAATTGATCATTATGCTCAACCACTGGAAAACATGCTTTTATGCATTCCAGTAATTGATATCCCCCCTAGTAAATCAATCAACCAATAATTTATACTTCCTTTATGATAAATAATATCGTCAATCATTCACAATGAGTTATCTATTAAAATAGTTCATAATATTTCAGTATTTAGTACTTGTGTCGATAAATATTTGTATCACTGCAACCTACTTTACAACTAGTCTGGATGCTCTGATTCTCCACTTCTGAGCACAGCACAAAAGGAAAGATTTTCTCACAGCTATCAGTTCCCTCCAAATGTTGTAAAAATGGCTTAAGTAGGTTTAACAACAATTGTTCTTTACATTCTGCTACATTGTTAAAAGTTTCAGTGCTACCAACTCTTAATATTTAAAGATTAAAGTGATACTGATCAACTACTGGGTAGTGATCAACTACTGGCTGGGTCACATATATATATATATATATATATATATATATATATATATATATATATATAATGTGGTGTCGCACAAGTACAAAGTGCGCGCCACCTACTTTCGCCGCGCGCCGCCATGCACGCACGGCGCGGCGTTCTCAGGACAGCCACGAGCGCCCTCTGCTGCAACCCCGCTCGTGGCCACCACGGAAAGACATCGGTCACTTGGGTCTGAGATAGCAACCAGTTAGGACCTTCGTAATCAGATAGGCACTAGTGAAGACTTTGCTATCGTACAGGCACTAGGCAGGCCTCTAACAACTATGTATCAACATTCTGCAGTACTATGTAAAAGTTAAGTATTGTTACATTCTGTGCAATATATATCTCTTTCTAATTTACTCGAGTGTTTATAGTTTCTGGTTGCTCCCCTCCGTACCTGCACCAGCGTGCTGTCTTTGTTCCTGTGTCGGTCTCATTCCACACCTACGACGAGGCTGGGACACAAAAGCGGCGACGAAGTTGGGATATATATATATATATATATATATATATATATATGTGTGTGTGTGTGTATGTATATAATCTTGACGCAGTCTGTCCAGTCATGACTGGTAAACGACACAGAAATAGTAATAAAGTAATAATATGTCGCTTGCAGGTCTCTTGCAGATACCACCTGCAAATGAACTGGGAAAAATCTGGATCTTCTTTGGGCATGTCTGTTGTGACATGGGTCCCATCTATGGCACCTACCACTTCTTTATTGCGCAAATGGGGGTCTGTGTCATCTGTTGCCTCTGCAGTTGACCACTTTATAACGTCCATGCTCAGGCTACTCAGTACTCATAAATTTTGCACCTCTTTTAATTTCCAAACACAGCGAGCTGATAAACATTGCACCTGTCTGCTACATTACGAAAACCTGCAGCTTCAAGGCCAGAATCAGATTATGCTGTAATAGGAGTATCTCCCCCATTCCCTCGTCCTGATACATATGAGAAACCAAATTTCGAAATTGTTCTGTCAGAGCCCACCCCACCCAAAAATGTTGGACAAATTCCTTATCTGAGAAACGTAGCACAAAGTAGGTATTAAAAAAAAAATCTGATTCATGCCTTTTATTTCGGCGCAACAACATTGCGTAGAAATCGACGTCACTGGAGACGACATCTGAATCGCTAGACATTTGGAACGAATGTAGTTTTGAATTCTGTTACCTTCTACAGGTGATTTTATACTTACCTTTTGGACAAGGGCGCATCGTGTATCCCCACCACAAATAAGAGAGCTACGCGTATGCGCGAATCTGGCAACCAGAATAATTTCCTCGGGCAGCATCTGGCTACTTCGCTCTGCTTGCTAGCAGCTCTTCGAACAGCGGCGCCCCTCATCAAGTAGCCAGACGGTACTTCCGTACTGCGCATGCGCGGTAGACAGAAAGCAACTCTTCGAACGAAGCTTCGAAGAGCCCAAATACCAAGCACGCACACATTACGTCACCGTTGCCGCGCATGCGCAGTAGCGCCTGTTTGCTGCTCTCCAAGTAGCCGGTATTACACTATCAAATTTTCTTTGACAAAGAATCTTTGTCCAATTGAAATGGTAACATTACACTATCAAATTTTCTTTGACAAAGAATCTCTCACAGTGCATCGAAAATGGCGGATGGATATTTGTTAGTGACCTTAGTTGTTGATTACATACATTATAAATATCTATTTATACACTTTGATTGCATGTACGCCTACAACAATTGCAACAACTAGACATTTGGAAACGTGCCTTTTTCGATTTGTACGCTCTCGCCTCAGGTGTATCGTCTAATATGGCCTAATATTAGATATTTGTAGAAAAGGGCACAGTACTTTTGACAAGGTAGACTGTAGAGGTCATCGCTGCTTGTTCACTCACATCAATTTAAGCTGTACTCTTAAGACATATACGTAAAAAAAAAAAAAAAAAAAAAAAAAAAAAAAAAAAAAAAATAGTGAAGTACTTATGTTAATCATAATACACATCTACAGTGTGGCTTGTCAAAGTACTTCGTCGTTTTCTACAAATATGTAATGTTAGGCTGCATTACATGATACACTTGAGGCGAGAGTCGCTGTACCACTCGAAAACGGTTCTTCTCGTCGTTTGGAAGACTGACACTAATGGTGACGCTTGCCACTAAATATTGCAGTACATTTGTCGCTCGTAAGAAGCCTGTGCCCTGTTTCCGGTGTTGCTAGTACCCGCCGCGCTTACAGTAAACAAAAACTTTTGAAATATTTATATGTCGTGTATTATATATCGTATAAATAGTACTTTTCTAACTAAAAATATGTAGGGAATTAAGCATTGTCATTATGTACTTCTGCTTTCTCCGCTGCAAAAGTGGTGCAGAGACAATTAATTTTCTTTTTTACGACGTCTGCCGTGCAAACAGTACTCACTTGATCGCTATGAATTTCGCAATTATCAAGCTTTCGGCTCGATGCAGCCGGTTTTTATAATCAACCTTATATAACTGCATAAATTTAGTTGTTGCCACGGCACGCAATACGAATTACGCGGTCATGTTTTCAAACAGTACGTCAAAAACTGCTACAGCGATGATAGCGCTTGAAGTGGTCATATTTCTCACCGCAGTTAACATAAGACGAACGCTTCCTTTGATCAAATCTACGGTGAGCTGCTAGATTCGATCAAAGAATTTTTGACGAAAGGCAACTTTGACCAAAGTTCCATATTACACTGTCCAATTTTCTTTGACAAAAAATCTTTTTCAAAGTGAATTTGATATCTTCGGCCGTAGCTTTCTGGCAACTCTTCGAATAACCTCCTTGCTTCGAACAAAGCTAGTGAGCGATCGATTGTAGGGGATATCGCTAGTCGATCTATGCTACCGCGGCCCATTCAAATGTCCACAGCGTTGCACAGAACAGACGTGTGATTTTGCTTACAGTATTGTTAACAAATTAGTGTGTGTACTCAAATGCTAAAATGTTTTCCAGTGGTGTATTTCCTTTGCATTAAATTAGCGCATGAAGATCTCTTTCAAAATTAATAATTTGAGTGAATAAAAAAATTACCACCGTATACTTGGCGTTAACATTGCACATACTGCGAAGAGTAATCTAGGAGGTATGTCTGAAATGCTTCGTAATTTAGTATATAGAGCTATTATATGTTATGTAACTTGATTATTATATGTCACATCGTTGACGAACGCATTGATATATGCATGTGCAATCATTTATATATCTAAGATGGAAAACTGCTAGGAACGAAGATTAGTGCTGTCAGAAATTGAAAGTGATAAACGAAGAGAGGGAATATGTTTTCTATAATAAACGCAAATAAAAAACGAAATCTATGAAAGAATGCACACAAACATTGCTTATTTTACTTGACTATACATTTGAGCCTCCATGACTTTATTTTAA
This sequence comes from Locusta migratoria, assembly GCA_026315105.1. Taxonomy (NCBI): domain Eukaryota; kingdom Metazoa; phylum Arthropoda; class Insecta; order Orthoptera; family Acrididae; genus Locusta; species Locusta migratoria. The sequence goes on from CM048754.1 coordinate 119,519,004, forward strand.
AGATAGGTAAAATCATTCATTGCATAATGGCGTCGCAACGGAATCTAATGCGCTACTAGTTCCTTCTTGCCTTGCGTTACACGTATTTTTGTATTGTTTTATCTAGTAATTACATTTCACTACAGAATTATTATATATAGGTAAAGACGTATGATAGGCCTACATTGGTTGTTCTAAGGTATGCAGATGATGGAAATACCGTAACTAAAACGGCGGAAAACTATGAAATTCCAGACAAGGTAAGTGCTGTTAGGACAACCTGGTAAAGTAGTACATTGTTCTGATTTAAAAAAAAAAAAAAAAAAAAAAAAAAAAAAAAAAAAAAAAAAAAAAAAAAAAAACTGCGATGAAGGAATTGTCAAGAGAATATTAAATGAACATTTTGATAGCTAGAGAAATAAGTATATCCGGAGATCAGCAAATTGGTTACCAAAAGGACACGTAAATTACAGATATGCTAGATTTGTGTTACCTTATAGTAAAATTCACAGCGTAGAAAGCTCAGGCTCCAAACTGGAGTAATTTGTATTATTATTTAAATTTTACTAAGTAGCCGCCTTTCCGTCCTCTGGTGTGACGGCAGTCGACCGGTACATACCGGAATAGGTCTCCAAATCGAATCGACATCGACAAGGTCGCCGTACCAATGAAATCACTTCTTACACAGAAGATTCTTGAAGTCGTAGCAGAAAAGTCACTTCTCTTGTTTTCAGAGCCCCAACCTACAGTCGGACTAGTTCCAAAGTCCCATAGTATTCTTGGTCTTTTTCCCTTCTCCTCCGAGGTGAATGTGCGGTATTTGAGCTGGTCGGGTGCAGTGGCCGAGCGGTCTGCGGCACGCCAGTCACAGTCTTGAATGGCCGCTACGGTCGGGGGTTCTAATCCCCCCTCGGGCATGGATGTTTGTGTCGTCTTTAGTATACGGTAGTTCATAAGCAGTTTGTAAGTTTAGGGACTGATGACCCCGCAGTTAAGTCCCTTAAGCGTAACAAACATTTGCACATTCCAACATTTGAGCTCGCGTCCGACCGATCTGCTCACCATGTTCCCACAAATCAATTTTTTTTTTTTTTTTTTTTTTTTTTTTTTTTTTTTTTTTTTTTTTTTTTTTTAAAAAACCTAAATATCGTATATTCTTTATAAGCCCATGTCACTTTGCAATCTTGTGTTCGGAAAGTAGATCGAGCAGGCCTTCGATTCACTTGTGAGCAATTCTATAGTATTTTTAAAGCACTGGACGCTCTGACGACGTAGCAGTTCAGTTCACTAACAATTCCCACAAGCAACAAAGCACTATAACAGGTCTCTGATAAAACAAAAGGTGCTTATTCTCACATTTCGAAAAACGTTATTGTCTGTAAGTTATCTTATTTATTGAATCAAATTATACGTTTTAGCTTGCTTGAGATTTATTTATCCTCCGTTCTCATCTTTTCTGTGCACATAAGTACAATTAGAAAACTGGAAAAGTCTACTTACAATGAGAATGTTACAGTAGCATGAGAAGATGTGTTGGATAATATTATGGAAATACCGTATGTTGTTGTTTGTATAGTCTATGGGACTTAACTACGGGGTCATCAGTCGCTAAACTTACAAACTACTTATGAACTACCTAAGACTAAGGACGGCACAAATATCCATGCCCGAGGGGGGTTTCGAATCCCCGACCGTAGTGGCCGTGCAGACCGTGACTGAAGCGCCTCAGTCCCCTTGGCCACCGCGGCCGACATACCGTATGGTATAATAAGTATAACCTTATTCAATATTCTTTATAAGCTTAGTTTACAAAACACTAACAATACCGGTACACGAATAAGAGAGTAGTACTTGACTAAAGCACGTTTTCGCTTAAGGTTTTTTATTATATTTGTTTCGTTTTTTTACCTCTGACGTCAACGGCGTAGGTGTACCCTCGTCCATTACGTAAATAACTTATTCTTGGAAAGCGAACATTTTTTGTCAATATTAGAACATATTGCTGCCCATGACTTAAGTAAAATTTAACCCCTTTTTACGAACCAGTTGATTTTCAGTGTCTATTTTATTTATGAAATATGTATCTTTGATAATAGAGTATATAACATAAGTAACAGTACAATTTGCAGGCTCTGAAATTATTTATGCTTCTTACAGTTCTTTTCTGACCCCTGAAAGAACTTTCACGAGCTGCCCCAAAAGATATAGTACCTCAATGGCGATTCTATCTGGGCCTGATTTTTATCACTTATTAGGTCGTTTTCATGCATTAGCAGATGGTACTTAATTATTTATTGATGAAGCTTACATGCTTGTCCCACAGTCCAACTATAGATTCTCTTAAATCAGCGTTTGAAAATACTTAGTCCTATGTACCATTTTATAATGGTTTACCAAGTAACAGTATGTTTGTATACATTGTTTCTAAAGACCCAATGTGTTATAAATGAGATGTAGTTTGATTTATTGGTACCTAGCCTATACAAAGCTTTTCTTTACCTTTCCTTGATGTGTAAGTTAGTAACGCCTGCCACAAGTGATGATGGTAAGTTAAGATGGTAGAATAGCTGCTTCGTGTAGCCAATAAGAACAATGATTTAATTTCAGTCTCACGAGAAAGAAATATTGCATTTTAACAGAAGATGCCTTATCGCTACCAGTTTTCCTGCTGTAAATTGTTCAATGGCTGGACAGTACTAGTGGCAGCTCAGGCCACTTATGTGAACAGAGACTGTGTAGAATGTGGTGTAATTAAATTAGGAATATCGGAGCACGATGGAATGTGCTTAAGAAGGGGGAGTTGTTTTCTGAATGTACAGTACAAATATATTCAAACCACAAAAAAGAGCATCACAGATAATATGTGATTTCAAAGATATGGAACCCTGTATGTGTCACTCTATAAAACTGAATCTTCTGAATGTCTCATGCCTATTCATCCTAGAAACAATCATATTCACCAGGGAATACTTCATGAGAATCGGGAAATTAATCCGAAACAAGGATATTCACACTCATTTTAGCAGCGAACAATCAAATTTCCACCAAAACTTTTCAAGGTCATCATCATACCAAAAACCATAATTCACCTTGGTGTTAAGTTACACAATAAGATTCCACTTCAAATAAACTAGCTCCAGATCCAATGTTCAAAAAGAAACTAAAGGTATTTCTGATGAAGCACTGCTTCTATTCAGTGCAAGAATTCCTGAAAATGAAAAACTAAATGAGTCTGTTTACTATGCAAAATTCTGCAGTTCAGAGAAGAAAATATAAAAGACTTAACATCATTTATGTATTGTTACACCTTGTTTAGCAGTAATTTTCATTGTCTGTGCTTGTTTAATGTATATATTTTTAAATGTAGTTCTCCTTGTTTTATATTTCCAGTGGTCATTTTCAGTATTTTGTACCTCTGATTATTTGTGTAATTTTTGGAGTGAAAGTGCAGTGTCTTTATTAGTTAATCATGTTCATTGTTTGTATAATTTGTGTGTTACTACATTCATCAATAAGCAGTTTCTCTGCTTCCATTCTCATTATATAATTTTTAGAGAGTACAGTGTTCTAAAACACTAAATGACTTGTCCTATATCATGTGTACTTCTTTTGTATAATTTGTGATCCACAGTTTAAATAATAAATACAAATATACAAAAGATAGTGTCAGGTATAGATTATTAAATAAGAATAACATTGAGAGCATGAGAACTGAACTAAAATTAGTAGACTGGTCATGTGAATTAACCCCTGATACAACCGAACAAGATTGTACCGTACTTATCTCTTGTTAGAGTGTATTAAACTCATACCAAATTACAAATGTCCCATCATAACCAAGAGAAACATTAGCAACACACATAGAAGATCAAAAAATACTCACACATGGTTACAGAAAGACAGATCTGGGAAAAGTGATGAAATCAAGAAAGGATATATGAAAGTGAAAAAAGTGTACAAAGCTAAAATTAAAACAGCTAAGTTTTACACAAATGATAACTACATTTTAAAAGAAATATAAACTACCAGATGAAAGCAACATGGAATGTAATTAAAAGTGCAATAAATCTGCCCAAGAAAGACACCTCCATTCCTATAGACACTAAATGACTACTTTATAAATTGTGCTGGCTCTCAGAACTCAATCAGTAAAAACTGCTTATCTCCTAAAGCACTATTCCCACCGGCAAAACCAGTACCAGTACCCACATTTAAATGGTATAAAATTACTCCACATGGTATTACCAAAGCAGTTAAAAAACTAAGCAACTCTAAAACTGAGTACTATTATGGACTAAGTAATTTTATCAATAAGAGCATAGCAGAAGAAATTGAAATGTCATTGCCATATCTGGCCAACAGATTCATCATAGAGTGTACATTTCCTGACACAAAATAACTGGAACACTCCCTGTGTATAAGAAAGGCAGTAGACTCCTCTCTAGTAACTATAGGCCAATCTCAGTAATTCCTAATGTAATAGAATCCTGTATACGTAAACAAATAAATGAGCATTTTGAAAGAAACAATATAATAAATGAATGTCAATTTGGATTCAGGCCAAAATAAAAGCAATAGAAAATCTGACAGATAAAGTATGTGATGGTGTTGAAGTGAAGTTAACAGTGTGTGCTACATCCATAAACTTAAGCAAAGTATATGACTCAATTTCACACGAGACTATGCTAAAAAAAAATTAGCTCACTATGGAATACAATGCAAGTCGTTAAATGTATTCAGAACATATCTTATGGACAGGCAACAATTAGTAAATATGACTGACCAGTCATGACAACAGTTGAAATTGAAAAGAGGTTTTCCACAGGGATCAGTCATTGGACCTTTCCTTTTCACTGTCTACATAAATGATATTACAAGACACATACCATGCTGATGATGTGACACGTAACAACAGGCAATGATGAACAAACTGTCCAACACTACAACAAAAAATTATAGACACCACAAAAGTTTGATGCCAAGCCAATCAACTATCTATAAATGAATCAAAAGGTGCAGAAGTCATTTTTAATCAGGGGGCCACAAAGGCTTACTTGACATCATAGTGGATAAAAAGACTGCACCACCCCCATGAACCACAGACATTGCTGCTGAGGTGGGGTGGCTTGTGTGCCTCAACGATGCAGACAGCCATACCGTAGGTGCAAACACAACAGAGGGGCATCTGTGGAGAGGGCAGACAAACATGTGGTTCCTCAAGAGGGGCAGCAGCCTTTTCAGTAGTTACAGGGGCAACAGTCTGGATGATTGACTGAGCTGGCCTGGTAACATTAGCTAACATGGTTTTGCCATGCAGTTACTACAAACGGCTGAAAGCAAGGGGAAACTACAGTCGTTACTTTTCCCGAGGACATGCAACTCTACTATATGAATATATGATGATGGCATCTTCTTGGGTAAAATATTCCGGAGGGTTAATTCAATGCCAATTCAATGCAGTAAAGTACCTAACATTTTCAACCTATTTCAGATTTCTTTCAAATTTGGCACATTCAATGAACCAGATAAGAGATGGAAAAATACCAATTTGAAGTGCTGTATTAAACCTGTGAAGAAAGTTAGAGGTCAGGAAAGTTTGGAATTTGTGTGAAATTTACATGTGTCTGTCTCAACATAAAAGACTGTAATTCTGGTTCTAATTAAGTTACAGCAATGAAAATTGTACCATTGGAAAGCTAATGGATAGACCTTTACACTGATATGCCACATGGCAGGTTTCTGAGTATTTTTATTCTAAAGGTCATTGACCTTGAATATCACAAAACACCCCGGCTTCAAATTTTCTGGAAAAAATATATTTTATTGTTCCATTATGTTACTACAAATATGGTAAATATCAAGATGGCACACCAAAGGCATCATTCACAAAGAATTATTTTGTCAGCACCAATACACTAACGAAATGAAGAAGGTAACTCACATGTATGAAACACAAATTATGATAACATACAATCCATAAGTAATATTCTACAAAAATATGGTTTGCATTATTATAATGGTATTATGTAGCATTTACATTACAATTTTCATGAAAAGTAATTAGATCTCTCCTCACAATTCTCCAACTAAATTGTTAATGTTTGCCAGATCTGATGCAGGGAGATTGTATGTCCCAGTTGGTGTCACTGGATCGACTCTTGTGATAATGTCACATTTTATAATGACACAAGTGTTTGTTTGTTATTTGTGTAGCAAGATAACTTCTGATGGCCGAAGAAAAGAAGATATAAAATTCAGAATGGCTATGGGAACAAAAGTGTTTCTGAAGAAACAAAATTTGTTGAAATCCAATATTAAGTTAAATGTTAAGAAGTCCTTTCTGAAAGCATTTGTCTGGAGTGTAGCACTGTATGGGAGTGAAACATGGTTGATAAGAACTTCAGACATAAAAATGATAGAAGATTCTAAAATGTGGTGCTACAGATGAATGATGAAAATTAGATGGGTAGATCACATAGCTAATGAGGAGGTGCTCAGCAGAATTGGGGAGAAAATGAGTTTCTGGCATATCCTGACTAAGAGAAGAGATAGGATGGTAGGTGAAGACTAGAAGCATAATGCTCTTCATTTTCTTGCCCATTCATCTTGGGGTGCAGATTGTGCAACTCTCCTTCGTATCTATCGGACCCCGAATTTGTCCCAATTGGAATATGTGTGCCAGGTTTATGGCTCGGCAGCTCCTTCTGGCCTGAAACTGTTAGACCTGGTTCACCATTGTGGTGTACGCTAGTCTACTGGTGCCTTGCAGACCAGCACCATTGTTAGTCTCCTTGCTGAAGCTGGCTGCTTCTCACTTCAGATTTGGCAGCATCAGCTCTTAGCATTCAACAATTTCCTGCTCATCCCCCATATTGTGTTCTCTTTTGCGTGTGATGGGTCTCAGTCTCCTGATACCTGCCCTCGAGTAGGACTACCCGTCAGATTGCTGCTCGCCTTCCTTTGCAGGGACTTTCATCTCTTTGATATTCTACTAGCAAAACTGCAGCATTACGGAGCAAAAAATAAAACATTAGAAATAATTAGGTCATATTAGAAAATAGGAGACAATTTGTGTCAGTTCAACATAGGCATTCCTCCATGCAGATAGTCACTTCTAGTGTGCCTCAGGGTTCTGTTCTTGGCCCCTTCCTCTTCATTGTGGCAATCAATGATATACCACTATACATTGGGCCTGAGTCAGTCATCTGCTATGCAGATGATATGACTATAATCACCACTGATCAGGATTTAACAAGGTTACACCAGAATTCACAAGACACTCTCTCTCTCTAACATTAAACTGGTTTTCGGCTAACAAATTAATATGCAATCCTGAGAAAACACAACAACTAATGATGGGATTAGCTAAACAGATAGAAAATAAAAGCGTGAAACTGTTAGGAATACACATTGACTCCAAACTTAACTGGCAAGCCCATATCGATCATATCTGTAAAAAATTATCACGGGTGTCGTATCTTCTATGGAAATTAGCTGACTTTGTGAGTAACAAATATCTCAGGACAGCCTACTTTGGACTTTTACAGTCACACATAACCTATGGGCTATTAATTTGGGTCAACTCATGTCATATCACTGATGTATTAATGATACAAAAAAAGGTTATAAGAATAATGTGCAAGGTTGGCCCAAGAGAGCACTGCCGACCGTTATTTACTAAAATGAAAATACTGACAGTGGTAAATCTTTATATCTATGCATCAGTGACATATGCTAAAGTCAACATTAAGCAATATAATACCAGAGAGGATATACATGAGCATAATACCAGAAACAAAAAGAGTGTTGACATTCCCAGACATAGACTGGCAAAAACAGGAAACTCCTACAAAATAAACTGTATAAAATTATTTAATAAGTTACCACTCTCTGCAACCAATACGTCTTTTAACAATTTCAAAAACAAATTGTACAAGTGGCTTGCAGACAACCCATTTTACAATGTAAAAGAATTCCTAGATAGTTGTAGCATAGAAATAGGATTTTAATAATATAATTGTATTGCTGTAAAACTGCTTAATAAAGGACAAAATTTGTACATGAACTATAAACATTAATTAATATGGTGAATACTATTGTATGTATGTAAAAATTTGTAAAGCCTATTCCACTACGTGTGGTCAACAGTTAATAAAGAATCTGAATCTGAATCCCTTGCCTGGACTGTACTCCCCACCTTATACCGTGCACACCTCCTGGATGGTGCCTCAGCCACGAATTCGAACAGATCTCTTTCAAAGTCGAGAAGCTTTAGTCATCCCCATAATCTTCCAGTGTATGTTTCACGCACTACTCGAGTTTCAGGATGCAACCACCTTCTTGCCGATGGCTCAAAAAGTATTGGTCATACAGGAAATGCTTTCACATCTCCAGTTAGTATGGAATGCCATTCTCTGCCAGAATAGTGTAGTTTGTTTATGGCAGAACTGAGGGTCATTAGAAGAGTCCTTCATTTTATTAAACAGGCTGCCCTGGACTGTGTTTTAATCTGAACCAACTCAATAATCATCCTGCAGACCAATGAGTGATGCTATTCTTCCTGTCCTTTGGTCTTTTCTATTCACGATCTCCTCACAGACCTTCATCGTGCCACTTGCTCTGTAGCCTTTCTCTGTGTATCCAGTCACACGGGTATCCTAGCGAATGAATGGTCTGACCATTTGGCCAGAACAGCAGTTATTCACGATCCATTTCTCTTGATAAGCTGGGTGCAGATAAGATCTCTACTCATACAAAAATGGAATGACATTATTGATAGATCTGAAGCATTGAATGAAAATGTGTGGTGCGGCCAGACCTCCATGCTTACTAGGCAGATGTCTTAACCGTTAGACTACCACACCACTAACGATTAAGGCGCCTTGGAATAGTCTATGTATGATTTCCCTCCACAACACAAACTTTAATTCAGCTTCTTTGTTCCAAAATCATTGCCACTACTGCCAAGGCTCTCCATGCAGCGGAATAGCACCTCAGCAATGGACATGGTGGAACAATCCTGTTACGGTGATATAAATATCAATTAATACAAATAAAGAATCCCAGAGACGGATTCCCGGCTGCACCACAAATTTTAATTCAATGCTTCAGATCTGTCAATAATGTCTTTGACATATTTGAGACGTAAATCCGTCTCTGGGATTCTTTCTTTGTATTAATTAATATTTATATCACCGTAACAGGATTGTTCCACCATGTCAATTGCTGAGGTGCTATTCCGCTGCATGGAGAGCCTTGGCAGTAGTGGCAATTATCTTTGGAACAAAGAAGCTGAATTAAAGTTTGTGTTGTGGAGGGAAATCGTACATAGACTATTCCAAGGCGCCTTAATTGTCAGTGGTGTGGTAGTCTAACGGTTAAGACGTCTGCCTAGTAAGCATGGCGGTCCGGGTTCAATTTTAATTTAATACTTCAGATCTATCAATAATGTCTTTGACATATTTGAGACGTAAATCCGTCTCTGGGATTTGTTTATTTCTATTAATTGATATTTATATCACCATAACAGGATTGTTCCACCATGTCCATTGCTGAGGTGCTATTCCGCTGCGTGGAGAGCCGTGGTAGTAGTGGCAATTATCTTTGGAACAAAGAAACTGAATTAAAGTTTGTGACGTGTAGGGAAATCGTACATAGACTATTCCAAGGCGCCTTAATCATTAATGGTGTGGTAGTCTAACAGTTAAGACGTCTGCCTAGTAAGCATGGAGGTCCATGTTCGATTCCCAGCTGCACCACAAATTTTAATTCAATGCTTCAGATCTATCAATAATGTCTTTGACATATTTGAGACGTAAATCTGTCTCTGGGATTTGTTTATTTCTATTAAAAATGGAATGGTAACTGGCAGGCTACTGCCCATGTAATAAACTCAGCACTATCAAGGACACCACTGCATCTTCGATTTCTTCCTGATGCTCTTCTTGGAGGGAATCCACTGCCCTCTGTCTTCTCTTCATCAGACATGCCAGGGTGACCCATAGTTTTCTTCAGTGCAGTAACCTCTCCCACATTGTGATTGTGGAACACTACAATCGGTAGCTCATATCTTAGTGGATGTCCCCTCCTCCTAGCCATCCTTGCTAAATATGAACTTCCGCACACATTTTTTCTAGTTTTGGCAGATGATCCACAGATGGTTGATCAGGTTCCACTTTTATCTTCATGAAGGTAGTTTTTATTCTCAGTTATAAGATTTCATCTCTACTCTAACAAGGAGGTTGAGTTTGTGGCTCTTCCTGCTGATTGCAGGGTTTGGAGCACTCCTTGCCACGCACCCCCCCCCACCCCTCCCCTCCCCTCCCAACCTCCGGATGTCCATTACACTTTTTACCTTGTTCTTAACACTGTTTTCTTTCTTCCATGTTAAGGCTTAAGGCCTTTGGTCTAGGGGCATTATGATCTGTTGACCAGTGCATGTCACTAATGAATTGGGGTTTATAGATCTTACAGAGCTGTGGAGATAACTATTGCAGAATTCTGTATATTTTGTTGGTTTTAGTCTTGCTCTTATAACTGATTATAATTACATTTTTGTTTTCCCCCTTTTTACAAGTAGAATTTCTTTAACTGGCTTGCATCTTCAGTTGCACACCATCCTGAGCTAAGTGGACTGATGACCTAGCTGTGTGGTCCCTTACTCTCACCAGCCGAATGAACCGAACTAATTTTTCAATTTAAATATATATCACATGTAGAATGACAGTAAATACTGTTATTCTTTATCAAAATTAAATTAAAGATATTATTAAATATGAAAAGTAATTCTGTTACATTGTAACCAAACCACTGACTGACAATGTTATACATTATACAACATGTAAATTATGCAGGATTTAGATGTCACTGAAATTGGTTCGGCAGTTTGAAGATCTTGATGTCTTGTGTAAACATTGTATTCATAATGTTGAATTGTATTATATACAACATATCAACCATAAACAGTATTTTTTATATAAAAAATAGACGAAGATTACTCACCAGGCGAAGGAGCATAGGTATGACAGCATCACAAATAAATAAATAAATACACACACACACACACACACACACACACACACACACACACACACACACACACACACAACGCAAGCTTTCGCAACCCAGTTGCTTCTTCAGGTAGAAGGGAAGGAGAGGGAAAAGGAAATGATGAGGGTTTTAAGGAAGGGGTAAGGAGCCATTCCAATCCTGGGAGAGGAAAGACTTACCTTGGGGGAAGAAAAGGAAGGTGAAGAAATACACACCCATACATTTACACAGATCTCATCATTTCCTTTTCCCTCTCCTTCCCTTCTGCCTGAAGAAGCAACTGGGTTGCGAAAGCTTGCGTTTGTGTGTGTGTGTGTATTTATTTATTTGTGATGCTGTCACACCTGTGCTCCTTCGCCTGGTGAGTAATCTTCGTCTATTTGTGTGTGTGTGTGTGTGTGTGTGTGTGTGTGTGTGTGTGTGTATTTATTTATTTATTTGTGATGCTGTCACACCTGTGCTCCTTTGCCTGGTGAGTAATCTTCGTCTATTTTTTATATATAATTTTTCCTGCTAGGAATTTTTCGTCTTAATATTCGTATCATAAACAGTATTTTAATTAATATGATAAATTTCAAAAGTCAAAGGATAAATTGCTTTTCTGAGGAGTCTTCAAATGTTTCAGCATCTATAAGAGAAATATTGATGCACATTTGTTCCACATTTTGAGTTAAAATCAACAAACAGGCTATCTTGAATTACACACTTTGCAAAGTAGGGTATTTTCTTCTTCAGTGTTCAAGCTATCTCCATTCCCAATTTCATCAAAATCGGTTAAGTGGTTAATCACACTGTTCTCATTCTTGATATGCAAATGTTGGCAAATTGATTGTACCAAGTGAAGTGGTCTTGCACTTACATGCTCCCATAGAACTACTTATGCCCATGATTTAAATTAAAAAAAACATAAGTAATTTCAAACACTGATCTTTTGTGTTGTGTTTTATGGTAATAGGATGTGCAGCCCTATGTAAGCATTTACCAAAATTTTACTTACGGGCTCAGTGGCGTAGTATGCTACTGTTGGCTGAGACCTTTCAATCCTCTTTGAAAACTGAATGAGTGGGAATATTTTTTTGTGTCAACTGTGAAGTAAATAATTAATGCTGTTCCTGATCTACAGTTGACGGGTTCCTATACGTACCCTTGTCTGGTCATAAGTTAGTTATTCTCAGAAAGCAAACATCTTGTTGTTAGCTTTAACTTACCACACAGCCAAGGCTGTGTTTAATTTGCACAGTAACATTTCGTACATTGTGTCTTCCAGTAGTCCACCCCCTCCTCCTCCTCCTCTCTGTCCCTACCTCCTTCCTCTTTTTCCTTTCCCTCTAACCCGTGAAACATTAGATAACTCTGCCAACTTTCAGTTGGATTGGTCATAAAGTGTTCAAATCTATTGTGATGTATGTTCCTGCCATGCACCATAAGATACTTGTGTAGTGTAAAATCTTTCTACATGAAATGTGCCTATATGTGCAAAATTTTGCGGTGATTGATCATTTGTCAAATTCTGTCGTACAATCGTCCATGCACAATACAGTGCTTTACAAAACCTAACCTGTGAGTTAATTCAGTGTATAAGCTATCTCTCCTCCGTATTTCACCTAAATATGTCCTGCTGTTTCAGCATGAAGGTGTAATTAACATATTCATTGTAAGATATTCTTCACTATGCCCCATACAGTGCCTTACTGAAGGTGTTAATCAAGAATCCAAGATTAGATTAATACTTGTTCCATAGATCATGAATACAACACTTCATAATGATGTGGAACATGTCAGGTTAATGAAGGGTGTCTATACAAGACTACATTACACAAAATATTACGTGACACAATTTTTTTTATTATTTGATAATTTATATCTAAAAACAGTTCCATATTTAATCCAAATCCATCCTGCCATTTCAGCTTGGAGTAACAAACATGCATACATATGTTCAAATTTATTATATAAGTGCTGAATATCTAGTTACTGAGTATTTTACCACCTTGAATTCCAGTACATTGCATCCTGTACTGGTATGTCACACATAACTCTAAATGCAGTCAGCATTTGGTACCATAATCAAAATGTAGCATTCAATGCCAGACACATGGTGATGAACATTCATTCAGTACAACCACTACGTTATTAGTCATCCAGGAATAGGCTTTAAAAAAGTGCCAACTCTTTGTTAACCATTCCGTGGTTTTTACTCATTTTTTAGAATATCTTAAGTTATCTCAGTTGTTACTGAGGTTGATTTGGATCAGGATTACAAATATGACACTCAAAAAATTTTAGCACATTCCATTTTTCCTAAAAAAAAAGGTGGGACACATACGTCCCACTGATCATTTCTGGCACCGATTTACCTAAGAGTAATTTCTTAAGTTATCTAACTGTCATAGGGTCTAAACAAGTATATGATTCAAAAATTTGTAATGCACACCATATTTAAAAAATAAAATAAATAAATAAATAAAAAAAAAAAACGAGAGAGCTGTCTCGCAGCTTCTATAATAGAAAATGCAGATAATAGTAAACCACATACCGTGTTTTATTAGCGCAAAAATTTACAGAAAAAATGTTTTTCTTTGAAATATGAGTACTATAAAAGCGCAACATAAAGGTACTATAGGGCTACACAATGGTCACTGGGACACATGTGTCCCACTAATTGTAAATTCACTAAAAACTTTTGAAGTAAAATGTGTTTCAGAAAGCGTAATTGTTGCTTGTAAACTTCTAAGAAACATAAAATAGGAAATATACTTACTTCGGACATTTTCGGTGGCGAGAAAACGACGAAAACCGATTCAAGGCACAATAAACAATGGTTACGGCGCGAAAATTCACGCAGCAGCCCATATAAATAGTCACAGCCTTCTACACTGTAAGAATTTCAGTGCCTTGATTTTTTTCCGCATTCTGAAGGGCCAACAACAGATGGCAGCACTATGCAGAATTACGCAACTCACCACCTTGTTGTACAAATGAGGTCTGAAGTTAGTGGGACGTATATGTCCCAACAACCATGAAAGGGTTAATGAGTGTATTTATTCACTTATTTGGTCGTTATCCTGAATAGTGAGCAAAGTTACCAATCTCGGTTGCCAATGTGAAATGTTTTTAGTGCGTTCATACCCTTTGAGATTTGTTAAACTGTGTGATACTGCCACCATTTTCTAACAGAACACGTGGTGCAGTGGTTAGCATTACAGTTTGCTGTGCTTGCAGTCCCCAGTTCAAATCCCGCTACTGGCAGAAAAAAATTATTTCTTTGTATTTACTATTTCTAGAATGTTCTACATGTTTATTATGTTTGTAGTACATGTAAGTTCCAGAAAATTCTTTCTAAGTATAAATAGTGGAGGACTCCAAGCAGGAGGCAGTCTGTATTGAATGTATGCTTGTCTTAGCAATAAACCTGTTCTAAGAGTAAAGTGTTGTGCTCTATTAACGACCAGCCTTCAGATTCCGGACCACCTGCAGTTTTCAACGTGACACTTTTTGGTGGAGGCGCCAGGTATCCTACAAAACACCTGCATCACCGTGGCTCCGATTAGGCAGGGTAAAAGCTGCTGTTTACTCAGACAAAAACTGGATTACAAAGGGTATACTCACTACCTCCTTCCGAAGGTCTGTGTAATCAAAAGACCGATGGATATAAAAACAGCGGTAAGCCAGCTGCACATCAGACACCCATTTCACTCTTCGGCCAATGCTGCTCGTTGCTGATGCTAATGTCGCTGCTGTTTTTATTCTCGACCGGTGGCGCATCCACGGCGATTTTATTATCTTCAGTTTTTAGCCCCAACATTAGTGATTCCGATTAGCTGAATCTAGGTTGTTAGTGAGGGTATCCGTGGTTCAGGGTCCCGTTCTTGTCGTGGTTACCCGCGGCCACAGAGGCTAAGGACAGATTTTAGGTACTCCCTACTGGTGCTTTTATTTTCTAACAACTTTTACTCTCTTTAACAAAAATTGACATGGCTTCAAATCTTAATAACCTTGATAAGGACAATCATTCCGCTAACATTGAGTTTATCACTGAATCCACAGGAAGAGGTCTTAATCTTAGAATTATGACAAAACCTGTTTCAACTAATCTAACCAATGAGGACGTAGGAACCTCGGAACTCGATACACCAGCTGAAAATTCTCCAAACCTTGATGGACTCCATGAACAAACAAATCAAAAGGCAAAGTACTTGGAAAATCAAGAAGCAAAAAATGAGAACGACGAAAATGACCAAAAAGGAAAAATAAAAAGAAGAACCAGGAGGATTCAACTCCAACAATGCGGACTAATAATAAATCAAACAAAAATGGAATTGCTAATCAAACTCTTCTGAAAAAGGATTCTTCAAATGAACATCCTCAAGGTAGAACAGGAACACCTAACAGCAATCGAAACTACATAAAGGAATGCTTTCAAGAAAGATCAGGAACACCTAACAGCAACAAAAATTTTACTCATACATTGCCATCGACCAAAAAGGATGTCTCAAGGGATGGTCTCACTCAGAAACCAGGAACATCAAAAGAAACAGGCAAGGCTAATGAAGAAAATTCTAATACAGTAGTAGAAGAACATAACAAATCAAAGGAGCAAAATACTGGTGCAGTGGAAGTTCCAACCGATGAAACTAATCCTACAGGAAGCAGTTGTGGTGACCTTTGGGGAAATCCTAGGGCAGTTTTTATTAACGGACTGAACAAGGATGTGACTCAAAAGAAGTTATTTTTAGTTTTCAATCATAAATGATATTGAAACTTTTAATTTCCAATGAGATGGATCAGTGAAGGTAGTCAGTTATCACAAAGATATATTGAATAAGGTCAAACTTCTGCCCCGAGGCGAAGGTTACTCCACCTCATTCACAAACAACTAGATTTCAAGGTGAACAGTCTAAAGCAAAATTAGCAACATTCAATGTAGTTATAAAGAACATCGATCTCGATGTAGAACCTGAGGAAGTGCTGGAAGAGCTTAAGAGTAACCAGATTTTAAATATACAGAATGTGGTTAGAATTAAATCTAAAAAGACACTAAAGGAAGAACGAATGATGAGGGTTTTTACACGAGATCAAGGTACAGTTGACTAATTGGAACACCATTTCAAATTTCAGGGGCAGATTCATAAGGTAGAACCTCCAAGAATTCCCCCTCTGCAACGTCTACAATGTGCTAAATGTTATGGTTTTGACCATCTGACTGTAAACTGCCAAATTGGGATCAAGTGCAGTAAGTGCTCTGGGAATCATCTTTCTAGTAATTCTGAAACAAAACAAGTAATATGTGCAAATTGCAATGAAAATCACCATTCTACAAGCAAAAATTGTCCAAATTACCCAAAGGAGCCGGCAAATGTGGAGATGGCAGTCGTAATAAAATGTGTTGACCCCCCAGTCACACCAAAACCAGTATCTAAAATTGAAGAAACCTTCCCAAACATAGATGATCTGCTCAGAGCTATCACCACAGCTCTCATAGATATTCTACCTGAAAAGAAAGAAAAAGTAGTAAAAGCAATGGACCAAGTGGCGATGGCCTTTTTTAAGAGAAATATTCATGGAATTCAGGCAGGACCTCTTATGCATTATTTTATTAATAAAACTGACCAGGAAGGAAATCAAACATCTAAAATTCATAACAAAACATACAGTTCTGTGATATAGCCAATGTTAGGATAAGAAAATAAAATCTGACCGTTGGTTTTGTTAATGCTAATGGCCATCACTCCAAGCAACCTATTTTGGAATATATAGTTGACAAAGAGAAGGCAAAAATCTTCGGAGTTACAGACACACTGGCGGATGAACTACCAATAGCCCTAAAAAATTATATATGTCATCGCAAAAATGCAACTAATCACAGCTGGGGAGTGGCAATTTTCCATGATATTGATATACCAGCCGTAAGAATTATGCCACCTGAGGAGTTTAATGACATCCAAACAATAATTTTAAAATTAAGTGTGAAGATCCTAAATTTTATATATGTGGCACTGATATATAACTCTCCCAATGCATTTTTAAATACTAGTTTTATTGACTACTTGGCAAATCTTGGACCAGTCATTATAATGGGAGATTTTAATGCTCGATCAACGAATCTTGGAGATCTAAATACAGATAGAAACGGCCTAATTTTAGAAGAACTTTTAGTAAAAAAAACCTGGTCAGATTTGAAAATGATTAACCAACTTATATTGGAGAAACTGGGACTTACATACCAGATCATGTGATTTGCTCTAGTTTTATTAGACAACATTTTAGGGAAATGTGGATCAGTGACCATTTGCCTATATTTTTTAAAACTACACTTTTATCATTTGACAGCCAAAGTCAATCTAACATTGAGGCAAGTAAGAAGGCTATCTACAATTTAAATAAAATTAATGTACATAAATTCCAAGAACTTGTGAAATTGGCCCTACAGGATATGCAAGGATTTATTGATACAGAAAATATTGATGAATATAATGACAAATTAGTTGAAATTATTAATAATGCTACACAAGAAAGTGCACCTAAAGTTACAATAATGCCAGGGAAACCAAGAATTCCAGGATACATATTAAACAACATTAAATTAAAAAAGAAAATGTATAAACTCTATATACAGACTAGAGAATCAATTTATAAAACTGAATGGAATAGGCTGAACCACTTAGTAAGAAATCAATTAAAGGAGCTTAGAGCTCAAAAGTGGGTGCAAACATTTCAGAGCTCAAAAGTGGGTGCAAACAATTCGAAACCTGGACCACAAAAACTCAACTCTATTTTGGAGAACTTTTAAAAACATTACCTGTGACAATAACAAAGAAACTCCACCTTTAATTCAACATGGTCAAATAATAGCCGATGACTAGAAAAAGGCTGAGATTTTCAGAAATGTTTTAAATGAGATCCATCAGCATCCAATTGATGATAAATTTAACTTAGAACATGAGCAATTGTCAAATAAAGAGATAGAGTGATTGACAGACAAATAGACTTGGATGAAGACCAAACACAATTACCAACAGAAATTATTGAACAAGAGATAATTACTGCTCTAAAGAATGGGAAGAATAATGCACCAGGTATGGACGGAATAACACAGAAAATCTTACGTCTAGCTCCAAAAGAACTTATTATATCTTTACAAGAGCTGTTTAACCAAGCCATTAAGCAAAGGAAAATACCCATACAATGGAAGACCACTAAATACATAATGATATTAAAACCTGGAAAAGCATCAAGTGATCCAAAATCTTATAGGCTCATTACATTGTTAACAGTCATCAGAAAAACTTTTGATACAATACTAAGAACAAGAATTCAGAATTTTATTGATAATAAAAATCTTATACCACCTATACAGGCAGGTTTTTGTAAGGGTCACTCTACTTAAGATCCTATATTAAAATTGGCCGCAAGTGTCACTGAAGCTTTAAATTTAGGAGACTGCGATATGGCACTCTTACTAGATATTGAACAAGCCATTGATAAGGTTTGGCACAGAGGACTCTATTATAAGTTAATCAGAATGGGCTTTCCAAATCAATTAGTGAAGCTATTACAAAATTGCCTTGGTAACAGACCAACTAGGATATATATACATGGAATTTTCTCAACACCATTCTTCCCAGTAGCTGGTGTGCCACAAGGAGCAATTCTCTCGTCTCTATTTTATTCACTTTATACAGCAGATATAAGAACACCTGTCAGATGGAATGAGGATATTGCCATGTATGCAGATGATACTGCATATTGGTGCCATGCATCTACGTCCAAAGCACTTCATCAACATGCAACACAACACTTTAGAACCATGGTTTGCAAAGTGGTGTAGGTGCCCTAATCCTGGAGAAAAAAAAAAAAAAAAAAAAAAAAAAAAAAAAAAAAAAAAAAAAAAAAAAAAAAAAAAAAAAAAAAAAACAGGTGATAAGAACTTAACTCAGTATAAGCCACAGAACACAGATAAGCTCCAACTCCATCTATGGGGAAAAGAAATTCAGACCCAGAATAAAGTCAAATATCTAGGTATTATTTTCGATACTACTCTAACTTATAAATTTACAATTTCTGACTTGATAAACAAAGCTAGAAGGAGACTGAGATTATTAAAAATGATAAAAGGCAAATTTAGTGGTGCATCAACATCAACCCTCATTTATACTTACTGATATTAGACCGAATTTTGAGTATGCAGCACCTATACGGCTAACTTCAAGAGCAAATGCCCACAAAATACTAAGTACCGAAAGGAGAATACTTCGAATTGCTGCGAGAGTTAGCCCCAGCACCAGTAGGGAAGAATTGTACCAAACAGTAAATATTCAACCAATAGAACAAAGGCTGATCAATATGATAGCAAGATATGGAACTGTTAGACTTTCAGCAAGCACTAAGAAAACTGAGTTGTTGCAAAGAAATCCAATTACCATCAGCTATCCTAAGTACAAATATCCGTACCCACGTAGTGCCATAGTGCAAGCTATTGAAAGACTACATCCAGGTAAATATAATCTGCAATCAATCATAGGAGAAGAGGATTTATACAACCATCTACTAATCCAGGAAGTTCAATTAGACGTATAACTAACATAACATTATTCCCGCACTGAGGATTTTTTGGGGGAGGTTTTTTCCTCAGCAGATGAAAATTGCTGGTAACCTCCCATGAGAAATCAATAAGTAATGATAAGAATTAGCAAGAGTCCAAATCCCTTTTGTAATAAAAAAAATTGTGCCACCACAGCACTAATAGTAGTTAGTTTCCCTGGCTTAAAACGAACTAAATGTTCGAAAATGGGCCTGCCATCCCCATATGAGGTGGAATGAAAAAAAAAAAAAAAAAGACATTGGTGTTCTCGGGACATGCTGGACAGGACTCAAACAAATGGCAGAAAGGATTCGACTGAGTCACCCAGTATAATAGGTGGGACCACATGATGTGGTTGGCAAACATGTATTTCAACCTGGATGGGACAGCCCAGCTGTGGTTTGAAAACAAGGACAAGTTGATAGGTGGGACAAATTTCAAGTGGAACTTAAGAAGACCACCAGCGGCAAGTCCATTTATTGGAAGAACAATTGCAGAAGAGGGCCCAGCGGGTGAATCAAAGGAGTCGTACACACAGAGTGTTTGAGCCTATATCATGTAGTTAACCCAGATATGACAGAAGTAAAAAAATTTCACTCCTGATAAAGGGAATTGCAGAAGACATGTATCAAGCTCATCTGTTAGAAGATGTTACAACAACACAAGAGTATCCAATGGTGCCAGAAAACTGAAGAGAAGAGGGTTGGATACAGAAGTACGACAGACTCCTAAATGTAGTCCCTATGGCTGTTGTGAAAGACCAGCATGACTTTGCTTCTCTCATACAAAAAATTGTGAGACAAGAATTACAACAGTTTGTGGCAGCCGTGGCTGTTGAACCAAGCGAGCACCACATTATGGCCATGGATGTCAGATCTGTATGTCATGAGGGAGCTGACACTGCTGAGAAAGTCATATTTCAAACATTAGCGCCTATCAGTCCCGCCAGTTGCACCCGATGTGAAGAATGGCCTCGCCCTACTATGACACAGCAGCCTAGGAAGCAAATCACGCAGCCAAAAACAAATCCTGCAGCAACTATGACTCCTTGCAGGAGGACAAAAAACACATCTTTGTGTTTTCACTGTGGGCTTCTTGGACATATTGTATGATACTGTAAGGAGAGAAGACAAGTATTTGACAATTAATATGCTGCAAGATACCAACCATCAGAGCAGTCCTTTCAACAGCAGTCAACTGTAGACGATTACTGTCGACCTATATCATAAATGCGGTCGCTCTCCAACACTCCACCGCTGTTCGCTGTCACCTTATACCTTATACCAGTCTCGTCTAGCCACCGTGTTCAGGAAAACTATGCAAGGTTGCCATCTACGGAGGTGAGGCCACTGCAGATGAACATCCTACAGGGACGTCATCATCGATGGCCGACCTCTCCTGGCACTAGTCGATTCAGAAGCTTCCTTCTCTGTATTGTCAAATGACTACTACAGCAACTAAAGAAGATAAATTATTTTGTTCCATTTATGAGCCACAGTCATGCAATATTTTTTAAATCATTTAACTGCCATTTGAATGCATTATTTTATTATGTTTCGTCATAATATCGATATCAGCTGTAGAGCCATTTTCAAGTGTATATTGTAAAATTTACAACAAATTAATACATTGTAAGTATGGTACAGAAAAGTGTGAAATTAGATACAATATTATTTACTTACATTATGTCTTTTGATTGGTACTTGTAGGAAACCAAATCATCATTCTTGAGAGTAACAGTTTACATATGCACAACCATGTGGGTCATCTATAAGTAAAATAACTGTGTTCCAATGTATCTTGAATAATTTGCAGAGCATTCAAATACCACTTCATCATACACTGAAAACCAACTAAGCTCCTGATCTTTCTGTAGTGGCATGTGATAATAAACACAGCAAAGATCGTCCTTGTTAAAAAGTTACATAACATTGTAACATCTTTGAATCTCATATTATGTAACATTTTAACAACAATCTTCGCTTTGTTTATTATCACATGCCACTACAGAAAGATCAGGAGCTTAGTTGGTGTTGTGTATGATAGAGTGGCATTTGAATGCTATGTAAATTGCATTTGACATTAATATGTTTAAGATACATTGGAGCATGTTCTTTTACATATAGACGACCCACATGGTTGTGCATATGTAAACTATTACTCTCAGTAATGATGATCTCCTTTCCTACATGTACCAATCAGCAAGCATAATGTAAGTAAATAATATTGTATCTAATTTCACACTTTTCTGTAACATTATTTATATTAATTTGTTGTAAATTTTACAGTGTACACTTGAAAATGGCTATCCAGCTGAAATCCAGAGTGTGATGAAACATAATAAAATAATACAGTTAAATGGTGGTTAAATCATTTAACAAATAAAGAAGATAAATTTCTGTGATACAAAGCAACTGTGCTGATGGTCATAAACGGAAAATATGTCCGGCCTACAGGAACATGTGTTGCAAGAATAACTATCAACAGGAATGCTCCATTTGAATTTGTCATTTTAACAGAATGTAGCCATAATGCCATCCTCGGATGGGACTTCCTCCAGGCATCCCAGGCTGTCATGGACTGTGGATGATCTGAGCTACAAATTGAAGAAGCCGTTTCGTCGAGTACACGTAACGCACTACCCTGGGAGGTTGTTTACTGCTGAGAATGATTATACAGTAGTGACCCGTTTAGAAGTTGAAACTCTCCTTTGGCCAGTACTCCTTTCTCCATGGCCCCTATAGTTTGTAATAATGATGGATTTACCCTCTGTTCAGCTGTAATGTCACCTAACTCGATGAGGGCTGAAATTTCATCCACGCTGCTGTATTCGGCTAATGGATTCCTCGAAAGGCAGTTGACACCCTTGTGTTTGCATCTGTTTTTGAATACCACTGTGACATTGCACTCTTGGAGTCTTAGTGGCCATCTTGCTAGTCGACCTGATGGATCCTTCAAATTGGACAGCCATGGTGGTCTGTCACAAACGTGAATGGTTTACCGAATATAAATACGGCCAGAACTTGTTGATAGCCCAGATAACAGTGAGACAGTCCTTGTCAGCTGTAGATTCGTACATCTCAGATTTTGAGAGAACTCTTGATGCTTAGGCTATCACCTTTTCAGCACCTTCCTGAATTTGTACAAGCACCGCACCAATCCCATAACCGCTAGCATCTGTGTGAAGTTTGGTTTCCGCATTCTCATTGTATAAGGCTAGAACTGGTGTGGACGTTACAGCATCCTTAAGTGCCTGGAAAGTCATTTTTTTCATCTCATCCCAATAAAACTTGACATCTCCTTGCAGAAGTTCTTGCAAAGGATGTGCCTTGTTACAAAAATCTTTTATCTAATGACGATAGTGTGAGCACAGCCCGAGAAAACTTCTCATGTCACTGATGTGCTGAGAAGGTACTGGGATGGATATGTGACGCCTCTATTAGGAAGTGTCACGTTGAAAATTGCAGGTTGTTAGGAATTGTAAGACTGGTCATTAATAGAGCACAACACTTTACACCTAGAACACGTTTACTACTGACACAAGTGTACACTCAGTACAGACTGATTCCTGATTGAAGTACTCCGCTATGTATACACAGAAAGAATTTTCGGGAACTTACAGGTACATCAAACATACGAAACAATTCTAGAAATAGCAAATACAAAGTTTTTTTTCTGCCAGTGGCAGGATTTGAACCGGGGACTGCAAGCACTATGATCTGAGATGCTAATCACTGCACTGCGTGTTGTAATGATACTGCTGACCCCCTCATCTCAATGTTATCGTACGATACCGTCTGCCTGGTCCTCTTATCTCAATGTCATCCTACGATACCGTCTGCTTCGGATCCGGAATCATGTGGTTCAATAGTAATAAAAGTTGCGTGTGAAGTTAGTTAAAAACGATATAGCTAGCTTAGGAATCAGTGTAGGACAGTGTCTCGGTGGTACTGTGATTAAAACAAATGATAAATTTAATTAATTAAGAGATTCACATGTTTTCTTTCCAGACAGTTCTATAAACAATAGTTGCATCATTGTATGTTATTTCAAGACTTAAACAGACGAATTGTAAAAACTTTTGTGAAAAACAAAAAGCAATGAAAATAAATAGCATTGTATATATGTTAGGCTCATAAACAAGTTGTGTAGACCAGCTAATTGTGTAATTAATGATGTACTCGAGATTTGAATATTGTATTTCTTTGTTTATATTGACTCACTTTCCAATTTTTCCATCATATCATTTGTTGCCTCTCACCTTGCACAGTCTTTAGGATAGTGTGCAGTCAAGTCATTCCAGACCTTCTAATTTTGTTTTCTACTTTCCTTTTTTTCTTCGAAATTTTAACATTTCTACATTGTAAATAGAAAATGTTTTTCAAGTCATGCTGTTAAACTTAACCAATGTTCCTCACAGTAACATGTAACACCTCAATTCTTATCATATCCATCGAACATTGTTTAATTGAGAGTGTAATAATGCATGCAGCTTCGTAAAATTTACTTTGTGTAATGTGCTCGATGCTTGCAAATTTAGCATAGTGCTTCTTGAAGTACAGAACAATGAATTTCTGACAAATCTCATGTTTATAATTGTAATTGTTTGCTCTTTCATTATCAACTAAATCTTTAAGTGCTGCTGTTCAAGTGCTGTAGTGCATTTCTGTTGTAAATTAGTGGTGCCTTTCAGTTGTGGGACTATGTGATGTGATTCTCATAAATTTTCAAAGCTTGTTATAACAGACCACCAGACTGCCTCTTTTTGTGAAACAACTAGTGGAACTGTGAAATTTCTTTATACACAGGGAAATAAGAAAGTCTTTGCTGCTAGACCAAATTATTGTTATAAAAGCTAAGTCAGTATATCCATTCCCAGCGATGGTCCTTTCTCGAGTCGAGCAGACCTCATCTGCCGGTAATTCTACCGCAAGGCACTGCTGTCAGTTAAAGATTAATGGTTGCACTTGATACATCCGAGGTGTTAGAGCAATGAATTGTGATTCATTTTTAATGGAGCAAGGGACAAACACCTATCAAGATCTTCAGGGAAATGCAGTTCTACATATTGGAAAACAGTCTTGCTTTGAGAAGTCTGATGTGATGGTGAGAGTTCGAAGAAGGCCATGAAGTCTTGTATATCAATGAGCAGTTAGGGCAACCTCATTCATCGTTGAATGATGGAAACATTTCTCTCGTGGTTGCAACGGGGAAAACAGATTGACGTGTGTGCGTCACAGTCATTTTCCAGGAGCCTTAAATATTGTACATAACTGCATATGACATTGTTGACGGATCCTTGGAGTACTGGAACATTTCAACTCTGAGGGTTCCTAAACATTTCGATGAAATCATAAAAGGTAAGTGGAAGATGTCTTCACTGAATCATCTTGTGGCGCATTTGTTTTTTACTTGATATAAATTAAAGCCACATTTTTGTATACATCACCTGTTATATATATGTTCAGTGGTAGAATGCTCGTAGATCTCGTTGCTCGCCTGCCGTTAACACATTACAAAATCATAGGACGTCGGGTTCTTAAGGCGTCTTATGGAAACTTTTAATATGACATGTTTCATTTTTTACGTATATTTATTTATCCATTCTTGATGAAGCACAAAAGTAAGACTGACTGACAACAATGCTAACTACTGACTGATTACTACTTTAAGACTGACTCATAACTCCCCCTGTTCGCGCCAATTCGCGCGTATTCATATCTGATAATATGTCTAGAACATTCTAGAACACGGAAGTACAACATTTAAATATTTAACAATTTGCTCAATAAACATTAATGACTCCTGCTTTACGCAAAGATACATAAAAGTATGACAGATGTAATAATAAGTTTTTTTACATCAAAATAAACAATAGAAAAGATCGTAAGTAAACAACAATTAGTGCAGTGTTAATATATGTTTCCATTATTGTTCGACATTAAGCTTCAATAATTTAATTAAGTTTGTTAGAAGACCCTAGTAATGCAGATGATGATTAAAATGACTTGACAGAAGCACTATAAAATGCTTATGTAATATAAATATGGAATATTAGGTTACAATACTACAACCAACTATGGTATCGAATACTTCAGTTATTTAAACAAACGGGACCCTCCTGGCTAAATATATTACAATCTGGAACATTAATCCAAAGAGGGTGAAAGTTATCTGGACACCATTGTTGCTGGCCAAAAGGGCTAAGAGGTTTTCGATGTGGACAATGTGATTCTGCTCCACTACAGTATGACACCACATGTGGCAATCAGAATTGCAGAAAAGCTCTGAGAGGTTGTGGACCACTCAATCACTTCACCCCTAGTGATTTCCAAGTTTCCAGACCACTCAGAACGTTTGTGGCAGGACAAAGTAACAATGAAGCCAAGACCGCAACCAGCGGTGGTTCTGTAGTCAGCCAGACAAATTTTATGGCACAGGCATCTCAAATTTATTGCTGTGATAGAACAAATATGTGAACCAGTGTTGGGATGAAAAATAGTGCAAGGTTCGTAGAATAGAATGTATATTTGTAATGACCTGAATGTACCTTACTTTGCTTACTAAAAAATAGTGGCAAAGTCTTTCTGATTTGACCCCGTACTACGAACAGATAATGAACAATAAACGGCACAGATACTACAATTCTGTTTATCTGTGGATGTGTGTGTTTGTGCGTCTTTTTATGTGTGTCTGTCGGCGGCTCAACATTCGTCTTTACGGTGAGTTATTCCCTATCTACATATTATTATTAATGTTTGTAAGTATTTAGCATTATTCCATCTGCAAAGCTTCTAAAAAGGCATCCTCGTTCAGAAAATTTCTCTTGTAGGAAAACAAGGTTTCTGCTATTGTCTGCAATATAGGATTCACAATGGGTTTCATCAGTTTGTGAAGAATGTGTATTGATGTGGACAATTTCCTTGAAGTGGTTCTTTCTCAGTGACTGAAAATGATTTTGAAAGCATTTCCAAACCTTTTTCCAGTCTGGTCTAAGTTGTATGAAGAATATATTTGACACAGATAACAATATAGACTAAGGACAGTTACAACTCACCACAAAGACGTAACGATGAGCTGCAACAGGCACATAAAAAAGACGCCCGCGTGCACACACACACACACACACACACACACAAACACACAAAACACAACACTTTCAGCTATCAGCCATGACCTTTTTCAGAGAATAGAACATTCAAGCAATTACACAGGCACACAACAAAGTCATACAACCATCACCTCTGGCTCCTGCACTTCGAATTCAGAGAAAAATTGTGGAATTCAGAGCTGACGGTTGTGTGCTTTTGTGATTGCGTCAATGTTCTTTTTTCCAAAGAAGGCCATAGCTGATAGCTGAAAGTGTTTTGTGTGTGTGTTTTTTATGTGCGTGTCACAGCTCATCATCATGTCTTGGCGAGGTGTTGTAAAGTGTCCTTATTCTATATTGTTAATTCCAACCTGGACTTTCCATTATTTCACACAGGATAAGACAGTTTTAACTTCAAGAGCCACAGTACAGTGACAGCATATGCTGTACCTAGCCAGAAGCAACCTCCGTTATTAAGGAACTGGTTAAGAAATTTGAACAGATGCATTCAGTGAAGTGTGTCGTTGTTGTGTTCTGTGTGACCAATCTCAACGATGAAACATCGGTCCCATCAAATGTCTCTATACTCTTTACATAAAATAGCAAAATCATTGAAATTTACGAAAAATCATGAAATAATCCACAAAATTTTGTGAAATCTCATCAGTCATTTAAATGTACTGGCGGAAAATATAAATGACCATCAATTGTACACCATTTTGATATATATCGTTTCGAGTCCTGCTAACCTCATTTACGGTGCAGTGAATAAAGCCCATTTCTGGTGCTTTATTTAATCTGGTGGCTGCTAGCGTACTGTGTGTTCGTAATTGTTTCTGATCGATGGTTCTTTCAGTGATTTGTGAGTTTAGAACAGCAGATTATTAACATGGTTGTAACAATTTTTGATCGTGGAAGAGAATTCGCGTCAGAAGGATTTTACGTTTTTGAGAAAACAAGAAAAATTCTTATGTACAAATACTGTAATGTGCATATTTAATGACAAAGAAAACATAAATTGCAGTTCTTCCCATAAGAAGAACAAGAAGTGCTATAGACAGGTGTCAAGAGACAAGTTACACTTACGGACATCAATGCAGCGTCAAAACGAGCGAAAGTGGACAAGGAAGAATGTGTGCTATCAACAACATGAATTGAACAAACTGCCAATTTTATGGGACTTCTGAGAAGAAATTTTCCTGGTATTGTTAGAAATATGACTGAGTTTTTATAAAACATACATTCGTTGCCAACATCAGTAGACTATGCCACTGCCATAAGCAAATTTTTACCAATAGTGGCTTACTCAACCTGTAAAAGCTATCGCGCATAAAGATTATAGTGTTTACTCTACAGCATGAAGTTTTGGGATGATGTATTGAAGTTTGCAACTTTGCATTTAAAATGTGCGCGAGTCTGCAGCGTTCGTCACGTGGTCGATTTATTTATTAAAATGCCAATAAGAATGCGTCTTTGTTTTTCACATTGTATATGATTCAGTGTCATGAGCATAATTAATTTTTACGATATTCCTTCAGCAATATATATATATATATATATATATATATATATATATATATATATAGTGTTGCTGTTAAGTATATTAAAGCTTTGGCCTCTAATGATGTAAAAAAAATCATTGCCTTGCTGTTTTTCTTGTTGAGCACTGCTCAAAAGTTGCCATTTGTTGTTGGCACTAGAAAGCTTTAAACTTCCATTGATTCATTTATTGGGGGTCTAAGCTTAGTGACGTTTGTAACAGTTTTGAATTATTATAGGAAGTAATTTGTTTTAGGCAACTTTGGTCAAACTTAATGAATTGCCAAAGCAAAATCAAGTTTTATTAACATCACTCTTTCAGGCTGTTGTAAGAGCAAGGGCTTTCAATATATGAAATACCTGCAACCGTATACAGTGTTTAGGGATTTGGTAAAGAATTCTTGCAGTTAAGATGTCGATAGTCTTGCTGTTTTTCTTTCTCTAAAATCGGAGTATGGGTGTTTTGTAGAAGCTGCAGCAAAGTCATTGTGGATTCCTGTCAGTAATGCAGATAGTCAAAGATCATTTTCAGCATACTCTAATATAACATCTGACAGGAGAACAACTGTTACTCTATGTAACATGTAAATCATGTTATCTCTCAAAGTGACTAAACAGGTTTTTTTTAATTAATAAAAAGAAGTCCCAGTGAGTAGCGAAATTCACACCTAAAAAGGTATTTTTTACATGCTTTCGACCATGAATGGTCTTCTTGAGAAAAATGAATGCATCCACTCTCTCTCTCTCTCCCCCCTCCCATCTCTTCACACACACACACACACACACACACACACACACACAAAACCACCGTCTTCAGTCATTGTGGTGTGACTCACCACAATGTCTAGGTCTACCCTGTGTGAGAGTGTGCTTGTGTTTATTTTTCTGAAGAAGGGCATACATGGCCGAAAACTTAGAAAAAGAGTGGCCTGTTTATGTGTGAGTTTTGCAACTCATGGGATGTCTGTATGGGAGTAGCAATTATACCTCCCTCAATATTATTGAATTCTTCCTGGAGTAACCATTGTTGATTTCTTAATTATGTACTTAGGCTACTTAAAACTTATTAAAGTAGCATGATAAGTGTTTGTCAAACATTTTTTCTATTGCACGTCTTCATAACATGTAAAATTTTCATGTTTTCTGAATAAAATAAAAAATGTTACACTGCAATGAGGCTATAATTGATTTTGCTTTAGTTTTTATTGGTTCAAAATTGAAAATAAAATTAGTGACATTATTGACGAAATAAAATGAAAGTAGCGAAAAATACACCGGTACTGAAATAGCTTTTAAAAATTATGAAATCAACCTAAAATTTTTACCACAAACAGGTGCCTCTACACATGACTACACATCACAGCCTTAGATCTCGTTTGCTCCAGCACACCCAACTCAGTACCAATCTCACACTGTCACATTCGCTCCTATTTGGCTCAGTGAATGAACTGTAGGACAGGTAAAACTGTCGTGAGTCTGTTAACACACTCTTTGGGCAATACTCCACTTCAGGCCAAATTCAGAACGGTTTGAACATGTATTTTATTTGGAGGATTCAATACCCTTTCTCAGGGTTGTCCACAGCTTCATGTGCTACATGTGTGGTCCATGGCTTTGCCCCTCCTGCCACTTTGCCCCCTCTTGTCTTTCCAGATCAATTTGGTGCGGTGAGCCATTCCATAAAGCACTGTGTTGTCCAGTACTTGCAAAGCAAGTTGGCTAAATAGATATTTTTCATGCAGCCTTTTAAAATTATGTAAAAGTACTCACATTAATTGGTAACAGCCTAGTATCATCTGTAAGTTTATAAATTTAAAGTTATCGTATCATCTTTGTACATGACTAGCCATCTTCAGTTTGTTCACTTATAGTATTTGTCTTGTGTAACAATCTTTGAGTTAAGTGTTTTGATGTGGTGTAACTTACATTTACCATTTGCTGTGTTTCTAGAGCTAGTTTCCATTACTACACTCATAAAGAATGAATAAAATAAATAATAGGAACATTCCCAATATTAATTGTGTGTACCACATAAAATAACAGTATTGTTAATAACAAATTGAATAAACAATGAAAAAAGACACAAGTATACCTTGTAAGAAAAGAAAATCCTGAAGATTCACAGGATCCAAACTTTCAGTATGGTCATTACTATACACCTTCTGACAACCTACAATGCAGCACAGCGAATGTGCAGACTCCAAAAACTGAAGGTATTAAATATAAGGAGAGGCAACGAATTAAAATTTTTTATTTGGCCGGGATTCGAAGTTGGACCTCCTGCTTACTACGCAGGTGCTGACACTGTGTTATGGACAAAGCAACTACATGGACTGTCTTTGAGCACTCTCCCTCCACATCACATACTTTAATTCAGCCTCAATGTTTCCTGTGAAATATGTAACAAATTGCCAAGGCTCTCCTATATTGGAATATCACCCAAGCAAAGAACATGAATGGGAACAACCCCACCTTGTTCCTCAGGCAGAGGTGATATAAATATCAATAATAATTCATTTCCTTGAGACAAATATTGTCTCATTAAACCAAAGATGTTAAATATAAGGAGAAGCATTGAATTAAAATTTGTGCTGTGGCCGGGATTCGAACCCGGAACCTCCCGGCCACAGCACAAATTTTAATTCAGTGCTTCTCCTTATATTTAATATCTTTGCTATAATGAGACAATCTTTGTCTCAAGGAAATGAATTATTATTGATATACAAAAACTGAGTTCGCAACAGTATTAACTTGTTCTTTCATTGTTGCCAACAACTATTTTCAATAGCCATTTCGATTAGCTGTGTTTGGAAGTGTTTCACAGTGTTTTGAAGTGCTTTGCTGTGCTGTAATTTTGCTATTTTGTGAGTCCCTTCAACAATGAGTGAAAGTAAGTTGATCTACAATTATTGAAAATATTTGAATCCGTATTTCCAATTACTGGTACTAATAAATGTGCAAACAGACAACATTTTAAGATGTATAGAGTCAGACAAATATTCAATTATTGACAATGTTTTTGTGAATAAAGTGAAGCATGTAATATGAAAATGTAAGCATTTACAGATGTAGCACAGCTGCTTTCAAGTCCCTTCATAGCATAATACATTTCATTTTTCCAGTAGCTGCTACATATTTTGTAGCAGACTACTTTCAGTCAACATATTAGCTAATTCAAAACAAATTTAAATACATATAAAATTCCTTTGATGTTGCACTCAGTGTGTTAATCTTAAAATAACCCTGCTGAAGTTTACGAATACGGAGACATGCAGTCGTCTGCTAACTATTGACAGCATGGCTAAGCCAATACTGCTATTTGTGCTGACTGAAAAAGCTGTACTGAGAAAATCTCTTCTGTGCTGATGTCTAGCAAATCCTGCAGTAGTTCACAGCAATCTGCAGATTCTTGGAAGATGTAGCAGTTTTGCACCAAATATTTCAGTGTGAATTCTGTAAGTTTCTTTATACATCAAATATTGTGTTTTTCCAGTGCCATAAAGAGCACACAATGGTGACTAAAATCTACCACAAAGAATTATCAAAATTTGACGTTTGCATAATCACAACAATTTAAGAAATGAAAGGGATGGAGGGGAGAGTGATAGATAGTGATTTTGTGATAAATATATATATAATGTGTAATATATGTATCAGTAAAACATACTCATAAATTTGCAGGAATTTCTATTATTGATTTCTATAGCGCATATATTTTCACACATCTTTCAGACGTTTGGAGATGTTCACTTTATACATAGATATTCTGTGATTTGGGTTCTCAGTTTTTAACTGAAAACCATTTTTAATAACATTATTTTTACAATTCTGCAATTAACACTATTTTACATAGTTGCAACTTGTTAAAACTGGTACATAATATGTAAATAAAAATTGATCAAAATTCTATATATACATAGGCATCTTGGCAAATTACATGCACTCTAAAAGGAAAGAAAAACAATTCATACAGAATATATAAAACATCAATTACTGTTCACTCTTTAGAGTGTGAACAAGTATTTCTTTGTTTCATGTCATCACATTATTTTCATAATACACAAAAATTCCCTTTTTACACCCACTTACAATGAGAAGAGACTAACTGGCTTTCACAATGAGAAGTAGCATTAAGAATATAGACAAAAAGAACAATATGCTCTAGAAATTTTACAATGTACAAGGCTGCGTTTTACCTGCCTTTTTTTTTCGTGAAACATGTGGATATCAATCACACAAACAATAATAACTAAGACAAACAAAAACACAGTAACAATGATGCTCCACCCATTTTCTTTCATAGTCTTAAATAACTCTTAACACAGAGCCCGGTGAAAAAAAAACAACATAATACTCTTTAGTGCCATTCTAAAAACTAGTACACTAAGTCAATTCTGTTACAGCCATGTCACAGAAATAGAAGATCACTGTAGCAGCTGCACTATTCATGTTGATCTCGATAATACAATTTAAATCAGAATCAATTTCATTGATGGCTCACAAAGAAATCTTAAGTAGTTCAACAATGCAGTAGGTGTGTATACTGATAAAAAGCAGTGTTTATAAATTTTCCAGAATGAACAACATTATAATTTTCCCCCTCCACTGATTTTATTATATCGTTTCCTAAAATCTTTGACTGTTGCCTCCTCTCTGAAAAACAGGCACAGCTTTTCACCAATATGGTACTTACACAAATACTTCAGATATACTTCAATCTGCTTCCACAAACTTGCAGGTATAGAGTGCAGGTGGACACCATTGACAGGAGGTTTATTCTTGCCTGACCAGAATTACACTTGTAGAGAAAAACAAACCAGTTTGTGCCTGCTACATCCTACAAACAGATTGTCCCAAGTCCAACATTTTCAATGAGTATCCCCAGAAAGAAAAGCAGAAGTATGCTCTAGGGATTGAAAACCTAACATAGAAGTACCACTGGCTAAAGTCAAAATATCATTCAATAATTGAGACACTTCTTCATATAAAGATTTGGTACTGAGAGTTCAGAGTGAGAAATGTCAAATAGTGTTGCTACTATAAACTATCAGAATAATGATCAATTTTTAATAGAGGGAGGTGTGACTTGTAAAGGCATAAAGTTGCTTAGTTGTTAAAACTAAACAAGACAGGAAATCAATTTTAATGTAAAATAAACATCACACCAATTACAGATGATATAGGCCTAGTTACTGCATAAATCTGTTTTCATTAGTCTTTCTGTGACACAACCCTAAACATCTCTTTACAGAAAGCTGGGACATGACTGAACTTTTAAGAACCTACGAGATTGCGACCCATTTCTTACAATAGTGTTTCTTCCGAGTGTGTTGTCATTTCAGTACTGTACAAGAAATTACGAAACTAAAAAGTCAAAATTATAGATGCGCACACACACCTATGTGACTCCCAAATCAAAATAAATCCAAGGAAAGAAGAAGTAGTAAACTGAAATAGAACAAATTCAAAATATTTAAACATTTCAACCATTTCAGGGCATTGAGATAAATCCAATGGCAAAGGTGAAAATTTGTGCTGGAGTGGGATTGGAAACCGGATTTCTCGCTTTGGGCCAGCAGTTGCCTTAACTGATTGAGCTATCCAGGCATGCTGCTCACCCAACCCAAATTCTCATCATGTAGCACACTAAGATTATAGTGCCCCTGCTCATTTGATTCCACTTACTCACAGCCTATTAAGGCAAGGCATCTGCATTGAAATTGACAGTTGTCTCTTGGGACAGATATACAATTATTTATACGGAGTCCGTTATTTTCACCTTCGCCATCGGATTTATTTCGATGCCCTGAAATGGCCGAAATGTTTAGATATTTTAAATTCGTAAAATTACGGCCATTAATGTCAAAAAATGGTGTCTGTTCTTTCGGACATGTCCTTAAAGAACAGACGCCGTATAAATAATTGATAAATAGAAGGCACTTTTACAGACTGCAGATGATCACTCTCTATCTCACAAATAGATTCTTTCCTCTTCACACCACTCCAAGAATTAACCTGAAATTAATGCATGGAGGCACAGTATATGTAAAAAGGTTATAAACCCACATTTGCTGCATTATGTGGACCCAATTAAGAACAGTTATTCACAGACATAAATGGATGAAAGTCTGTAACACATTTCTCCGGTAACAGAGTGACCAATGTGTGTTAGTTGTTGACTGAGACAGTCATTACTCACAGAGAGTTGTGTAGAAGCAACAGAAGCAAAACTTAGACTTTTCATATTAATTTTAATGAAACACTTCTGTGCTAAACACACAAACACACACACACATGTACACACAGTATTGTGAGTGTAGTAAAGCCTTTCTGTGCAATGCTTCTGTCAATTAGCTATTTGATGTGAGGGTATACACTATAATCATCTTCATTGTGTTCTGTCATATGCAATATATTTTTTATATAATTACTTTGTATCATACCTCATAGAATGCTGCTTTATAATTATGAAACGTTCTGTTGTGGTTCAGTCAAATATGTCTGTAGTCCAGAATGAAATTTTTAGTCTGCAGCAGAGAGTGTGCCAAGAAGCAGGCTAAACACTGTGTGCCGGACCAGGACTCAAACCCAGAATGCAAGTAAAGGTCCAGTGTTTGAGTCCTGGTCTGGTACATAGTTTAATCTGTCAGAAAGTTTCACATGTCTGTGATGTGGGTGTATATGTGTGGTTCCCTAAAAATTGGTTTACTTAGGAGTAACCTCTACACTGCAGGCACATGTTATACCATCATCAAAACTAAAATTTTCCAGCTGGCGAAAGACAGATTTGTAGATAGACAGAGGAAAAAAATGAAGATAAAGAAGTGTTGTTAGTCAATGACACTGTATACTGAAAATGCAACAGTAATATGTGGGGTTAAATGACAGATGATTTTTAAATACAATAAAGGCCAGAACTATTGTGTGTGTGTGTGTGTGTGTGTGTGTGTGTTCTAGTCAACTGATACATACAACGCACAACAGTAAGAAAAAGCACACTTTTGACACATACTGTTAATATGACAGTAGTTTAGCGGAACAATAAAGGATATGTAAAAATAAAAATTAATAAGCATAGGCACTGAAGAGTTTACAAGTAACCATTATTGTAAAGTGAGAACCTGTGTTACTTTTCCTTCTTTTCCTTCATTTTATTTACTTTATAGTTTTAGTTTCGCAAATGTAAAAGTGCATCTTCCCAATTGGTCCTATTCCTTTCAAGGAATTTTGCTTACTAATAATCTTTTTCCTCCAGTTAGTCATAATTTTACTACTCCTGTGAACAAAGACAAAACAACCTGCTTTTCTATACTAAAATAATTGTTTTTCACATAATATCCCAAAAAGTAAGTTTGAAGAAGCTGTCCGCCTGCATACTGTGAAAAACTAACACATCTGGTAAGAGAACCTTATGAACTGCCCCTCCTTGATGTTCGTCATACTTCTAGGATTTGGAGGCCAGTGCCTGGATGTCAGTGCCTTAAAGGTGAGAGATTTCTGAGCACTGTCAAGTATTATACTGTAATATTTTGAACAGAGCTGCCTGTAGCTCATTGTGTAAGGAATTAGTCTTCCAACTCTGAAGTTGCCGGTTCTATCCTCACATACACTTTATACTTGTACTCTAGGTCTGCTTTTAAAATGAAATGTTAAATATCAAATATTCAAATAATATAAGGAAATGCCACCTTTTTTTTAAATAAAAGTAAATTATAATTTGCTGCAAAAATGAGGGACATCAAACAGATGTTCTAGATATTTCTAGTATAGTCAGTACATGTTAATTTTTAGGAATACTCACATTTTTAATCATTTAAAATATTTATTTAATTATTAATTGTGACTGAATATTTCTAAATTAACATTTCCTTCAAATATATGAGAGAAGAGGGTCAGCAGCTTCATCATTCCATGGCTAGTATGTTACCTACTGAGTAGGACAACATGTTTTAACATCTTTTACATATCAGTAATTTATATGTATTTACCTAGCAGTGCTCAAATTCATTGATTAATGTTTTCACACACTTTTGAAAAGTGTGTGTTTTGCTTTAAGAAACTGATATATATAGGCACTGATATCCAAATCCTATAAAGAGCTCTTTAAAATCATATCCGAGTATATTTTTCCATAGCAACTGCCACTCAAAAGGACTTGTATTTCCTCAGAACCAAATTTTTAAAACTGAGAGAGCATCAAATGTGAGATTTTACCACAAGATAAACACCTCTGACATGAATAATGGGGGAGCACAGTACATACTAAATTGTGAACAGAAATTATTACCACCAAAAGCAGTTACTACACTTATGTATGGAAACTGTAGTTATAGTGGTTCTTTGCACCAATTGTATATATGTATAACAGTTTAGTGGTAGTAACAACACTGTACACATAAAGGAGAGCGCTGCTTTACCGTATAAAAAATAAAGTGAAATTATCTTATTAACTCTACATTTATCACCACACAAATGTTGCCACCATGTACTGGTATACCAAAAATGAAGAGGGAGAGATGAGAACAAGGCAGAATACTGACAAAGTGTTAAATCAGTCACTCAGGCCACAGTCACACACCAGTAACACAAAATTACACGTTAATAACAAAAGCTACCGAGCGCATCCCACACCAATTTCCACACACATCTGACTGACAAAATCTTATTCATATCTGATATGCTTATTGTCTGTCTTCACTCATAAAAGTAAATTACTCTAACAATTAACTCTTAATATATTAATGTTGTATGTTAATGTTCTACATATGCATACAACTCATTTCAAGTGATAGTGTACAATGACTAGAAATATTTGTGCAAGACAAA
Source organism: Locusta migratoria (assembly GCA_026315105.1). Lineage (NCBI taxonomy): Eukaryota > Metazoa > Arthropoda > Insecta > Orthoptera > Acrididae > Locusta > Locusta migratoria. Next base: position 119,556,068 of record CM048754.1, read on the forward strand.
GATAAAGTAATATTAGTTTAAAATATTACTGGCAGATTTTACACAAAGCTTTAAAATAAAGTCAAATTAATAAAATATAAGTTGCGTCCACTCGATTGTGGAATTCCACTTTTGCTTTAAAAAGACATCCCCAACTGACAGAAGTGCCGCATATGCATTACGGCCAGTCTGTCGGGTGAATACGACCAAAGTTACTAACAGAGTGGCAGAAAAATCTGGCACATTAAGCTACAGTCTAGGGCCAAATTACTGACAATCCTTGCCTCTCACTAACAAACATAAGTAATTATGGAAAGAATTTAACAATAAAAACTTTCATATACTGTCTGTAATAGATCACTGCCAACCAGGGTACTAAAGAACATAACACACAACAGAGCACGTCAATTACATATATACCTGAGACACTATATAGCACGAAAAATAAGTTGCGAGCACGAGTAGGCTATCACAATTTGTCCCCGTCTACAACTAAACTGAATAAATGTCATTTTGATGCAGTTTTGCAGTCAGTTTGATGCAGTTTTCACATACTAATTGAGTTTCAAAGACTCCCAAACATCAGCCACACAGCATACAATTAATGCAGAAGTTCTCAAATCAAAATGTCAAGTCATTCCTGAAGGACGCATCAAGAGACTGATGAGATGACTGTTGTTTCTGTAACTTTACCAATCGTATGGAGGAGTGATTGTGATATCACGAGTAGGCAATGGTCCCAAAAAAATATAAAACAACAAGTAGGACATCCACACAAAGTGCCCTTACAACCTTAAATGCACTCTACACTCTGTATACAATACAGGAAGAACAAGGGGCACATTTCATTACACAAGTGACACATATTTATTGCAGTGTTAGCCTCTTCTCCTGACTACTTGAAGAATGAATTTGTTTGCATCCCTATTAGCTCTAAACAACATCTGGGAAACATTACTGGTGTCCTAAAATAATGACCTTTACCTTAAGGAACATACAAGATGATAAAAACACAAAAACAATTGAATAACGATTATATTTTGAAGAGGTGCTCCATAGGAACATGGAGAGGTTGGGAAAAAAATCTACTTAAGTTGGACAGCTATTTTTAAGCTGAGACCTACAACTGCCTCAAACCTCCAGTAAGTCTATAATTTTGAGTGTAGATGGCAAACAGTGACAAATTTCAGATTTTAAAGTAATTCCAATGATGACAGTTTACATGCACAATTAGAAAGAAGAGTGATGTACACGTTTAGGAAAAAAAGGTCATTTTGCACATCTTTATAAAAAGTTTTTTGATGTCACATCATTAGCCAAAATTACACAATAACAGAACTTCTACACAGGGTGAACAAAACTCACAAAAAATTTAGTGTCCTATTTTACAACAGTACACCAGAAAACTAAAATGTTATTAAGGCTCTAAACTGTGAAACATTTCTGGCCTAAGACATGAATAGGTATCCCGAACAAAAACTCGACACTTGATAGTAAGACAGATAACGTAATATCTGTACATATATATGTATGTGTGTGTATATATATATAATATATATATATATATCAAAAACTGGACTACAACAAGATAGTCAGTAATATGTAATGGATGCATCACAAATTAGTGAAAAAAGTGCTACAATTGCCCTATAGGGACATTTCACAAATTGACGAATAAAAAAAAAAAATGGAGAAGCTTCTCGCAATGGAGCAAATTGGTGTGACCATTATTACACTTTTATACAATTCCATTCTTTCCCTGTAACAAAATAACAACTCTGAAACCTTAAAAAGTTGCATCAGTCTTAACTTACTCAGCAGCAAACTTAACTGCCTCTCACACATACGTGCGACTCTAGACTCTCTACCAAAGTGACAACTAGACACGAGCCACAGCACTCAGTACGAACAAACTGCAACTGACACTGAAAGCGTATTTCTGAATTCTGCCCTACTGAGCCTAAGTAACATTTCTTCAGAACTGTGTCCCTCTTATTCTGCAAAGTCCCATCAACACGAAGTCTGTCAGTTCTTATTTGTTACGAAAAGCAAAACATACATTGCCAGTTGCAGCTAAAAACACAGCGATGTGGGCAGAGTTTGGTGTCTTGACACCTGAATCACAGATAAACTTAGACAGTACCACTTTTAACCACAACCGTTGTCAGACTGGCAGACAGTGTAATTTAAATTTAATGTACCATATCCTTAAGTAAAATATATAGCTTACAGCAGCTGCTGTGATTTACAATTATTTTGTAGCGATCATTTACAGTAACAAATACAGTAATGTATATTAAATGGAAGCCTTTTAAACCAGCCAATAATTAAAAGGATTGACCTGCAGCCTTACACTTAAGTTTTTAACACAATGTATGGCAAGCAAATACTTACAATAGAACACAAATTCATTAAAATTCTCAATACAAAAGATTTTACAGCAATAAAATTTCCTGTTTGGAAATTAGTAAAGTATGGAAGCAAATTCCCTGACTTACACATAAGTTTGATACGCACAAATGATGTAAGTTACTTCGAGATAAAACCAACAGTTCAAAAAAATATAAAATGAGGAAAGATCTCTGTGCAATGATACATAATAATTGCTGCACCTCATTACACATTTTGTGACCTCAACAAGTTAAAATAAAAGAAATGTTAAAACTGAATAATAATAAAATGTGGGGAGTGAAGAAAATATTACAGTACAATAGAAATAAAAATATAATACCAGCAACAAAAACACCTCAGTGCACAACAGTAAGTGTGTAATTTACTGGCAGCATAGGCAAAAATATGACTTATCTAAATTCTTATTTAGCAGCACTAAACATGAAAGTAAGCAAATGTAGTAGGAACAGTTTCCCAGTCAAAATTTAAGGGGCTCCAAAGGGAAGACAAGACTTTCTCCACGGGCTCCAGTTCTTACCCTACCTTCATTCAACACCTCGGAAATTGAAAAGAATGATTGTATAAAATGCAGCATTCACAATGAACACCCAGCCACAAACCTTGAAAGAATTCTGGGTTACATACTGACAACTATAAGTTTGCCATCTATAAATATCAGCTGTTCAATTAATATTTAAAACAGGTATTCTTAATCTTATTTGTGTCAATCTTCTTTGTCCATATGGTCTCACAACTTCCTACACACAAACACACACACACACATACACACAAACAAACACATATAGAAAGAAAGAAAAAGAGAGATGGGGGCTTAGAGCATTTCTTGACATATTGCACAAAACCCGTTGCTGCAGAAGACTTTTGCAGCTCCCTGAGCAGTTTCTGTTATCTACGGATCAAAAAAATCTAGTAGATACAGAAGAAGTGAAAATAGCAAATATCAGGAGAAAAGCACAACAGATTATTCAAAATGGAGTGTGTATTCTTCCCACACTTCATCTACTTCCTGGAGGGGTAGCAAAACATGCCTAAGGTGTTTCAGTTGTTAGTTCATTAATACATACCAGACATTGACACCAGTGGTAATACTGGTGTGTCACACAGGCCTGTACTCCTCTCATAGTTTAAGTAGTGTGGGATATACAAAATGGGCCACTGAAGAAAAAGCAGTGTGATGTAGCTACAGCCTTACTGCCAGTCATTCATCACATAAAACTCAGTTTAAAACACTCACTTCTGAGTCGCACTAGACTTTCCGCTACTCTGCATCTCATTCCGAAGTAGCACTACCCGCATTGCAAACAATCATTCCACTTTCCAACAGACACACGGTGCAAGAAAACTGCCGTGCCTCCCCCTGGCACCGTACCATTGTGAGGTTTCTCGGTGCAGTGACACAGTAATGTTATTTATAAGAAAAATAAACTGGAACTCGTTGTCAATATACAAAATATTTCCAACTGTCGCTCGCTCCCAACATACAAAATACTTGCCCGCCTGGCAAAACTCGAAGAGCTACAGTCAGCTACTCACATTCACTACTGGCGGAACAGCGATTACACAAATGTGTTCGATTCCTCTGTCCGAACAGTTCCTCGGAAATAAAATAATTTGCCCAGTCACGAGTCAAATACTGCTAAGTCACTCAGTTTTTAAACTGGTGGAGAGAGTTAACTCAGAAGTTACAATAACTGAGTACAAAAAAAAAAAAAAAAAAAAAAAAAAAAAAAAAAAAAGTAACTGACTGCTAAAAGGTAGAGCAGTTTACATGTGATATACAAATTGGATAAAAATGCACAAGCTTTTAAAAAAATCTACCTCCCATACCAGCAGGATACATATCGACATATGTATCTGCTTCACAGGAAAAGGCAACTACTGATTACTTATTTTTCACCTTATCACAACACGGCAAATACTAAAACGTCTGTCCCCGAGTCCACTAGTAAAAGTGATACATTTCTATGGTACTGTAATAATGACAATTCTTTCTTACTCTTCATTTTATGATACTGTCAGACAGACTGAATTTGTAACACTTTATCCTCAGCCGGGAACTGTCGCTACTCAGTCGTCCTCTTCTAGTGTCGTCACGGAGGCACCAGAATAGGATGCAACTGACGTCTGAGAAAGTTTGGAACTGCGATGCAGGTGTCAAACTGTCAGGAGAGGGGAAATCGAAAGCTGTCGTCCGCTACTGGAGAACGACGTGGCTCGCAGAGCGACTGCCGACGTTTCAGAGAGGACGAGGGCGAGTGCGGAGGTCATCGCGTGGTGCCACTTGCCACCCCTCCACAGTCAGCCGCCCGCCTCTGCGACATACAGTGTGGGTCTGGTACCACCTGTGGAATGGCACTTTCCTGCAGACCATTCAGTTTGCGACTCCTGCAATACAGAAAGATCAGTGTCATTATTGTGTACATTCTGTTTCCTTCAGCCGTGTAGCAATCTGAGTGTGTGAGAGAGAAAGAGTTGGATGGAGGGGAGAAGGACAGTAAACATTACACTGGATAAAGAAGTACACTGAAACAATTAGCAGACAAAATTTCTGATATGTACTTCCCATTAGGAAGCAATTAATTTAGTACATAAATAGACACATCAAAAGTACACTACAGTATGGTACAGTTTGGGACAATTTATTCCCCTCTCAGGGATGAAGGTTGAGGAAAGTTCAAAAGGAAGAGCAAGCCCAAAATAAGAGGCAGTTACCTGTTGTTTGGATAATTGGAAATATGTGACGGCCAGCATTGCAGAGAATAGTGGGTAAGGCTACAACATTGGTTAAATACTGTGCCACCTTTAATCTACTGATCATGAAAACACAGAAATTGGAAAATTTTGAGAATTTATTCTTGTTATGAAATGCAAATCTTTATCTAAGTATTTTTGTGACTTTTTATAAACGATGAGACTGGTGGTTTGCTTGTGTATGTTTCTCTGCGCATTTAAGGGGGCACAGTACATTATAACCTTGAGGCGGAGTCATTCCTTTTTCCGCTAGCTTCTTTGACAGCGTGGCTGGTGTGTACTCAGACAATCAGAACTAGTTGGTTTGTTGGTGTGAGATTAAAGAGTTGCATTGTTTTTGTGATACATATTTCAGATTAATAAAGAACGTTATCTGTTAAAGTTGGGTATTATTCGTTTCGGCACCACCATAATACCCACAACGTCAAAAAAGCGATAACAGTGTGAGAAGCCGACCCTCTGCAAATGACACAAAATACTTATGCTTAGATTTTTACTAAAGAACACAAATAAATTCTCTAATATTGTTGTGTGAAACGTCAAAAAACACAAAAAGAATGGAACATTTGGAGTTTTACTGCGCAAATAATTAATGCTAGTAAAAGGTGGTAATTTTGATTATGTGTTATATAACCCGGCAGCAGCATCCAAACAATATCTGTCGAAGCGGTTTAAGAAACTTTGAAGATATGTTACATAGCCCGGCAGCGGCGTCCCTGATTTAAAAATTTCAACTTCTCATAAAATTATCAGTTCCGCCTGGCACTTGTTATTATATAACAAACTTCCTGGCGAGTGTTTTGATGCCTATTATGCACATATATCATAAATAAACCATGAAAAAGTAAGGCTAATCCAGTAGGCATATTTTACGATTTAAAACATTATTTCCTGCATGTTACGTTTTCCTACAATTTACACCATTTCACTGAAGTCCCTCGAAAAGCGTAAAAACGGTGTTATACTGTATATGCTGTCTCTCCCCTTCTCTGTTACAGAGACTGTTGTACTGGCATCCCTGTTAGCTAGAAAGACCTCCTCACAATGAAATATCTGCTAACAAGCTTCTATTTATTTTACATCAGATCAGCTCAAAGAGTAATTTGATACATCCCTTCAAGCTGGTTCATTCTGTACAATTGACAGATCTGCGTAGTTACTTCATACTTGGTGGTCCCGCTCCACAATATCTGCCATTACACTGGCCTTGACTATGCCCTGCTCATGCAAGGTGGGCCCCATCACTCAACCCCTTCCATTAGGAAGTGTTTCCACAAATTTCTATCCAATTTCATTCAGTACACCCTTATTACTTATTAGATCTGTCCATCAAATTGTCAAATTTTTGCTGCAGTGACATATTTCAAAAACTTCTCTTTTTCTTCAAATTTGAACTGTTTATTGACCACATTTTATTTCCATAAAAAGCAACATTCCCGATAAATGCATACAGAAAACTCGACCAACAAAATAGGAAACATTCTGGAGATATTCCACCGATTATTTTGGTATTAGGGATCTGTCTTTTCTGGTGGCTGGTTACGGAGCAAATTCCATTTAATTCGTATTGCATTTAATATACCTGCACTACAAGGTTCTACTCTTTCTCAGTAATAGCTACTGACAACAGTAAGGCTCCCTTCACTCTTCACCCTACTGTTTGTTTTAAGAACTGTTCAGTTCCAGCTTAGGTCCATTTCTCTAGAGGTGTCAGTTGTATATCAACACTTGTACACTGTAATATTCCTAGGCTCATTGATAAAGAGTTGGCCAATACACACCTCTTGTACAAGGGTAATAAATATTACAGAAGAGCAGTACAACAGTAGAGGGCCGAGCTGTTCCTACAGTGATATTGGCCACATCACTGTAGCTTCCTCTTAAAGTGTATTTTGTGTTGTACTTTTCGGTTACTGAATATTATGGACTTTTACACTTTTGTTGAGGCATTTTGACCTAAATATAAACAACTAGGATACCAAATTGAATAAACCATAATTAATTTCCTAATTGTTGGGCCTGCAGCACCATATATGTCGTAAAAAGACATTGTAATAAAGTTCCAGATTGCTGCTTATGTTTTATTTAATATTGCTACAGCTGTTTCGACAGTGTGTCATTCTCAAGCGCGTCTACGATGTTTGGACGTTAATTAATGTTAACATCTGGCGTAACTGTTGCTTTAACTGTCAGGTCTTATGCAGCTTTTTACATTAAAACTTTAATTTAAAGAAATTTTTATATTTGTTCGTAATTAGCAACAGATTTGCCAAAGATGTTTACATATACTATATGTATACTGTATGTAAACATCTTTAAATTAAAGAAATTTTTATATTTTTTCGTAATTAGCAACAGCTTTGCCAAAGATGTTTACACATACTATATGTATACTAATTTTTATATTTTTTCGTAATTAGCAACAGCTTTGCCAAGGATGTTTACATATACTATAAGTATACTTTATGTAAACATCTTTGGCAAAGCTGTTGCTAATTACGAAAAAATATAAAAATTTCTTTAATTTCAAGTTTTAATGTAAAAAGCTGCATAACACCTGACAGTTAAAGCAACAGTTACGCCAGATGTCAACATTAATTAACGTCCAAACATCGTAGACGTGCTTGAGAATGACAAACTGCCGAAGCAGCTGTAGCAATATTAAATAAAACATAAGCAGCAATCTGGAACTTTATTACAAACCATAATTACTTTATCACTCTGTAATGAGCCACCTCTTGAACCAAAACACTTGGAAAATCTCCCCAAATAGACTCTGACATTTTGTCAGTGGACTGCAAGTATACACTATAACATATACGTGTTTTCCTCGCTAACCCCGGGTGGCAGGTAAGAGCCTATTTGATACGTATAAGTAAGGCTCGCAGAGCAGCAGTGACATCCGACGGGACGGAGCCTCACCCTCAGGGCCGGCGTGCCGGAGTCCGTCGGCTGCCTTCCTGCGCCCCGTGGCGGCGCTCAGCTGGCTCTGGTGGTGGCGGTGCTGCTGCTGCGGCTCGGTATACGAATCGGAGCGAGGGTACTTGCCAGCCGGGCCAGGGGTTACCTGGTACCTGAACACAACCACTCCTTCACCAACCACAGCCTGCCGAGGGCAGAATAATCGTAATGCGTCAGACGGCGGCACGGTACACACTCGGCCGGTACAGTCAATCACAAGAAAAGTACAGCATGCAAATATGGAAAAATTACAAAATCAGAGTAGGAAACATGAATTCGCTTTTTCAAAAAAATCCTCAGTTTCGAGAAAGGATGACAGTCCGTGAGCCCGGTGCTTTCCTCGGTTCTGTGTCGTGTATTTATCTTTATTTCTTGGAGCTGTTTGGTAGGGTATAAGATAGTATAGGGTGCTTGAAACAGAATGGTCCAATTCAAAAAATTTATTATTATTGATAGACACTATAGAACGGAGATAAACTGCAAAATACTCACAAGTCCTTAAACAAAATTTCTTGCTACAGTATTGTGACAACAGGATGGGCATTCTGTGAAGGAAATGTGTGCCATTAGAATAGGTATGGTGCAGAATTTTGGAGAAACGCCATTAGATGCTAGTCTGTGAATCTATCATATACATGATCTCAGAGTTTTCCAGCTGTGGCAAAGAAAGAAAATGTATAAATAATTGTGATCAGTAGAGTTATGAAGATATAGGATGTCAATACAAAGGTAAGAGTCTACATCAACCTCTCAATTCTGACAGAAGAACAGAAAGCATTTGACAAATTTTTGAGAGCAGCCGAAGAAAACCTGCAGTTTCCTATAGGACAGTCTGGTGAGTGACAAGGTGACACATTTGATTTACAAACAGTACTGATGATTTAGTTAACATTTTCCTGTCAATATGTGATACAGGCCAATGTGTGTCTTGGAAATAATACAAACACAGTGTTTTTTGGCGTATAAAATTTTGATCACCAATTTTCCCCTCTGAATGTAAAAATATATTTTTGACTCCCACCTACTTATGTAGAAATAATCATTATAATAAAATAAGAAAAATCAGATCCCAAACAGAGATCTGTGTGTTCTTTCTTCCTGTACACTATTTGAGAATTGTAGATAAAAAGTCTGAAAGTGGTTCAATGAACCCTCTGCCAAGCACATAAGTGTGAATTACAGAGTACTTCTGTAGAAGAAGATGTAGCAATAAATGGAAATCAGTCACTAACTTTGACAGGACACAGAACACTTGAGATACTTACTGTGGTTAATTTTCTGTGATGAACCAACACTTCATGTTTAGGATAAAGTTAACCATTATAATGTGCACCTACCAAGACCGGAATTTTCAAGAAATTTCTGAATATGAAAGAGATTCACTTAAAGTGAAAATATTTGGTGCCACTTCTTATGAAAAAAATAGTATAGTGACTGCAATGAACTACACCATCCACCAGAAAACCTTAAAGTCTGGTTTTATTTTCATTGTATAAGTGATGTCAATGTAACTACATTGGCAGCTTGAACTAACAACTGTTAACAACAGATATGCATTGACCAATCAGCTGTGCACAAGTGGTTTTAAGTAGTAGGCATGCAGCCGAAGTGTGTCAACATTGCTGTGTCACCAGTTAAGTTATAATGGAGTAACACCTCTAAAGAAAATGCGCAAGACATTCCTCCAGAATGTTTCAAAGAAGAGAAGTGTGTGTGCCAAGTTTGTCTCCTGCACCTTAACTTCCAAAAAAAATGATTCATGCACAATTGTCCCAACTTCATCAAATTGCAAAATTCAATCAGAAGTGTTAATTTTACACGAAGAGCTGACACATGTACAACATAACCGATATTCATAGCAATAGGAGAAGTATGCTAACCAACTCAAAGGGCTTTAATGACAGTGTCACATGGTTGAACAAATATGCTGTACTCAGGTGGAGAGAATGCTATGCAGGATATTCAGTATTAAAACAACCCACTTTTTATTAATCCAGCCTTGAAAGTTTTTGGACTGATGGGACATGTTGAAATTCCACAGATGTGTCATTTACAGCACCTCAGGAGAAATCAAATGATATCAAATCCTAACAGGACACAGTACCAGTACAACATATGACAGTTTACTGACATGTTGCTACTGATGGACAGAGCACAAGAGACCTTCAGATATTGCTCTACATTCTAGGTCTGTAACATCTTCATGACACATAATTAAGCTCAGGAATGCGGGTAAACTACTATGAGTAACACAGTGATTGCATTATCGTAGTCAAGATAGATATGAAGCCCACACCGACCACAGTGGTACAGGTTTATATGCCAACTAGCTCTGCCGATGATGAGGAGGTCGAAGAAATATATGAGGAGCTAAAGGAAATTATTCTTACAATTAAGGGAGAGGAATACTTAATTGTTATGGCAGACTGGAATTCGGTAGTAGGACAAGGAAGGGAAGGGAAGATAGTAGGTGAATATGGTCTGGGCAAAAGAAATGAAAGAGGAAGCCGCCTGGTAGAGTTCTGCACAGAACATAATTTAGTTATAACAAACACGAAACACGAAAGAATCACGAAAGAAGGTTGTATACATGGGAAGGACTAGGAGACACCGGGAGGTACCAGAAAGATTTTATAATGGTAAGACATAGATTTCGGAACCAGGTATTAAACTGTAAGACATACCCAGGGGCAGATATAAATTCTGACCATAACTTATTGGTCATGAATTGTAGACTGAAACTGAAAAAACTGCAGAAAGGTAGGACAATAAGGAGATGGTACCTGGATAAACTGAAGGAACCTGAAGTTTTCAGAAAGTCAGAGGGAGCTTTAGGCAACAATTGACAGAAACGGGGGAAAATAAAACAGTAGAGGAGGAATGGGTAGCATTGAGAGATGAAATAGTGAAGGCAGCAGAGGACAAAATAGGTAGGAAGGCAAGACCTACAAAAAATCCTTGGATATCACAGCACACAGTAAATTTAATCGATGAAAGGAGAAAATATAAAAATGCAGTAAATGAAACAGGCAAAATGGAGTACAGACGACTAAAAATGAAATTGACAGGAAGTGCAAAATGGCTAAGCAGGAGTGGCTAGGAGACAAATGCAAGGATGTAGAAGAATGTATAAATAGGGGAAAAATAGATACAGCCTACAGGAAAATAAAAGAGACATTTGGAGATAAGAAAAACAGCTCTATGAATATCAAGGACACAGATGGAAAACCAGTTCTCAGCAAAGAAGGGAAAGCTGAAAGGTGGAAAGAGTATATAGAGAGGCTCTATGAAGGAAATGAACTTAGAGGCAATATTTTAGGAAGGGGAGAAGAAGTAGATGAGGATGAAATAGGATATACTATACTGAGAGATGAATTTGACAGAGCACTCAAAAACCTAAGTCGAAACAAGGCCCCTGGAGTAGATGACATTCCCTCAGAGCTACTGAAGACTCTGGGAGAACCAGCCATGACAAAACTGTTTCACCTGGTGTGTAAGATGTATGAGACAGGCGAAGTACCTTCAGACTTTAAGAAAAATGTTATAATCCCCATTCGAAAGAAAGCAGGTGCAGACAGGTGTGAAAACTACAGAACCATCAGTTTAATAAGTCACAAAATCGTACAATGCCTCAACTTCTGTATATTTGTGAAGAAGTAAGACAAAGTCTTTGTCCACATAAGGAGCAATCACATGTTCATTAAAATCTTTCACTAGTCTTTCCTCAGTTTTTCTTGACACACTGCAATTCACAATGACATTCGGGGTTTGCACAAGTACCCTATTCACCTGTTCCTGAACATGCAAGCTAAATACACTATTTTTTCCTGTAAAAACAAGTAAAATGTAGGTAAAAGAAATCCTGATTTGTTTAGAGCATATTGTATACCTGTGTGAAGTGGCTTGCAGTTGATCTACATTACATTGAGTTTCATCTTCTCCAACTAACAATAATGTGCAGATCAATTTCATTTCCTAGTTAAAATTGGACTCATCTATGTTGATGACATACACATCTCCATACTGTTGGAATTTCATGATAAGTTTCCGTAACAAACTTCTTCAAACAGTCTCAAAGTTCTTCCAGTTTATTGGGATAGCTCTTGGTTACATATTTAGTAATATTTCTGCTTGTAATTTTGTATTTCCTTTTGAATGTGAATCGCCAATAAAATGGGACCTTAAAGCCTAAGCCAATTTATTAGCATAAAGCAATCCCTGAATGAATAAAGCTGTATCATGAAATTCACTTAATTCATTTCTGGCTTTAATAAATTTTTAGTACATACAGTTTTCTAGTTCACTGAACGTTTGTCTTTGTGTTCCACATCATTCCACGACTTCTTTGCCATGTTTAACTGAGCTGTTTTCTTCCATCCCTTTAAATTTCTTAAATTTATTTTTAAATTCACTCCATAATCTATGTTTGCATCTCTTAATTGGTTTGGATAGTACTCTGTATTGGAGCATTTCCTTCAAGTAATCAAATGAAATTCCATCAGACTGATTTCACAGTATCTCATCTTCGTACTCTTCATCATCAATCTCATCATCTGGTACATACAGCCCTGTAGCAATCAGCAAGATATCTAAGTTCTGAAAATGATCATTGATACTTTTGGAATACAATTCAAGTATTTAATAGACTCTCATCCAAAGTGACGAACAGTCAACTGCCAGCCATGGATCTTCATCAGTAGGAATCCCCTTTCTGCCGTGCACTTTCCGTATACTTTCTTCCTGTTTTTGTCCTTGAGCTGTTTTCAGTTCTTGATGAGCTATCCATTGCATCATCGTTCCACTGCAACTGAATGGGGTGCAAATAGGGAGTTTCCCTTATTAGAAATTGCAAAAAGATTTTGTCATTAATTGTGACTCAGATACTTTTCACAATTTTTGTATCTCTTACATTCAGTGTTATCAATTTGTGCAGAGGTTATGATGAGCAAGGGACATTGGATGGTTGTGTTTTTTCAAGGGAAACTTCCAAACTTGGGCAATTTACAGAAACTCTGGAAAACCTGAATTAGGATTTCTGTATCCACATCCAGTGTCACAGCAATGCTCCACTTTACTCAGTACAAGACAATATGACAGTTGTGTAAAGTGGTACTGCACACTGTACTGAAGACACAAACCTGAAGATATTCCCTAGAAGAATTATACCAATAACCTAACACTAGAAAATGGACACTTGGGTGTCAAATTAAGTAAAATGGATATTCTCAAAGCAGAGATACAGCTCAGAGTTTGGGGCACCAAAAGAAGCAGATGAAGGTAACCTTCTTAGGTACTTCAAAAAGTAAGTTACACATGTATCCCCGCAGGAGCCAACTGTACGAAATAAAGATTGTACATACATATATATGGGTTCAGTTGGTTGGTTTGTTTAGTAAAGAAGGAATCAAACATCAAGGGTCATTGGTCCCATATATGGGTTTCTTGAAGACACAGTTCTGTGGTACAGGTTAACACTTGCACCACAGTATGCGTCCGAAATGGCACGGCATCTGGAAATGTACTCCAAAGATAATGTGCATGGAGCAGTACGATTCTCACTGGAAAGAAGCATCTACATTGCACAGAGAAATCACTGTAATACACTGATGGTATATGCACCAATACAATGTTGTATCTACCTGTAGTGAAATAATACAAAAAGTTTGAATGATGTCTTGTAGGCCAGATCTTGCACAATGCAATTTCCATGTTTACAGCAAGCTGAAAGAACATCTAATGAGATGAAGAGAGTTTACATTGATGAAGATATTCATATAGCAGTTCTCAAATGGCTTTGTGACCGAGGAGCAAATTTCTATTGTCAAGGAACTGAAGAATTGGTAGACAATTCTAATTGTTATTTACAGAGAGTTGATGACTGACTTGAAAAATAGTGTCACATAAATGTGTCACTTTGAAGTGTACTGCAACATTCAGCAGAAGTTACTTGGCCTGCGTAACAAATAAAAGTCAATTACAATGTGAATACTTTTCACCGATCAAACTCTTTACACTTTACACAATTCTTGTTAGCATGATTACCCAACAAAACTGCAATGGCCGAACATAGCTGAAATGCAGGAAATGTGATGAGGGACAAGGGGTGGCCCCTTAGTAATTAAGAAATCCGTTAACCCTCCCACTGCAGGTGAGTGGACATATACTTCAGCTCTCGGCAAAATTTTGCAGTCCCTGCTGTTATTGCATCAGATGTAATTTCTGGTGTGTTGATGCTTCAGAATTTCGTATTTTACTGATAAAATATTTTTTCTGTTCCTCTGTAATATTGGAAGCTGGTGATTTCTATTGCTATGCAACATCAAAAGATGCTATTTTCTTATTGTGCCTTTTTCTCTTTGTACCAAACATGGGAAGTCACATTTTACATATTCTCAATTCTTATCCACACACTTACACGTGTACCTTCCAACACTAGAAATTTTGTAAAAATTTTGATGAGATTATGTTCAATATCTTGCTACAAATATACCATACTCATAATGAGTCCTTTTGCCATTATAACATCGAGTGTAATTTTCGTTATGCACATTGAAAATCAATTCCAAATTAAGTATTTTAATGTTATCCTTACAACTATTTTAAATATTGAATAAAAGTGGACCACGAGTTTTTACTGTGGAGACAAAGGTCTATCTGCCAGTTGGAGGGATAATTATACAGAGTCACCTCTAGTTTGGTATCAGTTCCAACCAACAGTGGGTGTCTATGGAGAGGTTGATTAAAAAAAAGACAGCACACTATCAGTATTAAATTCAGTTAATACTTCCAGGAAGTGAAGCTGCATACTTTGAGAAAGTTCCAGCATTTGTTGACAGGTGGTATGACAAATTGAAGAAAGACAGCAGTCGTCCTAGCTGTGCATGCCATAGAAGAACAAAAGCAGTAATACAATTTTTATGATTGGAGGGTGTAAAACCTCAAGAAAGAGAGAGCTGCATTAATGAGAGAAGAGAGTACAAGTGGATGAAGGGTTAGCCAAGCCAAACAACCCTCTAGTCACCCCAAGCACAGCTGTTACTGATGAGAATGTGATATGCACTGACACACAGATTCGTGACAACCAGCATAGTTCTGTAGAAGCTTTAGGCACGGAATTGAGTATTGGTATTAGGTCTAATAATTTGTGAGCTTCTCAAGTACCAATTTTGTAAGCACAACGGGTGCCTAGGATGCTCATTAGTGACCATAAGATGATGCACGTTCAGGCTGCCACGATATGTTACTGAAGGACACAACACTCTAACATGCATTATCACAGAAAACGAAACATGGGCACACCACTTCGAACCGGAAAGCTAACGACAGCCCTCGAAATGGTGACACACGTCTCCGGCCAAAAAGAAATTCACGGCTCAGTCCTCTGCCAGATAGGTTCTGTTCTGGTATATTAATAGGCAGATTTTGGAGTACTATCAGCAAAAGGGGGAGGGGGGAGGGGACCATTAACAGTGTGCAGTACAGTGGCACGTTGCAGAATGAGCTAAAGCCGACAATGTGGAGGCTTCACACAGGACTTCCTGTGCTCAGGTCCTTCAAGACAAAGCACGGCTCCACACTGCCACCGCAACTCTGGCTGTCATTCCGAGAATGGGATTGTAGGTCTTACAGCATCCCCCATACAGCCCTCTTTGGATTCACACGTATTTGGAAACTGAAGGACACTTTCGGAACACGACGGTGAGGTTAAAGAAGTAATGCACTCTCGGTTGTGGGCACAACTGAGAATTTTTTATCCACGTGGAATATAAAAGTTGGTCTAATAGAATGATAAGTGCATCAAAAAGGTGGGTAGTTATATTGAAAAATGATGTCTTGTTTGCTTTTGTAATTGAAATATATGATTTGCGAAAACTAGTTTGATGTTAATTTTGTTGGCATCTCACTCATATTTTCAGGTTTCCCACAAAGCAAAATCTTAGGTTACCAACTGTATAATAAATTTGCACTTAAAAAGTGACATAGTTACAAAGAGTTTACAATGTAAACCAGTATTAAAAACTATGGTCATCATTAACATAGAAATCTTAAATAGCGTATGTGATAATAAAAATAATAATCATCTAAGTAGCAACTACCTGAAAATGCTCTCGTCAGAGTACTAAAAAGGCAAATTTGTTACTGTTTAAAAGATTCAGACTAAAAAGTGGGTGCCCAGCTGCCTTGCTCACACATGAAGATATTTACACTCCTTTACTCGGAACATACCACTTTTCCGCAGCCTCTCCTCGCAATGCGGTCTCCCTCTCACTGCTGCTGTCTACACGTGTGTCTTGCACAGTTTCCTTCTACTGCAGGTGGTACATCCCCCCCCCTCCCCGAGTGTCACTGCTTTCATGCCTTTCTTTCAACCTTCCTCTCCACTGACTCCTACTCTTGATACATTCACTGTCTCTCTGCCATTGCCTCTGTCCCCTTTCTCTTCTCACACATTGCCTCTATCCCTTCCTTTCTCAGTCGACAATCTCACACTCCGCTGCAGAGTGAAAATTTCATTCTGGAAACATCCCTTAGGCTGTGGCTAAGCCGTGTCCCCACCATATCCTTTCTTCCAGGAGTGCTAGTCTTGCGTGTTTGCAAGAGAACTTCTGTGAAGTTTGGAAAGTAGGAGGCGAGGCACTGGCGGAAGTAAAGTTGTGAGGCAGCATCGTGAGTCGTGTCGGGATAGCACAGTCGGTAGTGCGCTTCCCCGCGAAAGGCAAAGGTCCCAGGTTCGAGTCCCGGTTCCGGCACACAATTTTAATCTGCCAGGAAGTTTCATATCAGCGCACACTCCGCTGCAGAGTGAAAGTTTCATTCTGGAAACATCCCTTAGGCTGTGGCTAAGCCATGTCCCCACCATATCCTTTCTTCCAGGAGTGCTAGTCTTGCGTGTTTGCAAGAGAACTTCTGTGAAGTTTGGAAAGTAGGAGGCGAGGCACTGGCGGAAGTAAAGTTGTGAGGCAGCATCGTGAGTCGTGTCGGGATAGCACAGTCGGTAGTGCGCTTCCCCGCGAAAGGCAAAGGTCCCAGGTTCGAGTCCCGGTTCCGGCACACAATTTTAATCTGCCAGGAAGTTTCATATCAGCACACACTCCGCTGCAGAGTGAAAGTTTCATTCTGGAAAATCTCTTCGGTTGTCGTCGTCTTCACTCTATCTTTGTTCTCGTGGACAGTTTTCTCGAGCTCGTAACCCTCAGATGGGGAAACTTGGACATGTGGGTGTAAACATTTGGCCACGTGTCCCTCCTTTCCATTTTCACCGGGACTCTCTCTTATGCGCCCACTGCTACTCCCTCCATCTGTTTACCTCGTCGACTGCCACCGTCATTCTCCCACCGCAACTGTCTGCTCTCTCTTCCTATCCCACTCCCGCCCCTCTCTCTATCACTTTCTCCTATTCTCTTTCGGCACAAAAAAGTGAGAGTATATTCGTGCGCCAATATTTTGGTGAGGAAGGCAGAATGCGGACTGAGGTTTGATGCGTGTGGCCGTCCACTTTTCGGTCCGCCTTTTAAATGGGAACATATTTGCCTTTTCCGTGCTCTGGGATGAGCAGGTTTTTGTCTGTTTCCCTTATTTTCCTTGTTACAGTAGGCTGTGCTACTTATATGAAACAAGTTCTGCAAATTGGTAAAGTTTTGACAAGTTCTTTACATGCTTTGACACATTTATACAGTATATGGTGAACAAAAAACAACTCCTCAGTTATTTATCAAGAGAAGACATCAGACTGCGTAATGTGTAAAATAACAGTTTTTCACAGAATAGTTTTCTTAAAATGGAATGCAGATTTGTTGTAATAGCCGCCAAGTTCCCTTGGGCAAAAGTGTGGAGTCAGCCACCAGATATCTTGAGAATGCAGTGAGATATTGTCGTGTCGTTCTGCTCTCGATGCTAAATAAAACTCGAATGACTCCTCTAAATTTCATACACCGCTATGTTTGAGTTAAAATTGGTCATACTCCTAAATCTATCAATGTGTTCTTACTGCTGCACACTCTTTAAAATACGTTGCAATACTTTACCTAATTTGATGCTCCACAGTAATTGTGATAGGTAACAAAACTTAAACCAAAGCTTCATCAAATGAAGTATGAGAGTTTCTTAAAATCGGATGGTAAATTTCATATCAGCTTGAACATTGTCTCTGAACACAAATGGCACTTTTCGTACCAAGACATCATGTAGAAAAATGGTTTCTCAAGATAAACTTCTAAGGCATAAACACTTAAAATTTGAGTCATTCTCTATGGTTAGTTATTTGGACATTTGTGCCACATAGTTCAAAAATGGCTAATGACTGGTTTTTGTAATTTTATGCATAAGTAAGGTAACTGTCAACCTGTGGGTCTCTTTATTGGATAAAGGAATTTAAAAAAAAAATTAAAGTATTTTGAGAATATCATCTTAAGCTCATATGGTAAAAATGTTGATGCTTTACAATCAATAAAATGCACTGAAGTGGCCATCCCCAAATATCATAGTTAGGTACCCAAAAATAATAAATTTTGTGGTTTTCTTAGGAAGTACCCGAGAACCAATGTTGCTTTTATAAGCCGTATAAAGCCCAGCCGAGACCACCTGAAGAATTACAGTTTTGCATGGCACATACATATTAATAACATGCAGTCTCTTGCACAGTATGATACAATTTCTTCATATTTGTTTGTAAGCTTTAGCTCAGACATAACACGGAGGACTGCCCATCACATTACACCGTGCAAATACTTTATACGATATTGCTGTGTTGCTAATAAATTTCAATTTACAAATAAGCCTTTGCTCTGACATCAGTGTTACTCTAAAACTAATATTATTACCATTTGTAGATGGCAGTAGTTAGGCAGACCACAGAAATACTTTTCCCAATCTGGCAGCATTTTCAACAAGAATATAGTGGACCCAGTACTGATATTGGTCAACAGCACACATCATAATATACAGTTTGTGGAAATAAAATCCGCTACCAGTCACAATTTTTTGCGGTTTATTAGAACACTACCGGTTTCGGGCTTGTGCCCATCCTCAGGTGTTTACATTCAGACAACTGTTTAAAGAAAACGTTAATTACTTTGTGCTTATCATACAGTTATAAATACACAGGTATCCTATAGATATAAATATATATAAAACAAATATGGTATGTGGTGGAGTGATTTGTGATAAGGCTCTAAGTGTACTCACATATAAGTATCCAGTTCGTATTTGTACATTTCTCATGGATATTGGATGAGAACATTGTAGTAACATGATGCTAATTTGCACTCCTATGTTTCAGGTTTTGAACAGTACACTTCATAACTGTCACTCCAAACATCGCCACAGTACACTTTTTACATGTGATAAATGACAGTGTGGCTCCACAATAGTATAACAAATCTCGCTTTTGGGATTAGTACCATGTGATATACCTATGTGTGTGGCATCTCTGTACTTCTGTGTGTACCTCTCTGTACATCTTGAGCCAAGTTCTTTGACCACAACATGTGCCTAAATGTAAACATTGCGATGCTTGGAGTGTCAGTGATAAAGTGTACTGTGGCGATGTTTGGAGTGAAAGTTATGAAGTGTACTGTGCAAAACCTGAAACATGGGAGTGCAAATTAGCATCATGTTACTACTATGTTCTCAACCAATATCCATGAGAAATGTACAAATACCAACTGGATACTTATATGTGAGTACACTTAGAGCCTTATCACAAATCACTCCACCACATACCATATTTGTTTTATATATATTTATATCTATAGGATACCTATGTATTTATAACTGTATGATAAGCACAAAGTAATTAACATTTTCTTTAAACAGTTGTCTGAATGTAAACACCTGAGGATGGGCACAAGCCCGAAACCGGTAGTGTTCTAATAAACCGCCAAAAATTATGACTGGTAGCGGATTTTATTTCCACAACCTATAAGGAACAGTCACGGAGTTCAACATCCATAATGGATAAAATTCGCATAATATACAGTATTTATAAAAGAGACGAGTCACAGAGAGATAGTACGTAACGAAATAATTATTTACATACCC
This sequence comes from Locusta migratoria, assembly GCA_026315105.1. Taxonomy (NCBI): domain Eukaryota; kingdom Metazoa; phylum Arthropoda; class Insecta; order Orthoptera; family Acrididae; genus Locusta; species Locusta migratoria. The sequence goes on from CM048754.1 coordinate 119,576,210, forward strand.
GGCAGGTTCCTGCTCATTACTCGAGGATACGCAGTGAACCATGGGCATGCCGGATACGTCCGCACCACCGGAGGACGCGACTGCTACCCCCTGTCCGGGGCAGGGCGACGCCAGTCCCTCCGTGGTGGTGTCGGCGGCCGAAGGCTGGGGTCCGGAGGACGGGCTGTGGGTCGTCGTGTCGGGGGGCGGGCCCGGGCCGCCGGACAGCAGCAGCAGCGTAGGCGCGGGGGCGGCGGGCGGCTGCAGCTGCCCGGCCCCGCAGGGGGGCGACGACCGCACGGGGCCTTGGCACGAGGCTCCCGCCGTCTGTGTCGAAACCTGTAAGACGCACTCGTCAGTTTGCCTTGTGGCCGAAAATAGATAGGTGGAACATTAATAATGATCTACATCTACATACATACTCCGCAATTCACCGTAAGGTGCGTGGCGGAGGGTACACCGTACCACTACTAGGCATTTCCTTTCCTATTCCACTCCCAAATTGAACGAGGGAAAAAAGAATGCCTATATGCCTCCGTACAAGCCCTAATTTCTCTTATCTTGTCTTTGTGATCCTTACGCAAAATGTAAGTAGGCGGCAGCAAGATCGTACTACACTCAGCTTCAAATTCCGGCCCTCTAAATTTACTTAAATTCGCGAAGAGAACGTCGTCTTTCTTCCAACGATCCCCAATTGAGTTGCCGGAGCATTTCCGTGACACTCGCGCATTGATCGAACCTACCAGTGACAATTCTAGCTGCTCGCCTCTGAACCGCCTCTATGTCTTCCTTCAAACCGATCTGCTGCGGATCCCAAATACTTGAGCAATACTCAAGACGTGGTCGTACAAGCGTTTTATACGCGGTCCCCTTTACAGGTGAAGTACATCTTCTCAAAATTCTCCTAATAAACCGAAGTCGGCTGTCCGCCTTACTCACAACTGTCCTTACATGCTCGTTCCATTTCATATCGCTCTGCAATGTTACGCCTAGATATTTGAATGACGCGACAGCATCAAGAAGCTCACTACTAATGCTGTATTCGAACATTATAGGATTGTTTTTTTCTACTCATGCGCATCACCTTACATTTTTCTACATTGAGAGCTAGCTGCCATTCTTCGCACCAACTAGAAATTTTGTCTAAGTCAACATGCGTATTTCAGTTTTCAACAGCAACCGTTGCTCCGGTGTCTAACAAGACACTGATATTTACAGATTTTCTCAAAGAATCAGTATTAGATTAATGCGAAAATTTCAAAGTTGCTGAGAAATCTGTTTTATATACTTTATTTTACATAAAGTGAATGGTTTCCACATTATTTGAAAATGGTAATGTTGGGATAGTTTAATTAACTACTGTGAATGGTAATTTATTACACAGATTGCACAGGCTTCAAGATATCAGAAACTGGTAACTGTAGTTCACCTCCCAAACAGAGCAGAGAATGCAATATGTCTTTGTCTAGAGTATATTTTTTGCGCAAGTGTTCTAAATAATGTTTATGTAAATGAATTGAGGTGGAATATGGAAATCAGCTCAGAATTCATCTAACCCTTATCGAAGTCTGGTACCTTCCTGTCCCTCAGACAGGTTAAAATCTGACGATATAACTAAAACTATAAGTTGTGACGGTTAAGCGACTTCTGTATTGCAGGCAATTTTTTGCAAGTAGTTTGTTCATGACCATTATACCCTGGAATAACATTGATCTGTTTATTTCTTTATCCTTTCAAATTATTTGCTCTCCCAATCCTAATCATCAGTTAAAAGCTGTTGTATCCAATCATTGCATTGTAAGAGAACACTTTTCTCACTTTCAGTGAAAGGAAAATAGAGAAGAGAAAGATATTCAAATCAATACTCTGATCATGAAAATAATTATAACTGCGGGGCATCTTGTGTCTACAGGCACCACCACTCCTGTTAAGGGTCACAAAATATTATGGCCTAGCGGGCCATTCAGATCGCGTGTGCCCCTGTTATGCTCCGTTGGCTTGCACCGGCTTGGCGACAATACTTCGCGGCCTACCTACAGGCGGTCACAGCCTCTAAGACAGCTGACATAAACTGCGCACCATCTGCCAGTGCCGCGCTGTCAATGGCCGGCACTGACAGCCGGTTCAGTCTTCGAGTGTACTCGGAACGCTCAATAAAGTGTTTGGGCCCAAACGGTGTTTACTTCAGTGGCGACAAGTTTTATGGTAGCGTGGTCTTCCTGCAGCAGTCATGGGAGAGCATCTTAGTGCTTTGCTGACGAATCTTCAATCGTTGCCAGAAGTTTTGGCTCAACACAATACTTCCTTCACTGTGTCTATTGACACCTTGACTAGGGCTATGACACAACAGGTTGAGTTGTAGTCTTCTGTGCCCATTCCTTCGTTTCCTCACATTGACGACATTGACGAGGATTGGTCCGACTACAAACAGCGTTTACACCAACACTTCATAGCTTTCCAGGTGTGTGATGAAGGTAAGCAAAAAGCTTATTTCCTTTCGTGGCTCTCGCCTCGTGGTGATTTGGTGCCGCTTCAGATGCAAGTGTCCCTTTCCTTTTCAGATATCTGTTCTCTCTTTGTGGCATATTTTCACCGCCACTCTCACGGGGTATCAGCCAACATATCTTTCTACCGTTCGCGTAAACAGCCGGGTCATTCGTACTGCGCCTGGGCTACGGAATTACAGGGACTGGCCTGTAGTTGTCTGTTTCGGTCCGAGCCACACGGTGATTTATATGTGGACTCCACGGTCCGCAATGTTTTGATTTGTTTTGCTACTGACCTCGACGCAAGCAGGCTCTTCAATCAGATGATCCCTCATTGCATGCGCATTTGAAGTTTCTGAGGCCGTGGGGAATCAACTTTCCGCTTGGAGGGAGGTATCCTCTGTTGCCATTCGTCCCAGTTATCCACGACACCGGTTTCTTCAGTGGCTGTTGTTGCATCACCCTCCCCTCCCTCCCTTCCGACGCCGCAGTGCCCACCTGTATCGTATGGGCGGGGGGAAAGGCGACCCATGTCGCTCACTTCAGAGAGCGACCTGAATTCTTGTCTTTCGTGCGGGGCATCCCATTCTTGGGAATCGTGCCCACACAGACAGGCCACGTGTAATCGTTGTGCAAAATTCGGACACATCGCCCAAGTGTGTCGCTCTTCTGCTCGGGGCCGCAACAAGCACTCTCACCCTTGCGATTTCAGTGCATCGCCCAGGGATATTAATAAGGTTGTTCCCGTCGGCGTACAGCTGCTGAAATTGTTTATTGACCTCTGCATTCTTCAGAAAACAGTCACGCTTCAAGTGGAGACGGACGCGGTGACATCGCTTCTAAGTTCGGCTACTCATCAAGCATTAGGCTCCGCCATTTTACATCTGGCACCTCGCGCCCTGGTTGGCTACGGTTGCCACCCTATTCCACTTTTGGGCTCATCTGTCACCAAAGCTACGTATCAGAATGTTAGCTGCGCGGTGCCGTTTGCGGTCGTAAACAGCGTGACGGCTACGAATATCTTTGGCCGTGACGTTTTCCATGCTTTTGGCTTTACTACAACCGATTCTGTCTGCTAGGTTTCCGATCAAATTCCGTACGAGAGTCTCACACAGCTACGCGCAGAATTCCCGTCCTTGTTCGTGCTGGGTCTGGGGTGTGCTAAGAATTTTCAAGCCTCCATTACACTTAAAAATACGGCTCGCCCCATCTTCTGTCGGGCTCGGCCCCTCCCGATAGTCCTCCACAGTGCTGTTAAAACCGTATTAGATCACCTGATGGTGGAGGCCATTTTACCTCAGTCCACAGAAGACTGTTCCCACTGAGTGGTGGTTCCGGTGTCATTGCGTCGCCGAATTCCAGATCTTCTCCATCGGGACCACTGGGGTGTCTCCCGCATAAAGATGTTCGCCTGTCGACATGTATATAGGCCAGGCATAGATGGGGACATAACTTGCCTCATAGCAGGATGCTCTTCTCGTGCGTCCCAACAAGCAGGTCCTCATTCATCTCTCTCTCAATAGCCCACTCCATCCACACCTTGGGAGTGGATCGACTCCATGTCGATTGGATCGACTCCATGTCGATTTTGTGGGGCCCTTCTTACACAGCTTTTGGCTTTTAGTCGTTGACGCATACTCAAACTTCCTGTTTGTTGTTTGCCTGGTCTGCACATCCACAGAAGTTACTACATGTTCCCTGTTAAAAGATGTTTTCTATTAAAGGTCTCCCGGCCGCATTGGTGACAGATAACGGGTCACAATTTACTTCGCAACACTTTCGTGGCTTTTGTTCGACCCATGGGATGAACCACGTCCTTGCCCCATCCTTTCACCTACAGTCAAATGCGGTGGCAGAGAGATTTGTCCGCACTTTCAAGACACAAATGCGCAAGTATGTGTCACGTCTTTCAGTGGAGGATGCCCTCCTTCGATTCCTGTCGTCATATCGGTCCACTCTATCCGATCGGCATAGCCCCTCTGAGCTCCTTCACGGCTGCCCTCATCAGACACTGTCGTTCCTCTTGCATCTGGGCTCTCCCGCATCCCTTCCTCGTCCTCTTTCGCGTTTTGCCTCAGGTTCGGCTGTCCGGGCTCGAGACTACGGCTGCCATCCTCACTGGGTCCCGACCGTGGTCGTGTGGGGGCGTGGCTGTCATCTCTGTGAGGTTTGTACTCCCACTGGTAGTCTCACCCGCCACCACGATCAGCTCCGGGTCCACCATCCTTCTCCCTCACCTACAGTCCTTCCCCGTATTCCAGCTCATGCCCCCCTCTGTCTGCAGCACCGTCGGGAGACTGTTCTCTACCAACTTCATTTTGGCTGACGTCGGCAGGGGAGGTTCCGCTGCCGTCAGCAGCCGGGACTCAATTCTCTGCCGCAGCCCCAGTGGACAGCTCCAGTTGCTGGCAGTGGGAGGGGGGGGGACGGCTCTTTCCAGCCTATGGGGCTCTAGAATTTCCGATGGAAGTCCCACAGGAGGAGGGAATGGAGGACCCACTGCCATCGCCAGTGCTGGGAGTGGTAGGACATCACTCGCAAGGGCGAACTCCTCGTCGTGCAAAGGGGTTTCGTCCGTATGAGGTGGTTCCGGCTAGGGAGTGGATGGAGCCGCCCGACGATCGGGTGGAGGTGGATCAGTCCGAACAGCCAGACTTCTCCATCGCTGTTCCGGATTCTGCCCCCTCGCACCAAGGGGTCAGGGATGTTACGGCCTAGTGGGCCATTCAGATCACGCACGTCGGTGTTATGCACCATCGGCTCGGGCCGGCTCGGCCGCGATAGTTCGCCGCTTAACCACGGGAGGTCACAGCCGTCTAAGACGGCAGACACGAGCTGTGTGCCATCTGCCAGTGGCGCGCTATCAATGACCGGCAGTGAGAGCCGGCTCAGTCCGAGAGTACTCAGAAAGCTCAATTAAGTGTTTGGTCCCAAATGGTGTTTACTTCACGAAAACTACAGAAATTGGGGGGAAAATACCTTTAGACACCATAAACCAACCTACGGTGTCACTCCACGAAGTGTGTCATAGTATCTAATGATGCACTGCTAAAGGGTGAAACACGTCATTGAAGACACGGCTTTTATTTCAAAATACTTATATTTTTCTGATCTGTCAGTCGGACAAATTGGAAACAGTTAGAATGCAAATGGAATAGTCACTGCCAGCAGTCCGAGTCAGTCCACAGACTGTGGAGAGCAACAGAACCACACTCGCCCAGAGGCACTCACCGACTGCTTGGTGGCGGGCGCCGGCTGCGGCCGCGGCTGGAAGGTGACCGTCTGCGTCTGCGACTGCTGCTGCTGGGGGGCGGCCACCTGCAGCTGGCCGCGGCCGGAGGACACCATCGTCGTCTGCTGCTGCACTATCGTCGTGTTGTGCTGCACCACCGTGGCGCCGCACTGCTGCGCCTGCGGCGCCTGCTGCTGCCCGTGCGCCTGCGGCTGCTGCCCGTGCACCTGCTGCTGCTGCGCCTGCTGCACCGTCGCGCACTGCAGGAACTCCGGCCTCGCGTGCGGCTGCGCCGTCGCCTGGAACGTCACCTGTCCGGACGTGTGGACTCGTTGAGGCATAGCTGCCAACTATTACGGATCGTTCGTAATTGTTACGGATTTATCGTCATATTTACTGAGTTACGGGAACTTCGTGAATAATTACGGAAACTAGACGTTTTACGATGTGATGTGTTTTGAGAAAATCGAAGTAGGTACTATCTACATTTCGGTAATAGTCGATAAAAGTTTTATATAAATAATTTTTTTCATTCCTGAGAATGTAGCAAAGCTGTAGAAAATGTTAAAGATAGCATTTCCGTTGGAACAAATCTGGATTAAATCCCGCCTATAATGTCCTACACACCTACCAAATACACGCTCACACACCCAAGATCTATGTAAATTCTATGGTCTATTAGTATACTCGTCTTTCGTTCAAGCTTAACAGCCCCACGTATTTTACCGGGTGGCGGAAGTGAGCCAGTTCGTTTCCGAAGAGAAAAACTTTTGCTGGCTTTTCTCGCGTGTACCTGTTTTCCGTAGCTGTGTTGTGCAGCTACTGGAATATTTCTAAGCCACTCACGGTATTTACACAAATGTTTAGGTTCTTCCACCTAACCTCAGTCTTTTGATACACAATAGTTTTTATACAGTTCGTGGCAGATATTTGTGCATACAGTGTCAGGCTTAAATTTTTAAAATATTCTTGGGACACGGCCGTAGCCCCACGTCCTCTTTGGTCTTGTGCATCATTACTGACAGCCATTTCTAAAGGTTGGCAGCTATGTTGAGAAAACACTTTACGGCAACACGGAGGTGAGACAGGGACGAGTTATTAGTAATTGAATTTGAACAGGTGACTGAGATGAATGTGGACTTCACTACTGTATACTACTGAAAAACAATCTCGGATCTCTAGCTGTATGAGTATAGTTTCGCCTGTATTAGAAGTGTGTCTGAAGGAAGAATAAGTGCAGAAACACTGGAAGAACACGTGGGACCACACTCGATCGAGATTTTGGGGCCGCTCGATAAGAGCGACGGGCACTGAAGACAGAGAAGGTTCAGTGTACTGTAAAATACCCACTAAACCAAAGGGACTATCAGGTGTTAATCTAGCAGCCAATTAGTTTGACAGATTTACAGTGTTTTAGATTTAGAGTCACTTTTTACGTGGATTTGGTACATTTATTCTCAGATACAGTGTTAATTTTGTTTGTGATTTTTTGCATCATAATTTATTGTAAAGTTGTAGAATGACATGTTGATCATAGCTGTTTATTAATTCTCAATGCTACCGGTTTCGGTTATTCACCATTCTCAAGCTTTAGCAGAGATTAGCTAATAGCTTAACATGTCGGAATATAAAAATACAAAATTATAACACAAGTATTCGTTGTCATTGCTCAAGTTATTGTCACAGTGGCTGACTGCTATAGACTCTATAGCAGTCTATAGCAGTCAGCCACTGTGACAATAACTTGAGCAATGACAACGAATACTTGTGTTATAATTTTGTATTTTTATATCCCGACATGTTAAGCTATTAGCTAATCTATAGCAGTCTATAGCAGTCAGCCACTGTGACAATAACTTGAGCAATGACAACGAATACTTGTGTTATAATTTTGTGTTTTTATATTCCGACATGTTAAGCTATTAGCTAATCTATAGCAGTCTATAGCAGTCAGCCACTGTGACAATAACTTGAGCAATGACAACGAATACTTGTGTTATAATTTTGTATTTTTATATTCCGACATGTTAAGCTATTAGCTAATCTCTGCTAACGCTTGACAATGGTACATAATCGAAACCGGTAGCATTGAGAATTAATAAACAACTATGGTCAACATGTCGTTCTACAATTATCTGAAAGCTATTATGCCCCATCTATTCACCTTTATGGTAAAGTGTTGGGCATTTTTGCCAAATCCTGTCTTTTTGTTTCTACGGATTGCGGTGCTATTTTGACATCGTGCCATACTACATTAGCAGGAAAATGAACTGTAGCTTTAAGACTATCCATAAACCTCCAACCTGATAAAAAATGTCCAAATGCAATTTTAACATTGGATAAGTGTCATATATATATACATCCTCATATTTGCATTACTTAAATTTAAAAGTGAGAAATTTGGCAGTATATCATAAAAGTAGCAGGTCTCTTGTCATTTTACAAAAAAACCGCCCGTTTGCTATTAGTTTTTTCTTTATGGTTTCACACACCACCGTCTAAATGACAAATATCCATTTAATAATGGAGGTCAGATAACAACTCACCTTACAAAGCTTCTCTGAGCTGCTGAAAGGCACAAAAAATAGACAGTCATATTCACACAACTTAAATTTTCAGCCATGGCCTTCATCAGAAAAAGAAACAAATACATTCACACAATCACTATACACACACAACTACCACATCCAGCCACTCCAGTGCCACAAGCTTCTAGACCAGTGATTCCCAAAGTGGTCTATTTGGACGCCCAGTGGTCTATTCCAACCTGCAAGGGGTCCATGTCAGCGGAAAAATAATTTGGGGGGCTATTTGCACTATTTTAGAGTTTTTGGATGCTAAAGATCCAATTTTAAAAGAAAATGTAATCAAGTGGAAAACAGACATTGCTTATCTAACAGATGTGTGTGCTAAATTTAATGAAGTTAACTTGCAGTTACAAAGCAACAGTCTAAATTTGATAAAAACAAAGTCCATCATTTTAGCTTTTCTAAATGTACTACAGATACAAAGAGAAGAGTAGCCTTGGCAAAGCAAGCTTTCCGAAATAAACAGAATTTACTTACAGCCAATCATGTAAGCCTGGAAATTATTTGCCAATACTTATGTTTGGGGTGTCTTTACATATGGATGTGAGCATGGCAGAGCATGAGAAAGGCAGAGAAAAAAAGACCGGAGGCAATGAAAACGTGGATATGGAGAAGGATAACGAAAACAAGCTGGGTAATTAGAGAAAGTAAAGATCAGATATTAACAGAAGTGAACGAGAGCAGAAGACTACTAAAGTATATAGTAAGAAGAAAAGCAATACAATGAGAAAGAATCAATTCTTAAAGAATAATATAGTAATAATGGCAGTTTACAATTCAATGCAAAAACGTGGCGACGAGCTGCGACAGGCACATACAAAAGACACACATACAACACTTTCAGCTAATGGCCGTGACCTTCGTCAGAAAATAGAACATTCATGCAATCACACAGGCACACAACACAGTCATACAACCGTCACCTCTGGCTGCCACTGCGGCATGGCGATGGCCATGGCCGAAAGCTGAAACTGTTGTACGTGTGTGTCTTTTGTATGTGCCTGTCGCAGCTCGTCGCCACGTCTTTATGGTCAATTGTAAACTGTCCTTATTACTATTTTATTAATTCCAATCTGGACTTTCCATTATTAAATTCTTAAAGAATGTTTTTAAGGAAAAGTTTTAGGGAAAAAAAAACTAAGAGGCAGGATAAGATCAATTTTTTTAACAACATTAAAAAATAAAAAGAGTAAAAATGGGCCTAAAATCACATGAAGAAATGAAGAGGATGGCAACGAACAGAGGATGTGGCTAAATAAAGAAGACATAGCCTTTAGTTCACGATGATGATGAAAGCCATTAGCGGTAAACTTCAATTACTCCTTCAGCAGCCTCTATCAACAAGAGTAAAATGGCATTTATTGAGTTTTATTAAAATGGATCTCTATTAATACCTGAATATTCATTGCTGATCTAAAGAACACACATTTTAATATAGATACATATTTACATTTCTAGAAAATGAAAAACCCATCTTTGCTTTTAGGGTCATTCCATGCCAAGTGGTCTAGAGGCTCCCACATGACCCTCATGGATTTTGATGAAATTTTGTATGAACAATCACACATTTTCTCAATGAACACTGGTAAAGTTTCAGTTTCAGAAATTCAATACTTCCGGAGATACAGTCACTTGTTTAAGACCATAGCACAGCTTCCAATAGTGCGTCATTGAATTTTCAGCAACTTTGAGATGATATATCTCTGGGAGTATTTGCATGAAAGAAACAAAACATGGCCATCTTATACAACTTTTAGGGCTCTTTAAAGTAAAATATTAAGAACAGGATTTCTGAACAATTTTCATATAGATAATTTGGGGCAAAGTTGGGCGAAAACATTGCTGATTAAAAAAAGTGCGAACTTTCATTTTTAATATCTCCGGAAGTAATTGTGGGATGTACATGAAACTTTGCACACCATAACTCACCAACACAAGGTCTTAGAATATAAAATTTCATTCTCATATTGCTTCCCATTATTTCACAAATCTAGGGTAAAGTTGACGATTTTTCAAAAAGTACTAAAAATGGATATTTTTAGTCATATTTTTCAAAAAAGGGTTTTCTCCAAACTCTTTTAAACTATGCTCATTAGAAAAAGCGTATTCTAAACTATCTAGAAAAGTGGATTTGGTTTTGCAATGCAAGCATATAAGGCCCTGAAAAGTAGCATCATCATAGAGGCGCACTGAAAGTTTGAACCCATTTTTATGGCACTCAAATTATACCTAAAATCCTTTATTATGTATAATAAATGTTTGTTAATGCCTGGGATAAGTGAAATAAGAAGTCCTGATGAATTAAAGTTAGCACTTTTTTTAATCAGCAGTTTTTTCGCCCAACTTTGTCCCAGATTATCTATATGAAAATTGTTCAGAAATCCTGTTCTTAATATTTTACTTTAAAGAGCCCTAAAAGTTGTATAAGATGGCCACGTTTCGTTTCTTTCATGCCAATACTCCCAGAGATATATCATCTCAAAGTTGCTTAAAATTCAATGACGCACTATTGGAAGCTGTGCTATGGTCTTAAACAAGTGACTGTATCTCTGGAAGTATTGAATTTCTGAAACTGAAACTTTACCAGTGTTCATTGAGAAAATGTGTGATTGTTCATACAAAATTTCATCAAATCCATGAGGGTCATGTGGGAACTTTTCTCGATATTAGACCACTTGGCACGGAATGACCCTTTATAGAAATGGCAAATTCACAAACGTGACAAATTCTTCACTCTCCGTACCTAAAAGTCAGGGAATGGGAAACACCCTCAGACTAGAGAACCTATACACAATACTGAAAATTTCTAAGGTTAATGAGCATCCCAGAAATAGCAATAAATATTATGTCAGCTTAATGCCATTTTTTCTTTCTTCTTCTTTTTTCTTTTTATCATACCCAACTCCAAAAGATATTATTTCCACGGCAGTATCTCTCAGTGATTTGCCACAAAACAATTCAAAACATTACTTTATATCAATAACCACCTTAATATCAACTAGAGCAGCTAAGAATGAAAGCAGAGAGAATTCTCAGACCCTTTACGTGGCACAATTCATAACAACAAATCTGACTCGAATAAATACATATACGGCGCAGTTTAGGCGAGTCCCAGCATACGGCCCGACATACCTGGTGATGCTGTGTGGGGCTGACACCAGCCGCCACCAGTGGACTAAGCTGCCCGCCGAAAGCGTTGCCGTTAACCAGGAACTGCGGGGGAGCCGGCGACAGGAACTTGCCGGCAGCCGCCTGTGCGCCGACGCCCGCCTGGCCGACACCGGTGGCTCGAATCACGAGTCCGCCCGCGGTCGCCCCGGCAAACGGCTGAGGCGGCAGCACCCCCTGTGTGATTGTGAAACAGTCGCCAGTTAATACGGTCTGTCATCGGAAACAAATTTTAAAAATAATCGAGCTGTTACATTTGGTATATAAATATCAAATAAACAATGTCGAGAGACATAGTTTGTCTCCATATCTATTAAAGATATTAAGAGCCCTTGAATTAAAATTTATGACGCGGTCAGGATATAATTCAAAGCCTCTACTTCAGTTTAATAATGTTACATTTGGGTTACACATTTGTTAGATGTGACTATTTCATTTTAGAGTAACTGTTTTCTTTTAAATAAGGTATAAAGTGGCATACAATAATGACATTCAAATTGGATTTTCCATTGTTGAAAGTATGAGTGTAGTTTGATAAATCTATATCAATCTACTTTTAAAAAATACACCTTACTTCTCTACATAGTCACTTTTGAGAATGTATGAAGGAATGAAAATGAAAACTAGTAAATATTAGCAAATACTTAAGTTTTAATGAAAAGAATACACATTAAACTAGTCCTCTACATAGTCACCATGCAGATTTTAACATTTCTCATAACATATGACGAGTTTTTTTTTAATTCCAGTATCATATTCGGCTGCCACCAATGTATTCTCTGTAATAATGCAAACGGTCTTTACAGTTTCATTTTTAAGTGAACTAACTATAGCATCAAATGTAAAATGATTTTAAAAATGTACAGAGTAATGAAGTTAAGTGAAATTGGTCTTACAAATTTGTTGTCTTTATGTGCTTACCATACATTATGTACACAAATATATTGTAAATATATAAAATCTTGACAAATTTGAATAGATTTGGGGAGAAGAAAACATAGCAGGGATAAGCAGACTCAACGCGCTACATTTCGAGTGCACTTCTTATTACGTCACAGAGTAAACTGACTGCAAATTGTGCGACCGCGTAATTCGTTCGGTGCCCACCTGCAACTGGACGCCGGTGTCGGGCAGCAGAGCGGCGGTGCCGTCGGCGGCCATCACCATGCCGCCGAGGCCCGGCACGATGAACTGCTGGAAGGCCGGCTGGAAGTTCTGCACCACACTCACGGGCTGCAGCAGGTTGATGGGCGAGGGCTGCGGCTGCGGGGGCGGAGGGGGCGGCGGCTGCGCCGCCTGCGGGCCGGCGGGCGACTGCTGGCCCGCGCCGGGCCCCGCAGACCCGTGCGCGTGCGATGGCGGGGCGCCGCCCACCACTATCTGCGCCGGCGCTCCGCCCTTGCCCGGTACGATCGTGAGCATCGCTCCGGGCTGGTACCCCTGGAAATATATATGCCGCTTTTGCACAGAGTGCACGACCTGTAACTACGGCACGACTGAGACTCACTACTGCTTTGTATTATTACATTGTGTAGAGGTTGGACAGAGGATGTATTAACTGTAATGCCTTCATCATTCAGAAGTTGTTCAAGAATACTATAGTCTCCGTAATCTGACACATATGAGACCGACATGTTAGTCAGATTGTAGAAATTGTTGGATTACCAGATATTAAAAGAAAATCACTAGTTTTCCTGTTTTTATTATTATTGTTGTTGTTGTTGTTGTTGTGGCCTTCAGTCCGGAGACTGGTTTGATGCAGCTCTCCACAATACCCTATCCCGAGCAAGCCTCTTCATCTCCACATAAGAACGGCAACCTACATCTGTCCGAATCTGCTTACTGTATCCATCTCTTGGTCTTCCTCTGCGATTTTTACCCCACACACTTCCCTCCAATGCTAAATTCACAATTCCTTGATGTCTAAGAATGTGTCCTACCAATCTATCTCTTCTCTTAGATGAGGTATGCCAGAAATTTCTTTTCTCCCCAATTCTGTTCAGTACCTCCTCATTAGTTACGTGATCCACCCACCTAATCTTCAGCATTCTTCTGTAGCACCATATTTCAAAAGCCTCAATCCTCTTCCTGTCCACACTGTTTATCGTCCATGTCTCACTCCCATACAAGGCAACACTCCATACAAATGCCTTCAGAAAGGACATCCTTAGGCTTAAATCAATATTCGATGTTAACAAATTTCTCTTTTTCAAGAATGCTTTTCTACCCATTGCCATTCTGCATTTTATATCCTCTGTACTGCGACCATCATTTGTTATTTTACTGACCGAGTAACAAAACTCATTATTATTATTATTAAATGTTTCATTGACTCAAAAAACACAGTGTAACTCGGATCATATGTTGACAGTACTCTATGTTCATATTTACAGCATCAAACATATTAATTTAAAAACAAAAGCAATGTAAGTTTTAATGTATTAATCATTTTTACATCCATTAATCGGCATATTCTGGAATATGAAGTCATCGATCTTTGTTTGTTCTTTGAAGATCAAAGACACTTACAAAGCTTTCTCTTATGGACTCCGTAACACTCTGAGTCCCAAGCCCAAGCACAACTCGTATGGCACACACACTGTGAGCATCCCACGCCCGAGCTCTGTTCGTCTTTCTCCGTTCACTTAGTTTAAGTTGCTCTCTGACTAATATTCAGGCTTGGCCTCTGCATGGTGCTGCCCTCCTGGGGATGTTTCTGACACTATTTTGACATTCTCAATGACAACATTCAGTTTCTCAAAACAGCAGCACTGCAGTGTAGCATTGTGTTTCTTGTTGTGTTTGCAGTGCATTTGTCAATAAACATGTCAACGTTTTTGACAAATACTGAGACTGAGCTGCTTTTGAATGAATCATTTGAAGATTCTGGTTCCAAAGGGGATGTTTTTGAATACGAATGCAGTGATTTTGCGCCTGAACCAGACACATTATTTTACCATTCGATGGTTGTACATTGTTTTTCTGTAAGAAACCTCCTATTTAGGTTATATTTGCATTGTGTTTTCAGAAAAAATTTCATTTCTGTCAGTGCTCAATACGCAGCCTAATACTCAAGGTAGTACTGCAACTATTGTGCTGCCTACAGAGCCACCATGAAAGAGAATTTGTTCTGGTGTTCCAAAATCTTCAGATGCAGAAAAGGATGGACTACATCAGACGAGCAACCTACATTGCCTGAATTCAAAGAGGAAAGTGGTTGTATGGCAACATGGAATTTCTGCTGACCCCCCCCCCCCCCCATCCCACTGAATAAGTCCTGAAATATAAATAAAATTTCTCTCCTAAATATGTATTAAATGTGCTTTACTTTGCAAGTGCATTCAATAAGAACCTGTCTTCATAAAGAAAATTAGCTATATTTTTAAATAAAATTAGAAGAATGAAATGGTAATTAATTAAAAAGACAAAAATGCCCAGGCTTCTGGTACATTATTGCTCTACAGGGTTTGGGACTCCAAGTGTTAAAACTAAAACATCACTTCTAGGTCATTTTCATCAGCAGAATAATTTATCACTCATCAGCTGATAATTTCCATCTTTATTTCCGAATAACCAGTCATTTACGTGGCTAACAGAGAGAATTGAAAATCATTTGAACAGATATGGTCAGTAGTCTCTAGTACCTACATGATTTCCTTGACATTAATAGATTTGACATCTCCCTCAATCCCTTCACCTGTTTTAAAACTTTTTGTACTTGTCTAATGAACGAAGTTGTAAACTATGTCTTTAACATTTTCTTCTTTCATTGATTGTATAATACTATTCTTTTTGCTAATTACACAGTAGGTTCTTTTTCTTCTAATGAACCTTAAGTCTGGGTAATATTCTGATCCATAAGTTGTAGCAAAGAGGTAACATTTTGAAGAAGAAACATCACTTTTATCAAACCATCTTTGGATTTAAGCTGGAGCAGCTACCCAAGACCAACAAAGCTTTCTGAGACAAATTTTCCTTCTTGAGAAAGATTTTGACTGATGGCATGAACTCCTTGCGAAACCACTCACTGAACAATTCATGTGTATCCAAGCTTTGTTTTGATGTGTATATTTAAGTGGTAGATGTTTTTCAGTATTTTACGCCCTAGGACTTTTTGATTTTCTTATGATAAGCAATTCAAATTTGTTTACTCCACTAGTATTAGAGCATGGTATAAATGTAAGCTCATCTTTAGACATTTTTCTGACAGGAGCACCAGACTCTGCTTTATGGATAAATGTTTCATTGGGTAAAAGTCTCCAAAAGAGTCCGCTTTCGTGTGTTATAAACACAATCGAAACAAAGATTTAACTCTTCTAAAGTTTTCTTGAATTTTTTTTTTTTTTTTTTTTTTTTTTTTTTTTTTTTTTTTTTTTGGGCAGTCTTTACAGTTTTGAAGTCACAAGATAGTTTTTTTCCTGTTCTGGTTAGCAATTGGATACCAAATATTTTTTTAAACTTATCAAGGCTACTGGTACTTGCATGGGAAACGTCTTTTTTCATAATTTGTTTATAGAAAAAATCTCAATTTTCTTTGATAAAATCTCCTGAAATTGGAGTGTGTTTACTACATTCCTGAAGAAACCGTTTGTACAAAGCATTTTCAATTAATTCTGGTTTTTATCAATTCTCACTGGTTTTTATCAATTCCCTGTCATATGTTTGCTGTTGAAATTGTGCAGCACAAAGCCCTCAATTTGTACACATTTTTTTAAGCTCATAAATGGTGCAGGTTTCTGTAGTCATGTCCTAGTTCATGAGCCACGGGCAACGTATGAGTGGCCAAGTAAGTGGTTCTGACAGTTGGGATACCAGTTACTTTGAAATAAGGCTGGGCATCTCGAACATATTCTGAGTCGTGGCCACCTTTGTGCTCAGACGGCAAAGACTACCAAATCCACCGGTTAGTCCCTCAACCGTTAGGGGTAAAACCCAGTGGGGCCCTGGACAAGTGAGGCTAGCAACCTGCTTCCCAGGTACTTCAATATCATGCTGCTAGAGGTACTATGCTCCAGACTGAACACTGAAAGGCATAATCAGTCTCTAATGATGATGATGATGATGATCATAAATGGTTGCACACCCAACACCATAAAATGAAGCTAAATCATTATTTTTTCTCCTTTGTTTCAGTTTTTAATATTATGAGATTTTTCAATCAAAGTCAATGTCTTGTGTTTACATTTTTCACTGTTTCCTACTCAAAGTGGTGTTACCCACCCACATCACATGATATCGGCTCATTGTGTTAGACTACTGGACATGTAGAAATTTTCAGCAATCAGTCGTAAAAATACTTATTTATTGACAGATCTAGATTTTGACTACTGTGTGGTCATTATCAATGCTTAAAAATGATTAAAATACCTAAAACATCTCGACCTCCATGTTGGAGGTTGTGTTTATGTTTTAAGTATTTCAATCATTTTTAAGCATTGATAATGACCACACAAAGGTCTAAATCTAGATCAGGCAATAAATAAATATTGTTACGTCTGATTGCTGAAAATTTCTACAAATCAACTACAGTCGTGGAGCACAAATTCCACCACGGAATCGAGCCTGATATGCTGGATATGTCAGACTGGTGAAGTGTCAGATTACAGAGACTCTTTAGTGTATATGCATTGCAATGATTCAAAGACAAAATATTTGTCTGTTTTATTTTTGAGATTAAGGCTACAAAGTATATTTCTTTGTGACTCTGTATCAATTGTAAGTTTGCTTCTATATTTAAACCAAATAAACAAATTTCATTTTATTTGAACAATTACATAAAGCTATGCATTTATCTTAAGAAATACTTTAAATATTACACACACCACACCACCTTTGATGTTAATGTATTCACATCAACTGTATACTGCAGAAGTTTGTGAATTTGATAATATCAAGTTCTCAGCACTTGAGGGGCTCCTTTCCAAAATTAAGCACTTGAGTTTTATTGGGCCACAACAGCTGTTACCACTGTATGAGGCAGAATGGGACTACTGAACTGTGGCTTGTGAAACCACCCTCACAAACCGATGCCCTCACTGAAGCCAGTAGGTGCAGCTTCAAGCATCACGCGAGAGACCACCCGTGTGCAGAAAATACTACCCGCTGGATGCAGACAAGCAAGTGGGCAAGAGAAACGTGTTAATAACACAGCTGAATAGATAATTGGTCAAAAATTCATGCAACTAGAAACATATGAATATATGCCATGACTCAGTCATTGCCATTATCAGATATCTGTGGGGTATGACAAATGATCTGAAACATGCATCTAGCCTATTTTGTTTTTGAGCCAATTTCGTGAGTTAATTGCAACAGCAAATATACAAATTGGCTCCAAACATAAAAGAAACTTATTTCTGTCCTTCAGTAGATAAACAGGAACACAAATTCTTGAAGTCAAGTGTTTACAGATTTGCATGTGGATCGTGTGATCACATATATGTTGGGCATACTGGATGAGACTTTTTGACAAGGTTAAAAAATACAATTACAAGAACACTACTGTTCCAGCTTGTCATCTGTCTACTGTTAAATATTCAGATGAAAATTGTGTTTGATAATCAAAGAACTTGTGTTTCTTGTCACTACTATTCAGTTGTTTCCAGATGATGATCTAAAAAGCTGAAAACTTAAAAGTATGAAGTGAATAAAATTAGTATAATAAAAACAGTTTTTTTTTTCTTTTAACCCGAAATATGAAATTGTTATATCAACAAGTGATAGAAGAGTACATACAAAATAATGATTTACAAGTAGAGTGCTTAATTTTGTCCAGAACATTAGTGTAAAAGAATGTTCTTTCTGGTTTTGTTGATCTGGTCATTTTATGTCAGCCCTTTTGGCACTTGTTAGTATTTTTCTGTCATAGATGAATCACATTTCTTAGTTCGTGATTATCTTGTTAATCTTGGTACCTCACTGACAGACCTATGGAGTGCCACTTTTGCCACTTGAACATCATCTGGTACAATAAGGCAATCGCCAATTTTGTATTAGTCTGTGTATGTTCATTGCTATTACAACAAGGATCTCTTCTATGTTTGAGCAAGTAGATTTAACTGGGCACGTTTTGTCACTGACATACGGTACTTTGAATGTCTGGCTATGATTTGGTTTTGTAACCCTATTTTATTGTATAAATGTCTATGTATTTTTTATTTTATCTCTCATATATCTGATGATGGAAATGACTGAAACACATAATATATTGTAAAATAATATCATTTTGATTTTAGTTTGACAAATTTTTCATGAACGAACTATTTATGTGCTACTCTTTTGTACTACCTCCTTTGTGACATCATAACTCTGCTTTGATATCTGCATATTAGGTTATATTTTGTATATGTGCACCATGTTGTGATCTATGGCTTATTTCTGTGCTTAATGTTCAATGTCTCCGTATCTGAAACACAATCACAGGCCATTAACACTCATCTTTCTGAACTCATTTAATGTTTCAAACTGATACATTAGGCACATAAATATGCCTCAGGCTACGGATTAGTACCCGTAATATAAAATGGACCGCAGATGCAAACGCTGATAATTGGCATTATATTTGTGTTCCGACTGTCAGGAATGTCGACTAAAATCAACGGTGTATTAAAAATAAATTTAGTAACCATACATGCCAACTTTTGAAAAGAGCTTTCAGTAAAACTCACGTGCCGCAAAAAATCTGGGAAATAATTTCCACATAGTCCGGCTTGGCGAAAATAATGATATTTCAGGGTTACAAAATACAATAATGTAATCATATCTACATACGCCATAGGCCATTGTTCAGGCGGACATAACAACCAAGAAGAAATCCACGTTAAATAGCAGTAGGCACAGTGAATATTGGTTTAGAGCATACAAGACCGGACTTCCTTGATAAATGAAGCAGATGTGACATAGCTGAAAAAGGTTTTACGCAATAAAACTTCTTTAAAGGCAAGAAATAACAACACAAACTGCAAATGATATGCTAGTTTGACTATAGCCTAATTTTCTCTCTTGCATAAAAGGAAAACTTTACCAAGAAAAAAGGAATGGTAGAAAACTGTGCATCTTCAAATTTGTCTCACCCTGAGTGCAAACGCAATTATTTAGTCACAGGAGGTACGTAAAGAAGTACTTCCTCATTGATGGAAAGAAATGATATTTATATGTATCCTGGAAATCGATAAGTATGTTCTAGGTGTGAATGCCAATAACTGACTTATCAGCACTTCTTTGAATTTGCAGAGCAGAGCCTGTCGACACCTGAGATCCACATAAAACTTGAAGAACTGTTATCCCGCCTTTAAATTCAATTCCAATGACATCACCACAGAACACGGTGTCACGAACATCAGAGTTAAAAGTACCAATCAGATCAATGAATAAATTTTCATCTATCATAGACATATCTTCGACCCACACAAACAATCGATTGAACATATGTGGTATTATTATTGAACGTTAACGTTTCAATTATTTGTGCAAGTCGTAAAATAACACCGGCCATCCGTAAAACCGTAAAATGGTGCAATTTCCGTAAATTTTACGGATAAACCGTAAAAGTTGGCAGTTATGAGTAACTCTTAAATTGCAAATACAGTTTAAAAAATCAGTTACAAAATTATCTTTTCCATTTCCTCGAGACAGAGTGCCCGGTACAGGTAAATTCCACGTGACACACCGAAACCGCCCGAGCTCGCAGACAGTCCAAATACCTGCAGCTGTTGCTGTTGTTGTTGCTGCTGCTGCTGCTGCTGTTGCTGCTGCTGCTGCGCAACATGCAGCATGGACGCGACGGTCTGCGGAGGCACTTTGCGCCTCTTGCTGCCGGCCTTGCGCTGCGGCAGCGCGGCCTGGGCGGCGACCGCGTGGTGGCCGTGGTGCGCGGACGCGACCGACGTGGCGGCGCGGTGGTGCTGGTGGTGGTGGGCGTGCTGCGCCAGGTGCTGGGGCGCGGGGGCGGGGGGCGGCGCGGGGGGCGGGCGCCGCCGCCTGGTGCTGCTGGAACAGCTCGGCCGCCGACGCGGGCTGCTGCAGCACGCCGCCCGCGGCCGCCACTAGGTGCGGGATCTGCACCGCCGTCGTGCCGTCCACCGCCACCACGCCCGGCTGCAGCAGCAGCGGCGCCGGCAGCGCGTTCACCAGCACCGTCGCCGGGACTCCCACTGCCGCCGGGATCACCTGCGGAGGGCGACACGGTTGGCGAAATCTGGCGACGGCCGCAGTTTTTACTCGGGTGATATCGCGACAGTATTGTATATTGTGCAAAATAATTTATTTCCTAATCTTAAAACTTCACTTTTGTATTCCTTCTCATTATAAACACTTTTTATGTCTCTTTAACAAGCCAGCCCGTGACAGCACTTCTAGCTTCTTCATCTGTGACAGTGTCAGAAGTGACACGAAGAGAAGGAAATCAATTTGTTGCCTCTTATAAGGTGTAAAAAAATATATATGTTAAATTATATGATACGAATATTAAGACGAAAAATTCCTAGCAGGAAAAATTAAATATAAAAAATAGACGAAGATTACTCACCAGGCGAAGGAGCACAGGTGTGACAGCATCACAAATAAATAAATGAATACACACTCACAAACGCAAGCTTTCGCAACCCAGTTGCTTCTTCAGGCAGAAGGAAAGGAGAGGGAAAAGGAAATGACGAGGATTTTAAGGGAGTGGGTAAGGAGTCATTCCAATCCCGGGACAGGAAAGACTTACCTTGGGGGAAAAATGGAAGGTAAACAAACGCACACACACCCACACATTCACACAGACACAAACAGTATGTCTGCCTAGGTGTACTTGTGTCTTTGTGAATGTGTGGGTGTGTGTGCATTTGTTTACCCTTCATTTTTCCCCCAAGGTAAGTCTTTCCTCTTCCGGGATTGGAATGGCTCCTTACCCCCTTCCTTAAAACCCTCATCATTTCCTTTTCCCTCTCCTTCCCTTCTGCCTGAAGAAGCAACTGGGTTGCGAAAGCTTGCGTTTGTGTGTGTGTGTGTGTGTGTGTGTGTGTGTGTGTGTGTATTCATTTATTTATTTGAGATGCTGTCACACCTGTGCTCCTTCGCCCGGTGAGTAATCTTCGTCTATTTTTTATATTTATATGTTAAATTAATTTGACAAATTTCATGTTTGTAGACTAATGTGGGTCTGAGCACCACTTGCAAAGCCGTGACAGTAATTAGACGCTATGTCAATTATTTTGTATTGATATTCACGAACAAAAAGTATCACAGGAGGCTTCCTAATTTATCATCATTCCGTGTCCGATAAAGTCTGTAAACGAGAATAAAAGCGAAGTTGTCTTGTGACCAGCCATGATTTTTCTCAGGTGGCCCTTCAGTATCATAACTGTGACTCAGTGGTAAAGTGTCAAGACTACAAATATGAGATTTCAGGTTGGATCCCCAATTTAAGTCTGGGACTTCTGACTGTCACTTATCACTTCTTTTAGCTTCGGTAGTGTTTGTCGATATGAAAAACATTGAGTTGCACTGTGATTTGATAAGTAGCCCCGCGCCTCATGCCAGTATAAATGGAGCGGCCGTGTGAATTCCTGAGGGGTCGACCTGTTAGAGTCATCGGTCTCACACTACACAAACTAATGCTAAGGAAACACACGCACTAACACGTCCGAGGGAGGACTCGAACCTCCGGCAGGACTGTCTGTGCAATTTGTAATGTAGCACCTCAGACCTATCCCTGCACAGCAAGCGTGTGCACATTTTGTAGCATCGTGTGGAATAACATTGTATACAGCAGTGTGTATCATCTGCTGTAATAGGTGACCCATGTACCATATGAGGACAGCACAAGGAGACTCACCTCTGCTGTGTGCTGGAGTGCAGTGACATGACAGAAGGTGCCGTACACAACTGGTCAAATGGATTTCAATTCTGCTTCGTGGATTAATGTTCTGTTCTGATTTTTGTGTCGAAAACTGTTGTGCGATGGTGTTCACAAGTGGAAATGATAAATGTTTAAAAAAAAAGAGGAAAAAGAAAAAACTTTGACTCTTATTGATAAAAGAGTAATTATTATCTCCAACTTTGATTTCTAAAGCTATTAATATTGGGCAACCTACCTTTTAAACAACAAAGAAGCAAACATGTCCCAGTTTCAGGAGATATTTCAAAACAAAAAGCCCAACTTGTTTGTATGAAATGACCGACAAAGATGACATTTGTGTCAGTGATGATTGTTGCGAAAACTTCAAGAAGCGGCACGGCAAAATAGTTATTGTAACAGTATGGGTATTATAATACTTGCGGTACATAATATTTATGTTGTTGTTATAGTCTTCTGTCCAGTGATTGGTTTGATGCAGCTCTCCAACCTACTCTATCCTCATAAAAATGGCAAACCAGCTGCTTACTGTATTCGTCTCTTGGTCTCCCTTTACGTTTCCTTGATGTCTAAGAATGTGTCTTGCCAATCAGTTCCCTTTTTAGTCAAGGTATGCCAGAAATTTCTTTTCTCTCCAATTCTGTTCAGTACCTCCTCATTAGTTAGATGATCTACCCACCTAATCTTCAGCATTCTTCTGTAGCACCGCATTTACAAAGCCGCTATCCTCTTCCTTCCTGAACTATTTATTGTCCAACGTTTCACTACCTTACAAAGTAACACTCCACACAAATACCTTCAGAAAAGACTTCTTAACACTTCAATTAATATTCAATATTAACAAATTTCTTTTTCTCCGAAACACTTTTCTTCCCTATGTCATTCTGCATTGTGTATCATTTGTACTGTGGCCATTGTATGTTATTTTACTGCCCAAGTAACAAAACTCATCTACCACCTTTATTATTCCATTACCTAATCTAATTCCTTCAGCATTGCTCGGTTTTCTTAGGCTACATTCCATTACCCTTGTTTCGCTCTTGTTAAAGTTCATCTTATACACTCCTTTCAAGACATCGTCCATTCCAATCCATTGCGCTTCTTGGTCCTTTGCTGTCTGTGGCAGAATTACATGTCCTCAACAAAACACAAATGTTTTATTTTTTCGCCCTGAATTTTAATTCCTTCAAATTCCTCATTGCTCTCCTTCACAGCTTGCTCAATGTACAAATTGAATAATTGTCGGGAAATCTACAACTCCGACTTATTCCCTTCCCAACCAATGCTTCCCTTTCAAGCCCATAGACTCTTAATAACCGTAATGTCTGGTTTTTGTACGAGTTGTAATCAATTTTCCTTCCCCTGCATTTAACCCTTGCTCACTTCAGAACTTGAAAGAGTTTACAAAAATGACAAATGTAGGTTTGTATTTCCTTAATTTTATTTCCTTGATAATATTTATACAAATTAATTTCTTGTGTCTTGCCTTAGAAGTCTAAATTCAATTTTTAGAAGTCTGTCTTCGTTAACATGACATTCTCGATAATCCGACACTTCCTAGGTCGTGTAACTATCGGATTATCAGAAGTCTACTGTAGCTTTGATGCACTGACAATCACGGCAAGTATTTTGTGGACACTTAGTCAGATCTGTGTATATTCCTCCTTCGTACCTTAATCCAAATGTATCAGGGACCCGTATATTATGTTTGGTGCACGATCTGTGAACAGTGGGTGAGACAGATTTTTAAATGGTCCCATTTTCAAACCTGGTAACTGTCACGTCTCTGTGCATTTCACAATAAGAAATTATTGTGTTGAGACAGTTGGAGAGTCGGAGATTTCAGTTTTGAATTGCACATAGGCCCTAATACCACAACTTTGTGCAAAGTCTTTGTTAAAAAGTTCTGAATATGGTTTCAGAACACTGCCAGTTTCAGAGAAAACAGTAAACGCATACATGTAGCTCTGGTAATAAATTTATTACAGTAAAACCTCGTTTTTACATTTTCCTGCCATTTACACGATTTTTTGTTGGTCCCGTCAAATTTCCTATGTTCACAACGTTAATTCACCCTCATTTTTGCATTATCATATTTACACTTTTCCTGCATTTTACACTTTTTGAAAGCATGTTCGTGAAGAAAAAATGACGTATACTACATAAATTGATGCTAGCATGGCTTTCCCCTTAAAGTATAGCACTTAAAAATTATTCGCAGTCAAGTTTCTTGACACTTTGCATTTAATCAAACGTATATTTCGCGTATCATTGTTGGCAGTACGTATCTAGTTGACTTACGACGCGCCGATTTGTGATGATGTAGTTCCTCTTTCCACCAGCTTCTTTGCCACAGTGGCTGGCGTGTACTCAAACAATCAGAACCAGTTGCTTTGTTGATGTGAGAATAAAGAGTTGCATTGTTTTGGTGATACATATTTCTGATTCATAAAGAACGTTATCTGTCAAAGTTTGGTATCATAATACCCACAACCTCAAAAAAGCGGTAATAGTGTGAGATGCCAATCCTATGCAAACATCACAAAAATACTTGCATATGTTTGCACTCAAGAACATGAATAAATTCTCTAATATTGTCGAGTGAAACATCAAAAAATACAAAAAGAACGGAACTTTAGGAGTTTAACTATGTAAATAATTAATGCCAGTAAAAGGCAGTAATTTTGAAGATGTGTTACATAGCCTGGCAGTGGTGTCCAAACGATATCTATCGAACTGGTTCAAGTAATTTTGAAGATGTTTTACACAGCCCAGCAGTGGCGTCCTCAATTATAATGAATGAAATTACGTCAAAAATTTCTACTTCCCATAAAATTACCAGTTCTGCCCCATGCTTAAAATAGTAAAAATTTGGATAACCTTTATTGTATAATAAACTTCCTGGCGAGTATTTAGATGTCTATTATGTACATATATCACAAATAAACTACGAAAATGCGAAGCTGATCCGGTAAGCACATTTTACCGTTTAAAACACTACTTCCTGCATTTTACGCTTTCCTGCATTTTACACTATTTTATTGAAGTCCCTTGAAAAGTGTAAAAATGAGGTTCTACTGTATTTACTTTTTTTTCCCATGTCCTGAGTGAATGAGTACTTAATTTTACTATGTGCTTAGTATATAATTGGAAGGCCAGTGATCAATAATTTTTGATAAAATGTTAGATAGGTCTAGTGTCATTAGTACCTGAGTGACAGCACCACTAGACATGCTGGTCAGCACCGGCTTGCCCATGACGGTTCCAGTGTTGGCCACCAACAGCTGCCCGCCACAGCTCGACACCAGGATGTGACCCGGAGCTATCTGTTGCTGCTGCTGCTGCTGATTCAGCTGCTGCTGCTGCTGCTGCTGCTGCTGTTGATGTTGTTGCTGCTGCTGGGACTGGTGTGCCTGCTGGTGCTGTTGCACCAGGTGTTGTTGTTGCTGCTGCTGTTGTTGTTGGTGTTGCTGTTGGCTAAGGTGAATCTGTAGCTGTTGCTGGCTGAGGAGCTGTTGTTGCTGACTGAGGAGCTGCTGCTGCACTTGCTGTTGCTGTTGGTGCTGCTGCTGTTGTTGCTGTTTCGCCTGCTGCGATACCTGCGACACAGGCATTCTCTGCTGCGAACCGACACGATGTAATTATGTACAAATAGTTGGTAAAAGCTAACAATTTAACACTTAGAAGACGGCACCTGTAAAAATACGGACAGGCTCGACCTGCCCGAAAATTTGACACCCGTAATTTTATTGGGGACAAATTCTCAAAGTTCCCCTTCCTTCCTTAGAAGACGGCACCTGTAAAAATACCAATAGGCTCGACCTGCCCGGAAATCTGACACCCGTAATTTTATTGGGCACAAATTCTCAAAGTTCCCCTTCCTTCCTTAACACGTTCTTAGTGCTCCCACTACTCAGGGAGACACAGCAGAGACTGTTGAAGTATTTGACATTAGATGGTACAGGCATACCGGTAGAGGGCGAAGTACCGCTTCTTTTTGCGGGGGTTTGGCCCCGACAATTTTCTGCTGTGCGAGCTCGGCCGTGTCGATGAGGCCAAACGTGGTTTGATAGATGAAGAAATTTTTCGTGAGTTATCACACAATTCTGAAGAAAGTGGTGGTGATTTTCAGAGAATAAGGAATTTGATAAATCTGATGATGATGATGCAGACTATATTAGAGAAGAAATTTCTGAGGGTTCTGGTAAGGAATGCAGATGACAAAATATGCAATATTTTTATTTCAATTTCAAATTGAAGTAACTTTCAGGTACAGTAGGAACTGATTTTATTTGCAAATACTACTTGTATGTTAGATTAAGATGAGAAGAGCGGGCATCTCAGTTCTTCAGAAGCAAGTATTGCCACTATTCCTACTGATACTACACCTGAAGAACACAGAAGACCAAGGGCAAGCATGAGGCTCACAAATTTGTGCTGTTAAGAGTCTGAAGAAGGCTGATCTTGTGCCAAATGTATGTATGTTTTTAGGACAGTCTGGAATGTGGAACATCATCAGTTTAGACTAGCACAGTGCACCTATAGACTTCTTTTCATATATATGTGCAGAGAGTATGGTAAATCTTATAAAGCGCCAAACTAATCTGTATGCACAACAAAGCATAAGGAAATTACAAAACACAAATGCCTTTCATCTACTTGTACACTCTCAAAGTGGAAATATATTACTCTAGTTGAAATACAAAAAATTCTGGCCATTAGTGAACATACTGTGTAAGTGTGAGAGCACCTATACAAGAGCACTGGTCTAATAATCCTGTTAGCACGTGTAACTTCTGCCCAAACATCTTGAGCCACAACAGGTTTCTTTCTATACTGAGAAACTTTCACATAAATGACAATTCAGCAGCTAAGAGAAAAGGAGAATGAGCCACTACACAAGGCGAGAATCCTTCTGGATACAGTGTCTGCTAATGTTCGGAATGCATATACACCATTGCAGAATATTACAATAGATGAAGGCATTTGTAAATTTCGTTACCGTGTATATTTCAACATGTCACAGAAGCTAATTGCATACGGGATAAATTTGTACATGTTATCGGAGTCAGACACAGGTTATCTCTGGATTTTTTATGTTTATGCAGGTGAGAGGTCTGATAAAATGCATTTGTAAAGTCACTGCTTGAGAATTTATCAGGAAAAGGTTATACTTTGTTTACAGACAGATCTACACCAGCCCAGCCCTTGCTTCAGAAATAAAAGCTGTAAAAAGGGTTCTTGTGGGAACTACACAGAAATCTACACAGGGATTATTTAGTGCTATCAAAGATGCAAAACTTGAGGTGAAGTCATTTTTAGACATAAATGAAATATCGTGGCAGTCTGTTGGAAGGACAGAAGAAGTGTACACCTAATAAGTACATGGCACACTGATGAGATGGTGACCTTCACTGACAAGAGAGGCAGGCAGAAGTTAAAAGGCAGTCTGTCATGTGGACTGTAATAAAACAAGTTCGGTGTTGCCTTGTCAGACCAGCAACCATCATACAGGGCTTTTGAGCATCAAACTGGAAGTGGTGGAGAAAGTTGGCATTCCACTATCAACTGAAAACCATTTCCTGGAGAGAGAAAAAAAAGACCAGAATCAAAACTAGGGATGAGACACAAACAAAAACAATGTGTAGTGAGGTCTTCTAGAGGCAAAAAACTTACAGGAAAAGTGTTGTGCAAAGAGACTGTGCTACCTGAATAGTGAATGCAAAGTACCATTGTGTAAATTTATCACACAAAGACCAAAATTGCATCTTAACGCAAAGCCAAAGGAGGCTGCTGTACATAAAACAAGCAGTTTAGATCATTAATAACATTTATGTTTAAAAATAAAGTAGTTTTCTTCTGCAAAATTCAATGCATATATCCTTGACCAATTTTTTCTCTTTCCAAAAACAATGTTATAACTGGAAGTCTCTTGAAGGCACATTAATTAAAAGAACATAGTTTTACACATAGTTTCAAACTAGAAAGAACAGGTCATTACTATACCAGAAACTATTTAAGTGTTGTCGTAGTTCAAAATACTTTAAAAGCAGCTTTTGGTACAGTCCATGCGCGATTGCTCAGGACCCAAAGTGTTAAATGTTGATTTTTTTTAAGGTTTCTAATGTTTATTAATAAAATAATAAAGCAACTTGATCCCACATTTCATCTTACATTGGAGAGTTTGTAATAGGTAAGGAGAAATATTAAAACATTACTGTCAGGAGCATCCCTGCAGTTCATACTGTTAAAACTAATGTGCCCCTTTCTGAAAGCTCAACAGAAGTTTTAAAATGTGACATTCTATTGAAGAGTTCTACACTATTACCTATAGAGATGTTGGTCACAATTCAGAGAGTGCTCAAAAGTGATAGTCTATCAATAGGTACTGTTTAGAAATCCTACAAGTGCTTCAAAAACTGTTGTGAGAGTGTGGGGGAAAAAAAAACATGTTGGTTGTTCCCCCATGGTCAGAAATAAGGACAGTGTACAATATATGCATGAAGTTTGAATTCAGACCAGTGGTAAAGTGTTCAAATGATTGCAGACCACAAAGCAATTAATTAATCTTGAAGGGGAGAGTCAAATGAGGGATGCCAGGCACCAAAGGAATGCACCTGCTCAGTCAATGACTACTTGACCCAAAATGGCTTCCCAACATCTCTGTGACACCTCGAGACCTTGTGTGGTCTTCTCAGAATTTTTCCTTTGCCTCCAAGTGCAAGTGAAGATAGCTCTCAAGAGGACAACAATATGAGCCCAAAGTAGAAGTCAAAATTATTCCAACAAGCCGCTGCAGCATATTCTATGGCACCTTGCAAGTGTGGAACTCACAATGGCAAAAGTACGTTAACATTTAAAGGTCCTGTTTTAAAGAAACCAAATTATGTTTAGAAATACTAACAAAATCTTTTCCCTGGAATTAGAACTCTTTACTTTTTGTACAAAGTCTGGAAGAAAATAATGCAGGGCAGTAGTTCTGACCTGTATAGAGCTGACGACGCTCTGCACCATCTCCAGAGGCGACTTGGCTTGGGCGTGGCCTTGGCCGGAGGACGTCGCCGACTGCTGGTGCGGCGTGTCGACAGTCGTCACCGACACGGTCGCCGTGTGCGCCCGGGGTCCGCAAGACCCCGCCACCACCGACGTCACAGTATTACTCCCGACGGTACGGCCCGATGCCATAGTTGTTACAGTGATGTGCGGTGTCCTCCTGTGATGCTGTTGTGGCTGCGGCGGTTGCTGCTGCGGTTGCGATTGTTGTGCAGCTGCTTGTTGTTGCTGCTGCTGCTGCTGTTGCTGCAATTGCTGCTGTTGTTGCTGCTGCAATTGCTGCTGTTGCTGCTGCAAGTGCTGCTGTTGTTGTAGTTGCTGCTGTTGTAACTGCTGCTGTTGCAGTTGTTGCTGTTGTTGTTGTTGTTGTTGCTGCTGCTGCTGCTGTTGTTGCTGTTGCTGACATCTATACTGGGCACTGTTGGCTGGAGGACTAGGGGCCTGAACAGGAGTCACAGGAGATGATGACGATATGAGAAGGGCGTCGGAGTTTGGCGAAGGTTCGGGTTGTGCGAGGTAACACGGGCCTGCCGTGCCTTCCACAGGTGAACCGTTGCTGGTGCTCACTGTTCCACCCTACAAATCAAAATTACGATAAATTAACACCACAACTACAAAGATATTGTATAAATTATTTCAAACTTGTACAACTAAAGAGAACAAACTGTTTCAAATCCCAACACCAGTACTGATTAAGTGACTTTCGTAAAGAGAAGATGATGAGACAAGAATGTAGGTATTTATCTTCCAAATGTAGAGTTACAGTGCATTAATACTTTGAATTACCGTATATTTCTGCAGATAAGACAATGGCTGAATCATAAAAAAAGGACCCAAAATCCGAGGTCGTCTAATGCTACGGTACAAAAAAAAAAAAAAAAAAAAAAAAAAAAAAAAAAAAAAAAAAAAAAAAAAAAGGAAATATATATATATTCGCAGATGTGCTGCAAGGTGTGACTTCGACCTCCAAACGATATATAACGAAGTGGTTAAGTATTGAAACTATACGTATCGAACAGGCAAATATTATGATGTTTATGAATATGTTGTGATGTTAAAGGATGTAGTCAGGCAGGAACCTTTCTGGGTAATTTACAAGAAATCTTACAATCAAAGTAGCTCGGCCTGAAATGATATATATCGAATGTACAACTGTAAATCGATTTAGGGTTTCTGAACCGTAAATTCAGACACTACGCACCATCACGTACTTAAAAAATAAAAAAAAATATTTAACCTAGACCTAACCTTATCAAGGCTACACTACAGATAACTTTTTTAAAAAGATTTATGAAAACAAAGTTTTGCCAATTTTTTAAAAATATTCGCTTTATTAATTTACTGAATGGACAATGGTACATACGACAACCTATATGCCATAAAGCAGGAATAGAATTGATTATTTACAATGCTTCTTGATTTTACAATGTCGCTTGTCAAAAATAATTTCTAATATAGGTATCCAAAGTTGCACTGAAACGACTAGAGTATATTTATGTACTGAGCTGTGAATGGGTTAAAATATTTCGGAGCTATAAGCAACAACTGCTGCTTCCTTCAAAATCCTTTATTTTCTGTTCTCAGGAAATTTCGTGTTTTTTCACCCGCATATGTGCATCAACACGATTAAATGTGGTATCGGTGAAAGAAATTACTCTTTTTTTTTAACTATGCAGTGTAATTTAAAAAAAAAAAAAAAAATTGTATCTTCACGATCGAATACAACGTAGCACAACAAGCACTAAAGTTCGAAAGCAATCGCAAACACTGCAACAAAGGGTGACATCCAGGAGTACCATCAAGAAAACTACTTATGGCAGCTTCTAACGGCACTTTTTTTGGAACTACCTGAAGCTTTGCTTCCAAACTGGGGGGGGGGGGGGGGGAGTGTGGCATGCATTCAGGTAAATTGGGGGTCGTCTTATATGCCAGGTGTGCTTAAACTATAAAATTTTGATGAAAATTTGTACCTCGTGTTATCTAAAGGTCGTCTTATCTGTGGAAATGTACGGTAGTTCTAAAATGAAATGGAGGTGTTTCTGACTTTCACCTGCCGCATACTACTGGCACCAATTTACTACCTTGTAGTGCCATGTACACTTTACTGAAATTTCATGACAGATTAAAACTGTGTGAAGGAGTGGACACACTGAGACAAGGCTATCGTACACAATCTCGTACTGACTGAGCTACATTGTCTCTATTTGTTAATACCTCTTTCTTTTATTGAATTAGTGAGGTAATGCAGTAATGACAAGAATATTTATCATTAATTATCTACGGTGACACAAAGTATGGTATAAATGCAGAACCAGACAGTAACAAAGAAGGGAGCAAAGCTACATAAGATGCAGCTCAACAAAAATTGCAAAAGGTTTAATAAAAACTTGGAAATATGGAGTACAGCTTAAAGACTTTCATTGAAACCAAGATTCTAGCATGGGATAATAAGCTGATTGTGACTTTTTAATTTGAAGGATCACAAGTTAATTCATTTGGAGAGCTATTTGAAATCACAGCAGAAGAAGGGCAAGTGGATGGCCATTCATCAATTGTGTTTAACTGGACAATATAACCTGAGAATGTCAGAAAGAATCAGTATACACAATATCCCAAGTGCAATACTATTGGGATGAATGCAAAAATCTGGACAGTGAAGACAAAAAGAAGAAAGAAGTGCAAGTTCCTATGTGACATTCCCACCCTGATGCTGATGAGGAGTCGTCTGTTGAAGAAAGAGCCAGAAAGATAAAGACAGCATCCAGACCAGTAAAACAGTCATTAATCAGAAGATGGGTTTGACCAGCACATTGCTTAATACACATTTTCTGTTGGAGGTGGTATTGTGTTGCAACCCTTAAAAAGATTTACCCAGTCCCATATTGGGAGATCTGGTGTGCAACTCAGCATTTTTATATTAAATATATTTCCAGATGTAAGAAGTGATTAAAATTCTTTGACTGACTGGGCACTTTACCAATGAACCATCAAGCCACACAGCAAAGTACTATGCTGCACTAAATCAGACAAAAAGAACGAAAGTGTCAACATTCAGTTCCAAATTTCAAAATGAGTGTCCTCTGTACAGATTGGTATTCATGTAAACAAAAGCCATCTTAAGCTCTTGTTTGAATGAAAAAAAATCACAGTTGTATTCATAATTTTCACAGAAATCAATGATAACCCGATTCTAGCCCTAACACCAGAGGATAACCATGAATATTCTTGAGGCTGGTAAGCAACAAACATTACAACAATTCTAACTGTATCTCCCTTTTCCTTACACAATCTCGCAACCAATTCTTTCTTAAGCAGAATTTCCAAATGGTTAATCAGAAAAATCCTAGTACTTTTTCTATTTAAGAAATAAAGAAAAGAAAGAAATTACATTTAGCAAGTTTCACTGCTTTAAGAGGTCTTGGAAGCAAGCAGGGAAATTTTCAACTGTGATGCTTGTAAGCTCATTTATCACAGCCCCTGGATGTCTGTAATGTCTTGATGAAGCTTTCCTTTGGGACTGATGACCCCGCAGTTAAGTCCCTTAAGGTTTACAAACATTCTGAAGCTTTCCTTTCAGTCACCTTTGCACTCGTGGAAATAAGAAAATCCATATGAATGGATGTAGAAAGGCAGTAACAGAATGTCTGTTAAAACAGTATATGGTCTTGCAGAACCAGTCCTGAGATTGTCACAAATTAGGTGGCATCATCAAATTGCACGTAGCAAGATTTCAAACCACTATCAAAGAATGCAATTAACACCAAATTTGTTCTCAAAGGTGATTCAGGACACTGCCATTCAACACTCTGATGCTTCAAACGAGGGTGATAACGGTAACACCAACATTCGTCCCCAGCAATAACCTTCGACAGAAATGTCTGATTGCATCTGGCTCTATCGAGAATTCTTCACGATTCCTCTTTCTGTGCATCTATTAGTGCAGGATGGTAAAGTTTTCTCTTTCACCTACAGTTTTGCATAAAATCTTATGACACACATCATTAAATTAAGTTTTTCTGATTTTAACAATGGAAAATCCAATTGGAATGTAAATAAAGGAGGATAGATAACAACTCACCGTATAGACGCTCCCTAAGCTACTGACAGGCACGAAAAATAGACATCACATTCACACAAGAAGGTGTTGCATGTGAATGTGATGTTTATTTTTCGTGCCTGTCAGCAGCTCAGGGAGCCTCTTTACGGTAAGTTTTTCTGATATCACAGACATGCGTACAGGACAGTCTCCTCGGAATATCCTCTTTACACATTCCATTTCTGTGACGGAATGTGCTCCGAGAGGCAACAGCTCTCACTCTTAATCTCTGCTTACTCAAAATGTTTCGTGCCGCTCAAAAACAAGAGTTATTGCCAGTTCCTCACCTGTATTTCCTTGCTTAATCACTGCCTGTGTTTCAATAGTGGTTTTCCACTCTTTGCTCACAATAAGCACAAATTTTTTTCACTGTAACTGAAGTGCCAAGAACCCCAACTGTTTGTTGCTAAGCACAACCCTACCACATAGTGAGTTTGCATGCAAACATGGGCAAGGTAATTTCAAGGATGCACTGGATAACATAAAAACATTTGTTTCTTTTTATTATTGCAAACTCAAAAATATCTGTTCTGGACCTTTCCGAGAAAGCGATCTTTCCACGAACAGTTCGCGGTACCCCTTAGAATGTACAAATTCTCTCGTGCTTCCTAAACTGTTACAGTAAATTTTCTTTCCCTTAAAAATTCACTTCAGACAATCCACCACACCGAGTATCGGCAACAAAATTCCGGATAAGGAAACGCACCTGAATAGGACCGCGGACGTCCACAGGCTGCTGGGAGGAGCGCGAGGGACACTGCTGCTGGCGGCCCTCTCCGAACGTCGACGACGTGACGGGGCTGTCGTCCGAGGGCGGAGGTGCCGGCGCGAGCTGCAGCTGGAACTGCTGCGCCTGCGCCTGGGCCTGCACCTGGGCCTGGGCTTGCGCCTGCGCCTGAGCCTGCGCCTGGGCTTGCGCCTGCGCCTGCACCTGTGCTTGCGCCTGTGCCTGCGCATTCACCTGCGCCTGGGCTTGCGCCTGCGCATTCGCCTGCGCCTGTGCCTGCGCTTGCACCTGCGCCTGGTAGGCGGCGGCCGCAGCCTGGCCGGGCCCGTGTCCGTGGGCGTGGCAACCTTGGCACTGCTCCTGTAGTCCCGCCACCGTCACCGTCGGCACCGGCGCCGCCGCACTCGAGTCTGCCGACACGCTCACCTGCAGGTGGAACTGACGGGCCTGCGGCTGCACCTGGAAACCGAGTGTCGTGTGAGAAAATGCTTCAGAAAGCTTACTATAAGACATTATTAAAAGGTTTCAACATTCTGGTGTTGTTTATGGGCATTTTATTAATAGCACAACTGAGACATATGTACAAGAGTTTGGATTTACACTTTAATCCAATTGTGTTAAACCAAAATTGATCATTCCACTGGAAATTTAAAAGAATAATTTAGTCATAAATGGAATACTGGCTCCAAATATCACTATATGTATTCTCTGTTAATTTACTGGGCTCAACTAATATTTACCTAGAGTCTTTGTTATTATTATACTGAAATTCACGAATCATGGTATACAAATTACAGTAAGATATTCACAGTGTCAACCAGTACATTGGTTGTGCCACAAAAACCTACAATATCAAAATCCTAAACAACCCCAGAACACTGTTGTTAACCATTCTGCCGAAAACCTCGACCCCACAGAAGTTTCAGTCCTGTCCAAAGACCTTAGTTTCAGCCCCACACCCAAATTTACCAATGTTGAATTTGTCAAATATGTTCGCTACTTTTGGCAATCCCTGCAGTGGAAAAACTACTCTGCCACAAATCTCTCGCCAAAATCCATATCCCTCCTCACTCAAACAACACCCTGCACACCTACCTTTTACATGCTCCAAAAATTCCTAAACCTAACAATCCTGGACACCCAATTGTTGCTGATTGCTGTGCTCCCACTGAAAGAATTTCAGCCTTGTTGACGAGAACCTCCAACCAACTGTTCTAAACCTAGCATCTCACATCCAAGACACCAACCACTTCCTTGACTGACTCTCCACCATCCCCACTCCTTTACCTCCTGGATCCTTACTTGGCACTGTTGTTGCATTTCAAAAAAATGTTTCAAATATTTGTATAGCTTATGGGACTTAACTACGGGGTCATCAGTCCCTAAACTTACAAACTACTTATGAACTAACTAATATTAAGACGGCACAAATATCCATGCCCGAGGGGGAATTCGAACTCCCGACCGTAGTGGCCGTGCAGACCGTGTCTGGAGCACCTCAGTCCCCTCGGCCACCGCGACCGGCGTTGTTGCATTTCACTGTACCCCAATATCCCCCACATGCCCACGGTCTTGCTGCTCTCGAATACTACCTTTCTCGGAGTCCAACAAACTCCGAGCCTGACACCTCATTCCTTATAACCCTTACCAATTACAACCTACCAAACAATTATTTTTCTCTGCAGGGAAAGTATCAACTCTACGGCTCAGCGATGGGCGCCGTATGCTAGCCTTCCACACCAACCTATCTACGGGCTGTCTAGAGGAACCTTTCCCAGCCTCCCCAAACCCCTAGTCTGGTTCAGGTTCATTGACAATATTTTCATGATTTGGACTCAGGACCAGGGCACCCTATCGACATTCCTTCACAACCTCAAATCCTTCTCTACCATTGATTTCCCTTAGGCATTCTTGATGTTAACCCCAACCTCACTCAGAGCTCCGTCCACACTTCTGTCCACACATTAAACCTCTTAATTACCAGCAGTACCTATACTTCGACAATTGCCGTCCATTCCACAACAAACAAATCCCTCCCATACAGCCTTGCCACCTGTGTACGGTGAATTTACAGTGACGATAAGCCCTTACTCGATATGCCAAAGGACTTTAGAGACATACATTACTCTACTATCGTATTAACACGAATTATATACAGGAGAATGGAAAAGCTGGTAGAAGCTGACCTCGGGGAAGATCAGTTTGGATTCAGGAGGAACATAGGAACCCGGGAGGCAATACTCACTTTACGTCTTATCTTAGAAGATAGATTAAGGAAAGGGAAACCTACATTTTTAGCTTTTGTAGATTTGGAGAAAGCATTTGACAATGTTGACTGGAATACACTCTTTCAAGTTCTGAAGTCAGCAAGGGTAAAATATAGGGAAAGGAGAGTTATTTACAACTTGTACAAATGCCAGACCGCGGTTATTAGACTCGAAGGGCATGAAAGGGAAGCATCAGTTGGGAAGGGATTAAGACAGGGTTGTAGCCTTTCTCCGATGTTATTCAATCAGTACATCGAGCAGGCGGTGAAGGAAAGCAAGGAAAAATTTGGAATAGGGATTAAAGTTCAGGGGGAACAAATAAAAACATTGCGTTTTGCTGATGACATTGTAATTCTATCAGAGACAGCAAAGGACCTGGAAGAGCAGTTGAATGGAATGGACAGTGTGTTGAAGAGAGCGTATAAAATGAACATTAACAAGAGCAAAACAAAAATAATGGAATGCGGTCTTAGAAAATCAGGCGATGCTGAAGGAATTAGATTAGGTGACGAAACAATGAAGGTGGTAGATGAGTTTTGTTACTTGGGTAGTAAAATAACATGCGATGGTCGCAGTACAGAGGATATAAAATGCAGAATGGCAAGGGGAAGAAAGGTATTTTTGAAAAAGAGAAATTTGCTAACATCGAATATTAATTTCAGTGTAAGGAAGTCTTTTCTGAAGGCATTTGTGTGGAGTGTTGACTTGTACGGGAGTGAAACATGTACGATAAGCAGTGCGGACAAGAAGAGAATAGAGGCTTTTGAAATGTGGTGCTACAGAAGAATGCTGAAGATTAGGTGGGTGGATCGCGTAACTAATGAGGAGGTACTGAACAGAATTGGTGAGAAAAGGAATTTTTGGCATACCCTGACTAAAAGAAGGGATCGCTTGGTAGGACACATTCTTAGACATCGGGGAATTGTACATTTAGCATTGGAGGGAAGTGTGTGGTGTAAAAATCGCAGAGGGAGACCAAGAGATGCGTATAGTAAGCAGATTCAAGTGGATGTGGGTTGCTGTTCTTATGAGGAGATAAAAAGGCTTGCTCAGGATAGAGTAGGGCGGAGAGCTGCATCAAACCAGTCTCTGGACTGAAGACCATAACAACATAGTCCGCAAACAGATTTCCCATGCCATATTCCCACAAATCACCAATCCTCCCTCCACCCACAATAACCAGTCACAACAGAATGTCCTTCTTGTCACCCAGTGCCACCCCGAACTGGAACAATTAAATCACATCTTTCATCAGGGCTTTGATTATATATCATCATGCCCTGAAAAGTGAGACATTCTGACTAGAGCCCTGCACCCGCGCGGCCCGTCCACGTGGCTCGCACGTGCCGCGTGCGCCAGTGCTGTGCGAGGGAGAGCGTCAATACACTTCGGAAGTACCGGTGAATTATGCCGAAGACAACCGGCGCTTTCCCGCGTGATACGACGAGCGCGTGTACAGGTGCAAAAGCCACGCGGACGCCACACACTTAAACTCGTCACACGTCGGTTGTGAATTGTACTGCAGTACCACATATTCAAAAAAAATTTCACTCTTCTGCCTTTTATTTCAGCGCAACAACATTTCATGAAAATTGCCGTAAAAGGACACAAAATCTGAATCGCTCGACATCTGGAACGAATGGAATTTGAAAATTCTCTTCTAACATTTACAGGTGATTTCATACAAAAAATAATACTTATAAAATATAATCAATTTACAGAAACAAATAATAAACTTCCCTTAAAAAAAGGAGAAGAAACACAGGAAGACTGAAGTATTAAAAAAAAACTGTGAACAAAGTCGCTTCTTATACTCTCACTACAAGCCCGAGCGTTATGCGCACGGGCGAGTCTGGCAGCACGAGCTGCAGGGAAAATTTCTTCCTGCAGCTTGTGCCTGCACGATCTGCAGGCCTGCGGCTCTCGGAACAGCCAGCAGACTACAGGAATAGGGCCTGCAGCTCTCCAAACATGACATTTTGTACTGAGCATGCGCTGCAGCACGAATGCAGCTCTTCAAATGAACCTCTGGTCTTCCTCGACCCACCGTGCCGTATTCCTGGATGTAAACCTCCACCTCACTGATGGCTCCATCCACATTTCTGTTCATATTAAACCTACCGACCACCAATAGTACCTACATTTCGACAGTTGCCATACCTTCCACATCAAAAAGTGCCTCCCTTACAGCCTACAGCATATGTGCAGTGATGAGCACTCCCTTTCTCAATATGCTGAGGGTCTCACAAAAGCCTTCACAGACAGAAACTACCCCACAGACCTAGTCCGCCAAATAGATCTCCAGTGCCAAATAGATCCCTGCACACGCCAAATACTCCCTCTACCACCAGTAAACATCCACAAAAGAGTGCTCCCATTTTCATCCAGTACTACCTTGGACTTGAGCAGCTAAACTGCATCATTTGCCAAGGTTTTAATTTTCTGCCCTCACGCCCAGAAATGAGAGACATCCCACCTAATATCCTTCCCACCCTTCCTAAAGTGGTGTTCCGTCACCTTCCCACACTCCATAACATCTTAGTCCATCCCTATGGCCCCTGATACCCATGCATGCGCGTATGTGCATACATGTTTGTTTTGTTTTGCTTTTCTCCCTTCAACTGACCCCCCCCCCCCGCCCCACTCTATTTCTTCATCTACATCTACATAGATGCTCTGCAAATCACATTCAAGTGCCTAGCAGAGTGTTCATTAACCACTTTCATAACTTTTCTCTATCGTTCCATTCTCTAATAGCGCGCGGGAAGAAAGAACACCTAAATCGTTCCGTTTTCGATCTGATTTCTCTTATTTTATTGGGATGGTCATGCCTCCCTAAGTAGGTGGGTGCTAGCAAAATATTTTCACATTCAGAAGTGAAAGTCGGTGATTGAAACTTCGCAAACAGATCACGCCGCAATGAATAACGTCTTTCTTTTAATGATTTCCACCCCAATTCGTGCAACATTTCCGTGACGCTTTCCCCCCCCCCCCCCCCCCGTAACGTGATAAAATAAAACGAGCTGGCCTTCTCTGAACCTTCTCAATGTCTTCCGTCAGTCCCACCTGGTGAGGGTCCCATAAGGGGCAACAGTACTCCAGGAGAGGACGCACAAGTGTGATGTAGTCAGTCTCTTTGGTGGAGCTGGTGCATCTTCGAAGCGTTCTGCCAATGAAACGTAACCTTTGATTCGCCTTCCCCACAATATTTTCTATGTGTTCTCTCCAGTCAAAGTTGTTCATAATTGTAACTCCTAGGTATTTGGTAGAATTTACAACCTTAAGGTTTGACCGATTTATCGTGTAATTGAAGTTCAGTGGATTTCTTTTTTTAGTGTCTTTATTTAGTGTCAATTGCCAATCTTCGCACCAAGTAGAAATTTTGTCTAAATCGCTTTGCAGTTGCTTTTGATCCTCTGTTGACTTCACTAACCGATAAATGACAGCATCATCTGCGAACAGTCTAAGGGAGCTATTCAGATTGTCTCCTAAATCGTTTATAAACACGAGGAGAATAGGGGACCTATAACGCTTCCCTGTGGAATGCCAGATATCACTTCTGTTTTACTCGATGACTTACCGTCAATTACAACGAACTGTGTCCATTCTGACAGGAAATCGCGAATCCAATCGCACAATTGGGAAGATATTCCATAAGCACGCAATTTCATTAGAAGCTGCTTGTGGGGTACAGTATCAAAAGCCTTCCGGAAATCCAGAAACACGAAATCGATTTGAGATCCCTTGTTGATGGCACTTAACACTTCATGTGAATAAAGGGCAAGCTGTGTTTCGCAAGAGCGATACTTTCTGAATCCGTGTTGACTATTGGTTAATAGGTTGTTCTCTTCGAGGTAGTTCATAATATTCGAACAAAGTATATGTTCCAAAATCCTACTGCAAATTGATGTCAATGAGATAGGCCTGTAATTTTGGGGATCACTCCTATTGCCTTTCTTGAATATTGGAGTAACTTGGGCAACTTTCCAGTCTTTGGGTACAGATCTTTTGCTGAGTGATCAGTTGTA
This sequence comes from Locusta migratoria, assembly GCA_026315105.1. Taxonomy (NCBI): domain Eukaryota; kingdom Metazoa; phylum Arthropoda; class Insecta; order Orthoptera; family Acrididae; genus Locusta; species Locusta migratoria. The sequence goes on from CM048754.1 coordinate 119,616,674, forward strand.
AATTGTAGCTAAGCAACATCTCATTCCACACATGTAATACATGCATGCTCCGTTAAGGCCATGATGTATCCAACCCCACCGTGACCGTGACACAACCTTCTTATGCCACTCTCCCCTCCCCTTCCCTATTCCCTTACTGCAGAGCATGATTCGGAGTGTGGCAGCTGGAGATGACTGTTGTGTGACTGTGAAGTGTGCCTGTGTGATTGAGGGAATGTTCCTTATTCTGAATAAGGCCATCACCAATAGCTTAAGTGTTGTATGTTAGTGTCTATTTTTATGTGCCTGTCGCATCTCGTTACATCTTTGTGGTCAATGTGAAACTGTCCTTATTATATTGATGAATTCCAACCTTGGATTCAATTATGTGAATTTCATAATGAGGACTACACCACCAACTTTTATAACATGGTTACTTTGCCATAATGTTGCATTACTTTCTGAATAAACTTGTGTAGATTACTAGGTCACAGTCGAAAACTTCCTCGAGTTACGCATACTGCCTAACTCCGAGACCAATTACTGGGGAACAGCAGTCAGTTCTTCATCTCACACACACTCGTCTGTCAAGTCTTGCGATACGACGTGACAGTTGTGTCTGAGAGGGACAAACAGTTTTAGCTTACACCTAGTGACTACTTTGTTGAGAATGTACCACATTCAAATGGTAATACCGACAGTAGGGCTCCGAACGTCTTTTTAATTACTTTTGGCACACATTACAAAGTGAGCTAAAAGAACAGATGAGGATTTGATGCATATCATTGCAAATTCATCACAGCAAATACATCATAGTTTTTATATATAAAAAAAGACGAAGATTACTCATCATGCGAAGGAGCACAGGTGTGACAGCATCACAAATAAATAAATGAATACACACACACACAAACACACACACACACACAAACGCAAGCTTTCGCAACCCAGTTGCTTCTTCAGGCAGAAGGGAAGGAGAGGGAAAAGGAAATGATAAGGGTTTTAAGGAAGGGGGTAAGGAGCCATTCCAATCCCGGGAGACACCCACACATTCACACAGACACAAGTACACCTAGGCAGACATACTGTAGAAAGCAACAGTATGTATGTAAGCTACAGTATGTCTGCCTAGGTGTACTTGTGTCTGTGTGGGTGTGTGTGCATTTGTTTACCCTCTTTTTTTTTTCCCGCAAGGTAAGTCTTTCCTCTCCCGGGATTGGAATGGCTCCTTACCCCCTTCCTTAAAACCCTCATCATTTCCTTTTCCCTCTCCTTCCCTTCTGCCTGAAGAAGCAACTGGGTTGCGAAAGCTAGCGTTTGTGTGTGTGTGTGTGTGTGTGTGTGTGTGTGTGTGTTCATTTACTTATTTGTGATGCTGTCACACCTGTGCTCCTTCGCCTGGTGAGTAATCTTCGTCTTTTTTTATATATAATTTTTCTTGCTAGGAATTTTTCGTCTTAATATTCACATCATAGTTTTTGGTATATGTGAGGCTCCTTACATCTGAATACAAAGCAAACACTTGTCACGAAGTAGTATACCTGGACCGGTGTGCCGAGCTGCGGCCCAGTGCCGGCAGTCGCGTACCCCTTTGGCAGGAGGACGTTGCTAGCCAGGGGCACGCCTACCACGACCTGCGCCATAAAATTACTCCAGCTTTATTAAACTGAAGTTGTCAGTAATGCAACTAGAAACAAAAAATATTGTTGAAATGAGATAGAATGGCTGGCCAGTACTTACCATTGTGCTGTACCGCCGATAGTAACACAAAATGAAAAAACAGAAAAAAAAGGGACAAAGGGACAAGCTTTCGGAACAGAGTTCCTTCGTCAGGTGGGAGAGAAGGGAAGAATAAAGGATGGGAATAGAAGGGAAAGGTGGTTCACGACCTAGGTCATGAAGGTGGTGTTTCGGAAGTGTGGGCGTCAGAGATCTCTGACGCCCACACTTCCGAAACACCACCTTCATGACCTAGGTCGTGAACCACCTTTCCCTTCTATTCCCATCCTTTATTCTTCCCTTCTCTCCCACCTGACGAAGGAACTCTGTTCCGAAAGCTTGTCCCTTTGTCCCTTTTTTTTCTGTTTTTTCATTTTGTGTTACTATCGGCGGTACAGCACAATGGTAAGTACTGGCCAGCCATTCTATCTCATTTCAACAATATTTATTATCTCTGAGGAGAATTTTCATCATTAATCAACTAGAAACAAAAGTCATATAAACTAGTGCAGGGGTGAAGCATCAATATTACAGTGGAATGCAAATGAAAAAAAATTAAAGTCATCACAACAGAATAACAATCTTCAACTTTTTTTTAAACTGAACAAATTTGGAAGAGCCGATACAGTACAAATGAATGAAGACAAAATAGTATCAAATGTTTCAACAGTAATTTTATGAGCAGAAATAGATGAAAGATTTTCCCAGTACTTGGTCTGCTCTAAATGGAAATGTCTGGTGAAAAATGGAACACAAATTGCCATAGCTGGGCTATTGCCACCAGTGTTTGAAGCAGAGTAAATGCACCAGGTAAAAGTGAGTCCCTCTGTTCAGGAAGCATGTCTAGAATCTGGAGAGAGAGAGAGAGCTAATTACCTAGGCATAATTATATGGAAAGTTTCTTGTAAAGCAATATTTTTTAAAATTATTAGTTTGTATTAGATATGAAAACATTTTCTATGAAGTTTTGGAATAGCAGCCACACTATGTTGAGTTCTTGCCACAATATCTCAGCTGACAATCATTCTGCTATCTTGAGTAAAGTGTCTGCCACTGAGGCAGATAGCCAAAATATCACGCCAAGAAGTCAACAAAATACAACTGCAATTCCAAAACTATAGAATACTCCATACACTTGGAAAACTTCAATAATCAGACGATAACATTTTCTTACATCATTCTGAAATGTTTTGTATGCCTTGTAGATACAATAAAATATGAAAAGGTATTTAGCTGTGACCCAAAACGAAGTGAACTGCCAATTCAAACCTAGAAAAGTTGAGTTTATAGACAGATTGAACTAATCACAGGTTTCTTGAGCACAGCTGAAAAATCTTGCAGGTTTTTCTTCAATTGAAAAATTGAATAGCATTTGTTGTAGCACAGCCTGTAAATAAACTATAATGCGAAGTCATTGTCTATCAATAAGTAATTTGAACTGTTTGTTTGGCGTTTCTAAACACTCCACTGTTTACTTGATGCTACAGGATGTCTTATAATAGACAAATAAGTTGTAAGAATTTGTTATATTTTATATGCTCATGCAATGATATAGGTGGTGGAAACTTGAATGAAGAAAGAGGACATAGCGTGAATAGGTTTCATACTGCTGATTATTCTGAAGTGGGAGGCAAGTGTATCATATGGAAAGAGGAAGGAGACTTATCAAAGTATGGAAAGATGCATTAGACAATGCTGAGGACATACCTATCCAAGCTAGTACACTTGCAGGAAAGGCACTGTTTGGGTAGAGGGGTGCTGTTGATTTTAAAGAAATGTAGTGTGAAATATGAGGGTTGTACCGAAGGTATGGTTCCCTATTAGCTTCAGCCTCGAGGGACATTGCTAGGCTACATTTGACAACTGTACCGTATGCAGTGGTTCCCCCACTCTCGAGTCCGCCCATTTGCTGTTCACTATGTCGCTCAGTGTTAACTTGGCAGCTGTCAGAGATGGAAGTGTTGATCGCCAATCCTGCCAAGTGGGAGGTTCGAACAGTAATCCAGTTTATGCAATGAAGGCTTTCACGACCAGATGCCATAGTTGCTGGTAGAATTTCCAGGTTATAAGGCCGTAGTCCATAAAACTTTTCAGTTTTTCATAACCTTTCGTCCAGAGCTGCTCTGGATGAAAGGTTACGAAAAACTGAAAAGTTTTATGGACCACGGCCTTATAACCCGGAAGTTCTAGCAGCAACTAAAGTAATCCAGTTTCTCCATGCAAGGAAGTTACCACCCATGGAGATTCATCGGCAACTGACTGAGGTTGATAATGAAGAGTGCATGTCCATTCAGCACATTTGAAAATGGTGCAGGGCTTTTGTTGAGGGTCACACGGAAGTTCACGATGAACAGTGAGCAACTCAAAAATCAGACGAACACTGTCCGTGAATTTTTTGAACACATTCTTGAAACTTCCCACAGCACAATCGAAAGAACAGAGTTATCGCAAGGTACGTGCTCACTGGGTCAGCGAGAAAGGTTATGGAGCCCGTGTTTTGGGATCAGAAGGGGGTACTCTTCATCGATTCCGTGCAACAACCTGGGACGACAATAAACTCAGACAGATATTGTGGAACTTTGACCAAACACTGACAACCAATCCAGACTCACCAGAGAGGACAACTGATGGAGGGAGTAGTGTTTCTTCGTGACAACACTCGACCCCACGTCGCTCGTAAACACAGGAGCTTTGAAAAAATTTGGGTGGACTGTTATGCCCCATCCTCCCCACAGCCCAGATTTAGCCACCAGTGATTATCACCTCTTCCCAAAGATAAAGGAACACTTAGGTGGCTAACGTTTCGAGAGTGACGACGAAGTCCGAGCAGAGGCCACACACTTCCTCAACAGGTCGGTGGGAGACTTCTTCGACTTAGGAATACAAAAGCTGGAGCACCGTGAAAACTGTGTTAATAATTGACATAAGTGCAAGCTTAAATAACAATAAATTAATAACAATAAACAATGTTTTCTATTTGTAAAAAAAATGGGAACCTTACTTTTGGTACAAACCAATTGAATGGAAGTCACAGGGCGACACATGCGGGATGTAGGCGGATGCTCAACTTGGCCAGTACACTTTGTGTGACCCTGAGACCTGTGGATACATTATCATGGAGCGGAATCACTCTTTCTGTGAAAAGCCCAATCCATGTGCTATCAAATGACTTGCGAAGGCTACGGAATGTCTCACAGTACACGTCACTGTTAACGGTTTTTCCACACTCAAATTCTACGAGTATCGAACTCGGGACGTCGAAAGAGATGGTGAGTGTTACTTTACCTACTGAGGGCACAGCCTCAGTTTTTTTAGGGTGACGTGATGACGCACGCTTCGTGTCCCTAGATGTTGCACTACGATATCCAAAAGCACATATTCAAATTTCAATCGGTTCAGTTGTTGATCCATTTCATAGCTTTTCATTTGGACACTCCGCATATGTCATAGTTTGATACAATGATGTGGAAGTCTGTTGTGTCATGGGCAACAGAATGAAATGATTTTGACAGCTTTGCGGCAATTTTTCACAGTACACAAGAGTATAACATAAAAGCTTCTCCCTAAAGAAGGCAAAACCAATTTTGGCACACTGTTTTTCTAATGAAGTTTTACAGGCTCAAACGATACAGAGTGAGAGTGAGAGCGAGAGCTATTCAGAAGTAACGGTTACGAACCTGCTGTGCCTGAGACGGCTGGGGCTGCTGAGAACAGACGGCGCCCGGGCTGTGGCACAGGAAGCCCATGTTCTGCCCCTGCTGCGACAGGTAGCCGCTCACGTCCTCCGCAAAGTGTGCCGGCAGGTACACCTGCTGTGGCTGCTGAGCTTGTTGCTGTTGCAGCTGCTGTTGCTGCTGCTGCTGTTGTTGTTGAAGCTGCTGCAGCTGTTGTTGCTGCTGCTGCTGTTGTTGTTGTTGCTGCTGCTGCTGCTGAGTTTGTGGTTGCTGCTGCATCTGTTGTTGAATTTGTTGTTGTTGCTGCTGCTGCTGCTGCTGCTGTTGAGGCTGAGTTTGTGGCTGCTGCAGCTGTTGCTGCTGCTGCTGCTGTTGTTGAATTTGTTGCTGTTGCTGTTGCTGCTGTTGTTGAATTTGTTGCTGTTGCTGCTGTTGTTGAATTTGTTGCTGTTGCTGCTGCTGCTGCTGTTGTACCACAGGGAGTGACTGCCGATTCACATCTGAAGGTGCACCGACAGGTGACGGAAACTGTGCGCGTACCTGCAACTGGGACTGGGACTGGACTTGAAGTGAGGGGACTTGCTGGGGAAGAGAAGGCCGCCTCCCCGCCTGCGAGGGGGCGGCGACGGAGATCGGGGCCTGCGCCCCCGCCGATTTACGCCGGGACGACGGGGAAGTGTCGTCGGGAGGGACGTTCGTACCCGTTCCGGTCCACTGGTGGGCGGAAGGGACGCGTCTGTCGTACGCGGTGGCCTGTATTCCCGACGTCTTCTGCCAAGGGGGTGCTCTCGTCGGCTGGAGGACGACCGTACCGCTTCCGGCCTGCGTTTGCAATGCGGGATGTTGCCGGTACGGTTCGTAGCAGGTTAGCACTGCCTGCTGAGTCTGTAGCACGTGTTGTGGCGTTTGTTGTTGCTGAGACTGGGCACGGTGCTGTTGCTGTTGGTGGTGACTTTGCTGCTGCTGCTGCTGCAACAGGTGTTGCTGTGGAGGCTGCTGGACTTGTTGTACCTGGGCCTGTTGTTGCTGCACCTGTTGCTGTTGTTGCTGAACGTGTTGCTGTTGCTGCTGTTGTTGGGCCTGTGCCTGCGCCTGTTGTTGCTGTGTCTGTTGCTGCTGCTGTTGTTGTTGTTGTTGCTGCTGCTGCTGTTGTTGTTGTTGTAGATGGTGGTGGTGCTGCAGCAATATTTGCTGTAAATGAAAAAAAAATACGTGGTATTTGTATGACCTGAAATTTTTTCAAGTCACGCATTTAGAATATAAATCACATTTAATATGTAACAAATCAGACAAGACATTCAATTACTGTGTGTTAACCGTTAGATGGCAGAGTTCGGAGGAGGAAGCAGAGAGTGGAGGAAACAAGTCCAACTCCACATTTTGGCTGTGAGAGGGAGAGAGGCAAGGGTGTGGGGACAAGCCATGCCTGGCCCTGCAGTGCTGGTAGCACAGTTTGCAAAAGCACAAGTTACACAATTTGCTTTAAATGTTGTTTGCACATGAAACTGAAATAGCTTACCAGAGGCATTGTAGGAAATTCTTGATATAAGCCAGCAACTTATTTATATAAGATTTTCAGAAAAGTAGTATGCACTGCAATAACAAAGCAGGCGACAGTGGCTACCTCACACAGTACTACCAGTTAATAATGTAGACAAAGACAAATGACTACCAACCAAGGACTCCCGAAGTCTATCGAGCTCTACTGTATAACGACTAACACAGAGTCTGCCGTCTAATAGTTCACTCACAGTGTTCTTGAGGCCTTGTAACTAAGTACACTATTCTGGAAAGTCAGTGCATAAATAAATGAGAAACATTTATTTTGTTCCTGTGTTCAAAAGTTTCGGCATTAGAGTGGAGAAATATACATTTATTTGTGCCATAAAACCTTTATTTATGTCACAAATTGGGAGTAATGTATGCACAGCTTTCTACTTGATAATTGCTCAGCTTTTACTTTGTGTTCCTTATGGAGGCAGAAAAGCGAAACCTGCAAAACCAGACAATGTTAAAGACTGCATACCGGCTTCTTGCTGCAATTTATTTATTTTACCCTCACATGTTTCATTTTTTTTTCCATTCGAGGCATCATCAGTGGGTTAGTCTACCATCTTGAGAGTTTGAGTTTTGTTGGTCTTCCCATATTGTCACAGACTGAAGTTGCACTATTCTTCCAATTATTATTATTATTATTATTATATATATATATATATATATATATATATATATATATATATATATATATATATATATATATATATATATATATAAAATATAAAAAATAGACGAAGATTACTCACCAGGCGAAGGAGCACAGGTGTGACAGCATCACAAATAAATAAATGAATACACACACACACACACAATCGCAAGCTTTCGCAACCCGGTTGCGTCTTCAGGCAGTAGGGAAGGAGAGGGAAAAGGAAATGATGAGGGTTTTAAGGAAGGGGGTAAGGAGCCATTCCAATCCCGGGAGAGGAAAGACTTACCTTGGGGGAAAAAATGGAGGGTAAACAAATGCACACATGCCCACACATTCACACAGACACAAGTACACCTAGGCAGACATACTGTAGAAAGCAAAGAAGTTAAGTTATAGAAGTTAAGAAGTTAGACAGAGATACCACTTGAGGCAGAGGCTCTGTCCAGAGAACTGATGCAAAGATGTTAAGAAGGTGGGTGGGAATTCAAATTTAGCGGAGGTTGAGACCAGGTGGGCAACGGGAAGAGAGAATATGCTGAAGGGCTAGTTCCCATCTCCGGAGTTCTGAAGGATTGGTGTCAGTGGGAAGTATCCAGATAACCCGGACGGTGTAGCACTGTGCCAAGATGTGCTGGCCGTGCACCAATGCGTGTTTAGCCACAGGGTGATCCTCGTTACCAACAAACACTGTCTGCCTGTGTCCATTCATGCGAATGGACAGTTTGTTGCTGGTCATTCCCACATAGAACGCTTCACAGTGCAGGCATGTCAGTTGGTAGATCACGTGGGTACTATCGCAAGTGGCTCTGCCTTTGATCGTGTACACCTTCCGGGTTACGGGACTGGAGTAAGTGGTGGTGGAAGGGTGCATAGGGCAGGTTTTACAACGGGGGCGGTTACAAGGGTAGGAGCCAGAAGGTAGGGAAGGTGGTTTGGGGATTTCATAGGGGTGGACTAGGAGGTTACGGAGGTTAGGTGGGCGGCGGAAAGACACTCTCGGTGGAGTAGGAAGGATGTCATGAAGGACGGATCTCATTTCGGGGCAGGATTTAAGGAAGTCGTATCCTTGCTGGAGAGCCACATTTAGAGTCCGCTCCAGTCCCGGAAAGTATCCGGTGACAAGAGGGGCACTTCTGGGATTCTTCTGTTGAAGGTTCTGAATTTGGGGGGATGAGGTAGTAGCTCTGGCAATTTGTTTCTCTACCAGATTAGGAGGATAGCCGCGGGATGTGAAAGCTGTTAATAGGTTGTTGGAGTACTGGTTCAGAGCTTCAGGACTGGAGCAGACTCGTTTGCCACGAAGACCTAAGCTGTAAGGAAGGGAACGTTTGATATGGAATGGATGACAGCTATCATAATTATGATAGCTGTCATCCATTCCATATCAAACGTTCCCTTCCTTACAGCTTAGGTCTTCGTGGCAAACGAGTCTGCTCCAGTCCTGAAGCTCTGAACCAGTACTCCAACAACCTATTAACAGCTTTCACATCCCGCGGCTATCCTCCTAATCTGGTAGAGAAACAAATTGCCAGAGCTACTACCTCATCCCCCCAAATTCAGAACCTTCAACAGAAGAATCCCAGAAGTGCCCCTCTTGTCACCGGATACTTTCCGGGACTGGAGCGGACTCTAAATGTGGCTCTCCAGCAAGGATACGACTTCCTTAAATCCTGCCCCGAAATGAGATCCGTCCTTCATGACATCCTTCCTACTCCACCGAGAGTGTCTTTCCGCCGCCCACCTAACCTCCGTAACCTCCTAGTCCACCCCTATGAAATCCCCAAACCACCTTCCCTACCTTCTGGCTCCTACCCTTGTAACCGCCCCCGTTGTAAAACCTGCCCTATGCACCCTTCCACCACCACTTACTCCAGTCCCGTAACCCGGAAGGTGTACACGATCAAAGGCAGAGCCACTTGCGATAGTACCCACGTGATCTACCAACTGACATGCCTGCACTGTGAAGCGTTCTATGTGGGAATGACCAGCAACAAACTGTCCATTCGCATGAATGGACACAGGCAGACAGTGTTTGTTGGTAACGAGGATCACCCTGTGGCTAAACACGCATTGGTGCACGGCCAGCACATCTTGGCACAGTGCTACACCGTCCGGGTTATCTGGATACTTCCCACTGACACCAATCCTTCAGAACTCCGGAGATGGGAACTAGCCCTTCAGCATATTCTCTCTTCCCGTTGCCCACCTGGTCTCAACCTCCGCTAAATTTGAATTCCCACCCACCTTCTTAACATCTTTGCATCAGTTCTCTGGACAGAGCCTCTGCCTCAAGTGGTATCTCTGTCTAACTTCTTAACTTCTATAACTTAACTTCTTTGCTTTCTACAGTATGTCTGCCTAGGTGTACTTGGGTCTGTGTGAATGTGTGGGCATGTGTGCATTTGTTTACCCTCCATTTTTTCCCCCAAGGTAAGTCTTTCCTCTCCCGGGATTGGAATGGCTCCTTACCCCCTTCCTTAAAACCCTCATCATTTCCTTTTCCCTCTCCTTCCCTACTGCCTGAAGACGCAACTGGGTTGCGAAAGCTTGCGATTGTGTGTGTGTGTGTGTATTCATTTATTTATTTGTGATGCTGTCACACCTGTGCTCCTTCGCCTGGTGAGTAATCTTCGTCTATTTTTTATATTTTATTTTTCCTGCTAGGAATTTTTCGTCTTAATAATCGTTTCATATATATATATATATATATTTTTTTTTTTTTTTTTTTTTTTTTGTGCAGTCTTACAGAAAAGTAACACACACACACACACACAAAGAGTTGACCGTTTGGGAAAAACTGCAAAATCCTAACTTGCAAAATGGTAAACCAACCCACTGATGATGCCTTGAAGTAAAAGACAAAACGTGTCTGGGTAAAATAATAAAACTGCAGCAAGAAAATGACATTTTCATATCCAAAACAAATAAGGAGTCAATTTTTTTTCTTGCTTGTATAAAATGAAAGTATAAAATTAAGCTACCAGACTACAGCTTCCAATACAGCCCTCTGGGTCACAAAATTTTCCAACAATACATCATACTGATAAGAACACTTTTCCTTCACTCGATTCCATGTGCTTTTACTCCATTTTAACTTTGGGCCAATAGCCAAACACTTAAACTTGTACTATGCTGTATAAAAAGAAACACTGCTAATAATTTGTTTTTTCCGCGGTAAAGAAGTGGTTTTCTCACTGCAAACTCTGTGTCAACCTTTCAATGGCACAAATGACTATCACCTTCATTCACACTGTTGAAATTTCTCTTTTTTAATACATTCACATTCCGTAAAACTGTCCAGTACAAACACAACAGTTGCAAGTGTAAAGCTGAGTTTGATAGATGGAAAACTATATCAGTGATGAACGAGCACTATGCTGCAGTGGGAGGCCCATCTTGGAACTGCACAGGGCACTCTCAATGCTGACAGAGAGGTCCATGCCTACTGTAGCTGATAGTGTGTTCTGGCTAAGAAAAATTAAAAGGAGCAGTACAATCACAAAGCCTCAACAATTTTGTAAAAGATGTCAAGGAGAGTACCAATCTTTCTGCTATTTGTTGCGAATATAAATCCATCGGGTACCCTTCATTTTGATGTAGGTAATATCTCAGGGTCACAGTGAACTGTGTCTAATTTATCAATCCTAGCAGTCACTTTAATGTGATCATCAGCAATGAGTCAACTTTCTGTGAATGTGACAAACCTATAGTGGGTAGTTACAGTCTGCAGACATCTTCCAAATGCCAACCCTCCCATCTCAGGTGCAACACAGTCAGACACAGCTGCAGCTGTAGTAATTGTTATTGTTTGTGTAATGCAATATCTCTGTCGACCAATTTGTGACCACTCTATTAAATTTTTAAAAAACTTTTGTTACAAGATACAGATATTTAAACTGCACTAGGTGTCACGTGAAAGACACACACATGTGCATACAGCAATAGTCATAAAAAGCAAAAACAAAAACAAAAAACTGATGGGATGTAGACAATTTCTTAAGGAACAAACTATGGAGTGAAACCCAAGTATTGAAATTTCATCCAACGACCTTGTTGAGCTGCAAAGACAATGCCTGCCACCATACGACCTCTTCAGTGGCAAATGTGAGTTTGTATACTGATAGTATAACACTTGGCAGTTGAGGCAAGTAAGAAAGTAGGTGTGAACTGCATTCTGCAAAGAGAGGAGTGGAAACACTTATCTGCATCAAATCACCAGTGTGCTCTGTCTCACAATACATCTCTCGACTATTGCAGCCGGCGATGCCGGGGCAGACACTAAAGGGTTCCACTCGCTGTGCCCCACAGAAAAATGTATACAGTTGGGACACTGTCGCCGTCACTCATTAATGCAACACTCGTCACGTTTACTACAGCCTATCTGTACAGAACTTCACAGTAGTTAAATACCTAAATGTAGCTGAAAATCTTCTTCTATGATAAATGTTCTACGTGTGACTCGAACAGAAGCTTTACCGGCATCACCTCCTATGGAACACAGAAGCTGAATTAAAGTTTGTGACGTGGAGGGAAGGCGTACTCAGACTATTGTGAGGCGCCTCAATCGTCAGTGGTGCGGTGGTCTAACGGTAAGACGTCTGCCTTGATTTTTTCCAGGGAAGCCAAAACAGTCTTGGTCTAACCCGCCCTTGCCCGCACCGAAACTAAGTTTATTGTGCGGTGTTGCTCCCTGTTTATCTAGTAAAGCCAACCAATGTACTTGAGCAGAGCAAGGAGTCCCTTTACCAGTTCTTTATTACAATTTCTTTGGGTCTGGTTGTCCCAAATGTTCTGTGCCTTTTACTCTCCAACGCAATGCATTCGAAGATTAGATGTGATGCAGTTTCATCACTGTCATCACAGATCCTACATTTAGGGTCCTCTTCTGTTACTCCCATTGTATGTAGGTGTATTTTGAAATTCCCATGGCCTGTCAGCAATCCAACCATGAGTCTAATCTCTCTCCTGTTCAGACCCAGGATTGCAGAGCTTCTTTTAAAACATGGCTTTGACATCATTACCTTGCCATGTTTTTGTCGGTAGACTTTGGTCCAATATTCTACGTGCTGTCTTCTGAGCCAGTTACGTAGCTCCAATTTGATCATTGCCTTGGTGATTGTCAGGACAGGTTCCGGTCCAATAAATGGAGTCTCTGCCCCCATCCTGGCTAATCTGTCGGTACGTTCGTTGCCACTGATCCCCGAGTGGCCAGGGACCCACAATAGGTTTACTCTATTGCTTTCCCCTAGCTCCACCAGAACCCTGTGACATTCTGCAACAATTTTAGACCTTGTTGCAGGAGCTGCCATTGATCTCAGGGCTGCCTGTCTGTCTGAATAGATATAGATGCTACAATCTTTGTAGCACCTACGCAAATTCTCCTCCACACACGCCCTGATGGCAGTAAGACGTCTGCCTAGTAAGCACGGAGATCCGGGTTCGATTCCCGGGCGCATCACAAATTTTAATTCATTGCTTCAGGTTTATCTTTAATGTCTTACAATGTTGTCAGGAATGAGAGAATAAAGGCAGGCACCTTGTGCTCCTCGGGCAGCCGGTGTTGCTGGAAGGGGTGCGGCTGCTCCGGGAACATGTGCATCCTCAGCAGCTGCTGCTGCAGCTCCTGCTGGTACTGCTGCACCTGCGCTTGCGCTTGCGACTGCGACTGCGCTTGCACCTGCGGCTGTGGCTGCGGCGTCCCCTGTTGCTGCACCTGTCGACGAGCCACGTGTTACGTCCCAGAACCGTCTTCCGTTACGTCAATCATCATTTGCATTCTGCACATCTCACAGTAGGTAATAGGATACCAGCTAGTACAAGTAGCTAACAACATCTACTAAAAGATGAAAATTCTCCTCAGAGATGATAAATATTGTTAAAAACGAGATAGAATGGCTGGCCAGTACTTACCATTGTGCTGTACCGCCAATAGTCACACAAATGAAGAATCAGAAAAAAGGGGACAAAAAGGACAAGCTTTCGGAACACAGTTCCTTCGTCAGGTGGGAGAGAAGGGAAGAAGAAAGGATGGGAACGGAAGGGAAAGGTAGTTCACGACCTAGGTCAAGAAGGTGGTGTTTCGGGAGTGTGGACGTCAGAGATACTGCCAATACGGCAATACGGCAGTATCTCTGACGTCCACACTCCTGAAACACCACCTTCTTGACCTAGGTCGAGAACTACCTTTCCCTTCTGTTCCCATCCTTTCTTCTTCCCTTCTCTCCCACCTGACGAAGGAACTGTGTTCCGAAAGCTTGTCCTTTTTGTCCCATTTTTTCTGAGTCTTCATTTGTGTGACTATCGGCGGTACAGCAACACAATGGTAAGTACTGGCCAGCCATTCTATCTCGTTTTTAACATCTAATAAAAATTAGATACCACTTTGCTTATATAGGATATGCATTTCCACCTGAACAAAGTGCAGTTCAGTGCTGACTTACACACTAGTCTATGTTACAGTACTCTCTTCATTTCTGTATAAGGACTACAATCCAGATGCATTTCAACTCATTCACTGTAGTTGAGCATAAAAAATAGCTTAATGCACAGTGCACCAGCTCATCAGGCAGGGAGGTGATCAAAATAATAATCCTCTCACTGTTACAAACTTCATATGCAAATAAAAATTATTTCATTATGTTTTAGAACTGCCACTGCTTATGAATGTGAATCGCGGATCCTTTCCAGTCATGCCGATAAAATGTGAAGAGTTTATTTGTAAAAATATAGACAGCAGAAAATAAAATGTCCAGTTGTGCCTCGCCTGCCTCAAGGCAGCCCGTATGATGTCCTAACCTCCTTAAGATAGCAGCTTACAGTGTGATTTTGTGGTGCATTATTGTATTATAATATGCTATCAGTCTGTAAACTGATTACCACAGAATAAATAAATTAAAAACCATTCAACACAATCAAAGTAGCAGCAACACATGTAAAGTTTCAAACCTTAATTTCAGAAACAGTTTTCAGTCATTGGGTTATTACCCTCATTAAAAAGAAAGTGTTTTAGCAAAATAAAAGATTTCAAAGTACAGCTGATGGTGCTTGTGTACAATACTTGTATTGCAATTGTTGTGCGTGTTGTTCTCATTTGAATCCAATCTCAGCAAATGAAAAAGTTAAGTGTCAATAATAGAGGATAGATAGCCCACTCACTGAAAAGAAGATCACTGAATCACACGCAGGCACATAAAATAGGCACTCGATTTACACAAATTAAATTTTCAGCAATGGTCTTCATCAGATAAAGATACACACACACACACACACACAATCACTCAAAAGTAACTTAAATACACGACAACCATCTTTGGCCACTCCAGCAGTAATGAAGGCAATGCTGGAAATTTAAGTTGTGTGAATATGATTGTCTATTTTATGTGTCTGTCTGTGGCTCATTGATCATCTTTAGATCCTCTATTATTGATACAATCTGGATTTTCCAATCTTAAAAATGTTATGAGCTTCACTTGAATTTTTCTAATTCCCTCAAAACATTAAGTAGAGCTTGGTAACATTGACATACATTTATCTATGGACAGACATATAATTTACACTTGCTATTTATTTCACACTGTCAGTATTGTAGTGAGAGAGACTGTCCACTTCCATACATTTTAAGTTTTTTTTTTCCCTTGGTACTCTAGCAAGAAATTATAGATCTTCCTGTTGTAATCTGTTAATACAGTTGTTTGTATAGCTAACAACTTAAGTGAGATACATATACACTTCTTCTCTGCACCTCCCCATTCACGGAGAGCCGTCCCGCTTGATGCCACCGCCTCCACTACTGTGCGGAAGATGAGGTAGTAAAATGAAAACCGAACACCTGTCACTATGGGACCATGAATTAATTTCATTAAAAAGCAATCACCACCAATGTTAAGATATTTATCTCAATGGGAGACAAGACACTCATTTCTCGTTTCACAGAATGTAGTTGGATGCTAGCGGATCCACAACCTGATCCGTACTTGTACCTCCACCTCCACATCTTTATTCGGGATCCCAAATATGTGACAATCACACGGTGAGACATCCTGGCTGTATATGGGGTCCAGGCCGTAATGCTGACACGTAGTCGTTATCAGACGGGGTGTGCATTATCGAGTAACCACCTAATCCCATATCGTCACGAGGAACAAAATGCGGTGCCACCGTTTCCTTTCGAAGGAATTTAGAGCTGTTCGTGATAACTTTCTTCTTCGACTGCACACGGTAGGAAGACACTACAGAAACTGCAACGTCAAAATGCCCAGAAATCGTGTTAGACAGCATTATCCTGTTGTACTGTAACACCCGCACCCACGCTACCAAGTGGACAAAGGCTAAACTTCAGTGATTTTGTTGGGAAACAATGAGATATCCTCTGTATGGTACGAATTCTTTACCATGTAATTGTAATATCTTTAGTGACCCGAAGAAAGGCCCGGCCAGATGTCGATTTCAGTCAACGAGGAGGTACAGGTGTCGATGTGTCTTTCACCGACTGTATTCACCAAAATGACAATTGATTGTCTTTGCCTCCCAGTGTGATAAATGTCTTCATACCTGTGGTGATAACATTTGAATTGAGACATTCCACAGTTCCACTGTAGCAGGTGTTTTGTTTTCAAGCGACAGGCTACCCAAATTTTGCCCAAATTTCTAACTCGTGCCATTTCTCGATTTTTAACCTCCACATCCTCCTCGTGAAGATTCTAAGAATCCGTAGCTCCCCGGATATCTGTTGCTCATCTCGTAAGCAGTTGACATCATTTTTCTTTCCCTCTGGGATTCACTCTGATGGCTGTCCAATTACTATCAAACACGTGTTCTAAATTGAGATGCAAAAAAGAAAGGGAAAGCTAGATTACATTAGTTATTCGTTCCGTAGATCCATGTTGAGAGGATCCTCGTGGATGTGGAACATGTCAAGAAACAAAATTTACAAGTTGAATAATAGATAATACTAATAAAATAGATACAAATACATACACTTATAATATAAATACAGATACATAAATTTTTAAGTTTTTTTTTCTTATAATATAATAATACTAATATAGTAGGAGTGCATGCATCATTTTGTACAATTTAGAAATTCACTAATGGAGTAGAAGGAGTTGGCCACTAGATAGTCTTTAAGGTTCCTCTTGAACTGATCTTTATTTGTAGCTAAATTTTTTATACTTGATGGTAAATTATTGAAAATGTGTGTTCCTGAGTAGTGGAACCCTTTTTGAACTAAAGTAAGTGCTTTTAAGTCCTTGTGTAGATCATTTTTATTCCTAGTATTGTATGTATGAACTGAGCTGTTTGTTGGGAAAAGGGATATATTATTTATGACAAATTTCATTACAGAATAAATATACTGAGAGGCAGTAGTTAATATACCCAGTTCTTTGAAGAGGCTTCTACAAGACATCCGTGAAGTTACTCCACAAATAATACGTATTACACGTTTCTGGACTCTGAAGACTTTTGACTGACTTGAAGAGCTACCCCAAAATATTATACCATATGACATTATGGAATGAAAGTAAGCAAGCTTTGTTATTTTTATGTCTCCTATGTCTGATAACACTGGTATTGAAAATAAAGATTTGTTGAGTCGTTTCTGCAGTTCTGTGGTGTGCTCCTCCCATTAAATTTATTATCAAGCTGTAATCCCAGGAATACTGTCAACCTCTTCTATCTGCTCTTCTTCATACTTAATGCATATGCTGTCAGGAAATCTCTTACATGTTCTGAACTGCATGTAGTGCGTCTTTTCAAAGTTTAATGACAATGAGTTGGCTTTAAACCATTTATTAATGTTCATGAAAATATCATTAGCAGACCTTTCTATCACTATGCTTGACATACTTTTTATTGCAATACGTGTATCATCTGCAAACAAAAAGAACTCTGAAACTTTCTGGCAGATTAAAATTGTGTGCCGGAAACGGGACTCGAACCTGGGACCTTTGCCTTCCGCGGGCAAGCGCACTACCGACTGTGCTATCCCGACACGACTCACGATGCCGCCTCACAACTCTACTTCCGACAGTACCTCGCCTCCTGCTTTCCAAACTTCACAGAAGCTCTCCTGCAAACACGCAAGACTAGCACTCCTGGAAGAAAGGATATGGTGGAGACATGGCTTAGCCACAGCCTAAGGGATGTTTCCAGAATGAAACTTCACTCTGCAGCGGAGTGTGCGCTGATATGAAACTTCCTGGCAGATTAAAATTGTGTGCCGGAACCGGGACTCGAACCTGGGACCTTTGCCTTTCGCGGGCAAGCGCACTACCGACTGTGCTATCCCGACAAGACTCACGATGCAGCCCCACAACTCTACTTCCGCCAGTACCTAAAAAGAACTCTGCTTCTGGTAGTGTAACTGATGAGAGGTCATTAATGTAAACAAGAAAAAGCAATGGCCCCAAGATGGATTCCTTGTGGGACACCACATGTAATTCCTTCCCAATCTGATGATGACTGTTGGCTTAATTCACTAGTCACTTGCACTGACACCCTCCGTTTCCTGTTGGTGATGTACGACTTGAACCATTTTGCAGCATTTCCCGAGACCCCATAGAATTCTAATTTACTTAAAAGGATGTTACGGTTCACACAACCAGAGCCAGACCGGCAGTCCGGCCTCACCTGGGCGACGACGGTGCTGCCGTCAGCGTGGTGGTAGCGCACGAACTGCGGCTGCTGGTGCGTCGCCTGCTGCTGCTGGTGGTCGAAGGCGGGCGCGGCCAGCGCCGGCTGAGGTTGAGGCTGCGTCTGCGGCGGCTGCACGGGCCGCGGGGACCCGGCCGGCGCCTGCGGCTGCGGCTGCAGCTGTAGCGGCAGCTGTCCGTCCCACACCTGTTGCGACACGCGTCCGCTTGACACCACTCTACACTCCAGTTTTGTAGTTTCCTCAAGTACACATTCTTCTCTGACCTTAACCCTAGCAGCACCAAGGTATTTCAGGTTACACAAAGCACCAAGCAAGGACAAATTTTGCCCATATTACAGTTAGCTGTGAATCCTGTAAAATGCATTTATTTTTTTGTCTTTTCCATCAACTGTGACTGTCAAACATATGTACATTGCGTTAGACTTATTGCAGTGTTGCCATCTTGGATTAAGTGCAGAGATAGGACAGAAGGAATTACTTTCACAGACTTGTGAAATTTTGTTTATATACTATTATTTACAATAATTATTAGGCCTGTTAGGCTTCTAAATAGCTGGGATATAAAATTAGAGGTGATGGACACTGATTTTCCAAAAAACATTTTTCCCCGTGCTTGGGAATTGCAGGGAAGACAGTAAGAATTACGGTCACATGGAGTACCAACCCAGGGCAAAATGTGCCCTTGGGCATAAAATTGCTATATTTAGTCATCAGTTTTTAAAATTGTTGCCATGTAAATGTGTAGGGTAGCACTTTATAAGGTGAGAGACAAATAGAAAAAAGCCCATAAACATTGAAGGATATTAATTATGATTTTTTAATAAAAGTAAAGTGTACGGGTAATTTTTGCCTGTGCTTGGTGTTTGCAGGGTTAAGGGTTTCACAGCTCCAAAAGTAGTTGTGGAATTAATAAAACAGATAATCAAAGAAATCTGCATTCAAACACCGAACAGTACAGTATCGTATTGCTAATCAATCAAAATTATCAGAAGTACTGAAGAATTCAATGCACCAGGGTGAAGGTATCTGTTCCTGCTGTGTGAAGAAGTGCCTGCTACACAGCCTCATCAGACAGGTGTTGTTAACTCCTAGGCATTTTTTTATAGGACCAAAGGCATGATAGTTGCATAGAGGTCAGGACTATAGGAAGGGTAGGTAAGGGTCTCCCACTTGAGTTCATAAGCTGGCATCTTAGATCAACGGGCGTCTCGAGTCGAAATGTGACCCGCACGGCCCTCGGCACTGCATTCCACTATGGTGCTTTCCGATACACACGCTTCCCCAGTATATTGTCTGCCGGTGTTTGACCCTCAGAAGCCAAGAAAACAATAGCAATTTGTTGTCCCTGTTTGTACGCTTTTGGTAATAACAAATCTGTAATTCACACTTCACAATTTACAGCATACACATTGGATTTGAACACCACACTAATCCTCTGCTTATATTCGAGTCGAGTTACATTGGATAATCTGCTGCAGCAACATCGTTAAACACTGTCCAATCACATGGCTGTAAGAAATTATCATGGAAGGCCCGAGGAGTTATTTAAGCCACATTGGAACCTCACCAGAACAGTTCACGTTACTTCTTAAGAGAATTAATGAAGCAACAAGAAAGACTCTACAATGCATGAAGCACTATAGCCAAACTAGAATTACAGTTCACACAGTTTTCTATTTATTTCTGTTTTTGGGATGGAAGGGGCGGGAGGATAAATGGAGATTACATACATCTCTAGTTCAAGTTGCCTGCCAGGTATTTTACTTTCATGTCTTTCTTGTAATTTGACTGTGCGAGGTGGCGCAGTGGTAACATATTAGACTAGTATTCGGGTGGACAGTGGTTCAAACCCGTGACGATGGTCAGTGTGTCGGCCTGCCTGGTTGTCGTTTTCAGACAGTTTTCCACACATCGTTAGGTTAATACTGGCAAGATGGACCCTGCCACACCATAAACTAACTGAATGCCATCAATTGTGCTCCTGAATATTTGTGACCGTGCCCCTTCACCAGGTGAGTTAAGCACTGATCCATCACCCCAGTGAGGCCCTTCCTCGTACTCATCATGTCTTTCAAGCCACCGTCTCCGTATCTTACCCGACACATATTAGGAGGCTTCCATCTTCGCCAGTATTGGATCAAAGCCAGTACCACCCTACTACTTTGTTGCTAGATGTTTGCCCCGCAAAGACATAATCAAGATGGTGTCACTTCTGGAACTAAATGGCTACCCGGTGGGGAAGAACCAAACCTCTTCCTCCTCCCCTTATGATGTTTTTGAAGATGGTATCGTTTCTCTTTCCAGAACAAAATGTCTGCCAGATGGGAAATTCAATAATCCGTCCTAGTTGAAACGTTTATGTCTTTACAGCATTTAACTGCCACATATCCATTTTGTAATTGTCACTGCCTCTGTATTATTCAAGTAACCCACACACAGAATGCTTACCAAGTCATTTTTCTCTACACTCCATTACAAGGATGTGACGTGTAGAGGTAGATAGCAAAGTGCAGTAAAGTCTAAAGAAACAGCAGTCACATGTACAGTGAACCAACGAATCTGTCTCTACACCTCTCATATTCATAATGGAGTGTAGAGCAAATGACTGGTTTAGCATTCTGTGTATAGTTACTAGAATCAAGACAAAGACAGTGATAGAAATTTGACATGCAGCAGTTAAATGCTGTAAAGTCTTTGAACATTCTGAGTGGGATGTTTTTATCTTCTGTGTACCCTGGGGTAAGGGAAAATGCATAAAGATGTGACTAGTTTCAAAAGAATCCTACAGCAGAGCGATGTGCACGGTTTTAAAACAGTTATTAACTTGGAAAGACCACATATAAGCAAAATTCGATGAACACCAGTGTGCCTTACTAGGGGAGGATCCTATGTATGTGATGTGATATCTTCTGATCTGAGGTTAAAATTACAAAAAAAGTGTTACTGGTTGATGCTGTGTATGTAAATTTACGATTCTCTACTTTATTCGCACAGCACGAAGCGACGTATAAACACTCTTGGATTCGTCCGACATCTTACCTTTCGAGACTACTTGCAGACATCCCCTTACATAATGTCTGCTGGAGATCCTAAGACCTCTGGTGCTGATTCTGCGGCATGAGAGACTTGTGCTACGATGAGTACACAAATTTCACTATTTGCAAGTTCGACATACACAAGTTATTCAAATGTAAAAAGTTGCAATGTTTCGAGTACGATGTTTTGTTTGTTCCGAGGCTACGAGACTAAGAGAAAATACAGACAGATGAGCCAAGTGTCAAAAGAAGCGTACAGTGAAGCGATGGATGAGGTGTTAAATGGTTCTTCACTTAGAAAGACCACACGTAAGTGTAATTCGCAGAACAGTACGGAGTCTTAGGAAGGGACGATCTGTGATACTGATTACCCAAAACGTGTTAGAGGTGGTTATGTGGAATAATGTAAATTTCAAAGCTCTGTAGTTTATTTGTGATATAGAAAGCCCGGTATAAACAACCTTAACCCTCGCACCGCACACTGGGGTCCTAGGGACCCCAGCGTAATTTGTGTTGTGTATTACAGAGTGTACGTTGGCTAAAAGTTTTTTGAAACTTGGTGTATATTAGGATTGTGACACTGCCTACACGTATGTGATGTCAACTCAAACATCCGCATTGTTGTTGCACTACTGTCAAGCTGTAAAGATTGCTGAACGCCTGTGGGGTCTCGATTACCCCAGTGTTCATTCCGTGTAGCTCATTTATGGTTCACTATATCCGAGAAAAAGGGACACAAAAACCAAAATGTGTTGCCAGGATTGTAAAAGGGCGATCTGTGATGATGATAGAGCCATAATTTGTTCCGAGTGTGCTCACTGACAATGTAGGTGGTGACTGATATATTAGTTACAGTTTTTGACTTCATTCTAATAATTATTTCCATATGTTTTTGCACAAATAAGCTGCAATAGTAATTTTGTAAACATCCTTTGCCAAAATATTCTGTAAATATCAAATAAGCCATTATATTATATTGTACATTGAAGTTCAGACTAAGGTTGAATTTATACATTATGTTGAAGTGTAACATGTATCAGATTTGTAAATACCATATGTTACTCACTGTAATAACTAAATAAAGTCATTAAGATATTCTGTTGCATTATATACTTTCAGATATAAGAAGGCTAAACAAATAGAAACCAAAACGTTTTTTTATTAATAATACTGTGCACATTTTATAAATATCATTCCTGACTCATAGTTGTAATAATAAAAAAATCACCACAGGTAACTAAATAGTTATTCACAATGTTCCAGATACATAAGACAATCCCATGTATATATTAATGAACTTGGAACACTTGATATATGATAAATTTTTTTGCGGTCCAGTAGACCCCAGTGTGCAGTGGAAGGTAACTGAAAACAAGTGTGCGGTGCAAGGGTTAAGACTCTTCCAGCTAAGCATTGAGACTTTACCTTTTGTCTGTTGGAGACGATCACACTAACACACAAGTGCTTCGAGGCCTTTGGGACTGGTCGGCAGTCGTCGGCACAGCAGAGGGAAGCGCTCTGCCACATGCCACCTGCCAGCCGTCTAGCCCCTCTCCCCTCCCCTTATACCACATCACAAGCACTCAGTATATCCCCTAAGACTGCAACAGGCTATTAGATGTTGATAGGCATTTTCATTCGATTCAATTGACCTTGCATTTTATCATTGAAGCATGAAATTGCGGTTTTCAAGAACTTGTTAATTTTGCTTCTCCTATATCTCGCAAAATATTGATACTACGAAATTCTGAAGAGGAGCTGTTTTGTAGTAAATTTTATGCAGTTTAATTTCGTACTACTGTTATTTTTCGCTAGAGATCGCGGTTTTAGAGATATTTAAGAAAAACCTGAAAAGTGTACCTTTAAACTCCCACCGACGCTCGAGCTCAGACTTAGTCAGACGAGTCGAGACTTTTAGTACGTCGTTCATGTCGGTCTTTCCTACCACTGTACAAAAATTTGCGACTACATGATTTTTCCCACCTATTCGCCATTTTTCGGTCTTCGTTGACTGGACTATAAAAATACCAAGTATTAATGGTTCTGCGAGGGTGGTGGTGTATACAGCCGACACCCCAACGGCCTCACAACAGCTCGTGCTACATCATACTGATCAGTAAAGCTCTAGATATACCGAGCTGAACAATCCGCCATTTTGAATCCCAATCCGACGACTGCGTTGTATGCTTTGTTGGTGTACCGAAATGACTCGGCGAATATTTTGTGATTTTATTGTCCCACAGTGGTTGGTTGCGCTGCTCCGAACTGCTTCCCTCCAACGCTAAATTCACAATTCCGTGATGTCTAAGAATGTGCCCTACCAATCTATCCCTTCTTTTAGTCAAGGTATGCCAGAAATTTCTTTTCTCCCCAATTCTGTTCAGTACCTCCTCATTAGTTACGCGATCCACCCACCTAATCTTCAGCATTCTTCTGTAGCACCAAATTTCAAAATCCTCAATCCTCTTCCTGTCCGCACTGCTTATCGTCCATGTCTCACTCCCATACAAGGCAACACTCCATACAAATGCCTTCAGAAAGGACTTCCATAGGCTTAAATCAATATTCGATGTTAACAAATTTCTCTTGTTCAAAAACGCTTTTCTACCTATTGCTATTCTGCATTTTATATCCTCTTTACTGCGACCATCATGAGGAGGTACTGAACAGAATTGGGGATAAAAGAAATTTCTGGCATACCTTGACTAAATGAAGGGATCGACTGGTAGGACACATTCTTAGACATCAAGGAATTGTTAATTTAGCGTTGGAGGGAAGTGTGTGGGTAAAAACCGCAGAGGAAGACCAAGAGATGGATACAGTAAGCTGATTCAGACAGATGTAGGTTGCCGTTCTTATGTGGAGATGAAGAGGCTTGCTCAGGATAGGGTATTGTGGAGAGCTGCATCAAACCAGTCTCCGGACTGAAGACCACAACAACAACAACAACAAGAACACAGTAACCTAAAGTGGGCAGAACGGCACACCACAGTGAACACTAGGGTTGCCAGATTGGACTCGAGGCAGGCCCGGAGACCAGACGTGCCCCCCTCCCCCTTGGCCAATGACTCACCCCCCCCCCCCCCCCCCCAACCAGGATTACACGTGAATTCTAAAAGGAAAAAAAAAAAATGCCTAATGAAAACGGGACATTTTGCTGTAATTCGCTTAGTAGCTTCTCTTTAGCATAAGGCAGAAGCACATTTTTTACTAATGCCTCTATTTTTGTCCGGCCGCATCTTACTTTCGTTGCCACTGAAGAATCTCTAAAAACATAAGGGTATAGCTTATTACCACAATATTGAGAATTGTAAGAATGGTGGTGTTTCACACCATGGTAAGTCAAAGTTAATTCCGTTGCAGTGACTTTGTCGTCTTCTGCTGAAAATTGTTTCAGCAAGAATTTAAGAAGCGACTGATTCTTCTTTTGTGTGGTAATATTCGCTTTGTGTCTTTCTGATTGTAAATGTTTATTTACAGCTATCACTCCGTCGTACCAAACGGTAAATAAGATATTGCATATTCTGCACTTACACATACACTCATCAGTATCGACTTTTTGTAGCCACTCTTTATAATTTTCTTCCTGAAACCATTCTTCACGGAACGAACTTAGATATCGTCTCTTCATTTCACTGTTATTACTCACTAATCTGAGTTAATGTAAACGTCTGTTCACACACGATCCGAGTATTCCAAAAATTTCCGGTAAACTGATAAACATTGAACGAACAAATAATAGACGTCGCTAGTTGACACGTTGCCGTAACAGTGTTTGCTTAATAATGCGCTAGCCGATTACTGCCGACGCAACAATGAAAAGTTTTCAGAGGAAGAAGAGAAAAGTAGTGTTTTGTTGCAATAAGAAATTGACATTCATATAAAGTTATTCAAAATCGCTAGAGAGGAGCTGGCCGGGAATGGCCGAGCGCACTGAGGCGTCTTGCCACGGTGCGCGGGGCTGCTCCCGCCAGAGGTTCGAATGCCCCCCTAGGGCATGGGTGTTGTGTTCGTCCTTAGTTTAACCCTCCGTCAGGCGCACCTCCAGATGAAACAAAATCAGGTGCACTCGGCCTGAGAGGCCACCCACATATTTTGTGGACTAGCTCCGCCATGTTAAATCAAATTCAAAATGCGTGTTGGCTAGTCTTAAAGAGGATCTAAAGGAAGGAATTACAGCAAACTTTATTTTAAAGCATAACAATGGATTTATTGAACACAATACACCTTAAACTAAAGTGACCAAAAGTATCAAATTCCCACAAAGAGCATTAAAATTGGTCGAACAGACATCCATAAAAGTAATGAAGTTATTTTTAAAGGACATTACGCAGTCTATTCTGACATGGAATAATCTTTTCTCGCCACATTTGCAGCCAAAAACCGATGCTATAGCTCCCAAATCAACAGCTGAAACACAGGTATGGCACAGAACGTATACGTCGCTCAAACAGATTGGTTGATGACAAGCTGAACATTCGTGATTCTTCATCCTCCTAACTCTTGTTTCAGCCACGCATGGTCGACGTTTTAGCCATTTGGGAGGTAATGTGGGAGAACTTTTCCGTTCCTTGTGGGGTAAAAATTTTTTCAGTCGAGTTTGCAACCGAATCGACATTCCACATATAATCATAGTATACACAGGCTAAATTGTGCAGTTAGAAGTTGATGACACAAGGTTTTGCAGTTGGTGGCGTCATTTGTAGCAATGTCTTTTACAGTGGATGTTGTGTAATAATGATGTGACTCTTCACACTATGAATAGTAGAAGGTATCTACTTAGACTGAAATTAGAACTCGATCAGGCACACTCAGTCTGAAGGGCCAGGGTCGTCAAAGTCTTCTTTTTTTCCGAAGGTAACGGTGAAAATCACAGAGAACAGACTTATTTTGATTGGAACGAAGTAATAAAATAAAAATATCTTGAAAAATCTCACCTTGAAAACTATAAGGTAATCGGGCGCAGACGGCCTGTGAGGCCCAAGGAGTTCCCCGTGATCCGCGTGGAAATCGATGGCAGCCTGCGGATCGGCACTGTGTGAGGTTCCCAACGTTACGCGAGTAAACTGTTAAGCACGGGAATCAAAAAAGTGTCTTGCTGGCCTGTGAGGCCGACTGCGCCCGACAGAGGGTTAAGTTACGTTAAGTTCGATATAGATCGTCGCTACATGAGCATACTACTTAAAAAGCGACGAAAAAAAAAAGTGTTAAGATAAAGGTTACATTGAAGCCCGGAGATGAGAGTAATTGGCCCGTAGACCCGGAGAATTCATTCCAAACCCGGGCACTCCGGGCGGCGCCCGGAGATCTGGCAACCCTAGTGAACACCGATCGCAGAGGTGAGCGCCGTTCAGATGGAGTGGGAGTTGCAAGTCGCCCGGCCACAAATCGGTGCACATGAGAGTAGACTGTGGCGATGAGGACAGACCCACCTGCTTGGCCAGTTCCCGCTGGGCGAGCAGCTGCGAGACGGAGGCGGCCGGCTGCGGCTGCGGCTGCGGCGCGCACGGGCTGGCCGCCAGCTTCCGCTTCTTGCTGCGCCCGCACTCTGCAACACACGCCCACTGCCAGCCACACTCTCCTACCACACTGAAAACTACACCTAAACATATTCAAGAGGCTTCACATACCTAGGATCACCATATGTCATCACCAAAAAGGACAGTTCATATTAAAAATGGGGACACTTTAACATAATGTATTTTACGACTATTAATGAACCACGTAAAACAACTGCAAACTAAAACAGTAACACTGTTTGGTTATTGGAAAACGAAATATTATGAACCTTGACAGTTTATTCATCATCACTACATTCAATTGTCTCATTCTCGTCTTATTCACTTTTGAACCAACAATATTTGGACGACGATGTAAGCTCTCTCTGTGGTGTGGCACAAGTCTGAAGTGCGCGCCACGTACTTTCGCCGCGCGCCGCCATGCACGCACGGCGCGGCGTTCTTACGACGTCAGCCACGAGCGCCCTCTGCTGCAACTCCGCTCGTGGCCACGATTGCTGCATCGTTCATTTGGGACTGAGATAGGAACCAGCTAACACTTAGGAATCAGATAGGCACCAGTGAAGACTTGGCTATCGGATAGGCACTAGGCAGGCCTCTAGCTCAACTATGTATCAGCATTCTGCAGTACTGAGCTATGTAAAAGTTAAGTATTACTAAGTCTCTAAGAAATATATACCTCGTCCTAATTTACTCTAGTGTTTCTAGTTTCTGCTGTCCCACTGGCTGCTCACCTCCTACCTGCACAAGCGTGCATCCTTTATTCCTGTGTCGGACTCTTTCTACTCGGCCACCGACACCTACCACCGGCGGAAACGAGACACAAAAGTGGCGACGAGGACGGGACACAAAAGTGGCGACGAGGCTGGGACACAAAACTCTCAACAGCTTTCTTGTTTTCTAAATAGTTCTCATAAAATCTCAGGCATTTCGAATGTTTGAAATTATACTGTACACATACAATAGCTTTTACATTTTCCGTTTAAAATCTATTCCTGTCTTTTGTCCACTGTGTGTTCACAAGAGGAAACACACGTTCTGTGTTGGCATTATGACTAGGTATAGAAAAAATAATAATTCTACAATTTTCAGCAGTTCAGAATAACGAACAACAGTAGACGACGAAAATATGTGCACCACACTTCAGCTGTTCTGTTTCCTTTGATAACCTTTCAAAAATTTTATAAAATTACAAAATTGATCAAAGCGAAATGTATCATTAATTCTCACATTCGTTGAATCATTCTCTTGAATGATTTGAATTTTTCCAGGAGCACATATTTAACCCTCGCACCGCACACTGGGGTCCTAGGGACCCCAGCGTAATTTGTGTTGTGTATTACAGAGTGTACGTTGGCTAAAAGTTTTTGAAACTTGGTGTATAATAGGTTTGTAACACTGCCTACACATATGTGATGTCAACTCAAACATCCGCATTGTTGTTGCGCTACTGTCAAGCTGCAAAGATTGCTGAACGCCCGTGGGGTCTTGATTACCCCAGTGTGCATTCCGTGTAGCTCATTTATGGTTCACTATATCCCAGAAAAAGGGACACAAAAACCGAAATATGTTGCCAGGATTGTAAAAGGGCGATCTGTGCTGAACATAGAGCCATAATTTGTACCGAGTGTGCTCACTGACAATGTAGGTGGTGACTGATATATTAGTTACAGTTTTTGACTTCATTCTAATATACATTATTTCCATCTTTCTTATATGTTTTTGCACAAATATGCTGCAATAGTAATTTTTTAAACAGCCTATGCCAAAATATACTGTAAATATCAAATAAGCCGTTATATTATATTACAATATATTACTTGGGACATTGAAGTTCAGACTCAGGTTGAATTTATACATTATGTTGAAGTGTAACATGTATCAAAATTGGAAATACCATATCTTACTCATTGTAATAACTAAACAAAGTCATTAAGATATTCTGTTGCATTATATACTTTCAAATATAAGAAGCCTAAAGAAATAGAAAAACAAAACGTTTTTTTATTAATAATACTATGTACATTTTATAAATATCATTCGTGACTCATAGTTGTAATAATAAAAACATCACTACAGGTAACTCAATAGTTATTTACAATATTTCAGATACATAAGACATTCCAATGTGTATATTAATGAACTTGGAACACTTGATATATGATAAATTTTTTTGGGGTCCAGTAGACCCCAGTGTGCAGTGGAAGGTAACTGAAAACAAGTGTGTGCGAGGGTTAGAAAAAAAGGGGACACTTTATTTTTAACCCTTAGCTTCCCAGGTCATTTTTCATACTCACAGAATATATGACATCAACTGCGATTGGACAAAGCTGAAAATGTGTACCCAGCCGGGATTCGAACCTGGGTCTCCTGCTATCTAGGCAGTTGCGCTGACCCCTACACCACTGGGGACACAGTGATCACCGCACCTGCAAGGACTACCTAAGCACGCCTCCCGTCAGATACAAATTCCCAGCTTCGCCCTGCCCACAGTACTTGTAGTTATTAAACTAATTCCCGTAAGAGTAAGGGTTTCAAACTTGACCACCCCTCCCCACTAACTATAGGATCATTGCCCGTCACCGGCATATTATATACATATATGTGTGGCGTCTGTTCCGAAAGAACAGACGTCACTTCTGATCCTGCAGTTGTTATTATTTAATATTAACAGAATATATAACACATATATAACATGCCGGTGACGGGCAATGATCCTATCGTTAGTGGGGAGGGGTGGTCAAGTTTGAAGCCCTTACTCTTACGGGAAATAGTTTAATAACTACGAGTTTGAGTACTGTGGGCAGGGTGAAGCTGGGAATTTGTATCTGACGGGAGGCGTGCTTAGGTAGTCCTTGCAGGTGCGGTGATCACTGTGTCCCCAGTGGTGTAGGGGTCAGCGCAACTGCCTAGAAAGCAGGAGACCCGGGTTCGAATCCCGGTACACATTTTCAGCTTTGCCCAATCGCAGTTGATGTCATATATTCTGTGAGTATTAAATAATAACAACTGCAGGATCAGAAGTGACGTCTGTTCTTTCGGAACAGACGCCACATGTATATATAGGTCATTTATCTGTCACACTTTGTCCCGGGTGCGGTCTCACAGACCGCAATTTTTAAATAATCATAAATAGTCCTGATTGTTATCTAAGTGGACTAATTCAATTCATTGCGCAAAACGCTACTTTTCTCTACTTAAATTCTGCAAAAGGAATGTATTTTAAAATTAATTCTATGAAATATACATATATCTCGAAACATAAAACTATAGTAAACGGATTTAACATTACATTATTTTATTATCACTGTAAAAAGTCAAATACTCTGACCTTTAAATTCGACTTTGTGCCCTTTTTTAATTGTTTACTATGCATTTAATGGTAAAAACATAAGAAAGTATCAAAAAAATCACCAAATTAAGAATTTCACTACTGCTTTGTTGGTAACTTTTTGTCTTTTCAAATGTTTTCTCTGCACTCGATGTAAATTTTGGTAGAAAACTCAAGGTAGGTGGGCTTCTTGCAACAGTGACAAACATAACATGTCTTTCTATTCTTTTTTTGGGTCACAGTGGAGCATGTTCTACGTTTCACAGCTGCCAATAAAATTTCTTCTTCACTTTCACATTATTCTGAGTCTGAATTACGTTCAGTTTGTGTGGTGTCGCACAAGTCTAAAGTGCGCGCCACGTACTTTCGTCGCGCGCCGCCATGCACGCACGGCGCGGCGTTCTTACGACGTCAGCCACGAGCGCCCTCTGCTGCAACTCCGCTCGTGGCCACCACTGAACGACATCGTTCACTTGGGACTGAGATAGGAACCAGTTAACACTTCGGAATCCGATAGGCACCAGTGAAGACTTGGCTATCGGATAGGCACTAGGCAGGCCTCTAGCTCAACTATGTATCAGCGTTCTGCAGTACTGTGCTATGTAAAAGTTAAGTATTACTAAGTCTCTGTGAAATATATATCTCGTTCTAATTTACTCTAGTGTTTCTAGTTTCTGCTGTCCCACTGGCTGGTCACCTCCTACCTGCACAAGCGTGCATCCTTTATTCCTGTGTCGGTCTCTTTCTACTCGGCCACCGACACCTACAACCGGCGGAAACGAGACACAAAAGCGGCGACGAGGATGAGATACAAAAAGAATTAACCATATTTCAGGGGTGAAACGGTCCATCCAAAATGGAAAAATTGCGATAACTTAGAGATTAGTGAAACTATGTTAATATACTTGTGATAGAAGTATCTCTTGATAAAAACGCAAATCACCCAACGTATATTGAAAGGGGAGGATTGAAAATTAGCGGCCAACCATCTCGAAAGAGGCCAATTTTTTGCTGCAAAAATTAGTTTTGATATAATCGAAGTGTAATCTTTGATAACGTCAATAGGAAGGCTACGCGTTCAAACAATGAATCGCGTTCTGACACACGACAAGAAAATTTTGAGAGGAAGGGGACTCGCCCTAATCGAGAAGCGGGAAGAGATGCAATGCGGCCGAGCGACTTCCACCCGCTACATCGACCGCAACGCTAGCGCCGATTGTTAAAACAATAAACACTTTAACGGGATTTATTCGCTATTATTTCAAAAGTAGATTTTACAGTACTTTGAAAGCTACGAGTCGAGTTAGTGTCTATTCAACCATTTTTTTTTCTTTTCTTTTTTTATGGGACTTAACTACGGGGTCATCAGTCCCTAAACTTACAAACTACTTAAAATTTCATCGCAGATAGGCAGAATACTAAAAAAGCATAAAGTAAGAGTCATCTTTAGCCCTCCTCCTAAAATTTCATCGCTGTTGGGTTCTGTTAAAGACGATCTGGAGCTGCGTAAAGCAGGTGTTTACAAGATTCCGTGCGAGTGCAGCAAGTCATATATAGGGCAAACGACGCGCACTGTGCAGGAGCGCATCGTGGAACACCAGCGTCATACTCGGCTGCTCCAACCCACCAAATCCGCAATCGCCGAACATTGTATTTCCACAGGTCATTCGATGAACTACAACGAAACTAAAATTGTGGCCCACACAACAAACTTTTGGAGCTCAATTATTAATGAAGCTGTGGAAATAATAAGTGAGACTCTTATCAATCGAGACAGCGGTTTCCAAATAAATGCTGCATGGAATCCTGTAATTGAAAAACTTCGTAATCGGCGTAGTTTCCTGCAACTGAATGACTATGACAATCGATCTGATATCGAAGCGGCAAGCCTCCACCACGGAGGGCGCTCTGAGCAGCGTACGTAGCTGTAGTGAACGCGCACGCTAGGTACGCGCATGCGCAATGTCGGCTGAATTGGGCATAAATAGCATAGCTCAGTGCGTCTTCGCCAGTACTTCGGCGGTACTCACCTGAAGATGGCCAGAAGACTCTGCGCCGAAATATCGTGGCAGGAAGTTACTGACATCCGGCAGTTCGCCCGAGATTTTATGGAAATACTTACAACTAGCTACTACTAATGACGGCACAAATATCCATGCCCGACGGGGGATTCGAACCCCCGACCGTAGTGGCCGTGCAGACCGTGACTGGAGCGCCTCAGTCCCCTCGGCCACCGCGGCCGGCGAATTACTCTTCCTTTTGAAGTGTTGATAGTTTCTACTTCGATTAAATCAAAACTAAATTTTGTAGCACCAAATTGCTCCACTATGGTCGGGGGTTCGAATCCCCCCTCGGGCATGGATATTTGTGCCGTCCTTAGTATAAGGTAGTTGATAAGTAGTTTGTAAGTTTAGGGACTGATGACCCCGTAGTTAAGTCCCATAAGCTTAACAAACGTTTGAACGTTTTTTTTTTTTTTTTTTTTTTTTTTTTTTTTTTTAGAAAATTGCTCTCTTCCGCGGTAGATGACCCCTAATTTTCACTCACCCGCCGGTATATCTAGGCCGATTTTCGTCTTTCATCAAAAGATACTTTCATAACAAAAATCATTAAAATGGCGTCAGTAACCTCTAAGTTATCACAGTTTTTCCATTTTATCCCCCATTACGTTCAGTGCCCTTTCAAAGGAACCACGCGAGGATTCGCGGAAAACCTAAGTCTGTGTGGCCGTCGCCTCTGCCTCACCTGGCTCCGTGTGTGTCAGTGACGGCATCTGCAGTTAACTCAGTGAGTACACAGTAACGTGGTTGTATTCCTATTAAAAAGAAATCAATTGGGCAGCAAATAAATGGCAGCGATATTATAAGTACCGTAAGTAAAATATTGGAAATTGTGTATTACGTAATTATGTTATAAAAATCTATGTAACAACCACTGTACATTACTCGTTGAATTTACAGAACACCTGAAGATGGCCTAAGACCGAAATAAGCTTATTGTGAGGTAATGAAAGGTTGTACAGCAATGTAGAAATAATGTATGGCAATTGAGAAACTTGAAACAGATTTATTTTTTCATTTTTTTTTCTCCATATAGCAGACGATCGTTAGTAGGCGTCTACTTATTTATTGGACTCTCCGGCTGGCTTCGTCCTTGTCCTCTGCCGCCGGCCGCGGTGGCCGAGGGGACTGAGGCGCTCCAGTCACGGTCTGCACGGCCACTACGGTCGGGGGTTCCAATCCCCCCTCGGGCATCGATATTTGTGCCGTCCTTAGTCTTAGCTAGTTCATAAGTAGTTTGCAAGTTTAGGGACTGATGACCCCGTAGTTAAGTCCCATAAGCTTAACAAACGTTTGAACGTTTTTTCTGCTTCCCTCCATCCTCTTTCCTCCGCTCAGTCAATATGACCCCCCCCCCCCCCCCTGATCCGTCTGCCACAGCTCCTCTGTGTGTCAAGCTCTTCCGCGTCCTTCTCCGTATTCCATCTACCTAACAGCTCTCTTGCTGATGGATGAAACGGAGTCTTAAAGTCTTATTTCAAGAAACCCTCCGCCACGCACCATAAAGTGGCTTGCGAAATATAAAGTAGTGGTAACACAATTTCTTGGTAGCTACATATGACTTAATAAATGACAAAATCAACTTTTCATAAAATAAAACCTTGAGCTGACGGAATTAATTTTAATGAATTATTACATGCCAAGAAACGTTTCCCTCTGGTTCTTCTGTGGTATGAATTAATGTCTGCTAGAGATCTGACAGTTCCCTTCGCGTTTGGCGCGTTTATTGACGTTAAGTGCGCATGCTCGGATCCGTGCCAAGGAATATCTGCCGTGCATCGTGGTAATAGCACAGTCTAGCATATACAGTCACGACACTCCCGCAGATTTTTGTTATACACTGCGACAGCAGCGCTCCAAGCGGCCGGCAAGCTACGTTTCTGAATTGCATGAGTGCGAATAGTATCGTTTATATATTGATTTTAACATACATTTTACACCACGAAACGTATGTAGTGGAATAAAAATAGGCAATAATTTAAAAATAGCTCCACCTTTGTCTTTCTTAGGTTTCCTAAGATCCCTGACACGGTACGAAACGGAACATTACAGCACAGTTTATTTACTATTATCTTGTAACCTACAAGCTTTTACTGAATAATCTCATTTGCTATTAAAATTAGAAAAATGTCTAGGAAACACCAGAAGACCTGCCCTTTGGCAGAAAGACGTCGCTTTTCTACTCAAGAACATCAACACTTCTTCACTACAATTTCAGTAAAATCGGTGAGGGTGGAACGTAGGAAACGAATACAGAATGTAATAACTACAGTATTTAACATAATAAATCAGCCGCCACAACTATAGCTGAAAGATAAAGTCACAGACCTGTCAAGACAACGAAAAAAGCAATCAAACTGTTGTCAACAAAGAAGAACCCAATTCTACAATTGTTACTACAATTTAAACGCAAACGGCAAGAATCTTCAAGACATTGTCTTCTTAAGCTAAAGTAATCACACTCAAAAGAATATGCGCGTATAAGAAAGACGAGTAAAGCTTACAAATGTGCGAATCATTAGACGTCATACCAAAATGACACCTGTCAAATAGGAAGAACACACCGTAATAGAAATTTATGTTTGTCTTATGTTTATAATCTACTTACTTTCAGCGAAAAAAGCTGCAAATATAAACGTATTCGTAAGTATTGGTTAATGACGAAGTTCTTCGTTATACCACTCAATCAGTTAAATTCGGCTGTTTTTACATTAGTTTCCGCATTATGTATGTTTGTTGATATTTTATTTATGTTTGTAACTCAAAAATTATACCTACTATCTATTTTGTTGATTGCGCACACAAATAATGATAAACAAACATTGTTCCTTCGGCGGCTTGTCCACCGCTAGGAGCGCTAGTGTCGCAGCAGCTGTCAGTTGGTAACAACTTTCACAGCAGTGAGTGTCGCGACTGTATATGTTAGACTGTGGTAATAGGTCTACGTGAAGCAGTACGTAGTTGCAGATAATCACGCTTGGGGCGTTGCTGCATAGACGTACGCCTCAGGTGTATCGTGTAATAGGGCCTTAAGAGAGCGGCGAGGTGGCGGGCAGGGCAGGGCAGAGGCGCAGTGGAGCACCTGGCCTGGCGCGGCTTGGCGCGGCGGCAGGTCGGCGACCCTGTCGGCCGAATTCCGCCGGGTCGTTCACACCGGCGCGAGCCACGGCCCGCTCTGCCCATCCCACTCCGCGCACAGCCACCGCCACGACACTACTCTCATCCTCAAAGTAAAGCCCGATGACCAAAGTCACGGGGCACACAAGCACACCTCTAGCTGGCCGACGCAATTCACACGATAGCGGCGCGATGCCGCAGCTGTCTTCCGTACCCCGGCGCGCCGTCCGTTAAGGTATGTGACGTCACCGACTGCACAAAGCCGCGGCGGAGTGGCCGAGCGTTCCCAGGTTCCAGTCCTCCCTCGGGCACGGCTGTCTTTCTTCTCCTTAGCATAAGTTCAAATGTTCAAATGCCTGTAAATCTATCGGACCAAACTGCGTGGTCATCGGTCCGTAGCTTACTAACTACTTTAAAAAAATGTTCAAATGTTTGTACAGCTTATGGGACTTAACTACGGAGTCATCAGTCTCTAAACATACAAACTACTTATGAACTACTTACGAACTAGGACGGCACAAATATCCATGCCCGAGGGGGGATTCGAACCCCCGACCGTACTGGCCGTGCTGACCGTGACTGGAGCGCCTCAGTACCCTCGTCCACCGCGGCCGGCAGGGACTGATGACCCCGTAGTTAAGTCCCATAAACTATACAAACATTTTGATGCTTACTACCGCAAGTTAGTCTGAGAAGCTCATCAAAAACATTTATGAATTCTTTAGGGGGGGGGGGGGAGAGTTATCTTTTTCGACAAGTAAATTCGTCATCTTACCCGAAACGCCCATTCATAATTTATACGCAAGAACACTTAAATTCTCTTTTGAGTTGAATATATACGTTAAAGAAACATGATGGTTTATAGTTTACGAAAAAAACTACTTAAACCTAGGTAAACTAACCTAAGGACAACACACACACCCATGCCCCAGGGAGGACTCGAACCTCCACGGCGAGCAACCGCGCGTCCGCAGCGAGACGCTACTCCACCGCGGCCTTCGAGCACGAAAAAACAATTAACAGCGACGTGTAGTGTGAATCACTCCGTTGTCCAAGGTTATGCACCACAGTGATTAGACCCAGGATGACCTATGGGGCGTGAGGTGGAAGAAGGTAAAACAGCAGGTTGCTGCTAAGGAGCTTAGTAAGGTGCAGAGACTACCCTGCTTAGCCGTAACAGGCGGAATTAGAAGCACACCAACTGCTGGGATGGAAACCATGCTGGATATGCCCCCATTACACCTTTGGGTCAAGATGGAGGCAGCGGCTGGTGCATACAAACTCAAATCTGGCAACAACTGGAACTCTTTGGGATATCCAGAGTCGCACACTAAAATAGTGACTGAGGTAAATATAGGAAAGGTTGGGGAAATGCCAGCCGACTATATTATAACCCCATACTGTTTCAACAAGCCTTTCAATATAACAATTGGAAGTAGAGTAGGGAGCAATGGGAGAAAATAGTTCGACACCGTACGGGGGATATTGTCTAGTTCACTGACGGGTCAAAATCATACAAAAGTGTTGGGGCCGGGGTATATGGGGTGCAGCCAAGACTGGAGGGCGTCATCTCTCTAGGGAAACTGGCCTCAGTATTCCAGGCCGAAATCACTGCCATCGGGGCATGTGTGGAGGAGAATTTGCGTAGGTGCTACAAAGATCGTAGCATCTATATCTATTCAGACAGCCAGGCAGAATTGTTGCAGAATGTCACAGGGTTCTGGTGGAGCTAGGGGAAAGCAATAGAGTAAACCTATTGTGGGTCCCTGGCCACTCGGGGATCAGTGGCAACGAACGTACCGACAGATTAGCCAGGATGGGGGCAGAGACTCCATTTATTGGACCGGAACCTGTCCTGACAATCACCAAGCCAATGATCAAATTGGAGCTACGTAGCTGGCTCAGAAGACAGCACATAGAATATTGGACCAAAGTCCATCAACAAAAACATGGCAAGGTAATGATGCCAAAGCCATGTTTTAAAAGAAGCTCTGCAATCAGCGGTCTGAACAGGAGAGAGATTAGACTCATGGTTGGATTGCTGACAGGCCATGGGAATTTCAAAAAACACCTACATACAATGGGAATAACAGAAGAGGACACTAAATGTAGGATCTGTGATGACGGTGATGAAACTGCATCACATCTAATCTTCGAATGCATTGCATTGGAGAGTAAAAGGCACAGAACATTTGGGACAACTAGACCCGAAGAAATTGTGTCTAATAAAGAACTGGTAAAGGGACTCCTTGCACTGTTCAAGGGCAGTGGTTGGCTTTACTAGATATACAGGGAGCGATATCGCACAATAAACTTAGTTTCGGTGCGGGCAGTGGCGGGTTGGATCAAGACTGTTCTCTGGAAAAAACAAATCAAATAAACCCAGGCCGTTAACACTGATCTCCCCTGACCGGCAGCTACAAGTCAGAACCCTTGGAATAACAGAATGTATGACCCAAAATTATAATGTGGCCTCTAGTTGTACACTGATTAAATAACGTATATTGTACTTTTGTTCGTGTCCATGTTTCATTGAGCATCAACATTGTCTTGCAACCCTGTGGCCGTACGTCATAATTCGTGACTGCATATATATATATATCATATGTGTGAGGTCTTATGCGACCAAACTTCGTGGTTATCAGTCGCTAGACTTACGCACTAATTACTTGTTGTTGTTGTTGTTGTGGTGGTCTTCAGTCCGGAGACTGGTTTGATGCAGCTCTCCACCCTACTCTATCCTGAGGAAGCCTTTTCATCTCCTCATAAGAACGGCAACCCACATCCACTTGAATCTGCTTACTATACGCGTCTCTTGGTCTCCCTCTGCGATTTTTACCCCACACACTTCCCTCCAATGCTAAATTTACGATTCCCCGATGTCTAAGAATGTGTCCTACCAAGCGATCCCTTCTTTTAGTCAGGGTATGCCAAAAATTCCTTTTCTCACCAATTCTGTTCAGTACCTCTTCATTAGTTATGCGATCTACCCACCTAATCTTCAGCATTCTTCTGTAGCACCACATTTCAAAAGCCTCTATCCTCTTCCTGTCTGCACTGCTTATCGTCCATGTTTCACTCCCGTATAAGGCAACACTCCACACAAATGCCTTCAGAAAAGACTTTCTTACACTTAAATTAATATTCGATGTTAGCAAATTTCTCTTTTTCAAAAATGCTTTTCTTCCCATTGCCATTCTGCATTTTATATCCTCTGTACTGCGACCATCGCATGTTATTTTACTACCCAAGTAACAAAACTCATGTACCACCTTCATTGTTTCGTTACCTAATCTAATTCCTTCAGCATCGCCTGATTTTCTAAGACCGTATTCCATTATTTTTGTTTGCTCTTGTTAATGTTCATTTTGTATGCTCTCTTCAACACGCTGTCCATTCCATTCAACTGCTCTTCCAGGTCCTTTGCTGTCTCTGACAAAATTACTAGGTCATCAGCAAAACGCAATGTTTTTATTTCTTCCCCCTGAAGTTTAATCCCTATTCCAAATTTTTCCTTGCTTTCCTTCACCGCCTGCTCGATGTACAAATTGAACAACATCGGAGAAAGGCTACACCCCTGTTCCTAGTCGTTAACGAAAAAAAAAAAAAAATAAATAAAAAAAAGTGTACACAGTGTGTACGTAAATGCCAGTTCTGGAGTCATTGTGTTCCACACTCATTCAGCGATCTTCCACAAGAACTTCGGACACTGGCCCGATTATGTCGTGAGACCGGTTACTGGGAGGCTCATATTGTCACACGGCGGTCTGTCTCACCCACATCAGCACCTCAGCTGACGGCGCCACACCGCGCGAATGCAGATAACGAAGTACGCCGCTAGAACAGCTGTTCTCGCCGTTGCCGCTGTCATCTGTGTGGAGCCCTGGGTGTCTAGCTGGTGCCTCCGTGTTTTTTGCCGCTCTCGCCCTGGCCGCCGCTCCGTTCCCACACATCACGTTTGGCAAGGCGCGGACCCCTGTGCCATCAGCAGCTGTCTCCACGCTCCAGTCATGTAAGGCCTCATTCGCTACTAGTAGGCGCTACACATTTTTAATTTACTTGTTCTCGTGAGGCCCCAGGGTTCTTGAATCTACACATGGGAAAAGCAGTTCCCTTTACAGAATCCTTCATTTAGGAACAGTTATATGACCTAGGTAAAGCAGTCAACAATCCGAAGATTGGTTTGAACACCACAGGTCCAGGTCCTGTTTGGAGGTGGTATGCCGTTGCCTTCGTCCGACCTTCGAACTGACTTACCCAGCCAGTTATAGGGGGACCTACAGTTTAACGTGGGTTCCGAACCATGGTGCTACTCGGTATTTTCACATGAGCAATACTGCCAGAGGTGAAAGAAGTGGAAAGTGACAGATAAAAATCCTAGGACCTGGCGGGGATCGAACCCGCGACCTTTGGATTTGTAGTGTGGCACTCTACCACTGTGCAACCGCTAGTTCAGATCAACTACATAGTACACTTTATTTTCAGAAAAAAAAAATGCTTTCACCCATTATTTCAACCCTTACACTGAATTTCAAAAATCTTTTT
The DNA here is from genome assembly GCA_026315105.1 of Locusta migratoria. Lineage (NCBI taxonomy): Eukaryota > Metazoa > Arthropoda > Insecta > Orthoptera > Acrididae > Locusta > Locusta migratoria. The sequence goes on from CM048754.1 coordinate 119,656,513, forward strand.
ATGCCTGATTGTAAAACCGTACACCAATTTTCTTAGTTCTAGATACAAAATTGCTTTAGTGTAAATACTTTTCACCCCATTTGTATATAAAGAGTTTTGTGTCCCAGCCTCGTCGCCGCTTTTGTGTCTCGTTTCCGTCGTAGGTGTCGGTGGCCGAGTAAAAAGAGACCGACACAGGAATAAAGGATGCACGCATGTGCAGGTACGAAGGTGAGCAGCCAGTGGGACAGCAGAAACTAGAAACACTAGAGTAAATTAGAACGAGATATATATTGCACAGAATTTATACAATACTTAACTTTTACATAGCTCAGCACTGCAGAATGCTGATACATAGTTGAGCTAGAGGCCTGCCTAGTGCCTATCCGATAGCCAAGTCTTCACTGGTGCCTATCTGATTACGAAGGTCCTAACTGGTTGCTATCTCAGCCCCAAGTGAACGATGTCGTTCAGTGGTGGCCACGAGCGGAGTTGTATCAGAGGGCGCTCGTGGCTGACGTCGTAAGAACGTCCGGAGAAGAGTAAGCAAATAGAGGTGGTTACGTAAATAAAATGAATCGCAATATCCAACGGTAAACAGTAATGACTTAAAACTCTTTTATAAAGTTAAACAAAAAGGAAAACGAACTCATTAACTGGAAGAAGGAGCCAAGTTATCCTGGGAATTCTTGATATCCATTTCTTCTTCTCCGGACGTTTTAAGGCGGTAATGTTTGGCCACAGTCGTAATTTCCTCTACATTTCGGCAGAGAACAGCGAAACGGCATTTTGTCAGTATAAAAGAGATCATACGTTGTTCTGACACACACAAATCGTCCAGCGTAGCGATCACACCGTACACAACACCAATCTACATAATAAATACACTCCTGAACGAAAGAATGCACTATAAACAGCGTGCACTGCTAATGTTTACAATATTTCAGAGGACTCTAAGCCTCTAACCGCCGCCATGTTGTGACGTCGTGCGCAGGCTTTCTTCTATAGGGGGTGCTGAGTGAACCCACTAGTACCGAATTTAGAACTCGTCCTATTTCTTTGTTGTTGTTGTTGTTGTTGTTGTGGTCTTCAGTCCGGAGACTGGTTTGATGCAGCTCTCCACAATACCCTATCCTGAGCAAGCCTCTTCATCTCCACAGAAGAACGGCAACCAACATCTGTCTGAATCAGCTTACTGTATCCATCTCTTGGTCTTCCTCTGCGATTTTTTCCCCACACTCTTCCCTCCAACGCTAAATTCACAATTCCTTGATGTCTAAGAACGTGTCCTACCAATCTATCCCTTCTTTTAGTCAAGGTATGCCAGAAATTCCTTTTCTCCCCAATTCTGTTCAGTACCTCCTCATTAGTTACGCGATCCACCCACCTAATCTTCAGCATTCTTCTGTAGCACCATATTTCAAAAGCCTCAATCCTCTTCCTGTCCGCACTGTTTATCGTCCATGTCTCACTCCCATACAAGGCAACACTCCACACAAATGCCTTCAGAAAGGACTTCCTTACGCTTAAATCAATATTCGAGGTTAACAAATTTCTCTTTTTCAAGAACGCTTTTCTACCCATTGCCATTCTGCATTTTATATCCTCTGTACTGCGACCATCATTTGTTACTTTACTGCCCAAGTAACAAAACTCATCTACCTCCTTTATTGCTTCGTTTCCCAATCTAATTCCTTCAGCATCACCTGATTTTCTTACACTGCATTCCATTACCCTAGTTTTACTCTTGTTAATGTTCATGTTAAATGCACCTTTCAGCACACTATCCATTCCGTTCAATTGCTCTTCCAGGTCCTTTGCTGTCTCTGACAGAATTACTATGTCGTCGGCAAAACGCAATGTTTTTAATTCTTCGCCCTGAACTTTAATTCCTTCTCCAAATTTCTTTATCGCTATAATTATCGCGCTTCGATACTAGCGCGATGATACTAGTGCAGCCGTTCAAACGACTGACGGCCGCCGTTAACGCAACACGTTAGCAATCGATTACAAGTTGGTTGATCGTTTAAAACGGGCGGCGTTCAGAGTGTGTTGTGTGTCGTACAGAGACGGGTGGAGACGCGCACATGTGCTCGGCGGCTTTTTGCCTGGGCGGCCAGGGCCGTGAGAAGGCCGCCAGCTCACGCGCCACATCTGCAGGGCCCGCCAGCGCAGCCATTCAGTCGACCGCCGTGTCCGGGGTCACCCTCCTCCCCTGTCGCCTTCTATACACCAGTTAGCCCTGTCTGTAACACACGGCACATCCCACGGGTAAAAAACCCAGCCCAGCAAAGCACAGGTCGACCCGTTCACGAGAAAGCCAGCTCTAGTGTCCCACAAAGCTGCCGCGCGGCATCTACATCTACATCTACATCTACATACATACTCCGCAGTTCACCGTAAGGTGCGAGGCGGAGGGTACACTACTAGGTTTTGTGTCCCAGCCTCGTCGCCGCTTTTGTGTCTCGTTTCCGTCGGAGGTGTCGGTGGCCGAATGGAATAAGACCGACACAGGAATAAAGATAGCACGCTGGTGCAGGTACGGAGAGGAGCAGCCAGAAACTATAAACACTAGAGTAAATTAGAACGAGATATATATTGCACAGAATTTATACAATACTTAACTTTTACATAGTACTGCAGAATGTAGATACATAGTTGAGCTAGAGGTCTGCCTAGTGCCTGTACAATAGCCAAGTCTTCACTGGTGCCTATCTGATTCCGAAGTCTTTACTGGTTCCTAACTCAGTACCAAGTGAACGATGTCTTTCCGTGGTGGCCACGAGCGGGGTTGCAGCAGAGGGCGCTCGTGGCTGTCGTCGTAAGAACGCCGCGCCGTGCGTGCATGGCGGCGCGCGGCGAAAGTACGTGGCGTGCACTTTGGACATATGCGACACCACACTAGGCATTTCCTTTCCTATTCCACTCCCAAATTGAACGAGGAAAGAAAGAATGCCTATATGCCTCCGTACGAGCCCTGTGAGTTGGACTGGGTAGAGGTTATACCTGACAACCGGAATAAATTAAAAACTGCATCTTTTTATCGGCTCCCTGACTCAGACGATGCGGTTGCCGAAATGTTCAAAGAAAAATCAAATGTTCAAATGTTTGTAAAGCTTATGGGACTTAGAATGAAACTTTCACTCTGCAGCGGAGTGTGCGCTGTTATGAAACTTCCTGCCAGATTAAAATTGTGTGCCGGAACCGGGACTCGAACCTGGGACCTTTGCCTTTCGCGGGCAAGCGCTCTACCACTGAGCTACCCCGACACGACTCACGACACCGCCTCACAACTTTACTTCCGCCAGTACCTCCCCTCCTACTTTCCAAACTTCTGTGGCTGTGGCTAAGCCATGTCTCCACCATATCCTTTCTTCCAGGAGTGCTAGTCTTGCATGGTTCGCAGGAGAGCTTCTGTGAAGTTCGGAAAGTAGGAGGCGAGGTACTGGCGGAAGTAAAGTTGTGAGGCGGTGTCGTGAGTCGTGTCGGGGTAGCTCATTGGTAGAGCGCTTGCCCGCGAAAGGCAAAGGTCCCAGGTTCGAGTCCCGGTTCCGGCACACAATTTTAATCTGCCAGGAAGTTTCTTATGGGACTTCTCCCCGAAATCCGTCCGAGAACGCGTTCACAGCTCAAACCTAATGAGCTGCTACAGCCTCCGTGGCAACCACGCCGCAGGACGATAATCCCACCAACTGAAGCTTTTCTAACGCGAAAGCCGTGGATCCGGTCATTTCAAATTAATTAATACAATGAAAGAATCCCTGAGACGGATTTACGCTTCAAATATGTCAAAGACATTATTGATAGAGCTGAAGCATTGAATTTAAATTTTTGGTGCGGCCGGGAATCGAACCCGGACCTCCATGCTTACTAGGCAGACGCCTTAACCGTTAGACTAGAACACCACTAACGATTAAAGCGCCTCGGAATAGCCTATGTACGATTTCCCTCCACAACGTCTGCCTAGTAAGCATGGAGGTCCGGGTTCGATTCCCGGCCGCACCATAAATTTTAATTCAATGCTTCAGATCTATCAATAATGTCATTTCAAATTAATACACGCGGCATGACAAAAAGAAAGCCGGCCGCGGTGGCCGAGGGGACTGCGGCGCTCCAGTCACGGTCTGCACGGCCACTACGGTCGGGGGATCGAATCCCCCTTCCGGCAAGGATATTTGTGCCGTCCTTAGGATAAGATAGTTGATAAGTAGTTTGTAAGTTTAGGGACTGATGACCCCGTAGTTAAGTCCCATAAGCTATAGAAACATTTGAACTTACCTTTGTTAAGTGAAGACTAGCGGAATGCAGATACATAGTTTAACTAGGTAGAGGCCTGCGTAATGAAGAGGGACTTATCGGGTGCCTGTCCTAATGCCAAGTGACCGATGCAGTTCAGTGGTGGCCACGAGCGGAGTTGCAGCAGAGGGCGCTCGTGGCTGACGTCGTAAGAACGCCGCGCCGTGCGTGCATGGCGGCGCGCGGCGAAAGTACGTAGCGCACTTCATACTTGTGCGACACCACAGTTAGCTACTGATTGCCATCGTTTATTAAGGTCGCAGTGGTTGGGAAGGGAGTAATACAGGGTTGTAGCCTTTCCACAGTGTTGTTCTATCTGCACATCGAGCAAGCTGTGAAGAAATGCAAATGTTCTTGGAGCTGGAAATGCTGTCGGCGGGCACCTACCGGCCTTGTTGGCTGCTCCGGCCTGCTGCAGAGGCAGCGGCAGCGGCAGAGGCAGCGGCGCGCGTCGCTTGTGCCGGCACGGCGCCCGGGACTCCGCCTTGTCGCAAGACTCGGGGGACGACGGCCGCGTCGACACCTGCACAGGCAAGCAACACACCATTACACGGCAGTCACCGGCCAGCTGCAAGGACTGTAGCTCACTTTCAACCGACTACTTCCGTGGCATTATCTGTATACAAACAACACCAAATGACAACAACAATCACGTTATGCTATTTTACATTTAGCTATATACAACAAAACTGTAGCTGAAAAGTACTCAGATTATTTCATATTTTTCTCTCGGTGACTCTAGACGACCCTACTTTCTCTGGTCATATTCCATAAAATGATAAATACATTGGATTTTTCGAACTGAAACACTGTGGAAATGCTAAATATGAGACAATTAAGCGTACATAAAATGTGCAAGTGTTTGTTAACCTTAACACGTTCGCTGCCGTTCACGCTCTGGCGCGATGACCGCTATTATTTTCTATCTATATAAATGATCTGATGGACAGAGTAAGTTGTAATTTGCGGCTGTTTGCTGATGATGCTGTGGTGTATGGGAGGGTGTCGTCTGTAACTGACTGTAATAGCATACAGGATGACTTAACAAAATTTCTAGTTGGTGCGAAGATTGGCAGCTAGCTCTCAATGTAGAAAAATGTAAGGTGGTGCGCATAATGTTTGAATACAGCATTAGTAGTGAGCTTCTTGATGTCGTCGCGTCGTTCAAATATCTAGGCGTAACATTGCAGAGCGATATGAAATGGAACGAGCATGTAAGGACAGTTGTGAGTAAGGCGGACAGCCGACTTCGGTTTATTGGGAGAATTTTGGGAAGATGCACTTCACCTGTAAAGGAGACCGCGTATAAAACGCTTGTACGACCACGTCTTGAGTATTGCTCAAGTGTTTGGCACCCGCAGCAGATCAGTTTAAATGAAGACATAGAGGCGGTTCAGAGGCGAGCAGCTAGGTTTGTTACTGGTACGTTTGACCAATGCGTGAGTGTCACGGAAATGCTTCGGCAACTCAATTGGGGATCGCTGGAGGAAAGATGACGTTCTTTTCGTGAATTTCTGTTAAGTAAATTTAGAAGGCCGGAATTTGAAGCTGAGTGTAGTAAGATCTTGCTGCCGCCTACTTACATTTCGCGTAAAGATCGCAAAGACAAGATAAGAGAAATTAGGGCTCGTACGGAGACATATAGGCATTCTTTTTTTCCTCGTTCAATTTGGGAGTGGAATAGGAAAGGAAATGCCTAGTAGTGGTACAGTATACCCTCCGCCACGCACCTTACGGTGAATTGCGGAGTATGTATGTAGATGTAGATGTTATGCTATTTTACATTTAGGCCATATATAAGAATACTGCAGGTGAAAAGTACTCAAATTATTTCATATTTTTCTCTCGGTGACTCTAAACGACCCAACTTTCTCTGGTCCGAGTCCATAAAACGATAAATAAAAGGATAAGTCCTTCAATATACCGGATAAAATAAATTTGTATCACTTTCTGTTCGAGACTGTCTTTTCTGGAGCGTAACCCAGACCTAGACAACGTATGTAACTGTCGTTCCGGGCAATATATTTCATTACTTGTTATATTACGGGCAACTATTTTTTTTTTATCTTTTTGAAGGGGCTGGAGTGTAAAGTTTATAAATCTGCATGTATAAATGTGAATGTCTGTTCGGTGTACGTTTATCACGTCTGAACCACAAGACATAAAGAGCTAAAAATTTGCACAGTTACTAATGTCTGTCTACCGGGGGAACGCTTTAGGCACGGTTTTATGGAGATCGGATAAATGTCTTTTCGGTGTACGCTTATCACGTCCAAAACGACAAGAAGCACAGACTTAAAATATTTCTACAGTTACTAATTTATACCTGATGAGGTTTTAGGCACCGTTTTATAGCGCTCTGATAGATATTTAGTAATTTCAAGAATATAACGCGAAATGTGGAACAATAATGATTCTTTGAACATTCTATTTACTCTTTGAAAATGTTTTTATTGGTTGCATTGTTGCTAGAGGATTGATAATGATAAAAGGGTGGAGTATATTGGGATGGAAAGTTATCGGTGTATATAAAATTCTACGTGTGTGTGTGTGTGTGTGTGTGTGTGTGTGTGTGTGTGTGTTAATATTTCGCTCTGCAGCGAAAACTACAGAACGCAAACGAATGGTGTATGTGTAATTGTTGTCCAAAGTCCCCCGTTGTACACCATAGCAGTTCCATACCGGTAGCTATAAGGTGGTGGAAGATATGCTGGTTGAAAGTCGTCACATTATAAACAAATTCGAACTGGCGGCCAGCGATGCCGTTTGCGACTCTATAGCAAGGAGGTTACTTACAGCGAAACGTGATGCCACAGACCATATTTTTGGTCTATGCGTGCTACAATGTCTTCAGCTCTTTCTCTGTAAGGATAAGCATACGAATAAGGAAATATAATAATTAATAAATAAAGCAGTAAAAAAGAAATTTCTTTTAAACACCTCTTTCAAAAAAAGTCGATTTGACGTTTCGCGCATTACATCAAGTGATCCATCTGTGATATTAATACAATCATTATTGTTGAATTTCGTGATTGGATTCTTCGAAACGAGTGCATTTTTACATGTGATTTCTTATATATTTTCTGCTAAATGTAACATGTTTTTAGAAAAAAGGAGATGGACATAGAGAGACTGGATAGGAAAAGAAGTAACTCAAGGTTCGAATAAATAAATAAATACCCGGGCAACAGTGTCGATAGTGTGGCGAGAGTTGCAAACTTGAGACGTTAACCTCTCACAATGGCAACAGAACGGACGAGAGGAGGGGCGTCTGCGTACAGCGGAATATTTCCGACGTACGAGCGACGTATCCCTTAGGCCGGTATTACACTATCAAATTATTTGTCAAAAAATTGGACAAAGAAAAATTGGACGTAGTGTAATGGGAACATCGTCCAATATTTCATCCAATCTCGGCCTCGGCCTAGATTTGATCAAAGAAATCGCCCGTCTTCTGTTTCCTGCAGTGAGAAATGCGACCGCTTGGAGCGCTAGTAGTATACAGCTTCCTTGCCACTACAGCTGTTTTATTTGGAGGTTAAATGTCTGACATTACTTGGACATAACGTTCGTATTCGTAAACATGGCTAGTAGTGGAATGTTTGTGTAGTGTTTTCTAGCAAAAACAAAATTTTAAAAAATCAGATGGGGCGTTGTATAACAGGTGACAAGGCCAATTTACACTGTCCGTCACGTCATTTCGCGTAGCCCAATACCCCGCGGCAAAAGTGAGGTTGAGTTACAATCCATGATGTAAAAAAGTCATTATATACTATCGGAATTGAAGAAGTAATACCCCTAAATCTTAATACGGCCGAAGCAGATTTTAGAATGTATGATTTTGGTAACGTGGTGTGCTAAGTTCTGGGAAATGAAACAACTTTCAAAACATCGACATCTGTTTGCAAGCGAATCTATGTACATATAAATACGTCAGCCAATTTTTGTAAGGAAATAAATAGAGCCTATTTACTTTATCAGCGATGTTTCCCCCCTTACATTGTTAATAACGTCATAAACCATTTAGATTATCCTCTTTGTCAGTGCTCACATTTTCCATTTAAAACGTTATTTAATGAAACTTGCTTTATCAACTTAACAATCTTATTCGTATACACTGTTTGAGTCAGTCTTTTTGTTACTCTATTGCAAACTGTGAAGGATGAAGAGCGACAAAATAATTCCAGTGAACGGCCTAGCTGTTCTGCCGACGGCATAAAAAAGGAAAATCCTCCTGGTACCGTAAAAAATTTTATTTATCTCGCTCTGACACCCACGGTTTCATCCAAGTGCGTTTCCTTTTCTTTTTTTCCCTCCTCCTCTTCTAAATGCAGACACAACGCAACCGTAGTATAAACAATAGCCGAGCATTACACCGCCACTTTGAAGCAAATTTGACAAAATATTGGATGACAGTGTAATACCCCATTTTGCGTTTCATCCAATTTCTTTGTCATAAAATATGACCAATATTGCATCCAATTTTTTCGTCCAATTCTTTGTCCAATAATTTGATAGTGTAATACCGGCCTTAGGGCAATGTGGTGCACGAACGACAGCTTAACTGTGTATATTGCATACTCCGAAAACCCAGCACTGCAGATCATACCACATAAAGCCTGAGCATCGTACCAGATTACTGCCCAGTAGGCCTATACCCTGATTTGTGCCACATAGCTCCATGTCACCAATCTCTACGAACTGACAAAGCACTTATTTTATTTATTTTTTAACACATGGCAAGAAATTCCTCAAAATTATATTGGGAGGATTGTCTGCGTCCACGCCACAACGAATTCAAGAGTTCATTTGGCACATTGTGAGCAATGATTTGATTTGATTTTTCCATGGAACAGTCTTGTTCCAACCCGCCACTGCCCGCACCGAAACTAGGTTTATTGAGCGGTATCGCTCCCTGTATATCTAGTAAAGCCAACCAGTGCCCTTGAACAGTGCAAGGAGTCCCTTTACCAGTTCTTTATCAGACACAATTTCTTCGGGTCTGGTTGTCCCAAATGTTCTGTCCCTTTTACTCTTCAATACAATACATTCCCAGATTAGATGTGATGCAGTTTCATCACCGTCATCACAGATCCTACATTTAGAGTCCTCTCCTGTTATTCCCATTGTATGTAGGTGTTTTTTGAAATTCCCATGGCCTCAGCAATCCAACCGTGAGTCCAATCTCTCTCCTGTTCAGGCCCATGATTGCAGAGCATCTTTTAAATATAGCTTTGGCATGATTACCTTGCCATGTTTTTGTTGATGGACTTTGGTCCTATATTCTACGTGCTGTCTTCTGAGCCAGTTACGTAGCTCCAATTTGATCATTGCCTCGGTGATTGTCAGGACAGGTTCCGGTCCAATAAATGGAGTCTCTGCCCCCATCCTGGCTAATCTGTCAGCATGTTCGTTGCCACTGATCACCGAGTGGCCAGGGACCCACAATAGGTTTACTCTATTGCTTTCCCCTAGCTCCACCAGAACCCTGTGACATTCTGCAACAATTTTAGACCTTGGTGCAGGAGCTGCCAGTGATCTCAGGGCTGCCTGGCTGTCTGAATAGATATAGATGCTACGATCTTTGTAGCAACTACGCAAATTCTCCTCCACACACGCCCTGATGGCAGTGACTTCGGCCTGGAATACTGAGTCCAGTTTCCCTAGAGAGATGACGCCCTCCAGTCTTGGCTGCACCCCATATACCCCGGCCCCAACACCTTGGTCTGATTTTGACTCCTCAGTGAACCAGACAATATCCCCCCTACGGTGTCGAACTATTTTCTCCCACTGCTCCCTACTTACAATTGTTATACTGAAAGGCTTGTTGAAGCAGTATGGGGTTATAATATAGTCGGCTGGCATTTCCCCAACCTTTCCTATATTTACCTCACTCACTATTTTAGTGTGCGATTCTGGATATCCCAAAGAGTTCCAGTTGTTACCAGTTTTGAGTCTATCGTGAGCATACTTCATATTGACGTTGGACGACAGTTTTGAACCGAATAAAAGTTAAATACTTCAATATCTGTTACCTGATGAACATCTCCACAAAGGCTGATAAATATCGGGCTATGCCTTCAAGTGTAACACTAATATTTATACGTCACTGCATTTATGAAAACCTGAACCGGTATGCAGAAAGAATCAGTAAAGTAAAACTTGGCCTAGATTTAAAAAGTCGCAACATTTGGTTGTCAGAGCTGGAAGAACTGTTAAGGGCGCACATTACAGTGCAGTAAAAGGCATCAGCAGGCACAGCAGCGGAATACGTGGCATCCGGACAGCACGGCACGCCACAAACAACCACACGAGCGAATTTTAATTTACTGTTAACGAGCTTTTTTGGCCAGCAATTAACTTTTTCCATCAGCCGCAAGGGTATCGAGCGAGCCCCGGGCTGGCCTGGCCGCCCTTCGCGCCGACCGCGCCTCTTCTCAAATGTTCAAACGTTTGTACAGTTTATGGGACTTAACTGCGGGGTCATCAGTCCTTCCACCTGCGGCCATCCACGTTTAGGTTTTCCGTGATTTCCCTAAACCACTCCAGGCATATGCCGGGATGGTTCCTTTGCAAGAGCACGGCCGATTTCCTTCCTCATCCTAACCCAAAAACTCCGAGCGTTAGCTCCGTCTCTAATGACCAAGCTGTCGACGAGACGTTAAACCCTAAGCATCAATCCATCCACCCATAATCAGTCCCTAAACTTACAAACTACTTACGAACTAGGACGACACAAATATCCATGCCCGAGGGGGGATTCGAACGCCCGACCGTTGTGGCCGTGCAGACCGCGACTGGGGCGCCTCAGCCCCCTCGGCCACCGCGCCTCTTCTCCCGCTTCTCCACTCCTCAGTTAAGTCCTCACCGCCTCAGACAGCGCTGTTTCGCTCGTCGGCCGTATTGTTTGGTCTGCAGCCACCATCTTCAGTTAAGCACAGCTGATGTACGGCACGTATCCCTCTAATCACTAACTTTAAGTCGCTTGCGTCTTACAGTCAAATGTAAGCCAATAAATTTACTATGCTGTAATACTTCTGCGCCAGGAAACTATATTTAATGGCCTTAAGAGCATATTAAAAACCGTAAGCGTGCCGTAGCCTTTAAATGAGCACCTTCAACGTGGGATTCAAAATGGCGGATTGTTCTGCTTGTACTGTACAGTGCTCTAGGCAAGGTGATGCTCACCGTCTGTTTCGAGGCCCGATACTCCTCGAGCACGAAAATGTTCAAATTAAAATGTGGTCATCAGTCCGTAGCTTACAAACTACTTAAACCTAGGTAAACTAACCTAAGGACAACACACACACCCATGCCCCAGGGAGGACTCGAACCTCCACGGCGAGCAACCGCGCGCTCCGTAGCGAGGTACCTTAGACCGCTCGGCTACTTCACCGCGGCCTTTTCAATAAAGATTTCAGTTATACCCACAGTGTCGTTTCGTTCCTTTTCATTTGAACACCCGTCGGAAGTAATGTATCCACTTATCAGTTTGTTTAGCTTATATTCCGTGATGGTGGTTTAAAACCTAAACCGGTCGATGTACATAAGTAAAATAAACATCTTTCTGAAATAATGTGTTATAATAAACTCCAGGTCTAAAAATTGGATGCCTTATTAAAAGCAGTCCGAAAGTGTCGGTTACAGTAAAAGATGTGCAGTTAGCGAGCGTACAAGCGTCAATCAGTTGGATAAAACCAACTTTATGTAGAGCCCCAGTTAAACTATGCAGGAATTGTGAAAGCTTAAGAGGCTCATCTTGTGATGGAGCAGGGTATTGGGCCTCCGTCGCACGAACAGTAGGCCCATGTGACAGCCTTAAAAGCTCCTGGAGGAAGAAGTGCACAAAAGAATTGTGGAAATTTGTTTACGATACTTGTGATTATCGTAACTGCTAAATATCCATCCATTTCCTGGACGTGAAAACGGTGAGGTGCGGGGGAGGAACGGCGGAAGTGACGCAGGCGCCATCATTCAAGTCTCTGCTGCTTCTGCTGCTGGGGCCGGGAGGGGTGATCGTGTGGAGAACTCTCTTCCGAGCCAGTGGCGAAGTGGAGAAAGGTGATTTCAACATAATACGTGAACACGAAATTTAAAGTATTGCTTTCTGATATTAATTACACAAAAGAGTCCACTCAAACTGATACAGTTCGAACGTTGCTTTGCCATAGATATCTCTAAAATAAAAAAGATCATGGGTGTGTATAGTCGTTAAGAGTGGTAAAAGAAAGCACATGCTTTCGTATCTGTAAATAATGTTCCTGACGTAGGGCAAGGCAGCTTAGGCCGTAAATAAAATAACTCACAAGAACCAGAGCGGCCAGAAACCGTGTTCGTCTTTGCATAAGGTGAAGTGTGCGATACCACCTAAGGTTCTAATTCTTTGTTAAACCCTATCATTTGTTCCTACGGATATTATGAAACTTTTCCGACACTTGTGCATAAAATTTTGGGATGTTTATTTTTTTTATTTTCATTTGGACAGTTGCAATTACACACAGCACGCCTTAGCGTACGGCGCTAGGCGCCGCTGAGAGGGTAGGCACTTAAAAGCGCCGTCCGAGCTGTCACAGTAGCGGGAGCTCCAGCTCCGTCGCGTCCGTGGTACATTCACTGTCGCACACTCAATGGAGCGTGTACGAACAGCTACAGAATAGTTTATCGTACAATGGTTAGGTAGATGTTTGCGTTCAGTCGCCGGGAGAACATGTATGGACCGACGAGATTATCGCCCACCAAGCCAGACAAAATGTCGACTGCGAAGGGATCTCGGAGTCCACGAGAAAAGGCGTCGTGCAGATTTTCCCTTGCTCACAGTGGCGTGAGAACCCGAAAAAAAAGAAGATAGAGAAAGAGAGAAAAAATAAGAAAACAAAAAAGAAATCGTATAACAGCAATCTGGTAAAGGTTAAGATAGGAAACTTGGGGTGTTTTACCATAAGCTATCATTGGAAGGGAGTGAATTAGTTTCTTCAACGGGAGTGGTAGATGGTAGTATGTCTGGAAACTGACTAAAATTTTGCTCGTCAAGCAGATCTATCTCCCCCCCCCCCCCCCCGCAAAGCCAAGTCCTAGTTACGCCACTGCTTGCTCACACATGTTAATTGTGGCTCTCGAATATACCCTCCCGTGTAAAAGACGTTTCATCCGTAAAAAGTACACATTCGCAAATTCCGGTCGAATGGCACACTTTTGCATAAACTGATAGCAGAATTCAATTCGATGTAGAAAACTGCGTAGCTTAATGGCTTGAAACTTCTGGAGGAGTAGGGCTGAAAATCATCTTAATGCCACACACGCCAAATTCTGGAATGGCTTACACGCACTTCTCCTGCAACACACCGCGAACTTTATGAGGATGGCTTTGCAGCAGTGCTAAAGCTTCCTCTTCAAACGCTGGTGCCGGCCACGGTGGCCGCGGGGACTGAGGCGCTCCAGTCACGGTCTGTCCGGCTACTACGGTCGGGGGTTCGAATCCCCCCTCGGGCATGGATATTTGTGCCGTCCTTAGTCTTAGCTAGTTCATAAGTAGTTTGTAAGTTTATGGACTGATGACCCCCTAGTTAAGTGCCATAAGCTATACAAACATTTGAACAAACCCTGGTGTACGGACGGTATGTTGACGACCGCGTCCATCAGGTATTCGCAACGTTAACATTAAGTTAATACAGCGGGTCTCGAAGTAGGCCTTCAAGTGACATGTGCCACTACGAGAATGTGCCAGCAGAAAACTTATCTGAAGCGAACCTGTCTCTGTTAGGGACCTGCGTCGATCTGGTTCAAATGTTTGTAAAGCTTATGGGACTTAACTACGGGGTCATCAGTCCCTAAACTTACAAACTACTTATCAACTACTTACGAACTAGGACGGCACAAATATCTATGCCCGAGGGGGGATTCGAACCCCCGACCGTAGTAGCCGGACAGACCGTGACTGGAGCGCCTCAGTCCCCTCGGCCCCCGCGGCCGGCGTGGATTGGCACTCGACGATTAGCAGACCGCTGAACGTACACACAGCACAGCGCATGTCCGCCCTTTCCGTAAAAGAATAGCGCTGCATTTCCTGTCCGCTCCACACAGTAACCGACACAAGATGACAAAGTGACGCACAGCGAAGCAGACTCTGCAGTGTGCGTGCACAGGTGCTGCCGTCTGTGCAAGAGCTGTCAAGCAGGCACGCGAACGGCGAGAAGCGACGCGTTCACGTCCCAGTAAATGAGGCAGAACCGTAGGGGCGTCCCGCCTGGAATATCTGCAATTATGTCGTCTACAGCGTCTGCTAATAAAGGTCATAACCTTCAACCAGACGGCTGGGTGTCACAAATACACTGAAGACGTTGTCTGCAGTCCCGCCACTGTGGCGACTCGGATGGCGTGTTGTATGTCTACCCCCTCTATTCGACGATATAATTTTCCAGGTACGCAGAGGGTAATAACTGTCTGCGAAATATGTTGTGAATAGAGTTAGCAGTAGAGACGTTATAATTTCATGCGCGACGGGGCCATTTTAATGCATTTCATTGTTTTTGATTTAATATCCCGTTAACTAGTGTCGAAATTCTGTAATATTTCTAAGCTATACCTAGTGGTATATCAGTACCCCCGTTCGTAAAATGCCTTCAAAATAAAATTAGTAATACAGAAAAAAATAAATTGTAACCTCATACCGAATGCCGTAGAATTAACGCAAGAAAGCGGAAAAGTAGTAAGCGGTAAACTCCTTTCATCATTTTCCTGGGGGTTATCAAAGACAGAATGTTTCGTAGAAGTCCGCAATTACGTACAACGCTTATTGCAAGCCGCTGAAATTTCTCATTGCCAAATAGTGGGTGAGTGAATTTGGTCACACACGCGTCTAATTATGGTCTCTCATTCCTTATGACGTCCTACCTCGTGAAATATCTGTCGTACCTGATTTTTACCCAACTCCACCGCGGGTGTTACCTGACGGTGTAAAATGTGCGTACAATTTTGGTTGAATTCTGCCCCACGATGTGGCAGTTTTTCGTAAATTTCAGTGTGTATGACTACGTATGCCCTAACGTTATGTTTGTTAGGTGGTGCCGCGGTGGGGTAGCCGAGCGGTCTAAAGCACTTCGCTGCGGAGCGCGCGGTTGCTCGCCGTGGAGGTTCGAGTCCTCCCCGGGGCATGGGTGTGTGTGTTTGTCCGTAGGTTAGTTCACCTAGGTTGGTTGGTTGGTTGGATGTTTTAGGGGGGACAAAACTGCGGAGGTCATCAGTCCCCCATTCCATCAAAGGGTGAGATAAGTTTGGGAATACTGAACAGTAAAAACTTCTACGGGAGGAAAACCCCACGCAGTCAATAAAATATCAACAAAGTCGACAAGGGACAACACGAAAGGAGACAATCACATGGAAACAGCAGACAAGTGAGGAAATGTAATGACAAATCAAAAGTTCGTGGTTGACCGACCATGAAATTAAAATAGGATGGGTCTGCCACTCGGCAACACAGGGAAACCTGCAGGTGGAAAAACATTCTGACAAGAAAAACGAATACTATGCGCTGAAGCAAAGCTTCATATGGAGTTGTAAAAACCGCTGTCACGAATAAAACCTAAAACAGAATCAGCCATATTGGCGTCGTTACATAAAACTTCAGATAAAATTGCAGGAAGATTAAAATCCCGCCGCAGGGCGGCTAAAAGACGACAGTCCGTCAAAATGTGGGACACCGTCAAGGGAGAGCCACGACGGCAACGAGGCGGGTCCTCACCGCGCAGGAGATGGCCGTGGGTCAGCCGAGTGGGGCCGATGCGGAGCCGGCACAGGACTACCGAGTCCCGGCGAGAGGCCCGCATGGAGGATTGCCACACAGCCGTGGTCTCCTTTATTGCCCTGAGTTTGTTGGGATGGCTCAGGCGACGCGGCCCAGAGCTCACGTGCCCTACGGCGCAACACAGACTGGAGATCAGAAGCCGGGAGGCCAGTCTTTAATACCGATGAATGGACAGCTTGTTTGGCGAGCTTATCAGCTAGTTCGTTGTTCGGGATGCCGATGTGACCAGGAGACCAAATGAAGACCACAGAACGTCCTGATTGATTGAGAGCAAAAAGTGTCTCATGAATAGCCTTCACCAAAAAAGAACGTGAGTAGCATTGATCCAGAGCGCGAAGACTGCTCAGGGAGTCACTGCAAAGCAGAAAAGACCCACCTGAGCAGGAGCGCATATGCTCAAGAGCGCGGAGGATGGCCACCAAATCGGCTGTGTACACACTGCAGCCATCCGGTAGAGACCGCTGCTCGGCGTGATCGCCATGGACATAGGCAAAGCCAACACGGCCACAAACCAACGAACCGTCCGTATAGATGACGTCGTATCCAGTGTACTCTGCAACAACAGCAAAGAACTGACGGCGGAGTGCCGGACCTAGGTTTGAGTAGTTTGTAAGCTACGGACTGATGACGACGCAGTTTGGTGCGATAGATTTACAAACATTTGAACATTTTGTGTGACAAATACATTGAAGACGTTGCCTGCAGTCCCGCTATGTGGCGACTCGGATGGCGTGTTGTGTGTCTACCCCCTCTAGTCAACGATGCGGACATGGGTTGCTGTGTGAAATTTGCTTGTTATGGCCGTCTTTAACAGCCCTTTTATTTTGTACATTTATTTCAGACACACCCTGTATTTTATGCTCAGGAATAGGACTGGACCAATCGGTAAGGGGAGAACTGGGCTGCCGACCAGCGTCCCGCCGTCAGTGTGGTGGCAGCTGAAGTAGACCCTGGCCACCGTGCCGTCAGCTGGAGCGAGGCGTGGCAGCAGCCTGAATAAGCCAGCCACAGCCAGTACAGCCGCGCCGCATCAAACTTTGAGGACGCGCTTTCAGCTTTCAGCTTCTGTCTGCTGTCTGCGGCGCGCTCGCGCTGTCCAGTTGACAATCTCCCACACCTCTAGCCGCGAAACCGCATCCGATAGCCAACACGTGACATTTGCTGACAGCTTCTCACCTAACGAAGCCGCCTCCAATACAGGTGGGCTGCTCGGGAAGCGAAAGGAAGCGACAGCGAGCGACAGTGCCAAAGTGCGCCACTGTGGCTGAGGTGTCAAGTCGTCCGTCACTACTCCACACCGTTTCTTTTCTGATCTACACTCTTTCAAATTCTGAAGTCAGCAGGGGTAAAATACAGGGAAAGGAGAGGTATTTACAACTTGTACCAAAGCCAGACCGCAGTCATTAGACTCGAAGGGCATGAAAGGGAAGCGTCAGTTGGGAAGGGAGTAAGACAGGGCTGTAGCCTTTCTCCGATGTTATTCAATTTGTACATCCCTAGCCGTGCAAGTTCTCACGGCGTGTAATTCGACAAAAATCGGTATAATGTAGAAATGTTTGTAAATGTTCTTAAACCTAAGAGACGAAACTGCCGAGTTCAGCGGTACTATTACTTCAAACTTCTTTAACGTACGGTAATGACGACAAACACACCCATGCCCGTGGGAGGACGCGAACTTTCGCTGTGGGGCGGAAGGGAAGGTAATGAGCCGGCCGCGGTGGCCGAGGGGACTGAGGCGCTCCAGTCACGGTCTGCGCGGCCACTACGGTCGGGGGTTCGAATCCCCCCTCGGGCATGGATATTAGTGCCGTCCTTAGTCTTAGCTAGTTCATAAGTAGTTTGTAAGTTTAGGGACTGATGACCCCGTAGTTAAGTCCCTTAAGCTATACAAACATTTGAACATTTGAATTTGAAGGTAATAAATCCAACCACTACAGGTGCTACGTGTAAACAAAGTAAAATCAGAAAAATGATATTGCCTCAGAGAATTAGTGCATTTAATGTTTGTCCTCCTCCTCCATGAACGTAAAGATCAAAAGGTTTACCGTCTCTGGCCATACTAAGTATAGCGCAATCGTTTTGCGCATTCTGCATCCCCTCTCTGTGTCATCTCCTCCTTTGCTCCCTTCTACCTGCCATCTCCTTCTTTCCTATCTTCCATCTGCTACTCTTCCTCGCCTACCCTGTACATTTCCCATTTCCCTCCTTCTAGCCATCCATAATTAAAGTTAGGCACTTACTTCAAATTTTGTGGTAGTTGTGGCAAGTGACCATACAGTTACTCTTAGGAAAAGGGAGTGAAATAACTAAGCCAAGCCGGCCGCGGTGGCCAAGCGGTCTGAGGCGCGCCAGTCACGGTCTGCACGGCCACTACGGTCGGGGATTCGAATCCCGTCTCTGGCATGGATATTTGTGCCGTCCTTAGTATTAGCTAGTTCATAAGTAGTTTGTAAGTTTAGGGACTGATGACCCCATAGTTAAGACCCATAAGCTCTACAAACACTGGAACATTTGAACAAAGGCAATAAACGATGTTGTTCACAGAGTTACTGCGGCGACAGTAGCATGGACCTGTTAGTTGCGGCTTTCTAGGTGTCCGGTATGCGTGTGTTACAGCACGTGAACGTCCTTACAATCCGAATAGACGAAACGTTGTTAGTAGCGTGTGAAATTTACAACGCGATCGGTACGCAGGTCAGCGACTTACTGAGGCAGCCGTGCTTCCAGCGACGACCGGTCACCGCCGATGTTCGTGCCACAGGTGGAAACACCTGCTGTTTCTAATGTTGTGGCTGATAACTGCTGCAGTTATAGCGACGTGTGTACTGAATTTTCTAACGTACGCAAAGTTTACTGTTGCCGAATTATGACGAGGAGGACTTCATCAGTATATAATTTGTAGGACTCGATCAATCAATTTTTTATTGACGATTTTAATGCGAGTTAGGAGAGATAACAAGTCAGTTATAGATACGAAAGCATGTGCTTTCTTTTACCACTCTTTACGACTATACACACCCATGATCTTTTTTATTTTAGAGATATCTATGGCAAAGCAACGTTCGAACTGTATCAGTTTGAGTGGACTCTTTTGTGTAATTAATATCAGAAAGCAATACTTTAAATTTCGTGTTCACGTATTATGTTGAAATCACCTTTCTCCACTTCGCCACTGGCTCGGAAGAGAGTTCTCCACACGATCACCCCTCCCGGCCCCAGCAGCAGCAGCAGCAGCAGCAGAGACTTAAATGATGGCGCCTGCGTCACTTCCGCCGTTCCTCCCCCGCACCTCACCGTTTTCACGTCCAGAAAATGGGTGGATATTTAGCAGTTACGATAATCACAAGTATCGTAAACAAATTTCCAGAATTCTTTTGTGCACTTCTTCCTCCAGGAGCTTTCAAGGCTGTCACATGGGCCTACTGTTCGTGCGACGGAGGCCCAATACCCTGCTCCATCACAAGATGAGCCTCTTAAGCTTTCACAATTCCTGCATAGTTTAACTGGGGCTCTACATAAAGTTGGTTTTATCCAACTGATTGACGCTTGTACGCTCGCTAACTGCATATCTTTTACTGTAACCGACACTTTCGGACGGCTTTTAATAAGGCATCCAATTTTTAGACCTCGAGTTCATTATAACACATTATTTCAGAAAGTGCTTGTTATTAACCATCATATGTTTATTTTACTTATGTAAATCGACAGGTTTAGGTTTTAAACCATCATCACGGAATATAAGGCCGGCCGCGGTGGCCGATGGGACTGAGGCGCTTCAGTCACGGTCTGCACGGCCACTACGGTCGGGGGTTCCAATCCCCCCTCGGGCATGGATATTTGTGCCGTCCTTAGTTGTAGGTAGTTCATAAGTAAAAAAAATGTTCAAATGTTTGTTAAGCTTATGGGACTTAACTACGGGGTCATCAGTCCCTAAACTTACAAACTACTTATGAACTACTTACGACGGCACAAATATCCATTCCCGAGGGGGGATTCGAACCCCCGACCGTATTGGCCGTGCAGACCGTGACTGGAGCGCCTCAGTCACCTCGGCCACCGCGGCCGGCAGTTCATAAGTAGTTTGTAAGTTTAGGGACTGATGACACCGTAGTTAAGTCCCTTAAGCTTAACAAACATTTGAACATTTTGAACGGAATATAAGCTAAACAAACTGATAAGTGGATACATTACTTCCGACGGGTGTTCAAATGAAAAGGAACGAAACGACACTGTGGGTATAATTGAAATCTTTAGTCAAAAGGTCGCGGTGGAGTAGCCGAGCGGTCTATAAAGCACCTCGCTGCAGAGCGCGCGGTTGCTCGCCGTGGAGGTTCGAGTCCTCCCTGGCGCATGGGTGTGTGTGTGTGTGTGTTGTCCTTAGGATAGTTTACCTAGGTGTAAGTAGTTGTAAGCTACGGACCGATGAGCACGTAGTTTGGTCCGATAGATTTACAGACATTTGAACTTTATTCAAAAGTAATCACCAGAGGCCTGAGCACGACTATCCCAGCGTTTAACGAGTCGGAGGGTTTCCTGTATCCAGTATTCCTGTCCTCTGCTGTGTCCTTCACTTTGTCGTCCGGGTTGAAGCTCTTCCCTTTCAGATGTTCTTTCAGCGGACGAAGGAGATGGCATTCACAGGGCGACCTGTCCAGGCTGTAGGACGAATACTGAAGCTGCTGCCTCTCTAACTAGGCCAGTCCACTTAGTGCGACCCTCGTAATCACGGAGCAGACTCCCTCCCTCCGCGAGCAGCCCAGGTCGTTTGCTATCGATTGACTTACGTAGGCTACGGAGTGATTCACACTACACGTCGCTGTAAACCCTGCAAGCACCAAACTCGGGCAAAAATTGCCCGTACCCTTTTCCTTTATTAAAAAAACATAATTAATATCCTTCAATGTTTACCGGCTTTTTTCCATTTGTCTCTCACCTTATAAAGTACTACCCTACACATCCACATGGCTACAATTTTAAAAACTGATAAAATATAGAAATTTTATGCCCAAGGGCACATTTTGCCCTGGGTTGGTAGTCCATGCGACCATAGTTCTTCACGCCCCCTACAACCTCAAAGCACGGGCAAAAATTTCCCCTACATTTTTCTTATAACAAATTTCGTTTGGAAATGATGACTGAGTTTTTCGTGCCTTGTTGAGAGTGATTGTTGCGTTTGATATTCATCGTTGAGACAAACTATTGTTATAGCAGTTTGTCACAGTAGAGCAAACGCTTTTTGTGTAAAGTACATTTTCTAAAATGAGTTGTAGAGGGTTGAACGACACAGAACTTCTTGCTGAACTTTTAGTAGACGACGAGTTATCAGATTTGAGTGGCTCTGAATCGGCTTACACAGAAGTAGAAGAGAGCTCAAATGAAGAATCAGAGGACGAAGAGGAAACAAACCATGCAGGTGACGCTCCCAATAAATATGTTACTAGTTCTGGTAGGGTGTGCCTTGCAGAAGCTCCAAGGCATTGTAAAAGGGATTTTGGCAACATATTTCGTGAACAACAGGGAGTAACTACTGCTGGGAAAGTAACAAGTATATGTGAATCATTCAAGAAATTTTTCACACCTGAAATAGTACTGAAAATTGTTGAGGATACAATGAAAAAGCCGTAAGAAAATAATGTTTCTCCTGTTGACGAAACTGAAATATATGCTTTGATGGGAATTTTGATTCTAATGGGAATTTACCAGGACACCAATATTTTGTTATCTGATTTATGGTCAAATTTATTGGGAAGAGCCGTATATAGAGGGACTATGAGAAAGACAAGAGCATATCAGTTATTGAATATTCTTCGTTTTGATGATAAAGGAACAAGTGATAAATTTGCGCCACTGCGTGAAGTTTTTGAAGCACTAAATGGAACATTCCCAAGGTACTACAGAAGTGGACCTCACAATACAATTGATGAAAACTGCTGCAGATGAAGAACCAACTAGGAAAGCAAGATGTTACATATGCTCGAAGAATGCCAGTAACCGGGGAGCCAGGGACATCACAAAACCCAAGTTAACATGTGCAAGCTGTGGTCTACATCTGTGTAAGAGACATGCAGAATCAACCATTTTGTATGCAGGAGGTAAGTGTCATCTGTAAATGTTTGTATTCTCTCCAAGTGACGAGTTTTTAAAAAAAAAAAAAAAAAAAAAAAAAAAAAAAAAAAATCTTCAATGTACCTTGATACATATTTGTACAAGTGCTTTTATTTCAGATTTTGAAACTTCCTGTCAGTAATTAAACTGATGTTACATTGGAAACAGAATTACATCAAATAAATACATTTTTTACAGGATTTACAGCCTTTTTGTAACGCGGTCAAAATTTGCCCTTGGTTGGTGCTCCGTGTAACGTGAAATACCTTGGTGCTCCTAGGGTTAATGGTATCTTCGTGCTCGAGGAGTATCGGACCTCGAAACCGACGGTGAGCATCAGCTTGCCAGCTGAGGAGGGGTGACGTCGCACTACGTTATTCCAAAGCGGTTTGCCTGTTACGACGTTTGGAACCTTTTCATTTGAACAGCCCTCGTATTATGCAGTAATGGGTGGTCCTCTGTGATGGAAGGTAAGAGGGCCAGTGAGTCGTTTCCATCCCGGCCGGAGCGCTGGGCTCCACGGCGGCCTTGACCCACGACCTTCGGCGTCCGCGGCCGCGACTGCAGCACGTGGCGCTCACCACGCCACCATCTGCATCTGACAGGCGGCTGAGCTGCGTGCGTCTAATTCTAGGCAGGGAATCTGTTCTGACGTCATCAGAATGACACGAAGTGTTTAGCAGTGGCCTGTAAGCTCCTGTACTGCAGTACGTGACGTCACTCATGTTTTCGTCGCAGCCAACGTGTTTTTGTTTACCGACGATAAGCAGTACAAGACTACAAACTTTTCTGCAGGTGTCCAACCACAGCTTCGGTTACAATAATTAAATGTTTACTCCCAACTGTAATGACAGACTAATCCGTATTCTGACTTGTACATGGAAACATGTGATTATTTGAAACCAATGGAAAGGCAACGCCGGCGCGGTGGCCGAGGGGACTCAGGCGCTTCGCTTCAGTCACGGTCTGCAAGGTCACTACGGTCGGGGGTTCGAATCCCCCCTCGGGCATGGATATTTGTGCCGTCCTTAGTTGTAAGTAGTTCATAAGTAGTTTGTAAGTTTAGGGACTGATGACCCCGTAGTTAAGTCCCTTAAGCTTAACAAACACTTGAACATTTGAATTTGGAGAGGCAACGAATATAGTTGTTTATCGGCGTATAAAGAACTGCTTGTTAATGTAACTACACTCATTTGGTTTTATATGTACGCGACGTTGAGGAAATTCTATGTTATAAATTCAGAAGTATAGGTAGTGAAGATTCATATTTATTATTTGTTGATAATCGGTATCGCCAAAAGATTGTTGCTGTCGTGTGATCTCTCAATACAACCGTATTATTTGAAGAATTCTTGTTTTCATAACTCACAGTTTGTACTAATGAAAGATGAATTTGCCTTTTCATCTGCAGCGTTGGTAATAAATGCGGAAAAGTGAACAAAATATGTGAAAAATAACTTATAGGTCTACATAAAGTGCAACGTCCCTTCCACCAGAAATTCCTTTTATCCCCAAAGGAATATAATTCCGATGTGCGCATATAAAGTTTTTCGTAGCTGAAATGCTTTATCGCATACGAGACATTTGTTGCAATCCGCCATCATATACACAGAATGGGAAAACCGCTTCGTTCAAAAATGATGGACGTCATGAAACACTAGCCAATCACCGTGGCCCTTCGGATGACGTCAGACCCGATTCCCTGCCTAGAATTAGACGCAGGCGGCTGAGCTTCTGCTACCAGTGGCAGGCCGGGCAGTCAAAAGCCAGCAAACGCGAGGTCAGGTGAGGTGCCCAGTACAGTTGGGCAACACGATTCTTTTTTAGGAATCGATTCTTGCGATTCAATCCCACATTGTGAATCGTTTCCTGCGATTCGTTCACGATTCCTTCGCGATTCTTCGGTCTACATTGGCGCGATTCTTACTTCTACATCTTGCTCATAGATGGCAGTACATGTCTGTGTCATGGGTGTTGGAATCTTAACCTTTTGCATCTGCTCCTACGATTCGTTCGCGATTCTTTCTCGTCTGCGACGGCACGATTCTTACAAAATGCCGAAAAAGTGACAATATGACTATCGGATTTTTTAATATTTATGGTGCGTAAAGTTCAGGCTTAAAATAATAATGAGGCAAAGCCATTCGATTCAGCTATCAAGAATTCTCGAGTAAATAGTCTGAAGTTTTGAGAACGGTTATAAATACATATTACACTACCAACTATTTCTGCTGTCATCATAGCTCATTTAGTAGCGTTATAGGTTTAGTAAACGTAGGTCACTTACTTCGAATCCTGCTGTAACCTTATAAATTATTTTTTCGTTCTGTTTGAACACTTCAGCCATTTAAACATACATTTAATTAAATCTATGGTAATTAACAGATATCTAATCATTATAAAATACTTATGTAAAATCGATTAGTTTAAGGAAACACGAAATAAACATTAAAAATAAAAATCCGTCTCTAAATATTAAATTTCTTTCGAGATGCAAGAAATTCACGTTTATTAAAATGTTTCTTTTTTGTAAAATCGGTTTCTTTCAGGAAAGCTGACAACGTAAAAACCAAGGTAAAAAAGATTTTTGGGGTGGTTTTAAAAACATTTAAATCTCGTTTCTATATAAAAATAATATTTCTGTGAAATTGAATTTTTACAAAAACTGCAACTACCTAGATGACCTCGAAAAGCTTAAACCTCTTTAAACACACAAAAGTATAAGGATTGCTCATTTAAATACATAATATGTAAACTGTATAAACGACGTATATTCCTATGTATTGGCAGCTGTGTATTTCGCTGCGTTTTGTTTCTGTCATCTGTAATTCGTGAATAGGCTAATAATTGACAGCTCACCATCTTCGTTCTGTCCTTCCCTTGTTCGCACACTTTCTGGCTTTCGTAATTATTCGGCACGATTCGCCACTTGCTTTCGAATCATGAATCGTTGGATCTTGGACTCGTCAAGAGGCAGACGATTCTTTTGAACGACGATTCGTCCGGATCACGATTCGATTCTTACGATTCTTTATTTGTATTCGTTCAAATGAACGACTCATTGGCGAATCGCTACAGCTCTAGTGCCCAGTCCCTCTGCGTCAGAAGCGACAGCGTGTTACTGCTCATCTCTCGGGAGTCCGGAGCATCATCCTCAGCATCACGTTTCGTCTTCACTGCTCCGGACATCCAGAACTAACTCTCCTGATACGCCGTCCTCATAAACGCGTTCAGTCATTGAATGTAGGCTTCCGCGGCCGGTTGACGAATCATTCTTCGGACGGAGTATTGCGCCCTGGGACACGGCGTTATTCGCACTATATATTGGGTCGTATGAATAATAAAAAAAAAGACCACATGCTCCACAGAAGATTCTCAGAGCAAAAGAACGTTCTCTGAGTAAGTTCTCAATTCCGTATGCATAAAAACTTCGAAGCATATGCCCTGAGCAGGTAGTTCATTCTCGCTACCTCCCCTCCTACTTGAGTAAGTTCTCCGCGTGTCATGTCCGCCACAGATCAGCTGTCCAATCGTGTATTTCTTTAAACTAGCCCAATCAGGCAAATTATTAAGTGTACAAATATGGAGTACGCATCGACGTGTTCAGAAAGAACTGTACTGTGTTTAGACATTAGTTTGTTGTGAAGAAGCATATTATTAACACTAAATATGCACTTTTTACGAAAATGTATTCTCCTGGCAATACAAAATTTTCGTCACGCGAGAAACTCGTTTGTTAATGAAGTAGGGTTAGCACAATTTGCAAACGATATATAAGAATTCATCACATATTCATCTGTTACAACGTGGAATGCTGTCGGAGTGTTCTAACATGAGATACGCCTTGTTAAATATGACACCCAATGGTTTGCTCATAAGCGTTAGGCCATGCAATTTTGAACAAGAAACGGGCTACTAGGTATGCAATTAATCGGTTATTAATTTTCCTGTCGTGTTTACTTACTTCTATCATCACAGAAGTTACGAAGTCAGAAAACGCATCATAAATAGGCCAACTGGTTTGGATAGAAACAGTACTTCAGTAGGCCTACCTGGTATTGCAGCAATATTTATTTTGTGATAGAAACTGTGAAGTCCTGGGATACACTTTATTTGGAACTAACAGCATAAGGTCTTACTAATAGACCCTATTTTAAAACATTATTATTTTGCTATTTGACTGTTTACAACTGTAAATATACACGCCAAACAAATGAGTAATCACACAGCTGAATCCATTTGTGTTTCATTTTTATGTCGGTAATGAAAATACCGCTTACATCACTCTCGTCAGTATATAAAATGCCGGAAGTGTCACACGATTTTTCGGAAGGAAGGTACTCGTCAACAAAATGTTTTTATTTGTATTAACTTTTTAGATCCCCTCGTACTTCTTAAAGACTACGTATAAAGGAACCTCTTTTTGCCTTCTAAATAACAAAAGTGTTGTCATTTTTATATAAACCTCAGTAAAACGTAACCTTAATAGAAGTTACTCAGCACGGAGTATGCTAGAGAGCTCACTTCAGAAATCTGAGAATGTTCTCCGGTCGTGAGAAACTTCTGAAGTTTTATTCATATGAAATTGATGAATGTTCTCTGCTGTGAGCAACTTCTCCCACCACGTTGCTCACGCCGATAACATACTCAGCTGAAGTATATTCTCCGACTACCTTTACTCATGCGAACCTGACTTTGTTCCCTGGAATTCAGAGTATAAAGTAGATACTCCGTTTTATTCATACAGCCCAACGTCAGCAGCAATTCAACAACCGGCCGTGAAAGTCGGCATTCATTGTATACTGTGTCTTGTGGATGGATGTGATAAATATTTGGCCAATACAGTGATGAGTGTGTGACGATACGAATGAAGGCAAGGGGCGTCTTGAAAGCCGGTGCAGGCAAACAGCGCACTACTGTCCGAAATCGGCAGCGTGCATCTCTACCGCGGCCCTCGAGCAGCTGGTGGGGCCATTCAAATGTCCAACTACTTCACCACTGTTGTAACACACGTCTGCAAAATCTCAAAAAATGTTCAAATGTTTGTTAAGCTTAAGGGACTTTAGTGCGGGGTCATCAGTCCCTAAACTTACAATCTACTTATGAAGTAGCTTATACTAAAGACGACACAAACACCCATGCCCGAGGGGGGATTCGAATCACCGACAGTAGCGGCAGTGCAGACTGTGACTGGCGCGCCGCAGACCGCTCGGCCACTGCGGCTGGCTTAACATCTCCGTAATGTAGCAAAAAATGCAACAGGGATGATAAGACATTTAAAATTACGCCATATATATAGCAATCACACGTTCACAGATACAGAAGCGCATTACTCTATTAATGCAACTCAGATAAAAAAATGTTCAAATGTTTGTAAATCTATCGGACCAAACTACGTGGTCATCAGCCCGTAGCTTACAAACTACTTAAACCTAGATAAACTAACCTACGGACAACACACACAGCCATGCCCCAGGGAGGACTCGAACTTCCACGGCGAGCAACCGCGCGCTCCGCAGCGAGGTGCTTTAGACCGCTCGGCTACTCCACCGCGGCTCCAAAGCTACCTTTCCTGATACTTCGTCCTCATAAACGCGTTTATTCATTGAATGTAGGCTTTCGCGGCCGCTTGACGAATTATTCTTCGGATGGAGTATTATGCGCTGGGACACGGCGTTATTCGCAAGATACAATGTCAGCCACTACGGTCGGGAGTTCGATCCCATCATTACCTTGCCATGTTTTTGTTGATACACTTTGCTCCAATATTCTACGTGCTGTCTTCTGAGCCAGTTACGTAGCTCCAATTTGTTCATTGCCTCGGTGATTGTCAGGACAGGTTCCGGTCCAATAAATGGAGTCTCTGCCCCCATCCTGGCTAATCTGTCGGCATGTTCGTTGCCACTGATCCCCGAGTGGCCAGGGACCCACAATAGGTTTACTCTATTGCTTTCCCCTAGCTCCACTAGAACCCTGTGACATTCTGCAACAATTTTAGACCTTGTGATCTCAGGGCTGCCTGGCTGTCTGAATAGATCTTTGTAGCACCTACGCAAATTCTCCTCCACACACGCCCTGATGGCAGTGATTTCGGCCTGGAATACTGAGGCCGGTTTCCCTAGAGAGATGACACCCTCCAGTCTTGGCTGCACCCCGTATACCCCGGCCCTAACGCCTTGGTCTGATTTTGACCCGTCAGTGAACCAGACAATATCCCCCGTACGGTGTCGAACTATTTTCTCCCACTGCTCCCTACTTCCAATTGTTATATTGAAAGGCTTGTTGAAGCAGTATGGGGTTATAATATAGTCGGCTGGCATTTCCCCAACCTTTCCTATATTTACCTCACTCACTATTTTAGTGTGTGATTCTGGATATCCCAAAGAGTTCCAGTTGTTGCCAGATTTGAGTCTGTATGCACCAGCCGCTGCCTCCATCTCGACCCAAAGGTGTAATGGGGGCATATCCAGCATGGTTGATGAAAGTTACTAATGACATTTTGGTTTTTGGTGCTATTCGGTGTTTCCCCTGTGAATTGCATACCGATATTTAGTTTTGTCGCTCTTTACTCTGCGTCTTGGTATTCTACTGAAGCATAATCAACATGCTTGCTATCTGAGTAAAGTTCTTAGACTTCCCTTCATGAGAAAATGTTAGTTGTTGCTGGGCATACATACATAACTGTTCCACTTATCGTTCACTATATACTACACATTTATTACCTGTTTCTTTTGAATGCATATGTTGGACATCTGCTAATACTGACAAGATTGCTCCCGTAGTTTGCATGGGTGCCGTATCTTGTTGAGCCCCGTTCTTTGTCCCATTCTCTCGTTTCTTCCCTGGTTGATGTGTGTTGTTGGTGTTTACATGTTTCGTCACTCCTTCGCTACTAACATTTACTTTAGATTTACACAACTGTGTATCGACTGTCACTTCAGACTCACTGATACGCGCACTCCACTTAATGAGGGGCCTTTAATTAGTATCCTGTACAGAGTAGCGGTCAACGCTAAACATTTTTACTGCTATGTGATTTGAGGCTCTTTCCTCATATTTTTTTTTAAATTCTTCGTTCACATACTGAGTCCACTCGTCCTGCCATTTGAGTCACATACACCCATGTGTAAACAGTGGCTTCAAATGGTAATTCAGTACTTTTTGTTGATTCAGCCATTCTGGTTGTAAGTAAATGAAGTTATGATGGACCTACCTGTTACGTTCCGTACATTTTGCATTTTGTTTCCGTCGTTAGTATGCTAATCGGGCTGACAATGTACTGTAGCCTTTCAGAATCACGGATTCTAATTTATTTTTGGCGCTAGATAAGCTTTTGTTTTCGTGCAAGAAGAGATTTCAGTGGTTTTCATAATGGCGGAAGGAATTTAATCATATTCTAAAGATTATAAGGTAGGTTACTGACTTGTTTTGTTACTTGTGGATTGTACGTTTCCCGCAACACTAAGATTTTCCGGTATGCGGTTAGTTCTTTTAAGACGCAGTGGGCTATAGTGAGTCGGCGCGAGCGCCACACACGTACGCCAAATAAGTTGTGGACGAAATACACTCGTAGAGTCCAGTGAGGCTTGCGGTGTAATGCGCTGGATGTGTAAACTAATCACTGGTCGTATTAGTATTCACCATTTTGTTTCTTTTGTCGTGATTTTGGAGTATGTGGTTTAACAGAAAAATTTCAAATTAATACCACCACTGGCTACGAACTTAAGCCGTGACTGGTTTCGACAGTTAAAAGCATTCATCGTACAGTAACCAACTTCACATAGCAAAAGTGAAAACGTGGGGGGGGGGGGGGGGGGGGGCATTATTTTACGACGCGATTCCACTCGTCTGATTGGACCCATGACGTCAACATGTCGGAAAAGCCGTGTACGTATGTATTGTAGATAATCTGCGGTCTTCCTCGTGAGTTACAGATTACCACAACAGAATGAACCATCCATCACACGTCTCCGCCCGAGCCTTCGGCGCTCACTTGGTGTGTGGTGGTGGTGGTGGTGGGGTAACTCACTATCAGTCAAGCTACAAACCACTTTTTAAACACACAATCCTAATCTATAATATGTTTTGTTTGTAAACAAACTATCGTTTTTAACTCAGGGACCACATAATTATTTACGCGCGCGCGCGCGCGCTCGCGCGCGCGCGCGTGCACACACACACGCACACACACACACACACACACACACACACACACACACGCACACACGGACGCTGTCTTGAAAGGAGTGTGTAAGATGAAAAAGACAAAAACAAGGCGATACCGAAGACACATTAGGTAATGAAACAATAAAGTTGATGGATCAGTTCGGTTACTTGGGCAGTAAATGAAGGTGGTCGCAGCGGATATAAAAATGTAGAATGACAATGGGAGGAAAAGCTTTTCTGAGAAATATTTAACTTTAAGGCGTCGGCGGCCACACGGCAGCTAGCGACCGCGCCGCCTCAGGACTGCCTTGCTTACGTCACATGACATGCGCGCCGCGGCCCGACTTTCTCGCTGGCCTCGGATAGGCCGACCTCGCTAGCTGAGTGGCTGGCCACTGCCTCGTAGCGCCAGCCAGTCAGCTTGCGATGTCGGCCTACCGACGTGACGTGGCACGGACTTGTGAGGCCTTGCAGAGCGGTGTTGCTCTGGCGCGCTTCTGACGTCATCGCGGCTGTCAACGTGTTAAGGAAATCTTCACTGAAGACATTTATTTGTGTATAGTGAAACCTTGCGCGGGAGTGAAAGATGGATGATATATTTGACAGGAGAGAGTAGAGGCTTTTGAAACGTGGTGTTACAGAAGAATGCTGAAGATTAGGTGTGCAGGTCGCGTAACTAATGTGGTAATGAGCAGAATGGGAGAGAAATGAAATATCAGGAATATCTTGTGTAAAAAAAAAAAAAAAAAGGACCTATTGGTAGGATACAGTCTTAGACATCAAGAAATATAGAAGTTAGTATTGAAATATGGAGTTAAAATCGCAGATGGTCAAGAGACGAAGACATTAAGTTGAAATAGATGTGGGTTGCCGGCCGCGCTGGCCGAGGAGACTGAGGCGTTTCAGTCACGGTCTGCACGGCCACTACGGTCGGGGGTTCGAATCCCCCCTCGGGCATGGATATTTGTGCCGTCCTTAGTCTTGGTTAGTTCATAAGTATTTTGTAAGTTTAGGGACTGATGACCCCGTAGTTGAGTCCCATAAGCTTAACAAACATTTCAACATTTTTGAGATGTGGGTTGCCGTTCTTAAGAGATTCAGAGGCTTGTTCAAGTTACAGTGGGGTGAAGAGCTGCATTATCTTCGTCATTCCCCTCTTCAGTGTCTTGTCTCTTCGTCCTTTCTACCCTGTGGTGTCTGTAATCTTGTTGCATATACGCTCGGAAGTCTTTGTATTGTTGTTTGGAAATTTTGTCTGTTACTGAATAGTGTGCACTGTTCTTTCTCTGAATGTGATGTGTAGTTTGGTTTTCATTGCCGCATACGTGTAGTGCGTGACTGCCGCCCGCAAGAGCTCCGCGTGCTGAGATTCTTCTCAACATGTCCGTATTGGTCTTATCAACGTTCGCGCGGTAGGACAAGGGCTCAGCCTGGCCAAGAAGTGGATCATACTGCGACTGGGGTCGATTTGTTTCATTCTCAACCTCTCCCTGATGTTGGGGAGCAAACTGTACAATCGGCCCTATCACTCGTCCAGCCGTGTGTTACCTCGCCACTGCCTTAGTCGACTTTTATTTGTGAGCCGGTTACCGCGCCATCTACGACTAGGCTCCCCGCCCGGAGCCAGTGCAATGCCGCTTTGTATTGTCAGTCGTCTATTGACTTGGTTCCTGGCGTTACAGACTGCTGAAGCCGATGGCAGTGCTTGTTTCCGATAAGAAGACACTTCCTTGCCCTCTTCGGATTGTTTTGTGGGTGACGCAACTTCATTCTGGCACAGAGTGATTCTGGCTGCGGTAGAGATGGGCTATGAGCTCGCTCGAGTTATGCGCGGCGCTAAGGCAAATTCTCGCGTATGCCAGGAACTCGTGGGCAGGGCTGGCTGAAACTGCTCCACAATGAAGCATTTAGCGTAGCCGTCGTAATCGTTAGTCTTCTGCACGTGCTAGTTACAATTGGTACTTTTCACACACGTGTGTGTGTGTGTGTGTGTGTACTGTAGTAGTAGTAGTAGTAGTAGTAGTAGTAGAATGTTCCGCAGAAGACAAAATCATAATACTATTATTAACCGTTTCGTGGTTGTTGGGACATATACGTCCCACTAACTTCGGACCTCATTTGTACCACAAGGTGGTGAGTTGCGTAATTCTGCATAGTGCTGCCATCTTTTGGTGGCCTTTCGGCACGCGGGAAAAAGTCGAGGCACTGAAATTCTTACAGTGTAGGAGGCTGTGGCTGTTTATATGGGCTGCCGCGTGAATTTTAGCGCCGTAACCATTGTTTATTGTGCCTTGAATCGGTTTTCGTCGTATACTCGCTACCGAAAATGTCCGAAGTACATTTGCTATTTTATGTTTCTTAGGAGTTTACAAACGACAATTATGCTTTCTAAAACTCATTTTACTTCAAAAGTTTTTTTTTCAGTGAATTTACAATTAGTGGGACGCATGTGTCCCAGTGACCATTGTGTAGCCCTATAGTGCCTTTATGTTGCGATATTATAGTACTCATATTTCAAAGAAAAACGGTTTTTCTGTAAATTTTTGCGCTAACAAAACACGGTATGAGGTTTACTATTATCTCAATTTTCTCTTATAGAAGCTACGAGACAGCTCTCTCTCTCTCTCTTTTTTTTTTTTAAGTATGGTGTGCATTACATTTTTTGAATAATGTACTTGTTTAGATCCTATGACAGTTAGGATAACTTAAGAAATTATTTTAAAAAGTCTTAGGTAAATCGGTACCAGACATGATCAGTGGGACGTATGTGTCCCACCTTTTCTTTTCAGGAAAAATGGAATGTGCTAAAATTTTTTGAGTGTCATATTTGTAATCCTGACCCAAATCAGACTTTGTAACAGCTGATATAACATAAGATATTCTAAAAAAAAAAAGAGTAAAAACCACGAAAGGGTTAAAACATGTATTTCACACGAAAACATTCGTACCAAAAACAAATATGCGTTTGTATATATTTACACCTAAATGAGAGGGAAATGTTGCAACATATTTAATCCATAACTCGTTGCATTTACTTATTGTAGAAAAATAAAATTCGGTAGAGCTTAGAGTATGTTCGATTTATCCAGCGTTAACCACCTTTTACGATTTTAGCTTTCGTCCTTACGATTTCAGCTAAAAGCTCTGATACGTTCTGCACACAGCTACCAAAATAAAGTACCCTACTGACTGCGCTTGTTCTGTCCTCATATTGTTCAAAAGATTGGATGATGTTAATTTTAATGCATTTTGTACGTTATCGGAGACAGTTATTTTTCCAGTACGGGTGGACGGTTTAGTGATCCATCCAGCCTTTTTGTCTAAAATTTCCTTTTCATGTGGTATGGGTAGATTACATGCATACGTAGTACGGTATTATGCCGGGCTTGTATTAACAGAAGAAAGCGCTTTTGTATCCGTGTTTGATTGCTAGATATATTGTGCAATTTTAAATGTCATAAAAGTATTTTTCGCTACATTACATTTGTTGCAGCAGGCGTTATTTCCACGACTCTGGTTTTCGAGTATCCCTGTTTGAGTGACAGCTAGCTTCCAGCGTCGCCTGTCAGTTCAGAGAAGCGCTCGAGTATCAGCAGCAGCTCGAGTCGCCGCGTCTGAAGCACCACCACACCACCACGCCACCACCACAGTCTAACATGTACAGCCGCGACACTCACTGCTGTCAAAGTTGTTAGCAGCTGACGACTGCGACAACACTAGCGCCCCTAGCGGGGGGAAGCCACCATACTTCACCATGTTCGTTTATAATTATTTTTGTACGTAATTAACGAAATAGTACAATTTTTGCGTTACAAACCTTAGTAAAATATCAAGAGACGTACATTAATACGGAAATTAATGTAAAATCAGTCAATTTTTGGCCTACTGATTCAGTGGTATAAACAACAACTTCGTCTCGAATAAATAATTACGAATTTGTGTGTATTCCAATAGGCTATTATTCCGCTGAAAGTAAGTATACTATTAACATAGGAGAATAATAAATTTCTATTATGGTCTTGTCTTACTATGACAGGCAGTTTTTTTTTTTTTTTTGACGTGTATAAATTCGGTGTCGAGTCTAATGATTCGCACAGTTTTACACCTCGTACGTCATCCTTAAACGTGCATATTATGATCAGTGTAATTACTTTAGCTTTAAAAGGCAAAGTTTTGATGATTCTTGCCATTTGTGAATCAGCTGTAGCAACAATTGTGGAATTGCCCACGTCTCAGTTGGAAAACACTTTCATTGTTTTGCCGTTTTATGGCCACGTTTGTGACGTGTTTCCTTCAGCTGAAACTGTTGAAGCTGATTCGGTACGTTACATACTGTAGATATTACATTCTGCATACGTTCGCTAAGTACACTCACTGATTCGACTGGAATTGTAGTGAAGAAACCTTACAGTTCGTTAGTAGAAAAGCGACGTCTTTCTGCCAAAGGAAAGCTCTTCTGGTGTTTCCCAGCCCTTCTTTTATTTTCAATAGAAAATGAAATTATTTATCAGAAGCTTGTAGGTTGCAAGATAGCGGTAAATAACTATCCTGTAATGCACCGTTTCGTGCCTTGCCACGGATCTTAGGAAACTTAATTTAAATAAATGTAGAGCTGTTTTTACGTTATTACCTATTATAAGGTATTACATACGCTTCCTGATTATAACTAGGGTTGCCAGATCTACGGGCGCGGCCCGGAGTGCCCGGGTTTGGAATGAATTCTCCGGGTCTACGGGACAATCACTCTCATCTCCGGGCTTCAATGTAACCTTCATCTTTATTTTTTTTTACGACGCTTCTTAAGTACTATGCTCATGTAATGACGATCTACATCGAACTTAACGTAACTTAAACTAAGGACGAACACAACATCCATGCCCTAGGGGGGGATTCGAACCTCTGGCGGGAGCAGCCTCGCGTACCGTGGCAAGACGCCTCAGTGCGCTCGGCCATTCCGGCCGGCTCCTCTCTAGTAATTATGAATAACTTTATATAATGCCAATTTCTTATTGCAACAAAACGCTACTTTTCTGTTCTTCCTCTGAAAACTTTTCATTGTTGCGTCGGTAGTAATCGGCTAGCGCATTATTAAGCAAACACTGTTGCGGAAACGTGTCAACTGGTGACGTCTATTATTTGTGTTCGTTCGTTCATTGTTTATCAGTTTACCGGCAGTTTTTGGAATACTCGGATCGTGTGTGAACAGACAAGCTTACATTAACTCAGATTAGTGAGTAATAACAGTGAAATGAAGAGACGATATCTAAGTTCGTTCCGTGAAGAAAGGTTGCAGGAAGAAAATTATAAATAGTGGCTACAAAAAGTCGATACTGATGAGTGTATGTGTAAGTGCAGAATATGCAATATCTTATTTACTGTTAAGTACGACGGAGTGAAAGCTGTAAATAAACATTTACAATCAGAAAGACACAAAGCGAATTTTACCACACAAAAGAAGAAACAGTCGCTTTTTTAATTCTTGCTGAAACAATTTTCTGCAGAAGACGACAAAGTCACTACAACGGAATTAACTTTGACTTACCATGGTGTGAAACACCACCATTCTTACAATTCTCAATATTGTGGCAATAAGCTATATCCTTATGTTTTTAGAGATTCTTCAGTGGCAACGAAAGTAAGATGCGGCTGAACAAAAAGCGAGGCATTAGTAAAAAATGTGCTTCTGCCTTATGCTAAAGAGAAGCTACTAAGCAAATTAAAGCAAAATGTCCCGTTTTCATTAGGCATTTTTTTTTAGAATTCACGTGTAATCCTGGTTGGGGGGGGGGGGTGAGTCATTGGCCAAGGGGGAGGGGGGCACGTCTGGTCTCCGGGCCTGCCTCGAGTTCAATCTGGCAACCCTAATTATAACGTATGTTAAAATCGATATAAATGATACTATTCGCACCAATCCAATGTCGTATTCAGAAATGTAGCTTTCCGGCCGCTTGGAGCGCTGCTGTCGCAGTGTATAACAAAAATGTAAAGGAGTGTCGTGACTGTATATGCTAGACTGTGCCACCAGCTAGAGAGAAGGCAGCGGCGCTCTCGTGTGACGTCATGCAGAGTAGGTCGCGCGCGCATAGCTGGGGCACGGCCCACTATGCCAGTCAGCTATGCGCGCGCAACCTACCCTGCATGACGTCACGCGAGAGCGCCGCTGCCTTCTCTCTAGCTGGTGGTGGTCTGAGTCCCACAGCTGGGCTGACTGGAAAACTGCCAGCGGTAAGTTCCCGTAACTGGCAGCCAAAGTTTATAGTGTTCAGGGCACAGCTAACGGCGACAGTCTAGAGATTTTCAATAGTGAGAAATGATCTTTTTATGATTCATTTCGAAGTACAGCACAGAATGAAGGAAGGGAAAGGTCTTTCTTTCCCCGCAAGTTTTTGTCTTACCTCCTGCACTTACTGCCGTCGCGACACCCTCGATGCCAGCCACTGACAACCCTGGGTGTCGCCATACCCACGTTGGAGAGTTATAGCTGACAGTTTAACTCTGCCTATTTTTGAAATACTTTCTTTGCTCTGGTGGTGGTGCTTTTTGAGTTCACAATCATTAAACTTTTCGTCTACGCCAAGATCGCGTGTGTTGTTGGTTCTTTTTAGATGTATGACCTCGCTTTTGACTGTTGGGTTTCTTTGCAAGAATCCCGTAAGTAGTACGTATGGTTTTTTTTTTCTTTCCATTTCATTTGGGCCTGCAGCATTGTGTATGTCTTTTAATGACATATTATTAATTTAAGTAATGCCAAAATGCTGCTTCACTTTATAGATGTTAAAAACTTTATTATTATCGCAATAGGCCTATTTCGGCACAGTGGCCATCATCAGGCTATTTCCATATGGCATCGTGAAGGTATAATTTATTACAATGACTGCAATGATTGCAGTATATATGTTCTTTAGATGGTACATATATTACGTTTATCAGGTATTAATTCTTTACTGCTAATCTGTCAGTCTGACATCCTCCAGCGATGCTCTATGGTTACAGTTTGTTTATGACTGCATATAGTCATACGCAGTCATAAACTTTAACCATAGAGCATCGCTGGAGGATGTCAGACTGACAGATTAGCAGTAAAGAATTAATACCTGATAAACGTAATATATGTACCATCTAAAGAACATATATACTGCAATCATTGCAGTCATTGTAATAAATTATACCTCCACGATGCCATATGGAAATAGCCTGATGATGGCCACTGTGCCGAAATAGGCCTATTGCTATAATAATAAACAGTTTTTAACATCTATAAAGTGAAGCAGCATTTTGGCATTACTTAGATTAACAATAGTACGTATGTATTTTGCCAAGTTTTCAGATATCTACGGCTTAGTGTGTGGAACGCTTTATTGTTCTTAATGTACAGGGTGGTCGGAAATTCCCGTTACAACCTTGTAGGACTTGTAGAGGGTAGTGAGTACATAACATTTTGAATGGGAACCCATGTACGGAAACGTATCGTTTCCGTTCCACGACAGTTTAAATTCAGATGTGTAACTCGTTAACGTCTGATTAGGGACAGAGAAACGTTGCAGAACACATTGAAGACACCAGGTGGGATGGAGTGTGTACCAGAACATGCTTCGATGGTACAATGTGTGTAACACATCGCCATATCGAGCCGCTGTTGTAATGCATCAGTATGTTGCGGCTGGTGCCGTAGATGCTGGGTTCTTGTAGTCGTCGACTAATGTAAACCATAAGCTGTAAATTGTAATGAAAATGCCGAAGTAATAACGGAACGATTCAGTATTCTTTTCAAATTGATTGCAACAATTGTATCGGTCACGCCTAATTACATTGCTCAAGTAGGAGTGGATGAGATAATCATCTGAACTGAAACCGTCGTGGAGCGGAAACGATACGTTTCCGGACATGGGCTCCTATTCAGAATGTTATGTACTCCCTACCTTCTACGAGTTTCTGACGGGAATTTCCGACGACTCTGTATTATTAGCTCCTTCCTCTGGCTGGGTTCAGCAGTTGGCAGTTAGCTATTACGTTATGTCTGAGTGTCATCCTCCAGTAGTTGGACGATTGTCCGAAGCGCCAGCTTTGCCAATCATAATACTGGTTATCGACATTGTTACCTATATGTAATGATCTTTCGGGTGAGTCAACACTCATTCCCCTGCTCTGAATCCAAACAGGTGTTCTGTTATACTTCTGAAAGCTGTGTGGCAGAACGTGTGGGCACAGTAGCGCCTCTTGAATTTTAGCCAGAGTATTGAGACTATCAGTCGGTATGATTTTTGATTTGATTTACTCAGGGAAGCCAAAACAGTGTTGGTCCAACCCGCCACTGCCCGCACCGAAACTAAGTTTATTGTGCGGTATCGCTCCCTGTATGTCTAGTAAAGCCAACCAATGCCCTTGAACAGTGCACGGAGTCCCTTTACCAGACTTTATTAGACACAATTTCTTCGGGTCTGGTTGTCCCAAATGTTCTGTGCCTTTTACTCTTCAATACAATACATTCCCAGATTAGATGTGATGCAGTGTCATCACCGTCATCACAGATCCTACATTTAGGGTCCTCTTCTGTCATTCCCATTGTATGTAGGTGTTTTTTGAAATTCCCATGGCCTGTCAGCAATCCAACCGTGAGCTAATCTCTCTCCTGTTCAGACCCAGGATTGCAGAGCTTCTTTTAAAACAAGGCTTTGGCATCATTACCTTGCCATGTTTTTGTTGATACACTTTGGTCCTATATTCTACGTGCTGTCTTCTGAGCCAGTTACGTAGCTCCAATTTGATCATTGCCTAGGTGATTGTCAGGACAGGTTCCGGTCCAATAAATGGAGTCTCTGCCCCCATCCTGGCTAATCTGTCGGCATGTTCGTTGCCACTGATCCCCGAGTGGCCAGGGACCCACAATAGGTTTACTCTATTGCTTTCCCCTAGCTCCACCAGAACCCTGTGACATTCTGCAACAATTTTAGACCTTGGTGCAGGAGCTGCCAGTGATCTCAGGGCTGCCTGGCTGTCTGAATAGATATAGATGCTACGATCTTTGTAGCACCTACGCAAATTCTCCTCCACACACGCCCTGATGGCAGTGATTTCGGCCTGGAATACTGAGGCCAGTTTCCCTAGAGAGATGACGCCCTCCAGTCTTGGCTGTACCCCGTATACCCTGGCCTCAACGCCTTGGTCTGATTTCGCCCGTCAGTGAACCAGACAATACCCCCCTACGGTGTCGAACTATTTCCTCCCACTGCCCCCTACTTCCAATTGTTATATTGAAAGGTCAGTGGGTATGACTAGCAGTTTACTTTCTGATAATGACGGCTCAAGAGGTCTCCCAGCCTCAACTCGTCGTAAGAAGCTGCGTGATCTGTGGCGAGATCTGCTTGAACGCTGTCCGGGACGAACGCGTTCTTACTTTTCGGTTCTGAGACGGCCTTTGCAGCTACTTGTTCAAAAGCACAGGTGGCGCATATCTTAGTGTGGCAGTGTGAGGGACGTCATAAGCGAAATGTGTACGCTAGCAACTGTGCGGTTTGCCTCCACCCCTTAGCCAACCTACCGTTACTCTTAGCATTCCCAGAACAAGCGGGATCTTAATTTTTTCTGTCGTGACCTTGTGTGATTCCCCTCACTGTGTTCCATCTGTTTGGTTGCGATTGTGAAAAAAATGTTCAAATGTTTGTTAAGCTTATGGGACTTAACTACGGGTTCATCAGTCTCTAAACGTACAAACTACTTATCAACTACCTTATACTAAGGACGGCACAAATATCCATGCCCGAGGGGGGATTCGAACCCCCGACCGTAGTGGCCGTGCAGACCGTGACTGGAGCGCCTCAGTCCCCTCGGCCATCGCGGCCGGCTCCGATTGTGTTCCAGTGTTTTCCAAACTGCGAGAAAGTTGTGTGTTTGTACAGGACTTTGGCTCGCCTACATAAATCAAGTAGTATTTGTCTCTCTGTCCATTGTGTTTTTGATAGTTTTTTTTCCTCGTATCTTGCTTGAGTCTTGATAAATCAACAATCCTCGGTGTTCGTGTAAGTTTTGTCGTGATTGTTTCATGTATTTTCTCTAAGCTTGAGAGATCTGAATTCTACCCCCGCCTTGTATGGTGTTTTCTTGTCGCTACAGGACATTGGGCCATGGACAGCCCAGACCTTGATGTGACAGTGGCTACGCTTTCTACACTGGGTGTCTACGCAGATCTCAGAGCGCTCAGGCCCTCCTCATCTCTTGTATTACTGCGCATTTTACGCGTCTTCTGTCATCGGTGGTGGCTGAGCTGAGCAGGGTAGATGTTGCGTTTATGGCTGTGCAGATTAATAAACGCTTACCAGCAGCAAATGCGCATATGGAACTATACTATGGCTGTAATGGGCGTACATGGATGCCAAAATAAATGACTTAGTCACTAAGGAGTTACCTTAACTATGCAGTAAGTTGTGTTTACTTCTATGACTGCCGCTTGGTAGTCGGCACCTCCGGATACAACTATTGCCTTGAGCGACAGATACTTGGTTTTTTGTTTTTTCGATTCTAGAAACATAATATCGCTATAGGTCTTTCATGACTTTCGGAATTTCAGCACTTATCTGTGTGCGGCCCTTAGCATTTAATTGGCGTGTATTCATTAAGGATGTATAACTTGAATGTAGCATCCACTCCCTGTTTCCCTGCATTGACGCATCGAGATGTGGAGCTGTGGATTGCTACAATGCCAGATTTTGCAACATCATTCGGCACCTCCCATTTCCAATTATGTCAAATGCTTTGTTTGTTACTGTTAAAAGCAGTTGTTGGACGTTTCGTTTTTGTTTTACATTTATAGTTTACTTTGTCATGATAGGCTGAGTAAAGATTGTTCTTTTGAGTAAAGATTGTTCTTTTAGGTTATATGACTATGAAAATTGGGCCGGCCGGGGTGGCCGAGGGGACTGAGGCGCTCCAGTCACGATCTGCACGGCCACTACGGTCGGGGGTTCGAATCCCCGCCCTAGGGCATGGATATTTGTGCCGTCCGTAGTATTAGCTAGTTTGCAAGTAGTTTGAAAGTTTAGGGACTGATGACCCCGTAGTTAAGTCCCATAAGCTATACAAACATTTGAAACATTTTTTGAAAATTGTTTTCAATGTTCAAATGTTTGTATAGCTTATGGGACTTAACTACGGGGTCATCAGTCCTAAACTTACAAACTGCTTATGAACTAGCTAATACTAAGGACGGCACAAACATCTATGTCCGAGGGGGGATTCGAAACCCTGACCGTAGTGGCCGTGCAGATCGTGACTGTAGCGCCTCAGACCTCTCGGCCACTGCGGCCGGCACCGGTGTTTTATGTCTAAAAAAACTTGTTTCGTTTTGATTCTATGAATTTTATGTAGGTGAACTATTTATATCGTGGTGGAGCTGTTGAATAGTCATGAGATTCATCTAGAAGGCATATGTCTACGTATCAGTGCAAGTGTATTTGGATTCCACGACGTTTCAAAA
Organism: Locusta migratoria; assembly: GCA_026315105.1. NCBI lineage: Eukaryota > Metazoa > Arthropoda > Insecta > Orthoptera > Acrididae > Locusta > Locusta migratoria. Next base: position 119,698,329 of record CM048754.1, read on the forward strand.
TTTGTTTTCACGTGATTTAGGACTGACTGAACCATTCGTAGTTCGTGTTGCGAGAAGTGCTGGTCGTCAAACGTGAAATAGTTTTCTCAGTGATTAGAGAATACTTGTGATTTCTTTAATGTGTTAGTTTGCGATGATCTGGTTTTCCATAATTTTTTTTTTTTTTCATTATTGTGTCGATGGTTTCTTTCGTGGGTATATTGGAGAACATAAATGACATCAAATGCTAAATTGTGGCAGTTGTATGATTTTCTGAGTACGCCCATCAGTGTAACGCAATGTACATGTTTTTTGTTTTTTTCTTTGGCAAGGTAATAGGTGGGCCAACTTGAAACTCCGCGAGGGGCCGTGCTTGTGTATCCTTTTTATGGATCTTTAGTCATCTGTTTAGTGCGGACGCTTTAGGGTTCTTTCGAATTTGCCATTTTACCTTTGTGGATGCAAGTGAGATGTTTCTGGAAGTCTGTGTTGGGACACCATGTGTGGGAGTTACCATCTCTATTTAAGACGCCTAAACTGACGATCACACGAGTGTGTACTTAGCTACGACTAGGACTGAAATACAGCAACAAGCGACGCCCAATGTTTTGGTCGTGAAAAATGAATTATTTTGTCGCTTCCTTCGGGTTAGGGCAGCTCCATATATATTCTCTCCTTGGTTACAGCGATTTGTACGCAACTCGAGAATCTTTTTAGCCAAGGAGGAAGAGGGACAGCACACGACAGCGTTATGGTGGAAGAAAAGTGTTCTCCAATGTAATTCACCATGTCAATGTAAGACATCGTTAAGACAATATAAATCTATATATAGCGGCTTCTCCCCTCCCAGTGTCCAGTATAAAAATATGGATGCACCTGGACCAACGTGGGTGTGGTATGTACCTTGACGTATCGAATTCCATGTATGGTTTTCCCGGTTAAAATTTGTTAACGCTTATAGATTGAGAGTAGCCAATCATAAAAAACATAGCGTCTCTGGTAGATGAAATGTAAAATTTTAAATGAAACACATACGTGACGCCTCTACCAGAATTTGCATGAACTCAAAAAAACTTGTTTCTTGCAGCGCTACTGGCGAAGATGGAAAATTATACGAAAAAACTATGATTCGCTTTCAGAGTACTAATACAGAATTTAAACACATCTTAATTTGTCGTTTGTGTGGCCATAATGTCCGTAGTTGCTTCCATAATTATGAATAGCAGAGATTTTCCGTCTTTGCAACTACAATAAAAATGCGATTTTTTTTCTCACCAGACGCGTTTCGTTTTATTGAATGTAAAACATCTTCAGTGGTCTGTAATAATAGAAATCTACAGTTTGTTTTGTGTTTAGATCGAAAACAGTTCTTAAATGGACCCTGGAAACGTAGGCCTAATGTTTGGTACTTATGGAAATTTTGTCTTCTTTTCGCTTCACATCATGCAATGCCGGTCTGTTTAATGCAACACCGCCGGTTCTTTAATTTGGTTTATTATAAGTAGGCATTTGATATTTTTTTTGGAATTAATAAAATCAGGAAGCACTTTAGATTTAATGCAAATAGAGTATTTAACATGTGACGCATTTTTTCGGTGATAATTACCATCAAAATCATGCGATTGAAAAATAATTGCGTCCGAGAAATTATGTTGTCGGCTCCTTTAATGTTAGGAAATATGGATCGGTACTGAATAGGTTACTTATATTTTCGTGACAGGTACTAACTATATACGGAGCAGTGGCGTATATAAGGGGGTGCGCGCGCAAGGGAGAACAAATTAGGCAGTGTATCTAAATAATTTTAATTAATGAGGCGTGGGGATTTCGCCCCGGTAGATAGTCCCCTGTATTGCTGAGGGGACTGCGGTGTTAGTGCTGTGATTTAATGTCAAAAATAGAAAGCTTCACTTCAGTAAAGTAAAAGGGGCTCCAGTGCAAATTCTTCTCTGAAAATGAGACAGCAAAAAAATGATGCAAAATATCATGCGTTGTCTACTCAGAATTACTTTATATTAATCTTGGCCACCCCATCCCGAAAATATACGCTATTTTACCACCGATTCGGAGAATCTGTAAACATTCGAGAACTAAGTCTAGGAACAGCCAACTCCACATATCCCTCCCTTACGAGATTAAGTATAGCGCGCCCTCGGGCATTGTAATACTAGACATGAGGCCTCTGTCTTTGGCGAACTACTGGGAATGTCACAGAACGACTTAGTCTATAAGGCAGGAAAGAAATTTTTTTTTTTTTTACCTTCCCGCCGCCCGTATCGTCATTTTGTCGATATGTGAACTGAGCTTTCTTACTGGTCGAATGACTTTTAGGTGAAGGCCGTATCTGTCGTCGTTAACATCTCAGTATTTGAAACTTTCCATTACAAATTGGCAGTGCAAAATATAGGCACAAATGTATTACGTGGTATAAAGTTTCGTTGATTCAGACAGATGTAGGTTGTCGCTCTTATGTGGAGATGAAGAGGCTTACTCAGGATAGGGTATAGTGGAGAGCTGCATCAAACCAGTCTCCGGACTGAAGACCACAACAACAACACAACAAACAACAAAGTTTCGTTGCGTATTACATACAGAGTACCTAAATCTTAACTCGAGACGGGGGTGCAGGGTTCCAGTGTGTAACTTTCACTGAGGAATAGCCCTCAAGTGCAGTGCAGTGCATTGCCAAACAGTTACTTCTACTGCCAGAGAAAGCCACTTGCGGCGGTGCAGCAGCTACGACCTGCGCCGTCAGCTCTCCACGGCGTTGTCTTCAGTTGCTCTCTGCTGGCCGAGGTTTAATCGCTGGTTGGTCTAGTCACAAGTTCCTTCAAATGTTCTCCAGAATAATAACACCTGCTAGAGCCCGTCATCAGCGAAGGTCAGTTGGGATAGGATAAATATAGCAACACGCGAGTTAATACGGCCCTAGGACTTATCGTAGAAGAGAGGTTAAGAAATGGCAAACCCAAGTTTACAACTTTTGTAGATTTGAAAAATGTTCAAATGTTTGTAGAACTTATGGGACTTAACTACGGGGTCATCAGTCCCTAAGCTTAGAAACTACTTACGAACTAGCTAAGACTAAGGACGGCACAAATATCCATGCCCGAGAGGGACTCGAACCCCCGACCGTAGTGGCCGTGCAGACCGTGACTGGAGCGCCTCAGTCTCCTCGGCCACCGCGGCCGGCTATTCACAAGTTCGTGTAGCCCATTTATGTAATTGAGGGTTTCCTTGCAGGACTTAATGTGAAGATTCTTGTTAACTCACGTTTCAATGTTAAATACTAGCCTATCACATTTCTTTGACAGTTACGTCAAGTGTTGCCTTACGTCAAATTTTCATCAAATCTAATGTCTAGGGATTTGACGGAATAAAGGAATAGTCTTCTGTGTTCTGCAAGGAAAAAGAAAACTAGCACATACTTGCCTGCTAGAAGCGTTACTTGAAATTTATTAGCCGGCCGCGGTGGCCGAGGTGACTGAGGCGCTCCAGTCACGGTCAGCACGGCCACTACGGTCGGGGGTTCGAATCCCCCCTCGGGCATGGATATTTGTGCCGTCCTAGTTCGTAAGTAGTTCATAAGTAGTTTGTAAGTTTAGGGACTGATGACCCCGTAGTTAAGTCCCATAAGCTTAACAAACATTTGAACATTTGAAATTTATTAAGCGGTTTAGGTCTTTAACACTGTCCAACATCGAGCAAAGGAAAAAAAAGGAGCAAAACTTAACAAAAACTGAAGGCCATGAGCCATAAAAATCAGCTAAAGTTTTAAAATCAACGGGCTGCGAGCTAGTTCTTAGACTGAGCAAGCAAAAGAATGTAAAAATTACTTACCTCAGTGTGTATCAAAATGCAAAATTTTTACAAAATTTCTCGAAATACACATTTTTAATATAGGCCTATTTTTTTTTTTATTGCAGCATGAGCCAGTAAACGTAGTTTCTTCAGTCGTAAGAGAGCATCTAGCTCAGAAGTATCGAAGGTGGGCGTATTTGTTTACATCAGGGTAGGAAAATAGCTTTCAACAGCACTTTCCCAGAACCATTATACAATGTTTCAAAATCGTCTCTAAACTGTAGCACATCAACAGGCAGCTTGGCAATCTGTTGTTTGCAATTCGTGTGGGTCCTCGGCGCTTTGCATACTGAGGTTTCCTACTAGTGTAGACACTGGTTCTGAGAAGTGTGCGTGTGTTCTGCCAGCAGGCAGATGCTGTTAGTGTGTCCACTTATTCTGAAGCCACGAGCCACGCTGAAGCGATTAGCACTTGTCTTCCTCGCACCCAATCTATTATTTTTTCCCTTAGTGATTCATTATTTTGTAGACCTTAGAATGAAAGCATCGTAACACTGTAGTCATGTTCTTGTTTCTACCTTTTTCTAAACAGAACTTTATCAGTCCTTGAAGTCGTCTTGCTGGTGAGGGGGCCACAGGCTTCCACTATGGCTTGCTTCGTGGGGTATGCACCCATTTCAAAGCCATTGACCTCTCACACTCGGTCATAGTACGTTGTCTACTGTTGGTGAGATGTATTTGTGTTTTATTTTAGTATACTAGCTTTATTGATCTGACACTGCTGACAATGAACAAAATAGTGTCCAAAGTAATATGCCTCGATATAAATGTATATTGTGTACGAATAACATAAAAGACTATCACTTGGTTCATAAAATCTTCCATTTTGTGGACAAGCGACCATACGTTGGCATGCATGAAAATTTTTTTGAAAAGTCTTGGTCGCAATTAGCTTTATTTCATATGACGCGTTTCGAGATCATCAGAAATCATCAAATCTTTTTCTGATGATGATCTCGAAACGTGTCATATGAAATAAAGCTAATTGCGACCAAGACTTTTCAAAACTTTTTTCATGCATAACATGAAAGACATTTTTGTTTAACGCATTAAGTAAGAAAATGCTGATCTGAGTTCACAATGTGGCAATGAAAGTGTTAAAGAGGTGTGCTCTAAACAATGAACCACTAGCCCATCATATTTGAGCCAAGGTGCTTCTCATGCGGTGGCCTTCATTGTTCCAATATTCCTGGGAGTTATTTGCAGTTTGTTCGTAATCTGCTTTTGTACGTAAGTTAGTGTCCTTTCATGTTATTAAAAGTTTTCGTGTCTACATTTATAGCAGGCGATTAGAGCACAAAAGCAGGAAGAAGTCGGCCAGAGTGAACTCAGCTTCCAGGAGGGGACAAATCCTCAGAGGATTCAGTGGGGGGAGGAACTGAGGGAGATTGTGTTGATGGGAAGGAAGAGGACACTTCGTGGAGGCTGTAGTTTTCCCAGTCTATTTTACGATTAAAATAGTTAACTAGTTACCTTCAGATAGCCCTCCAGTGCTTCACATACACGTTTCTGGTAACTTTGTCAATATGCACAGCGGCACCAGAAAAGCGTTCTCCAGCCGGAAGATATCAGTCTTCCGTGAAGTTGTTTTTTTTTTGTTTTTTTTTTTTTGTTTTTTTGTTGTTGTTTTTTTTTTTTACGCAGGTAGCATTTGTGAGGGGAGTTTATCTCCGTTACAAACTTTAAGAGTGTTCGCGTGCATTCGCAAGCTATTTTCGTACTTCAGGTTCGTGACTTGCGGATACCGCAATTACGTTTGTTGTTCTACTCACCTTCCAAATGTAAACAACGCAAATCTTCGTGCTGGAGAAACTGCGACAGTAATGTAATAGCGCTAGTGTGCTTATTATTAGCTTTTATGCACCGAACAATGCTTCATTAATCGCTACAATTAAAACTGCAGTTATTTTGTACACAATCATAATTACAAATTTGACATGTCAGAGCTCCATATCAGTACCTTGTAAATAATGTAACCATTACATTACCACTAACCGCATATCAAAACATTTTATGTACACTGCATGCGGGAGGGTCCGCCACAGCGTTATTCTAATAACGGACCTTACGTATCATCTTGGGAGGATTTTTTTTTTTCTTGTTAATATAGTACGCTGGCCTTTACACTGGTGTTCCTACTGATCTAGGCCCTTTTTCTTCTTGAAAATTTTAGAAAGTAAGAATACGAAAGTAGTCTGAACAGTCGATATCCTTCTTTAATGGTTTATTTAAAAAAGAAAAAAAGTTTGTATATCTGTGACTTAACTATCATGACCAGTCCCTAGGCTTATGAACTAGTTTAACTTAAACGTAAGGACAACACACAAATAGAAGCACGCGGGTCCTAGGGAGGACTCGACCCTCTGAAGGGAGCAACCAAGCGCTCCGCCCTTCATACATACCTCAGTGACCATTGTCTCCACGTCGTCTGAAGGCAGCTATTTTCTTTGTCTTTGAATATTAATTCCACCACATAATAAATGCAGCTGTTATTGTCTTTTCAATTTGAATTGTTTTAAAGCGCTTCTAGAGACAGAATTAGCATTATGATTCCTGTTTCTGAACAAATATAGCTAAAATTGCTATTAGTCTTGCAGTGTCAACACTACTGATGGTGGTGGTGATAATTTTGTAGCTATATGCAACCTAGGACAGATGGAGAACTTTTGACCCATCATCTCTTTATGAGAAACATCACGGTGACAGAAGATTGTTTTACATTTTCCACTGTACACTAGTAAAATTCGGCCTTTAACTAACAAAGCAGTTGTTCAGCTGGGGTGTCCTTACTGTGGAATGGTTAGCTTATAAAAAACTAAACCAAATTGTAGTAAGGACAGCGAGCGAGCGCGCGCGCGCGCCCGTGGGAGGACTAGAACTTCCGACGGTCCGCGGCAGGGCGCCTTAGAACGCACGGCCATTATGTGGCGGTATACATTGAGGAACTACACAATTCCGTGACCGGGAAATTTGGTAAGCAGTAGAGCGACTTACATCAAATATTACTAATCACACACTGTGAACGGTTAACTCGAAACACGAGTAGCTATGGGTTTGATGTGTGGTTAATTCCTGAGGGTGCCCTTGCTGTCAACGACGTCGAACTGTGTGCACTCCAAATGTCTTCATGTGAAGGAGTGGAAAAACTATTGTACCTACTGTAAATTTCGGTTCAAGATTCACAAACACAATAGTGATACTTCCCGGCAGATTAAAATTGTGTACCGGAACTCTAACCAGGGACCTTTGCCTTCGGCGAGCAGGCGCTCTACCGACTGAGCTATCCCGACACGACTCACAACCTGGCCTCACAAATTCTGCCAGTACCTCGCCTCCTACTTTCCAAACTTACATCAGCGCACACTCCGCTGCAGCGTGAAACTTTCATTCTGGTGTGGGAGTAAGTCTGTATCATTTAGACTGTCATTTTAAGAACACTGAGCTGATGCAAAAGGAATCAAGTGGTAGGACACTTTATGAAGCAGTCAGTTTACGTATAAAGTTCTTCGATCACCACCAATGGGACTCAAGTTTCGCACCTACAGTCGAGCCGAAATACGATGATCCCTGGTGCTTGCGCCAATAGTCAAACGCGAACGTTGCTCTGCGCACTGTTGCAATTTCTGTCAGGCAGCAGCGAGCGTTAGCTATACTGTCCCACGGGCAACTAACTGCTTGGCAACAAGGCTGCATTCCGTCTCCCAGCCCAGTAGGCGGAGCCAGGGATCATCGTGTTTCTGCCCGACTATAGAGGATGTGTCGCCGGTAGGGGAGTCTTGGCACGCCTTACAAGTAGAGGCCGCCCTGCACGAGGTGTCACGCCTACACCTGTCCGCAAAATGTAGCTGGCGCCAAAGCGGTGATCAGCAAGTAGTGAGAGACCAGATGCTGGCCGCCATTCTTTGTCGATGGACTTGAACCACGTGCACCCCAACTAGGAAATCTCGCAAACGCAGCAACTGCAGTGTAATACTTGGACAGCACTTAACTACGAAAACGAATAAAAAAAATTCAAGTAAACTCTCAAAATGAGACAACTGAATATTTACTCGTGTGTCGAAGATTGGAGGACGTGTGCACAGCAGAAAATCTATTTTTGTGCAATGACAAGGCCATTAAAGCAGGAACCTTGTGAAAGTCGAGAGTCTAGATGTTGTCGTTCAGACACGAAAAGCAATGTGATTAATGTTAGTCGATTTACGTTTAGTTCTATTTTAAAAGTTGACACTTTCGAGAATTATACGAAAAAGGTGGAATGGCGGTACAGGTGAGCAAACTGACCGCACTATCCCGAGTGGGCAGTCACTGTGCGCGCCGCACGTCACTATACTGTTTTTTTTTCTTTTTTTTTCTGGTTTTAGATAAGATAAAAGACAATTAAAGGGGTTAAATATCCTTTGATAAGTTGGCCAAGTTGATAAAACGCAAAACTCGAGCAGCTGCTCGTGTGTCATCAGCTAAAATTTCCTCCAGAGTAGACGGCAAATTAAGGGCTACACGGAGATGATGAAAATTAACACAAGACAGTAAAACATGTCGCACGGTCAGCAGTTCACCGCAGGAGCACAGCGGTGCAGGGTCGGCGGATAGCAAGTGACGGTGGCTGAAACGGCAATGACCGATCCGCAACCGGGCCAGGATGACCTCCTCCCGCCGAGAGGGGCGTGAGGATGTCCTCCAAGCGGTCGGGATCGGTTTGACAGTTCGCAATTTATTGTTGTACAGTGAAAGCCACGCACTGTGCCATGACGACACGATACTCCGGCGAAGAGCCCGTTGAACATCGTCCGGTGGGACGCAAAAGGTAGCCATGCGAGGCAAAAGAGCTGCGGCCTTGGCTGCTATGTCGGCGGCCTCATTCCCGGGCACACCCACGTGGCCAGGGACCCACAGGAAAGAAACGTGACAGCTGTCATCTGCTAGCAACTGGAGGGGGCGTTGGATCCGATACACGAGAGGATGGTTCGAGAGAGAGTCCGTCACTATACTGTGGCGGCTGCTAATAGAAAGTAGCGTGGCTGGAGGTAGCAGCACTGTGGAAACACGCCGCCTCTCACGATACTGCAGCAGCCCCTATACTGCGGCTGGGCGTGGAATGCGCGGGCGAACACTTTGTAGCGTGTTAAGCTTCGTCAGAGAGAGAGAGAGAGAGAGAGAGAGAGAGAGAGAGAGAGAGAGAGAGAGAGAGAGAGAGAGAGACAGAGAGAGAGTAAAAAAATGTGCGGAGCAGTGCACGAATTACCGAATACCGGCGTCGCGCGCCCATCTGCGATCGGCGGAAAATTAAAACGCAGACTTAATCGATACAATAATCGACCGGCAGCTCCACGATCTTCCAGTGGCCGAGTCTCAGGCGAGGACGAACGCTGGAATCGCCGCCCCCTCCGTAATTAGTGGGCGGCAGCTGGCACAGAAGGATAACGGTCTAGTCGAACTTACAAGAGGAAACAGTTAAAGTCATGCCACCGCACTGACACGAATCCGGAGGCGGTGGATTGTGGTGTCGCACAAGTCCAAAGTGCGCGCCACCTACTTTCGCCGCGCGCCGCCATGCACGCACGGCGCGGCGTTCTTACGACGTCAGCCACGAGCGCCCTGTGCTGCAACTCCGCTCGTGGCCAAGACTGCTGCATAGGCGACTTGGGAATGAGATAGGCACCAGTTAAGACTTGGCTATTGGATAGGCACTAGGAATCATCAGTAGGCAGGCCTCTATCTAATCTATGTATCAGCATTCTACTAGTCTGCTGCTCTCCAAGTTAAGTAATGTATTACTTCTATGAAATATATCTCTTATACTAAGCTGGATTAGCGTTTCTAGTTTCTGTTGTCCCACTTATTCGTTACCTCCGTACACGCGTGCATCTTATTTCCCTGTCTCTCTCTCTCTCTCTCTCTCTCTCTCTCTCTCTCTCTCTCTCTCTCTCTCTCTCTACTCGGCCACCGACACCCAGGACAACCGGCGGAAACGAGACACAAAAAAAGCTACGGCGATCAGTCGCACATCGATCGGGTCTGTTAGTCAATTGGCGGTTCCGTTTACGAAATGGAGTTTATGGACGTGCGTACAGAACAGCGATGTGTGGCTGAATTCGTAATTGCTGAAGAAACCGCAAAGCTTGCTAAAGCTGCACGAGGCGCCGGGAACGGCGTCCTCAGGGGTCGGCCCTGCACGACTGCCGTCCAGAGCGCCTCCATCCATCACCCGTGGCCATCGGTCGGCAGCCAGAGGATAGTGTGCAAACCTGGATGTCGGACGTCTTAGTTCACTGCAGTCCAAGCTATATGGGGTCTGACAATGCTTCCAAAAAAACTAATCCAATGGAAATCTGTAGTCACCTTCTGGACCAAGATGAAGCTGAAAGGTAGCGAATTTCTGAAAGACCACTGTTACCAGAGATAAGGGGTGTCACAGCTACGGACCGAAATCCGAAAGACACTCCCTGCACTATCGACACACGGCTTGTCCGTCTAAGGAGAAATTAGAGAGACGCCTGCAGACAAGGCGATATGCACAGTCTTCTGGGATATGCTGGAGGCTGGAAAAACTGCCATCGCTAAAGGGTATATTACACGGAGCGTATTTGGTCGCTAGTCGCTGGCGTCTGTTGTCGCTCGGCGTATGGGCCGCAACGACACGCAGCCACTTCAGACGCTAGCGTCTGCGTAAAAACAATTGAAACACGACGCAGCATATGATACATCGTTTTGGAGGTTAGGTGATACCAAACACGTCTGTTTCCCAAGGTGCGACATGCTCGCGAATTTATATCAGTGATCCATTTTGTAATTACTTTTAATATCCTCATTTACGTCGATCACAAAATTTCTCATCTTTTGACGACCGGTTTCGGTCAGTGATGACCATTTTCAAGTCTATAGCAAATCGGAAACAGGATAAATTTAGTAATAGACTACGGTACCTTATAAAACATAAATAAGGCATTACAGTCATCAATATAAAAAAACGTGTTAAAGTATTATACATCATACCTGTTGTTACATTACTTAATGAAGATACACTTACGCTGTGATGATGCCATATGGCTGTATTACATGTATTGATGACTGTAATGCATTATTTATGTTTTATTAGGTAGTCTAATACTTGATGTGTCCTGTTTCTGATTTGCTGTAGACTTGAAAATGGTCATCACTGACAGAAACCGGTCGTCAAAACGAAAAGAAATTTTGTGATCATTGACGTAAATAAAGATATTAAAAGTTCTGCGTCCCACCAAACAAAATATGAAGTGGTATTGTAATCAAATTTCTGAAAATTTATCGAAATTTTCCAGTATTATGGGACATTAAAAATAACGATTATTTAAATTTTATTCTTGGCGAGATCCCCATCCTCATGATGGTATTCTGTTTCCTTATTTTATCCTCTACCATTTACAGTAATCTATCAAAATTTTCTTGTGTGATCGTCATTATATTTCTGTAGGCAGGACCTTCACACGATATTTCACTCAAAAGATTTGCAGAAGCACCATATTTATCCCTGCTCGCAATCCACCTTCTAATCCATTTTCTTTTATTCTTTTCTACTTTTCCGTTTTGCTTTTGGTTCATTAATTGTTCTTTTAAGACTGTTGCGAGAAACACAACGCCAGCATTTACAATTTCCTTCGACATTTTGACTCGACTGGTGGCTGCTTTAGACGCTCCCGTATATGACACGGGGCGACCAAAAACGCCAGCGACCAGCGTCTAAAGTAGCCCACCCACCCTTCAACTTCAGACACTCGCATTTCGGAGCAGCGACTTTGCTCGCTGTCCCTGTTTACACGGAGCGAATTTAGAAGCTGCATCCAAATACGCCAGCGACTAGCGACCAAAATCGCTCAGTGTAATATACCCTTAAGGCACGACTCTAAGCTGCAAGACCGAATATCTAGGATAAGCAACGAAGTACTACCACGCCGCCCAACAGCCAACTCACTGCAAGATTTGGCTGGACTGGCAGCACGCGGGCAACACTTCAGCGACTCTGAGGCTGCTGTTCAAAGCTGTGAAGAAGCAGAAGAGAACTGGCGGAAGCCAAGCCGTGAGGGCGGACCGCCGTGGACCGCTCCTTGCCCGCCAAAGGCGAAGGTTGCAAATGCGGTCCACCACAGCACGAAGTTTGCGTGAAGGCGCTGGTTCCAATGTTTCCAAGCAAGGCGTGCAGGCTCTGGCTCATCGTTGGCCAAAGTGCACAACGAGCGCTGGTGGCTACTTGCAAAAGAGAGCGTGTAGCTGATATATCGTGCTAATTAACCGTGCTATTGTGATGGCTTCATCTCCTGTACTCAGGGTGGATAAAACTAGGCAGAAGCGCGCCTGGCTGTCTGGCTGCTGCTGCTATAGTACTACTCACCTTGGGGTCGAAGTTGAAGACCTGCTCGCACTGCAGGGGGCACTCGAGGCCGCACTTGCAGGTGCCCTGCGTCTGCAGGTAGTCCTTGAGCAGCTCCAGGGAGCTCAGCGCAGTGTTGCTCGGGCTGAAACACACCCAAACACGCAAATAAATTACTTCTACCAAACATTCACCAACACCAAGGTTCACTTTTTTCTTCTCCATGCACTTTTAGGACAAGTTACATTAATTTTCAAGTCTTCTGTATTTAAGTATTCTTTATAAGATGCAAAATATTAACACGAATTATATACAGAAGGATGGAAAATCTGGTAGAAGCCGACCTCGGGGAAGATCAGATGGGTTCAGGAGAAATGTAGGAACTCGGGAGGCAATACTCACTTTACGGCTTATCCTAGAAGATAGATTAAGAAAAGGCAAACCCACATTTCTAGCTTTTGTAGATTTGGAGAAGGCTTTTGACAATGTTGATTGGAATAAACTCTTTCAAGTTCTGAAGCAAGCAGGAGTAAAATATAGGGAACGTAAGGTTATTTACAACATGTACAAAAACCAGACAGTTGTTGTCAGAGTTGAAGGGCATGAAAGGGATGCAGTGGTTGGAAAGGGAGTAAGACAAGGTTGTAGCCTTTCTCCAATGTTATTCAATTTGTACATTTAGCAAGCTATAAAGGAAAGCAAGGAGAAATTTGGTGAAGGAATTAAAGTTCAGGGTGAAGAATTAAAAACATTGCGTTTTGCCGACGACATAGTAATTCTGTCAGATACAGCAAAGGACCTGGAAGAACAATTGAACGGAATGGACAGTGTGCTGAAAGATTCATATAAGATGAACAATAACAAGAGCAAAACTAGGGTAATGGAGTGCAGTCTAAGAAAATCAGGTGATGCTGAAGGAATTAGATTAGGTAACGAAGCAATAAAGGACGTAGATGAATTTTGTTACTTGGGCAGTAAAATAACAAATGATGGTCGCAGTACATAGTATATAAAATGCAGAATGGCAATGGGTGGAAAAGCATTTTTTGGAAAAGAGAAATTTGCTAACATCGAATATTTATTAAAGTGTAAGGAAGTCCTTTCTGAAGGCATTTGTGTGGAGTGTTGCCTTGTACGGGAGTGAGACATGGACGATAAGCAGTGTGGACAGTAAGAGGATAGAGGCTTTTGAAATGTGGTGCTACAGGAAAATGCTGAAGATTAGTGGGTAGATCGCATAACTAATGAAGAGGTACTGAACAGAATTGGTGAGTAAAGTAATTTTTTGGCATACCTTGACTAAAAGAAGGGATCGCTTGGTAGGACACATTCTTAGACATCGAAGAATTGTGAATTTAGCATTGGAGGGAAGTGTGTGGGGTAAAAATCGCAGACGGAGACCAAGAGACGCGTATAGTAAACAGATTCAAGTGGATGTGGGTTGCCGTTCTTATGAGGAGATGAAAAGGCTTGCTCAGGATAGAGTAGGGTGGAGAGCTGCATCAAACCAGTCTCCGGACTGAAGACCATAACAACGTAGACCTAAAAAGATCTGTAGTGCCTTCCCTTACATAGAAAGCACTGCATCTTAAACGTTTACAATTATACGAAATAATATTAATGAGGAGGGAGATGGAGGAAGAGGATGATGATGAAGAAACCTCTCAACCATCTGAACATTCGTCCACTTCAGGAAAGCGTAAGAGTCCATCGACCGACAATCCGTGTTTTTAATATACTCCAAGAGAATAATCTCTATCCGAAAGCACAAAGGCTCATCCAACAAACCCTAACAATACAACTTCCAAAGTAAATTTCAACGGTGAGATCTCACTACCTTTCCCCATCAAGACAGGCGTCCGGCAAGGCGATGGTCTCTCCCCCTTACTTTTCAATATTCTTCTCAATAAAGTTATTAAAGAAGAACGGGGGAAAAGGAATGAAAAATCGAAACATTTGGAGACCAATCAGGCTAGGAAGAGTACAGGATAATATCAGTGCCACATACTTAGCCTTTGCCGATTATCTCGCTATCCTTCACGGAGATAGAAAGAAAAGCAGTTGATCAGATTAAAGTCCTCAAAGAATGTGCTGAAAAAGATGGAACAAATTTCTTTCTCAAATTAGAATTCACGGACCACAAAAACATCAAAACAGAACATCTGATCACAAAATACGGTAAAAAAAATAAGGTTAATAACTACTTAGGTGAAATCGTCGAACCCACAGGTACGGCAAGATTAGCACAGGAAACACGTGGACTGAAAATGCGGAAAGCGTATGGGTAAATCGCGAGCATCTACAACAAAAATGCATTGACATAGACACAAAAAATTCGATACTACGTCAGTTATGAAACCTGAAACACTCTATGCCAGCGAGACCTTAAACCTCAATTACAAAGGCAACATAAAAAAAAAAATCTGAAAGAAAACTTCCGAAAATCCTTGGCAAAAAACTCACAGTTGAATATCGTCTACGATCTCACAGAATCACAAAAAACTACTCACAACCGACTAACAAATAAAATTTGGATGTACCTGCAGCAAGTAAAAACAACTACAGTCCGGATCAAACAAGTCCAAATTGATCTTTTGTCTCGATATTGCCGTCCGGTTGCCGCCTGGAGCGTGTGTTGCAACTGAGTTCGTCAGCCTGCTGTCTCGACGGCCTGTTAACCGCAGGTAACGGTCGTCCCTTGCTGATGTTACCCGGGGACGACCTCCCCCTTGCCTTCTTTTGACGGCCCCCGTTGTCTGAAGCCGCGTCCACGTCCTGGAAACCACACTCCAGCAGCTGCAGCCTCCTGCCTCTGTGTCCGTCCCGTTTGCAACCTTCCTTCGTCTCTCCACGCCACAGATTCTGGTGCTCGAACTTCACGGCTGAGCTTTTTGCCCTCCACCAGGCTGTTTTGTACACCTGCCGCCACCGCCAACCTTTCTATGCCATATGTTCTGACTCCCTTAGTGCCCTGCAGAGTCTTAAGGACCCTCTCTCGACCCATCCTCTCGTGTATCGGATCCAACGCTCCCTCCAGTTGCTAGCAGATGACACCTGTCACGTTTCTTTCCTGCGGGTCCCTGGCCATGTGGGTGTGCCCGGGAATGAGGCCGCCGACATAGCAGCCAAGGCCGCAGCTCTTTTGCCTCGCATGGCTACCTTTTGCGTCCCATCGGACGATGTTCAACGGGCTCTTCGCCGGAGTATCGTGTCGCAATGGCACAGTGTGTGGCTTTCACTATACAACAATAAATTGCGAAATGTCAAACCGATCCCGACCGCTTGGAGGACCTCCTCACGCCCCTCTCGGCGGGAGGAGGTCATCCTGGCCCGGTTGCGGATCGGTCACTGCCGTTTCAGCCACCGTCACTTGCTATCCGCCGACCCTGCACCGCTGTGCTCCTGCGGTGAACTGCTGACAGTGGACATGTTTTACTGACTTGTGTTAATTTTAATCATCTCCGTGTAGCCCTTCACTTTCCGTCTACTCTGGAGGAAATTTTAGCTGATGACACACGAGCAGCTGCTCGAGTTTTGCGTTTTATCAACTTGGCCAACTTATCCAAGGATATTTAACCCTTTTCATTGTCCTTTATCTTTCGTTTTTAGCCTCTTCTTGATTTTCTGACGGTCACCAATTTTTTTTTTTTTTTTTTTTGAGATCTAGTGAATCTAAGTTCTTGTCTGGGCGCTAATGACCGTAGAAGTTGTGCGCCCTAAAACCACAAAAAAATCAGCTTCAGTGATTGTTGTTGCATTGCACTACCTGCCCACTACACTGCCTGAACACAACTGGTCGTGTAATTTGTTTGGTAGAGTAAACAAAAGTTAATAGCAACCCCCTCTGTAGGAACTTTATTACCAGTATCTCGGTTGCCGTAACGTCGTGTGTGTGTGTGTGTGTGTGTGTGTGTGTGTGTGTGGTTTTTTTTAAGGCGCACACCTGCTCAGGTCGTTAGCGCCCGACTCCAGGCGTGGATGTACTAAAAAACATAGTTAAGACAACTGACAATGAGGGTGATACCAAGATATAGGGTAGAAAACATCGAGAGGAGCAATTAAATGCCCTTAGATAAATTAGTCATCTGCACAAAACGCAAGGCCCGAGCAGCTGGTCGTGCGTCGTCGGCTGAAATTTCCTCTAAAGTATAATTAAAAAATGCTCAGTCTCTGTTGTAGTATTTTATTCTTCAATAACGCGTTTCGCGCTGTTAGCGCAACGTCAAATTGGGTGGAGATGGAGCCACAGAACTATCTATAGCTGTGTAGGAGGAATCTTAACAATTTGTGTTGTCATTGGGCGCCATAGCAGCAGAGGAGTCGCTGTCGCGGCAGGTCCACTTTACAACTAACGTGTTCGGCAGAATAAGCGTAACAGGGACATGATTAAAATTAGAACAGGACATTACAACATGGCCCACGGGAACATAATGTTGCGTAGCAAGTGGCGGTGGCTCAACCGGCAGTGTCCGATCCGCAACCGGGCCAAGATTACTTCGTCCCGTCGAGAGGGGCGTGAGGAGGTCCTCCAAGTCGTCGGGATCGGTTTAATGCAAGGAGGTTAGAATAAAGGGAGCTGACGTTCCTGTGCTGAGAACAGGCAGTGCTTGAAGCCAGAGGGGCCATGCTTTTGTGCCCAAAACAAGGATTTCTCGCTTAAAATTCTGTGTGAATATTGCCCTCTTTACGTAAACTCACTGAATTTAGTCAAATCGGAGTATTTACTTAAGATTGACGTACATTTCAACCACTATAACTACTACACACACGCACTACGACCAATGTTTTGGGCAAAAACAAATGCCGAATGGTACATTTTGCTGGCTTCACTTTTTCAGTGTTAGGGCACCTCCAGAGATTCTAACCTCCTTGGTTTAATTGTTCTAAGCTTATTGGCACGTAGCGAGGACCACAAACTGTGGCACGACGATAGAATGCGTCGGCTAAAAGCCCCTCGAATATCACTGGATGAGACACAGAGGGTAGCTGCCCGAGGTAGGAGCGTTTCAGCCTTGCCCGCAGCAACATCAGCAGTCTCATTCCCAGGCACGCCTGTGTGGCCAGGTATCCACAGGAAGTAAAGGTCAGCTAACAACTGCAGGGAGCGTTGGATTCCATGTACGACAGAGCGGATCGGATACGGGTGTCTGACACCCAAACCTTCAGATGTCAGACACTCAGATCCACAGCAAACGTTGTATATCGATAGAGTATCAACCGAAACATCTATATAATTCCTGATTTTGCTGCCGTCCAGTAGAACGTGTATAAACTATAAGTAACATCAAACCTACGGATTAGGGAAAAGCGTGTCTGTGAGGAGCAATCAAGCCACGCTACCGTGGGTTAGTTGGTAGAGCGTTAGCTTGTGGTGCAGAAGGTCCTGGGTTCAAGCCCCACCTCGCTTTAATTTTTTTCATTGTTTAAACTATAGTACGTTGGAAATGGTTAAAAGGGGCAACGTGTTCCTCATATGTAAAAGGACTGTTTCTATTTTGTGGCAATGTGTTATTGGCTGTTTACTCTTGCTTCGTTTTATTTGAAAGTAGGAAACCTGTACAGTGTTATTACTTTAATTACGCTTATTGTTTCTAACATTACTTTTTTGTTATTGTTGTTACTATTATTACTATTAATATAGCTGTCTGTGTGATGCAGTTTTTTTATTCATATGTTCTGATTATGTTCGTTTATTCTGTGAAGCTACGAATAAACCCTACAGATTAGCTACTTTCAAATAAAACGAAGCAAGAGTAAACTGCCAATAACACTGTTTATAAAACTCTTCTGGGTGTTGGACCGCATCGTCAAATTATCAAACCCAGAAGATGGCCACTTGCAATAGTGGCCGAAACGTCAGTGAAGTATTTGATAATTTGACGATGCGGTCCAACACCCAGAAGAGTTTTATAAACAATGACAACGGCCGCGGAAGCCTTCGTTTACATTTTGCCAATAACACATTGCTACAAAATGGAAACAAGTCCTTTTACATGTGAGGAACACGTTGCCCCCTTTAACAATTTCCAACGTACTTTGGTTTAAACAATGAAAAATTTAAGTCTAGGTGGGGATGAACCCAGGACCCTCTGGAAGACAATCTAATGCTCTACTTAGTAACCCACGGAAGGGTGACGTGGTTATGCCTCACAGATACGCTTTTGCTCTATTCCATAGGTTAGTTGTTACTTATTATTATAGTTTATGCACGTTCTACTGGACGACAGTATAAATCACGAATTATAAAGAAGTTTCGGTTGATGCTCTATCCGATAACAACGTTTGGTACGGATACGAGTGTCTGACATCTGAAGGTTTGGGTGTCAGACTCTGAATGGCACTGCGTCAGGGCGGGAGGCACAGGAAGGACGGCGGTGGCGGCGGATGTACAGAGCAGCTCCACTCCGTACAACCGGCAGACAGACTTGGAAGCATTTTGGTTCATTCCGGCGAGACGCGTCACCTGACGGCCGCGCTGTGGCGTTATTTGGCTCGCGGCTGTTGGCAGCGCCGCGCGACGCGACAGCAGGGGGGGGGGGAGGGGGAGGGGGGGGAGGGGGAGCGGCGAGTAAAGGGTTGCGACTGCCGCGTATCGATTGCCGCCTCGCTGACCGCAGCCGCTAAGCGACCGGCGTGACGTCACAAGCCACCACAGGTAGCGCCACCAGTGTCCCAGGTCTCGCCTCGCCGCAGATTAGCGCTATACGCGAGTTGCAGAAGGGTTCTTGTTGTTGTTGTTGTTGTTGTCTTCATTCCGGAGACTGGTTTGATGCAGCTCTCCACCCTACTCTATCCTGAGCTAGCCTTTTCATCTCCTCATAAGAACGGCAACCCACATCCACTTGAATCTGTTTACTATACGCGTCTCTTGGTCTCCCTCTGCGATTTTTACCCCACACACTTCCCTCCAATGCTAAATTTACGATTCCCCGATGTCTAAGAATGTGTCCTACCAAGCGATCCCTCCTTTTAGTCAGGGTATGCCAAAAATTCCTTTTCTCGCCAATTCTGTTCAGTACCTCTTCATTTGTTACGCGATCTACCCACCTAATCTATGGCATTCTTCTGTAGCACCACATTTTAAAAGCCTCTATTCTCCGCACTGCTTATCGTCCATGTTTCACTCCCGTACAAGGCAACACTCCACACAAATGCCTTCAGAAAAGACTTCCTTACCCTTAAATTAATATTCGATGTTAGCAAATTTCTCTTTTTCAAAAATGCTTTTCTTCCATCTTGCCATTCTGCATTTTATGTCCTCTGTACTGCGGCCATCGCATGTTATTTTACTACCCAAGTAACAAAACTCATCTACCACCTTCATTCTCTCATTACCTAATCTAATTCCTTCGGCATCGCCTGATTTTCTAAGACTACATTCCATTATTTTTGTTTTGCTCTTGTTAATGTTCATTTTATACGCTCTCTTCAACACACTGTCCATTCCATTCAACTGCTCTTCCAGGTCGTTCGCTGTCTGCAGAAGGGTAAGGTGGTACAATTTCCATCATTTCGGACAAATGTAATTATGCCTGGAAATAAATTGAGAAAAGGAATAATTTTAACTACGGCCCTTGTTCTTGGATGTTTAATAAATATCTAACACAAATATTATACAGTTACGCCGCGGTGGAGTAGCCGAGCGGTCTAAAGCGTCTCGCTGCGGAGCGCGCGGTTGCTCGCCGTGGAGGTTCGAGTCCTCCCTGGTGTGTGTGTGTGTGTGTGTGTGTGTGTGTGTGTGTGTGTGTCTCCTTAGGCTAGTTTACCTAGGTTTAACTAGTTCGTAAGCTACGGACTGATGACCACACACTTTGGTCCGATAGATTTACAAACATTTGAACGTTTTTTATACAGTTACAAATGTTGGTATAAACACAAAAAAAGGTTACGGAATTGCGAAAAATCGATCGAAAATGTACCACACTAGGTACAATTATGATCACTTCCTCGTACAATTTTGATTACGGGCATCTTCCACATATAAAAAGCACTTTTTCTGTCACGCACCAACGCATACTTCGTGGTACCAAACATTGCATTTTTGGCAGCGAATCCAGTCACCCTTAACTAGATGATTTATAAGAGCGCGTTAGACTAAGTAGCTTCACTTACCTCTTTAAAGGGAAAAACCGCGGTTGCTCGCCGTCGGAGGTTCGAGTCCTCCCTGGGGCATGGGTGTGTGTGTTTGTCGTTAAGTTAGTTAGCCGGCCGCGGTGGTCGAGGAGACTGAGGCGCTCCAGTCACGGTCTGCACGGCCACTACGGTCGGGGGTTCGAATCCCCCCTCGGGCATGGATGTTTGTGCCGTCCTTAGTGTTAGCTAGTTCGTAAGTTGTTTGTAAGTTTAGGGACTGTTGACCCCGTAGTTAAGTCCCATAAGCTCTACAAACATTGAACAATTGTATTCTTGGAAAAGACAGGAGGAGCTGTAGAAACCTGCTACTCTACATCGCGACACAACGAGACACTAAGAGACAGACAAATGGCGCGAAAACTTATGTTGATCGAATTGTACCTATATCGAATTTGTACCACCTTACCCTATGCACTAAAGCCGGCAGTCGTCGTTTATGTTCACACACATCTTGGTTGTAATATTTCACTGCACCGAAACGGCATCTGGAACACGTGCGGTAATAGGTTTCAGAAATTACTGCAAGAGTCGCCCCCCCCCTTTTTTTTTTTTCTTTTCTTTCTTTATGAACATTTATTAAACCACTAGCTGCTCCGCTCGGTTCAACATTCAGACATTAAAGTGCCAAGAAAGGGCATAAATAACTACATGACTGTTTGCGACATTGTTAGCACGGAATTGCAAATTGTCTTGGAACGGATGGAGAGCCAAAAATCCATTGCAATACGTCCCTCTAAACGACGTTTCGAGACTTCTTGTTCTCCGAGTATACGTAGAGATCTCT